>CM031623.1:41668698-41671198 GCA_018398815.1 Conus ventricosus
TCATCTTTTCAGAATATCCACGCCGATCAATTGTCATTATTGCTTCCGCTGTGTGTGCTACTCCTACTTATATAGCCTACCTAAAATAATATCAAAAGATACGCACATGTACCATAATTATTCAGACGAATTTTCCATCTAGACAAATGCAGATCTAAGAAGATGAGGGTAATAAATCGTGCAAAATATCTGTCAACTGGAGCTAGATACATTAAACATTTACATGGAAATAAAATGGGCTTGCACATTCGGGAGAGAAAACACTAACGGTCATTTTTTTTAAACGGAAAGAATCCGCCATTATTGCTACAACATGAAGTGTTTGACGACAAAACTTTACGCAGTTTTGGATACTCGCTTGACTAATAATTACAGTGGCAGTTTCATACTGAGAAATTGATGGAGAAGGTCAAAATGTTTTGACAGCAATTGGTGTTTAGACCATGGGATCAAAATAAAACAAGAACAACAACAAACCTCCGTTACCACAGTCACCAGCTTCGTCCGATCAAAATTGATTTATGAATAAGAAGTTTATTTATCAACCGTGCACAGCTCGTTGAATAGGATACAATCTACAGACAGTAGAACAAATGAATTAGCTCTTGGCAACCCGGTACATACAAATATATTGAATTCATACCATGCAACTGGCAATTCGGTACATACAACTGTATTGAATTCATACCATGAACTGCAACCGGATACATACAAATATATTGAAATCATACCAATGAAACTGGCAATCGTTACATACAGCTGTATTGAATTCATACCATGAAACTGGCAATCCGGTACATACAACTTATTGACTTCATACCAATGAAACTGGCAATCCGGTACATACAATGAATATTGAATTCATACCAGCAACTGGCAATCCGTACATACAAAACTATGAATTCATACCAAAAGAAACGGACAATTCGTGACATACAAATAAATTGAATTATACAGCGAGCTGCTTCAGCTTACAAATCAAGGTAAGTTGTCAAAAGCTGATCGTTTTTTTTCAAAGCCTTTTCGTCTTGAATTTAGAACAACGAAGTAGTCTTAGACTCTGACAATGAGAATCTGAAAAGAGTTAACATGTGCTGCTGTCTCTTTCTCTCCAGCCAGTTAGAAATCAAACAAATGTATCGGGCAAAACATGCAATTGTTTATTGTTTTCCTTTATCTGTGTCACCAGGTCCAACAGTGCCTGTCATGCCTCACTGAGAGAAGCGACGGGTCAAATTTGATAACAGTTGTATTGTGCAGGTCAAAACATTAACATTTTATCATCTGAAGAAGATGGCTTAAAAACAAAATTATTTTCGAGACTCCAGATCAAAATTATTAAAGCCCTATGTCCAAATTTTTTTTTTTGAAATGTTAACTGATGATTAAAGCCTTGTATCCAGATTATCTCTTTTTAATATTAACAGATGGCTCAATCCTACAGTCACGCTTTCGTTTTGGATTTTAAAAAAAAATCATTTAAAAGTACAAGAATAATTTTGTCCTGGTATCACTAACATTGACTTCTTTTTCCTAGGTCCGTGTGAAGTCACCGGGGCATCGCACTGAAGAACTGTTCACCAGACTCCTCCAGTTCTGTCGGCTGTGTTCCGAGGCCTGGGCTCTACAGACGGTTTCCCTGTCCATTCTGCGATGCTGTCAGTTCATTTATTTCTGTCTTCTCCTCAGTCTCGTTCCTTCAACAGTTTCTAAGATGACTGTTTGAACGGGGCCGTCGGGTCTTCATGATGATGTCAAAGTAGTTTTGTTTTGCTGGTGTCAGCGAATCTTCGTATGGCCCAGTGTGCTGTTTGATGGTCTGGCGCACCTGCTCAGTGGTGATGTCATCAGTATAAATGAGACAGAGCATCTTGCAATGACACCTCGTTTCCATGGTTGGGTTCTTTCTTCCAGATCCATGTCGCGAAAGCATACGGAGAAATGAAATACACCTGTGCAGGCAAGAGCCAGATTTGTGTTTCACTGAGATGCTGTTGTCTTTCCATACAGGATTCAGTCTGGTCAGAACTGATGTCTTTGCTGCTCTTCAGGGGATATCTGATTTGACCCCACCCCCTACCCCCATCGCTTAAAATAAAATCCCAGATATATGAACTGTTTAACGGTTCCTAGCTTTTATCCATGGTTATATCAGTACTGGAGGTGGTGTTGTGGCTGGCCATTAGCTTGGTCTTATCCATCTTGATATGCAGACAGTGTCTCGTAGATGTTTCATCCAGTGTTTTAACAAGCTTTGCGAGTTCTTGTTCAGTGTCCACCAGACCATCAAAGTTATCCGCAAAGCGAAGGTTCGTGATAGGTCGTGCAGTGCTGATTGTGGTCACATGATCTTCAGTTGGATCATTCGTGATGCATTCCAGGACTGTGTTGACAAGTATTAGTGAGAAAAATGGTCCCGACCAATCCTAACTGATCTGTGGGACCACCCTCCAGGCGTGCCCTTTGTGAGTGCTGCACAGGTCATTTTGAAGTATACTTG
>CM031623.1:41678698-41681600 GCA_018398815.1 Conus ventricosus
AGCAACTGTTCTGTCATTCATCGGTAGTCACTCGTTCTGTCATTCATTCGGTAGACTCGCTCGTTCACGTACATCGTCTTAGACATTTTCTGTCATCATCGTTAAGTCACTCGTTCAGTATCATTCGTTAGTCACGTTTCTGTCATTCATTCGTAGTCCTCGTTCAGTCATTCATTCGTTATCATCGTTTGCGTCCCATTCATTCGGTTAGTCACTCGTTCAGTCATTCATTGTTAGTCACTCGTCAGTCATTTTCGGTTAGTCACTCGTTCAGTCATTCATTCGTTATCATCGTTCAGTCATTCTTCGGTTCAGTCTCGTTCAGCATTCATTCGTATCACTCGTCAGTCATTCATTCGTCAGTCATCAGTCAGTCATTCATTCGGTTAGTCACCGTTCTGTCATTCATTCGTATCACTCGTTCATCTTCATTCGGCTAGTCACTCGTTCTGTCATTCATTCGGTTAGTCATCGTCGTCATCCATTCGTTCACGTCATCGTTCGTCATTCATTCGTTTCACTCGTTCTGTCATTATCGTCTAGTCATCGTTCTGTATTCATTCGGTGTCACTCGTTCAGTATTCATTCGTTAGTCACTCGTTTGTTCATTCATTCGTTAGTCACTCGTTCGTCATTCATTCGGTTCAGCACTCGTTCGTCATTCATCGTTTAGTCACTCGTTCTGTCATCATTCGTTAGTCACTCGTATCAGATTCTTCATGTCGGTCGTAGTCAGTCTTGTTCATTCATTCGGTTTAGTCACTCGTTCAGTCATTCATTCGGTCAATCAGTCGTTCAGTCATTCATTCGGTTAGTCCGTTCATTCATTCATTTAGCGTTAGTCACTCGTTCAGATTCATTCGTAGTCACCGTTCAGTCATTCATTGGTTAGTCACTCGTTCATCATTCATTCGTTATCACTCGTTCATCATTCTTCGTTAGTCACATGTCATTCAGTCATCATTCGGTATCACTCGTTCATCATTCATTCGGTAGTCATCGTTCTGTCATTCATTCGTTAGTCACTCGTTCTGTCATTCATTCGGTAGTCACGTCAGTTCAGTCATCTTCGTTGTCATCGTTCACATATTCGGTTGTCACTCGTTCGTCATTCATCGTAGTCACTCTTCGTCATTCATTCGTAGCACTCGTTCGTCATTCATTCGGTTAGTCCTCGTTCTGTCATTCATCGGTCTAGTTCCCGTTCAGTCATTCATTCGGTAGTCAATCGTTCAGTCATCATTCGGTAGTCCATCGTTCCTGTCAGTCATTCGTAGTCACTCGTCGTCATCATTCGTTAGTCACTCGTTCGTCATCATTCGTTAGTCACTCGTCTGTCATCTCGTTAACACCGTTCAGTCATTCATTCGGTATCACTCGTTCGCATTCATTCGTAGTCACTCGTCGTCATCATCGTAGTCCTCGTTCGTCATCATTCGGTTAGTCCCGTTCAGTCATTCATTCGGTTAGTCACTCGTTCTAGTCATTCATTCGGTTGTCACTCGCTCCGTATTCATCGTTAGTCACTCGTTCGTCATTCATTCGTGTCACTCGTTCAGTCATTCATCGGTTAGTCACTCGTTCAGCTTCATTCGTAGCACTCGTCGTCATTCATTCGTAGTCACTCGTTCTGTCATTCATTCGTTAGTCACTCGTCTGTCATTCATTCGTTATCCCTCGTTCGTCATTCACTCGGAATGTCACCGTTCAGTCATTCACTCGGTAGTCATCGTTCCTGTCATTCATTCAGTTAGTCACTCGTTCTGTCATTCATCGTTACCCGTTCGTCATCATTCGGTTAATCCTCCGTTCAGTCATTCATTCGGTAGTCACCGTTCTGTCATCATCGTGTCGGCTCGTCCTCATTCATCGTTAGTCACACTTCGTCATTCATTCGTTAGTCACTCGTTCGTCATTCATCGGCATAGTCCTCTTCAGTCATTCATCGTTAGTCACTGTTCTGTCATCATCGTTAGTCCCGTTCAGTCATTCATTCGGTAAGTCCCCGTTCGTCTCATCGTAGTCACTCGTCAGTCATCATCGTATCCTCGTTCAGTCATCATTCGGTAATCAGCCCGTTCATGTCATCATTCGGTTAGATCCCCGTTCAGTCATTCATTCGGTTAGTCACTCGTTCGTCTTTCGTCGTCAGTGTCGCTGTGTCAATCATCCTCGTAATTTGTTTGTCGGTCGTCGTCAGGTCAGTCATTTGTTCATCGACGTTCGTCACATTCGGTCAATCGCCGTCGGTCATCACACTCATTCGTTAAGCGTCAGTTGGTCGCTGCTAGTCATTCCTCATTCATCGGTTGTTCTCATTTATTGTCGTTCAATTCCGTCGTCGTTCAATCGTAATTGTCATTGGTTGTCATCATGAGTCGTCAGTCGGTCGTTCAGCCCGTCATTCGTTAAGTCGTCAGTCAGTCTTGGTCATTCATTCGTTCAGTCATTCATTCATTTAGTCGGTTCGTTCATATTTCATTCGGTCGTCCATCGTTCACATTGATTCCTTAGTCGATCGTTCACCATTGATTGGTCAGTCGTCGTTCAGTCGTTGATTCATTTAGTCGATCGTTCAGTCATTGATCATTTAGTCGATGGTTCAGTCATTATTCATTTAGTCGATGTTCAGCCATTGATCATTGGTCGATCGTCAGTCGATTGATTCATTTAGTCGGTCGTTCAGCCATTGATTCATTTAGTCGATCGTTCAGTCATTGATTCATTTAGTCGTCGTTCAGTCATCGATTCATTTAGTCGATCGTTCAGTCATTGATTCATTTAGTCGATCGTTCAGCCATCGATTCATTTAGTCGATCGTTCAGCCGTTGATTAATTTAGTCGATCGTTCAGCCATGATTCATTTAGTCGATCGTTCAGCCGTTGATTCATTTAGTCGATC
>CM031623.1:41681700-41709200 GCA_018398815.1 Conus ventricosus
GTTCAGCCGTTGATTCATTTAGTCGATCGTTCAGCCGTTGATTCATTTAGTCGATCGTTCAGCCGTTGATTCATTTAGTCGATCGTTCAGCCGTTGATTCATTTAGTCGATCGTTCAGCCGTTGATTCATTAGTCGATCGTTCAGCCGTTGATTCATTTAGTCGATCGTTCAGCCGATTGATTCATTTAGTCGATCGTTCAGCCGTTGATTCATTTAGTCGATCGTTCAGCCGTTGATTCATTTAGTCGATCGTTCAGCCATTGATTCATTTAGTCGATCGTTCAGCCATTGATTCATTTAGTCGATCGTTCAGCCATTGATTCATTTAGTCGATCGTTCAGCCATTGATTCATTTAGTCGATCGTTCAGTCATTGATTTGGCCAGTCGGTTGTTCAGTCATGTACTCGGTCCAGTCGGCTGGCCAACGGTGAGCCAGAATTGAAGGGCGTGACATGGGTGGAAATGTAGGTACACGGGTATAGATGCTGGTCGTGACAAGGATGGTGTACGTGGGAGGGGAGGGGAGTAGAAGCGAATCCAGGTATGACGCTGGGGATACGTGGGACGCAGATGCAGGTAAGCTGTGGGTACATGGTTGCGGGTATAAGGGATGGGGATGCAGCGCACGACATGGTTGTGGGTATAAGGAATGGGGATACAGCGTACAACATGGTTGGTATAAGGGATGGGGATACAGCGTACAACATGGTTGGTATAAGGGATGGGGATACAGCGTACGACATGGTTAGTATAAGGGATGGGGATACAGCGTACGACATGGTTTGGTATAAGGGATGGGGATACAGCGTACAACATGGTTATGGGTATAAGGGATGGGGATACCGCGTACGACATGGTTATGGTATAAGGGATGGGATACAGCGTACGACATGTATGGTAAAAGGGATAGGGATAGCAGCGTACGACATTGGTAAAGGGATGGGGATGCAGCGTACGACATGGTTGGTGAAGGGATGTGGATACAGCGTACGACATGGTTGTGATAAGGGATGGGGATACAGCGTCGACATGGTTGGTGTAGGGATGGGGATACAGCGTACGACATGGTTGAAGATAAGGATGGGGTAGCAGCGTACGACATGGTTGGTATAAAGGATGGGGATACGGTTGCATGGTAATATGGGATGGGGATACGCGGCGAATGACATGGGTGGGTACAGGGTGGCGTGGTGGCGCGACATGACAGGTTTTTATCAGGGATGGCGGATAAGGGCAGACATACGAATGTGTTTTGGCAGAGCATGACACGGATGAAGTGCGTGACGTAGTGTTTTATGTCAAGGGTGGCGGGATGCAGGCGTACATGATAGTGTGTTTGGCAACAGACACGGATGAAGTGCGTGACGTAGGTGATTTATCGGCAGAGGGCGCGGAATGAAGGGCGGGGACAGTGATGGTGTGTTGGCCAGGGCGACACGATATGCGTGAGTAGGTGTTTTATCGGCAAGGGCGCGGATGAAGGGCATGACATGATGAGTGTGTTTGGCCAGAGCAGACACGGATGAAGTGCGTGACGTAGGTGTTTTATCGGGGCAGAGGGGGTGCGGATGAGGGGCGTGACGTGGTGGGTGTATTAGGGCAAAGGGGGGCGCGGATGAGGGCGTGACGTAGATGTTTTATTGAGGCGGAGGGGCGCGGATGAAGGGCATGACATAGATGTTTTATTGGGGCAGAGGGGCACGGATAAATGGCGTGAGGTAGATGTTTTATTGAGGCAGAGGAGCGCATATGAATGGCGTGACGTAGGTATTTTATTGGGGCAGAGGGGCACGGATGAAGGGCGTGACGTAGGTGTTTTATTGTGGCAGAGGGATCACGATGAAGGGCGTGACGTGGTGGGTGCATTGGATCAAAGGTGGCGCGGATGCAGGGCGTGACGTAGATGTTTTAATGATCCAGAGGGCGCAAACGCAGGGCGTGACGTAGATGTTTTATTGAGGCAGAGGGGGTGCGGATGAAGGGCGTGATGTAGATGTTTTATTGAGGCAGAGGGATTGCGGATGAAGGGCGTGACGTGGTGGGTGTATTGGAGCGCGGAAGAAGTGCGTGACGTCGACGTTTTATTGAGGCAGATGACGCGCAGATGAAGGGCGTGACGTAGATGTTTTATTGAGGCAGAGGGGCGCAGATGCAGGGGTGACGTAGATGTTTTATTGAGGCAGAGGGGCCGTGGATGAAGGGCGTGACGTAGGTGTTTTATTGAGACAGAGGGGGCGTGGATGAAGGGCGTGACGTGGAGGGTGTATTGGATCAAACGTGGCGCAGATGACGCCGGGCGTGACGTAGATGTTTTGTTGAGGCACAGAGTGGGTATACAGAACGCAGGACGTGACGTAGATGTTTTATTGAGACAGAGGGGGCGCGGACGCCGAGCGTGACGTAGATGTTTTATTGAGGCAGAGCGGCGCAGATGCAGGGCGTGACGTAGATGTTTTATTGAGGCAGAGCGGCGCAGATGCAGGGCGTGACGTAGATGTTTTATTGAGGCAGAGCGGCGCAGATGCAGGGTGTGACGTAGATGTTTTATTGAGGCAGAGCGGCGCAGATGCAGGGCGTGGCGTAGATGTTTTATTGAGGTAGAGCGGCGCAGATGCAGGGCGTGACGTAGATGTTTTATTGAGGCAGAGCGGCGCAGATGCAGGGCGTGACGTAGATGTTTTATTGAGGCGAGGGTCACAAATGCAGGGCGTGATGTAGGTTGAGAACAAGTTTTGCTGGGACAGAAAATTTAGAATTCAATAAGGAGGCAGATTCCACAACAATATGTAAAAAAAACAACCGCCCCCCCCCCCCCCCCCCCACCGAAAAAAAAAGAAAAAAGCTGCGTGAGGTGTGTGTGTGTGTGTGTGTGTGTGTGTGTGTGTGTGTGTGTGTGTGTGTGGTGTGTGTGTGTGTTTACCATGGTCAGCGTGCTTACAACAAACGTAATCGTGGGAAAGTTCCAAATTCGGAAATCACAAGGGCATCAAAATTCCACCTTCTCTAAGGGACAGAAAAGGTAACGGTTTTCCCTTCAGCATTTTCCGTCTGACTCCGTCAGGGAACGATTACTTTCGTTGCAGGAAGGTGAACAGAGAACCTTCCACGGGTCTCACTGTCAACACTAATATCTCACAAATGATTTAAGGGGCGAAGGTGGTCGGTAATTCCGTAGCGGACTAAATGGCTGATCTACATTTTTTTTATGATACATCAGCTTTTGGCCCATGTGAATTCGAAATCATTGATCCTGGGTAGCAAACAAACGCAAGTAAGCAAACCCACCCATCCACCTATGCTAAAGTGCTAGGTGACATCACACAATGTTAATACTGATGATGACGAACCTTTTACAGTGTTCACGTGTTCACTACGCAGATAAGAGGAAACCTAAAAAAGTGTTTAAATCCATGCATACTTAACTCAGAAGTCACTTATCACAGTTTAAAATGGAAACGCTCAATACAATACTGATCCCAATCAACAACAAAGCTGTTATTGCAGCAGTTGATTCCGTCAAAATGTGTTCATCGTTTAGTTCCTATTCAAATTGACCGATACAAATTTGAGATTTCGACGGAAAGCCCGCTGTTATGAGTGCATGATCCTACGAAATGTATTTGCGCCAGGCCCTCCTTGGTTAACCAGACTTCTGGAACCAGATTTTGCATTGATGAAAAAGAAGGCTACTCGGTATCTGTTTTGAATAATGCAGTGAAAAGCAAGATGGTTGCCAGAATACCTACCACACAATCCAGGCCTGAGGATCAAGGCCTGCCAGAAAGGAGAGGGGAAAGAACAGCAACTCTAGGAGAAAGACGAGGGAAGAGGGAAACGTGGGGGAGGGGGGGGTATGACAGACTTTGACCAGTTCATGCAGTTATCTCCCCCTGGTTGCGGTGATTGGACGTTGTGGATTGAAACTGCGGGACAGCAGAACATATCTGCAAGAGTAAACCTCGCATTCTGATCATGAAAGATGGCAGCTCTTGCAGGACTGGGCTGATATTGTAAAGAAGCATCTTCGGGAGGATAGTGGCTGGTCTGTAGAATCAGAAACAGCTGAATAACACAGACAGAAAAAAAGGGGACATCTAGAAAGCAGGCGTCAAATACACATCATCGGTGTGATATGACAGCCCGTTGGAACAGATCTTGGCTAAAACACGTGGTGGAGAGAGGCCCAGTGAAGAAAAGACAGCCTTTGAACTCTGTGTGTTCACATTCTTATATCCTGAGGGAACAGAAGTAATCTGGTTCTTTCCTCCCCCCCCCCCCCCCCCCCCCCCCCCGTCACCACACCCATATTTCTTCCCTCCTTCCTTTTCCTCACCGTGCACTGCCACTTTCATCCAACGCAGAATACGAGCGGGAATAGGCAATTGGTTGCTTCGTTCTCCCAGAAGACTGAACAAATTAGATAATGAGGTAACAGCCAGCCTTACCCGTCAGGATCGGTCAGATAATGAGGTAATAGCCAGACTTTACCCGCCAGGATCAGGTCAGATAATGAGTAACAGCCAGCCTTTACCCGCCCAGATCAGTCAGATAATGAGTAATAGCCAGCCTTTAACCCGCCAGGATCAGGTCAGATAATGAGGTAATAGCCACGCCTTTACCCGTCAGGATCAGGTCAATAATGAGGTATTAGCCACCTTTACCTGTCAGGATGGGTCAGATAATGAGTAATAGCCAGCCTTTACCCGTCAAGATCGGGTCAGACAATGAGGTAATAGCAGCCTTTAGCCGTCAGGATCAGGTCAGATAATTAGGTGATAGCCAGCTCTACCATCAGATCAGGTCAAGTAATGAGGTAAAAGCCAGCCTTTACCCATCAGGATCAGGTCAAGTAATGAGGTAATAGCCAGCTCTACCCACCAGATCAGGTCAAGTAATGAGGTAATAGCCACCTTTACCGTCGGGATCAGTTCGGGACAGAAGGACGTGGGGAAAGGACAGAGCAGGGGAGAGAGCAGTGTGTGAGAAGCAAGGGGGAAATTTGGGATGAGGTCAGTGGAGGCAAGGGAGGGAATTTGGGGAGGGGGTAAGTGGAAGGAAGGAAGGGATGGAATTTGGGATGGGGGTAAGTGAAAGCAAGATAGGGAATTTTGGATGGGGTAAGTGAATGCAAGGGAGGAATTTGAAGATGGGGTCAGTTGAAGCAAGGAGGAAATTGGAGATGGGGGTAAGTGGAACCAAGGGAGGAATTTAGGTATCGTTTAAGTGAAAGCAAGGAGGGAATTGAAGATGGGGTCAGTGGAAGCAAGGGAGGGATTTGGAGATGGGGTCAGTGGAAGCAAGGGAGGGAATTTGGGGATGGGGTCAGTGGAAGAAGGGGGGAATTTGAGAATGGGGTCAGTGGAAGCAAGGAGGGAATTTGGGATGGGGTCAGTGAAGCAAGGGAGGGAATTTGGAGATGGGGTCAGTGGAAGCAAGGGAGGGAATTTGGGATGGGGGTCAGGGGAAGCAAGGGAGGGAATTTGGGGATGGGGTCAGTTGAAGCAAGGAGGGAATTTGGAGATGGGGGTCAGTGGAAGCAAGGAGGGAATTTGGAGATGGGTCAGTGGAAGGAAGGGGGGGGGGGGGGATTTGGGGAGGGGGTAGGTGGAATCAATGTAGGACAAACAGTCATTCCAGGGCTGGACGCCATTGACAAAGCCATTCAATATGAGTACTGAGAGTGGACGAGCAGTCTAGTTTCTTTCATGTTCACAGCTGTTCTCTCTGCTGCTGTCTTGAAAGTCCAGTGGCGCTGAGAAAATATACTGAAAACAATTCAGGTTATCCTTCATCTAGGTTTGATATCACATAATCGATGAGTGAGGGTTGAAATGAAAGTACTATTAACATTATCTCGTTTGTGATTCAGATTGGAGATTGGAGTAGCGAAGTTTCTTTTAACGAATCTTTAAATGGCGCGTGGGGTGGGGGGGGGGGTGGGAGGGTGGTGGTGGTGGTGGTGAAGCGTTGCTGTTCTTATTGTTGTGTGTGTGTAAAACATATATATGCAGATACGTGTGTATGCTCACACAAACCTACAACACGCACACAAACACGCACACGCACACGCACGCACACACATGCACACGCAAGCACACGCGCACACACACCCACACACACACCTACACATATGCGCAGCGCACACACATGGACCCGTGCCCCCACATCCACACACACATGTGTACATTCACTACACACATGCAAAAACCAACACAACAAGACAACCAATGTTAGGTAGGCACACAAGGTCTGACCAGCGCATTGGCTAATGCGTAGGTCAGACATCTGCTAAGTCGTAGCCACGAGACACTCTTCTTGAAATCTCTTATCTTAGTTGTTAATTCATTTATCCATCAGCTTAAGAGCATGCGTAGAGTGGTCTCAACACTTAGCGGATGTGGTGTAGCGTATATGGACTAGTCCGCATGCAGTGACGCCGCCTTGATGAAACAAACTAAATAGCATGGCGATATCTTCCATCTGTGCTCGTGCGAATTGGTGAATGAGGGCAATCTCCAGTAAAACTACTAAATAATTGAGCACACATGTTGTGAGGAAACTTGTTTTCGAGGCATTACACGGAAATAAACTACGAAATTGAACACTCTGAGGTTGATATCAACCTTGTTGCAAATGGTGAAGAGCTTCTTTATCAAAATGATTCTTTGGACGATTCGAAAGTTTTAGACAACAATGTAAACAATGGCATCAGTGAAAAAAAGGGTTTACCAGTTGTTAGTTCACGTTAAGAAAATAAAGCCAGACAAGTAGAAGACTAAACAAAACAAAACCGAAAACAAGCAAGTGCAAATATGTAGAATGTGGTAAAAGACTCGACAAGACAATGCAATGTGTTTTATTATAGTATCGCTTCCAGAACAGGACAAGAACGAGTGGTAAGTCGATTGAGAATAAATATGACCATAACTTTCCATGTGAACTTGCGTTTTTGAGTTAGGTGGCTACAGGCGGAAATCTAAACAAACCTTAAGAAGTACTAAAAATAACTCCCCGTCAGAGATCGAACAACTTAATCTTGCGCCGTATATGACAAGACGAGTAGTTGCTCCCTCTTCGTTTTCATTGTCCTGACTGTTGTTTCTTTTACTTGAAGAAGACTTAGGAGTCCGACACGCGTCGTGTTTTGTCTTGTAATTCGTTTGTCCACGTCCTTTGGGGAGTCGTTTCAAGTATTCCTTTTATCAAATTTGTAATTTTGAGCTTGTGCTTATTCTCAAAGTACATCCGGATTTTTATTTTTTATTTTTTTTTTTACACACTTATTGGGGGAAAAAACCCCAACAAAAACGCATGGATTTATTCCATTAGAACATCATAGATAGAGGCCAGTCAGCTGGTGGAGGAGAATTTAGTCAACAATTAACCGAGAAAGAAACATGAAAGGGAAACAAACACGCAAACGCGCAGACATCCAAACAAATATCTCGGGTGATGGTGCTTGTCCATTGTTTTACAGTGGCTACAATATATATATATATAATATATATATATATATATATATATATCTCCGATCACGGTTTGACAAATAGACGTTGAACAAAAGACTCACAAAAAAGAAGGTAACGGAGAAGGCGGGGAAAGGGGGAAGGGGGGGGCAAATCGTTACGTGTGTCCGTGGGGGTCGGGGGGGGGGGGGGGGGGGTGAACAGCAGGAGAGTAGAAGAGGGACGGGATGGTGGTGGTATGTATGTCAAGGAAGGTAAACATGGAAGGGCTTGGAGAGTTCAGAAAACGGTGGAAGCAGAGATCAGGTAGGGGAGACAATATTTGTCATTTCCGGGACTAAGAGTCATCAACTGGAATAGTCGGTCAGTGGTAAGGGACGGGGGTGGGGGGGGGGGGGGGAGGGGGTATAATCAGCAATCTGACCTCGGTTCACGTCCTCAATTTTCATTTCCCCTTTTCCTTCATGGTGGCGAAAAAAAAAAGGAATAAAAGAAAAGAACCCCCCCCCCCCCCCCCCCCAAAAAAAAAAAAAAAAAAAAAAAAAAAAGTAGATAAGCTGGAAATTTGAAGGCGAAACACACGATACGCCGCTCAGTGAATACTCTGAAGGAAAAACATTATCCTTATTTGGTTATCCTTGTCTTCCATTACCTGACAGCCAAGCTAGAACATTATTCTGGCCGTTGACATCGTCGGTTCCATTGTACTGGCTGCGAGCATCGGGACATGCGGAGCATTTTCGTTTGATGCTTGCTGTCTGCCGTGCTTGCTGACAATTGGACTCCTCCTTTTGAATTCAACATCTCACAAACCATTATGATTTTTAATTGTTATAGATGTACATGTTCGATATGGAGCTGTACACTTTTCTGATTAAATTATGTTCGTCCGTCTGTCTGTCTGTCTGTCTGTCTCTCTCTCTGTCTCTCTCTCTCTCTGTCTTGTCCCCTCTTCTCTCTCTCTCCTCTCTCTCTCTCTCTCTCTCTCTCTCTCTCTCTCTCTCTCTCTCGCACGCACGCACGCACGCACGCACGCACGCGCACGCGCACACGCACACACACGAACGCTTGTCCCCGCAGATACACACACATGCACACAGCACGCACGCCTCACGCACCACAGCTCAAACACGCAACACACACACACACGCACACACAGAAAGCACACGCACACACACACTTTCCACACTTTTTGTTTTACTCGTCATGCATACACACGGGCGTACACACGCGCGTAAGCACGCCACACAACCATACTGGTGTGAATGTGTACGTTCACCTTCGCAACTCCTGTTAAAATCGAAGAAAAAAAATCGAACATAAAAAAAAGAAAGCCAAAAGAAACCGAGGTGAGCAGTTCAACAAGATGGCGAAAGGCACGTCAGTCACACCGGTTATTTCTAGACTTCGCCCTCGCTGAACTGCAGAGGTCAGCCAGGAGTTATGCCCCGTTGATGAGCAGAGTTGTCTCTCTTGGCTATCTCAAGGAGTCTATTTTTTTTGCTACAGTTTACATTGCCCCCCCCCCCCCCCCCCCCCCCCCCCCCCCACCCACCCCCTGCGGCTCTGTACTCGGGCCATTCAAAGTGCAGAATATGCCTCTGACGGACGGACTACTTTCCGGGCCTGGACCGGATCGATGATATCGATGATGCATGTGAGAATGGAGGCAGGGATACCATACACGTGCGCGCTCACACACACACATATACTACATGATGTTCCCACCATGCAGAAAGAGAGTGTAAGAAAAAAGCATCAGTCACCAAAACCGATTCAGCGGTATAGCCTTCCGAGGAACGCACAGTGATTCATGGGGTAGTCATGATCAAGAACACAAGCATATATTCATATCATAGTCGGTGAGGAATAGGAGAAAATGCTATAGCTGAAGGCGTACACACACAGAGAGAGAGAAGACGAGAAGAGAGAGAGAGAGAGAGAGAGAGAGAGAGAGAGAAGAGAGGAGGCATATTTCCGGGCAAACAGAACTAAAAGGAGATTAAACAGTAGGAAGCCAAACATAAGAAATGAGGGAAATGTTTTTTGTTGTTTGAATTATCCATCCTACCCCTCGACAAAAGTACGTATGATTATAATCAGAGATGAAATATACCCTAATTATGATTATCTATATCTACGTACCTGTCGAAAAATTCAGGAGTGGGGGAACACAAGAGCAAATTAGCCACTCTTCCGTTACTGCATTTATGACTTGGCACAGGTGAGGGATACAAAATGTTTTTTAAAAAAGTGGGGGAGGAGGGGGGGGGGGGGAGAAATGATTTGTATTAAATCCTTCTCTAACAGCATAAGGGAACCATTGTAATTCATCCTGAAGACGGATCTATTCCAATCGCCAGTTGCGGGGCCTTTAGTCCACTGGATCGGACTCGTCAGGGGGGCACGGCTGATTGAGTCTGTGCTCTCCTGGCACCAAATGAAGATACACCACAGTCTGCAATACTCACCACCAAGGGTTCCAAAGTAGAATCCAGCAGCACCCAAAAGCAGCCAGTAGAGGGTAGGAATGTAAAACGAAATGAAAGTATGGCAAGGGAAGTAAATTGCTGAAAAACTAAAATCAGTATGTAAACGGTGTAAATGTGGGGGAGAATCTTTGATCTTACGCTTGAGGATCCCTTTAAGGATATACAAGGGAGATCCAAAGATGTCCAACAGTCAGAGCGCTCATCTTTGTCGTTCGATAATCCATGCCTTGTCAGCAGCCAAGAAGTTTGCAGAACCCGTTCTTTGATCTCCTACGAGATGTAGTTTCTCACGGATTGACCAAACAACATAATGTTGAACAATTTAGTGGTAGGGGAAAACAAGTGCAGGCTAGACAAGCCCTTCGTCCTCGCATTAATGACGTTGTGTGTGTGTGTGTGTGTGTTGTGTGTGTGTGTGTGTCTGTGTGTGTGTGCGCGCGCGGGGCGTGCGTAGTATCCCTTGTATACGTGGGTGGGTAACTGTTTTTCAATTTGAAAAGCTTTTAATATTGTTAAAGAAAAGATTTGTTGGTTAAACTATTTCAAAATAACATATATGGCAAATTTGAGAGAATTCTTTTCTTTTCATTTCATTTCGTTTTGTTTCATTTATATGGGTTTTTCTTGTTTGTTTGTTTTTGTTTGTTTGTTTGTTTGTTTTTTGTTTGTTTTTGTGTTGTTTGTTTGTTTGTTTGTTTGTTTGTTTTTGCTTGTTTGTTTTGTTCCTTTATCCTTTATTTATTCCTTTTGTTCTTTTTACATTATTACGAACATTTCTAATTTAGAAAATCGTGACAGTTATCTACAGGAAAAGAAGAAGAAGAAAAAACAACGTTTGCTCTCATCACACTATGTGCACCACACAAAGCGAATGAATGTGTTCCCTTGATATCTGTGATCCTGCAGATATTATTCTGATGCGTAACAAGTTTTGGTGGTTGTTTTTTGTACGTGTTGTTGGTGGTGGTGGTGGTGGTGGTGGTGTGTGTGGCGTGCGTGCGTGCGTGTGCGCGCGTGCGTGTGTGTGTGTGTGTATGGTATCTCTTATATACAGGGGTCGAACTTTAATTAAGGACCACCCCGAAAAAAGGCCGTTTATTTTTAAATTGGCCAAAAATACAAGCAATGCATTTTTTCGAAGAATTCGACTGGGAAAGGTTTAAGGGGTTAACAGAGTATTCCGCAAAGCTTGCGAAAGCTGTCTTATTGTCACGTGCGGCATGCAGAGGGGGGGGGGGGGGGTTGAAAGTTGCAGATGTTGTCAAAATTGCTTGTTTTTTAAGCAAGAGTGAACAGTGCTTCAAACGGTTTTGCACTGAAATTTCAAATGCACGTGCAAAAACCAATGAATTGCAGAGCATTTTACTGACTGGAATGCCCCTAAAAGCAGCCCAACGTGCATAATTCTTCATAACACAAAAATGCCTCCAAGACGCAAGCTATCTGATTTTGACCGGACCCGGGCGATTGCATGGCTGCAGGATCGAGTTGGCTGAGAAAACGTTTTCAAGCCACTGGAATTGTCAAAGAGAGACCCCGTGCAGGCCAGCCAAAGAAGACCACTGCAAGAGATGACAGGTTCATCCGCAGACATGCTCTTCGGACCAGGACCACCACCTCCAACACCATCAGGCGTCGGCTCCAAGCTGCCACTAACACAGCAGTGTGTGAGATGACCATACGGCGGCGCCTCAATGCTGCCAACCTTCGAGCAAGGCGCCCAGTCCGGAAACCAAAACTGACTGCGGCCCACCTGGCACGTCGCCTGGCCTGGTGCACAGCTCATCGAACATGGACTCGGGCTCAGTGGCGGATGGTGCTTTTCACCGATGAGTCCAAGTTCCAGTTGAAGCCACGAGATGGACGCATTCGGGTGTGGCGGCGTCCCAGGGAGCAGCTGGCAGATGATGTCATCCAGGAGGTCGTCGCTTTTGGTGGTGGCTCCGTCATGGTATGGGGGGGGGGGGGGGGGGGCGCATCAGCAGTCACCACAAGACTCCCCTGTGCCATGTGGATGGCAACCTGAACGGCCAACGCTACCTGCAGGAGATTTTACAGCCTTTGGTTGTCCCAGCACTCCAGCAGATTAGGGCTCAGGCTGTGTTCATGGACGATAATGCCACCCCACATCGTTGTCGAGCCGTGAACACTTTTGTGGTGCAAGCTGGCATCACCAGGATGCCATGGCCGGCAAACAGCCCGGACATGAGCCCTATTGAGAACATCTGGGGCGAGCTTGGGAGGAGAGTTCAAGAAAATCACCCTGTTCCGGCAAATCGACAGGAGCTGCTGCACTACCTGCAGCAGGAGTGGGCAAACCTCCCCCAGGCACTCATTACAAGAACAGTCAACACCATGAGGCAGCGCTGTGTGGATTGTGTGGCAGCACGAGGGGGGCACACTCGGTTTTGATCAGACTGTAAAGAAACACTCTTTCGGTGAATGTCATTTTGGGGGGTAGTCTCATTCAGGCTCCCCTGTCTAATTCAGAAAGAATGATTTTTTCGATGAAAGTGACAAAATGTTGTTCACTGATAATGAAATTAAACATTTATAAAATTTCTGTCGTTTGTTGGTTTTTCTTTCTATGTTTTGTGAGACTGTGTATAAGTGGTCCTTAATTAAAGTTCGACCCTGTACATCATTGGGATTTGTCAGTCAGTCTGGATAGGCAATATTCGTTTCTTTTGCAAGTTAAAATGTGATGTGATTGTTGTGGGGAATATCTTTGTTTTTAGCTGAAACATTGCTCGTTCCTGGAAAGATAATTTTAAAATCTTGTAGGTGGAACTATGACACTATAGTTGTAGGTTAGCACTCTATATACAACATTATGAAGTACTCTAGGTGGGGAAAATGTCTTGGTGAACTAGCTTACACAAACACGATGCAATATCCATGTTTAGGCGTACCAACAATCTGCCTGTTGGGGTTCGACAAATCAGTTTTCTGCACGCGAATGAAGCACTTGCAAGAGCAAAAAAGAAAATCAAAATTGACATGCATTTTTTAAAAATATATGAAGTGTCCAAGATATTATGACACTGTAAAACAGAACGGTTTTTTATGTATTAATTCCTGCAAACAAGTAGGAGCTAAGAAGAACAAGCGTCACTGAACACCACTGAAGTGACCCAGCAGCAGTGCAGCGTGTCTTCTGGCGGGTTACCTGTTGGCGACTTATCTATGGTTTCCTGTGGACTGCTGCCGCTGGGCTCAGGTGTGGGACTGCACAGGTGTGGCAATGTATAGGGCTGACTGAAACCACTGGCTGTCAGATCAACATGATTACTGTTGTGCAGACATTTAGAAACATGATAGATTTTATGAAAAAACAAATACTATACAAGTAATATCTGGATGATATAGAAAAGAAATCATACAGGAAACTTAACAGGGAAAACATTTTGATATATATAAGTAAAATTAGAAAAAATGTAATTATTACACAAATTGCATTTTAACTAGACTGAAAATTAACCCCCCCCCCTTTCTCTCTCTCTCTCTCTCTCTCCTCTCTCTCTCTCTCTCTCTCTCTCTCTCTCTCTCTCTCTCTCTCTCTCCACATGTATGGGGGAACCATAATGAGAGGCTTGAAAGTTAGTCCACCGAGGAGGTGTGTGTGTGGAAGAAGAGATAACAACCACAAAGTAAATTCATCAAATTGTGCAAAGCTGTTAAAAGTGTTTTCGCCTGGCTAAAAGCAATTACTGCACTTCGGTTAGATTTATGATGCAGACGCCATGTTGAATCCGGTTTAATTTGGAGCCGTCGTCTGTTATCCTCAATCAGTCACAGCTGGGATCACACATAACTCAATGATGAATTCTTCGGCATGTGTGTGTTGTTTTTGTTCTTCGGGTTAACGTCTTCCCACTAAAAGTGACACGAGACAATGTGTGTGAGTGAGTGAGTGAGTGTGCGTGCCTGCATGCGTGCGTGTGTGTGTGTGTGTGTGTGTGTGTGTGTGTGTGTGTGTGTGTGGTGCGTGCGTGCGTGCGTGCGTGCGTGCGTGCGTGCGTGGTGTGTGTGTGTGTGTGTGAACATGTGGTTTAATTACAATAACAAATGAAGCAACTCCCACCCCCACCCCACCTCGGGAAATCATTATTTTAAGTGAAACAAAAATCCAATTACCTAATATGTAAAACTATAAGGAGAGCGTGCAATGGATCACTTTGTCAGTTTTGAGCACTGTCAATCATATTTGGATAGGTAGTACGATGCAGCCAAATAATGTGTAGAGGGACGAACGGTTAACCACCCAGAAGCATTTTAACAAATGTAAAGATAAATACCAACTGAACTATGTAATAAACTTTTGCAAATTGTGTAAAGATAAAACCAGTCATTTAACACTCTAGATAGAGACAGGGAACCGGATCCATCAGATGAAGCATCGTCACCAGTTTTGCTAATAACCTCCTTTGCTCTTGGACAGTAAAATAATAGATGTTCAAACTTCAATTCTTTCTCCACACATACATGTAACATTTTTGCTGACTTTTTTTCGAAGTGAATTCGAACGCATTCTGTGCATTAAGATTTGTACTTCTCTAGGTATGGAGGCAAGGTCGGATCTTGATTACGTCAATAGATTTTTTTTCCAGAATTGGGTTTAATACAGTTGTGGTAATAGTTAATTTCTGAGTTCTATAATACATTTCTGAAATTTTTACTGGAGGTTTCGTTATCAAATAATAGCATTCAATTAAATCTAAGGGAATGTCTAGTGGTATTGAGCCTTCGACATTTCGGGCTGCCTTTCTTGCAGCCTGATCGACTCTCTCATTTGCTGAAATTCCACAATGAGAGGGTACCCAGCAAAACGTAACTGTAACGTATTTAGCTGCCAGAAGATGTATGACATGATTAATTTCTGTCATCATCTCAACACGTTACTTTTGGATTGGAAGACTGAATAGCGCTAAAGGCCGATTTAGAATCGGTTGCATACTAGAATTTGACAAGAGTTAACAGGAAACTCAAGGCGTGGTGTAGAGACATCAAAATGGCAAACAAGTTCAGCTTGAATATTGAAAAATGCCTACCAAGATGGTACAACCTTTCCACTTTTAAATCAGGTATTATTAAATAAACTACAGAGTATTGACTGCAAGGCTTATAACTTGCTCTTGGAGTTCCCCCACACACATCTAACATAGGAACATACAGTGAAATCGAAATATTGCCTCTGAATACATTACGAAAAGCATGTGCTTCAAAGTTTATATTAAAGAGTCTTTCACATGATAACTTCTGTGCAAATGAAGTATCCTTAAATTCAGAAACAGATTTCGTGAAACGGGCCAGAAGAATACAATCTACAAAATCAATCCAGTCGTTTGCCTCTAACCTCCTGAAAGATTCTAATATAAACGAAACAAAAATTGCTAATAAATTGTCCTTTTCCCCTATTCCAAGATGGGAGCAACCCAAAGTTACCTTTGATACAAATTATGGCAATGTGTCCAAAAAGGATCCACCTTAGATATTGAAAAATGTCATTGATATTCATTTAGAAAATACTTACAAAAATTATTTGAAAATTTATACAGTTGGTTCAGTGCTAGATAATCTAGAGACAGAAGCATGTCAGTGTGAGTGTGTGTGTGTGGTGGTGTGTGTGTGTGTGTGAGAGAGAGAGAGAGGGGGAGAGAGAGAGAGAGAGAGAGAGTGTGTGTGTGTGTGTGTGTGTGTGTGTGTGTGTGTGTGTGTGTGTGTGTGTGTGTACATTTGCATTCGTCCATGTTTTGCCCCAGTCTATCAGTCTGGCATTATCAGCAGTTCCAGTCTTGATGAGGTCTGTGAATGATGATGTGGAAGACGCCAAACGTGGCCAATGCCAAAGGCTGCACGCTGATTTTGGTAGGTTCAACTCCCATAGAGGGCTTATCGTGGGATTTGTGGACTTGGTTCGCCTCCATCCACAGGTGAGTATGGTAGTGGCTCAACGGTCGCCACCCAGTCGAGTTTAATCCATCTAATGCATGTCTCTGAGACTGTTGCACAAATCCATCAACCTGAAGGTGTCTGTGTCCGTCAGATGTGGCTGACGGTTTAGCTGTACCTAAAATAACCAGAAGCGTGAAGAGTGGGCTTACAAGTTCGTAAGCCTTGCAGTGAATCTGCAGACTTGAATGAAACTCTAAAGCCTCGTTTCACACAACACACACACACACACACACACACACACACTCACACACACACTCCCTTTCCGCCTAAAAAGATTATAACTAATAATGGAAACAAACAGCAACAAACAAAAGGATATGAATAAATTAAATAAAAAACCAAAAAGGACACAAACAAACAAAAACTAACTAACAAAAACAAACAAAACAAACAAACAAACAAACAAAACGGTAAAAAAGGGTCATGATGCTCTGACCCCTTGGCGACTCAGAACTGCTTTCCTCTTAACGTCATTGTCTATGGTGGATGACCGTCAGTTCTCTGTGCTAGCCAGGTTCAACGAGTCTTCACCGAATGAGAGGTATGGAATCTTTTGGGTTTGGTTGTGTCGGGCAGTACAGGAAAGAGCAAGAAGGGAAAGCTGCCTCTGAGAGAGTAGCGAATGTGTAGGCAAAGACCAACAAGGAAACAGACGTTGACAACGTTTCCAGTACTACATGACAATACATCTGAAGAACGGCCGGCGACGTTTCCTATCTCTCTCATGGCAAATCCATCTGCAGATCTGGGACGTTTCCTATCCCTCAGGTAATGCATCCTAAGATCTGGGGCGTTTTCTATCCCTCAGGTAAAACATCTGTAGATCTGGGACGTTTCTTATCCCTAAGGTAACACATCTCAAGATCTGGGACGTTTTCCTATCCTCCGACAACACATCTGTAGATTTGGAGCGTTTTCTATCCCTAAGGTAACACCTTTGTAGATCTTGGACGTTTCCTATCCTCAAATAAACACTTCGTAGATCTGGGATGTTTTCTATTCCTCAGTTGACACATCGTAGATCTGGGATGTTTTCTATTACCCGTTCCGCCCTAATTCCGCCCGACCCCTCAGGCTCCTGATCCGCCCTATACCGCCCGTTCGTCAGTAGGCTGATTGTCTCGGTGTACCTCACTTATTTGGGTTGACTACAGTAATAAGACAAACCGGTCGTTATCCGGGCCTTTCACACCTTCTTCAGCGCCTTTTGCAAGAGCGGTTTGTGGCTTTTCGAATTTTAATCGATTATTTTGGTCATCCCATCGACTCCGACGACGTTCAAAATGTCGCACTCTGACAGTGATAGTGACAGAGCTTGACTGTGGACCAAATGTTCAATATGAATGTGTTGCCGACCGATAATAACGACTGGAATGAATCGGACATTGATCTCGACTCTGCAGACAGCGACAGTGACTATGAAGTTGCAGAAGGAGTGAATGCGAGTAGTGACAGTGACTCGGACTCGGACATAGGCGACGCAGGTGACGCAGGTGCTACTGATGTCGGTGGATGTGCACAGTCATCGCAGTGGTCAAACGACGACTTTCGGACTGAAGTTCGTGTGTTTGATGCATACAGGGGCCCCCACGTCCACAAGTGAATCTTCGAACACCTTTTGATTATTTTTCACTTGTTTTTCCTTTGGACGCATTCCATCTCATGGTCAGGGGAAACCAACCTGTATGCAAGACAAACGCTCACGGCTGCTGGTCTTCCTGAGGATAAGTTCAGCCAACCACTGTGGATGAAATCAGAGCTTTTGTTGGTCTTCTCATGTTTATGAACATGGCCCCTGTTCCTCATCGTGATTTTTATTGGAAAGATTCTTCTCCTTTCTTCAATGTTGGGTGTCAAGTGTCATGTCGAAGAACAGGTTTGAACAGCTGAACCAGTATTTTCACCTCGCTGATACCACTCAGTTTGTTCCCAGAGGTCAGGCTGGGTATGACCCCCTGTTCAAAGTCAGACCTCTCATTTCCATGACACAAGAATGTTTTGCTATGCAGTTTCTACCTGGGCAAAACATCACAGTAGATGAAGCAATGATCAAGTTCAAGGGTCGTTTGTGGTTTTCTGCAGTACTTGCCTGCAAAACCAACGAAGTGGGGCTTCAAGGTGTTTGGGGTTTGTGTGATGCCGATTCTTTTTATATGCTGAATTATTCAGTATATACTGGGAAGACCAATGATGTGCCTGCTGGGACAGGTGATGCCCTAGGGGATCGTGTTGTCAAACACTTGTCAGAACCCCATTATTTCAAGTGGCACACCATCTACTTTGATAATTATTTCACGTCAGTCCCCCTCATTCAGTATCTGTTTCAGAAGAAAACCTTGGCATGTGGGACTGTGCGAAATAACAGGAAGGGTCTGCCACAGGATATGAAGCCAGCAAAATGTTCAAAAGTCTGGGGGCACAAAGCGCTGGTTTCGTGAGATTGGCTAAAGGTGATTTTAAGGGCAAGCTTCAGGCTGTTGCTTGGTTTGACCGTCGTAAGGTCACCCTTCTTACTTCTGTCCATGATGGAACCGATGGAGAGCTTGTCAGAAAAGGTGCAGGGGGTGTTGAAAAAGCCAGGTATTCTAGGCCCTGGCTGTTGCTGATTACACCAAGAACTACAACGGTGTTGACAAGCATGATCAATTGCGATCATATTATTGTTCCAAGCAGAAATTCATGAAGTGGTGGAAATATGTGTTCTTCTTCTGCCTGGACACTGCTGCAGTAAATGCCTTTGTAATCTACAAAACTCTGCAGAGCCCCACTGAAACTGCATGTGGATTTTCACACTGAGATTGTCATGGGCATGGTGAATGGTTTCAAAGGGTCGAAAACGGATCGGCCGTCCCGTCGTTCATGACAATCCAGACAAGCACAAACACACTCCTTCCAAAAATCCAGTCTGCCAGAGGCAAGAAGGACTGTGTCTGTTGCAAGAAGGAAGGCAGGAAAACCCCAGCAGGCAATGCCATCCAGTCAACACATGAGTGTGTGATGTGTAAGGTGGCTTTGTGCAAGGATCGTGGCTGCTTTTTTCTTTTTACCAGCAGTGAGTAGGTTCCTACACACTCATTCCTAGCAGTACACCTGATACTTGACTAAATTTAAGGACTGGACTTTGTCATTTTTGTTTTGTACAGACTGTTTTGGGTTGACTAAATATTGAAAGTGCCACATACAAAAGTACTGGAATTTGTGCATGTAAGAAAAGTGCACAAACGGAAAGAAAATTTCATGTCGGTGATCTGTGTGTGACAAAAGTGATCAAAAGCAAGAACATTTCCAGTGACTGTGTTGTTTGTGTGTGATCACATTTGGATTATATAATTCATTACATCTGGAACCATATGGTGAGTACAACAAAAATATTTGAGTGTTGTTTTGTGTTGTGATGCCTGCCTCTCTTCCTTCCTACTAACACCTGCATATAGTTAGAAATATTATCAGTCATAGGAATTCTTTTTCTCACAAACACAAACTAACTCATGCAGAAACAACAAGCATGCACTCCAATACATTTTCAGTAAATATGGTATGATTTTGACTTCTTATTTTTTTATTTTTTTTTCCTGCTATGTAACTGCTATTGACTTAAAAACGTCACAAAAATTTCGCGTATATTCCTAGCTACCTGTGTAACTACTAACACCTCACAACACCCATCAGTTCTTTTCAGATGGTGAACCTGACCACTTGCCACCAAAAAGGTAGGTGTTATAAAGTTGATGGGTGTTGTATTGCCTGTCTATCACCTAATTCACTGACGTAGGTGTGTTTTCCAGGTAAAAATCAGGTGTGTGAGTGTTGAGCCATAAAAATATTTTCACATCCCACTTAAATAACAAGTGTAAACCAAAGTTCAGCTTTCCATAGATTTTGCTGAAAATTTGAAGTCTTTTATCCATTAGTTTTATTTTTACAATTTTTTTAAGTCGGTACCCCAATTCGGGCAGCAAATTCCAATATAAACTTAGTAGTCTAGGCGACTTCTGTCATACGAAATCTGGACGTTTTCTATTCCTCAGTTGACACATCTGTAGATCTGGGACGTTTTCTATTCCTCAGTTAACACATCTGTAGATCTGGGACGTTTTCTATTCCTCAGTTAAAACATCTGTAGATCTGGGACGTTTCTTATCCCTCAGTTAACACATCTGTAGATCTGGGGCGTTTCGTATCCCTCAGGTAACACATCTGTAGATGTGGGACGTTTTATATTCCTCAGGTAACACATCTGCAGGTATGGTATGTTATATATTCCTCAGCTAGCACATCTGTAATCTAGGGCGGTTCCTATCCGTCAGGTAACACATCTGTAGATCTGGATGTTTTCTATCCCTCAGGTCAACACATCTGCAGATCTGAAATCTTAGATTTGTTCCATCCCCAAATGAATGTATAGATCTGCAGATCTTGATCGTTTCCCATCACTGGGGTCAACGCATTTGCACACCTCGAACGTTTCCCACCACTCCGATCAATCCATTGCAGATCTTGATCGTTTCTATTTTCAGGTCAAGGCATTCGTGAATCTCTGGAACCTTTTCCATTACTCTCGCCCCATGTCCAGTATGCACCGTACAGGAGGACCTCAGAGCGTGTTTAGAGCCACGGCCATCTGTGTCTGCGGTCGGTGGGTTGTTACACAATAGAGTACGTCCGTCATGGACCATCTGACCCACCTTCCCGTCCATCTTTCCTCTCCGTCCCACCACCCACTACCTGTCTATATTCCCATCAAGACAGGAGAGCTGGGCAAACTGTGTGGCAGAGTGAAATGGTCATGGCATTCGCAAGCAGTCTTTGTACGGAGCACGCAAGAATTCTGAATCCCGGAAGAAGAAAAGAAGAAGAAGGAGACGATGACGACGACGACGACAAAGAAGAAGAAGAACGAACGAACGAACGGACGAACGAACAATCACTTATCTCCTCAAAGCCACATCCCTTTTCGCCACGCATTCGGGAGATGACGTTTATTCGTTTTTTCGTTTTCATTGTCTCATTCGTAGTCTGCCTGAAGGGGCCCAAAAGAGGGGAAACGCGTCGTGGTTTGTCTTGTCATGGTCGTCTCTCTCTCTCTCGTTCGCGGTACACTCATTTCTTTTTGAAGTCGAATTTTTCAGCGTCCGCCCTAGTCACCAAAATGCACCAGAGGTTCAGGGATCGGGGCCCGGCGTGGTAAAGGGTTGTAGCCACCCCTTTGTTTCTCCCCCCAGACAAATCAGATACCCTTTTACTGCGGGGTGACAACGGGTTTTTTCAAGCGGTAACACACAACACACGCACGCACGCACGCACGCACCACGCACGAAAGCACCACGCACGCACCACACACCACACACACACACACCACACACATAGCACACAGACACACCACACAACACACACAACACACACACAAAACACCCCAAAACCCACACACACAAACAAACGCCATATACGGGGCCCCAAACACAGACACACACACAAAACCCCCAACCAACACACAACCACACACCACACACACAACACACACACACACACGCGCGCGGGGCGCACGCACGCACGCACCCACGCACGCACGAAAACGCAGCACGCCTCAACACACACACACACACACACACACACACACACACACACACACACACACCACACACACAACGAATTGGGCACAAACTCGTAGGTCAACAGAGGAGGATACTTTGGGCAGCGACTTTCCCAACATCATACATTTAAAGGAGCATTTTGAAAATAAGAGAAGGAAAAAAGAAGCACCCAAAAGTTTTCATAAAAAAAAATCAAATGGTCTCTATAGAATCGATTTTTCCAAACCCATTTCAGGTATTGAAAATGAAGTATAGATGCATATTATACAATTTTTGTCGACATTCTTACGGCTCCCGGGAAATCAATTCCTATTTGTAAAAAATTCCAACAGGGAAATAGTTTGTATTCATGGGGAATTTTAGTTTTGGGCATAGCTTAGCCTTTTAAAAAAAGAACTTAAAAAGCTTGGCTGAAAGTGAAACAGATAAAAATACCTACATGAACATGCCAAAAATAAATAACAGGTCGTTGCCCGAGCAAAAAAGAATACATTTCTCAGAATTTTGTAGAACCAAAATATCGGAATCAAAAGATAAACAAAAGGGTTTGGAAAAATGGTAAAAAATTGAAAAATGGTTATTGCTTCAACAGTACCCAATTAAGTTAGAAAAAAAGCTCTTCCAAACCTCACGGGAAAAGCGAGGCTTCGTCAAAAATTTTCAGAAAATAACTTGCTGTCAGTCTTAGTCCATCTATCGGTGTTTTAGAGAGGAGAAGAAAAACAACTATCATCAGGATCCGCCACCAAATCATTTCCATTATTTTAAAACGCCCATACTTTTATGAATTTGGGAGCTTGTCTTTTTTTTTAAAATTTTCAAGTGCTTTTTTCCCCCAGATGGTATACCATCAACTTTTATACCACTTCCTTCACTTTGGGAAACGATTACGCATTCTTTTTACCAAAATGTTTTTTTAAGGGAAAACTCTCCCTTGAATCGGAAGAATTTTTTTGTAGCTCATTCCAAAACAGGAAGCCCCAGGTCAGACTTTGGTACTCGGGCCCGATACACAACCCTTCATTGGAAAGTTGTTAGAAAAAATTATCAAAGACTCTTTTATTTTTTTGTAAAAAGAAAGTATAATCCCAGTGAATCAAGGGGGTTTTCGCAAGGTCGATGTACAATAGATCTTTTGGGTGAAATTTCCCATCAAAAAAAAAAGCATTTCTAAGGGAAAAGGGACATTTTGCTACCTTTTTGATACAGAAAAGCGTAAAATATCGGCCCTAGACTCTTTAAAATTAAAAGAAATGGGAATTTTAATGAACATGTTTCAATACTTTAAAAGTTTTTTATCACAAGACCATATGTACAAAAATGGGAAAGTTTACTCTCTTCAGAGCATTGAATCGAATTTCCACGGGGCTCTATTAACCCCCCAAGTTTTTTAAAACATTCTTATTTAGATTTTTCCCCAAAGATTTATAAAAAAAGTGTGATTTAGTACAATTGCTGAACATTGCATTGGAAAATAAATATCCGAAAGCATATGCAAGAAAATTTTACGAACATATACAGAAGATATATCATTTAGAGATAGAAAAATTTAAACAACTTAGGAAAAAAACGGCTTATTCTCTCAGGTGAAAAAACACAGTTAATTTTTTTTAAATAATGGAACAATCCAATTATTTCCCAAGCTTCAAATTGAATGGTTCTAAAATTGCAGTACTTCACAAAAAATAAAAATTCTGGTGTAAATTTAAAACCCCAAACTTAACTGGGTTTTTTTTCTTTAAACTTATACAAAAAAAAGGAAACGTTTAAACTTTTGAAAAATATTGAAACAAAAACCCTGGGCTAAGATACAAAAAAACCCCCTGCACCTAGCGATTTTCAAAAAAACAAAAAAAAATGTACGGACAAGGTTTATTTTTTAGCCCCCAAAGTCTACTGAAAAAAATTGCAAAGATAACAGAAAGCTATCAATTTGCGCTTGGGTCCCCAGTGCACACAAAAAATTTTAAGGGGACAAAGAAATTTAAAAGCATCACTGTCAGTCAACGTAGATAGCTTTAGCCAAATATTCCCCAAGAAGTCTTTCATACCCAACTCATCGAAAACGAATGGATGGCAATGTTGAAATATCCCAAAAGAGCTCACACTAGGGTTTCTTTTCCCGTTCGAAATACACGAAAGATTTTTTTTGAAAAAAGGGAATATTGATCACTTTTACTCCCACATCTCCGTTGTTCCCCCCCGGGGCCCCCATGGGGAAAATAGACAAACTATCTTTTATGTGATTACACGATTTTCCGAAAAAACAAAATTAACATTTAACTTTTTAAAGTGAAGAAAACTTTGAAAACAAATAATTTAAATCATTTTAAAAAAAATTTTCGGATGGTTCCGTTTGCCATAAAATCAGGTTCAGGTTTTTTTTTTTCCGCTTCAAAAGTAAAAAGCAAAAGCCAGGGAAAAGGGTTTTCTATTTTCACGGCAGAATTGTATGCTATTCTTATGGCATTACTCTTTATTTTTTGATAGTAATCATTTTTTTTGTAACATTTTTTTTTGTGTTGATTTTTAAGGCAGGGTTTAAAGTTTTTTAAAGTTTTTGGGGGTTAAAAAAAGGGAAAAATATAACTTTTAAAAAAAAGCATCAAATTAATTACATTATTTCCACAGGAATAAAATAAACTTCTGCGGGGCCCTTTACCCAGGGGATTTATTGAAAGAAAAAACAGATAAACAGCCAGACCGGGGTAATGGGCAAAATTCTCAAAAAAATAATTTGAAAATTAATAGGGAATACATCGTTGTTGAAAGCTGTTTCCGAATTGAGAAGCTCAAATAAATAGTAATGGAAACAATCCAACATATTTCTATTTAATATACAAATACGTTTGAACCTGGAAACCAAATATTCCCAAGATAAGCGTTACGTTCTAAGCCTTTTCTGGTGAACTTCTTTTCCCCTTGCCCCGTTTTAAATCCTTTTTCAAAAGCAAAAATGAAATTTCGAATCTAAACTGGTCACGCTATTTTTTTTTTATTTTTAAAATGGTTGAGGTAGCAAAAATTTTCTCTCAATCCAAATTACATATTGTTAAATTAGGCGTGTAGTTTAATTAATTTGTACGTTCTTGACATTATTTTTTTACCTTTTTCCCCCACCACCCCCCCTTCACCCCCCCCCCCCCCCCCCCCTGAAAGCTAAATCACCAATGTAACAAATATAAACAACAACAAAAACAACACACACACACACACACACACACCCAAGACCTAACGATGGTTTGAATCAAACCTCAACCGGCGAGCAAATTCTTAAACCATTTTATTATTGGTTTTTTTTGAATAGAATGGGGGACGGGAAAAAAAAAAACTTTTTAATTCAAACATATTTTGTTTTGTTCTTCTTAGTGTTCGCTGGGCGCTTATCTTAACTTTCGACATAAAGGATCCGTTTGGGCGATTCAAGGGGACATTACAGCTACTTAATTAAAGCCACCATCCAGGGAATTTTCGAAAAATTGTTCTCGTAGGTGTTTATTCAATAGACTGATCAAGGATTTAATATTCCGACACTAACACGAGACTTGGGAAACGAAATTCGATTTCCCCTTTACTGGCTGCAGGGAAAAGACACGTCAGATCCCGTCATGGGTTTACGTTTGACGGGGTTTTTCGGATGGAATTTTGGTGGGACAGAGTATTGGGGGTGGTATGGGCGAATAATTTCTTTGGTGGGGTGGGGTGGGGTGGTGTGGGGTAGGTAGTGGGTGGGGGTTGGGGTGGTGTGGTGAAATGTGATTTAGTGTGGTGTAGAGTGGTGTAGTGTAGTGTGGTGTACCTCGTGTACCATGGTGTAGTGTAGTGTAGTGTAGTACAGTGTAGTGTATGTAGTGTTGCATAGTGCAGAGTAGTGTAGATGGAGTAGTGGAGCGGAAGTGAGTGTAGTGTAGTGTAGTGTAGTGTTACATAGCGCAGAGTAGTGTAGTGTAATTGTAGTGTAGTGCAGTGTAGTGTAGTGCAGTGTAGTGTAGTGTAGTGCAGTGTAGTGTAGTGTAGTGTAGTGTAGTGCAGTAGTGCAGTGTAGTGTAGTGTAGTGCAGTGTAGTGCAGTGTAGTGCAGTGTAGTGCAGTGTAGTGTAGTGTAGTGTATTGTAGTGTAGTGCAGTGTAGTGCAGTGTAGTGTAGTGCAGTGTAGTGCAGTGTAGTGTAGTGTAGTGAGTGTAGTGTAGTGCAGTGTAGTGTAGTGTAGTGTAGTGCAGTGTAGTGCAGTGTAGTGTAGTGTAGTGTAGTGTAGTGCAGTGTAGTGTAGTGTAGTGTAGTGTAGTGCAGTGTAGTGCAGTGCAGTGTAGTGTAGTGCAGTTTAGTGCAGTTTAGTGTAGTGTAGTGTAGTGTAGTGCAGTGTAGTGCAGTGCAGTGTAGTGTAGAGTTGTGTAGAGTAGTGTAGAGCTGTGTAGTGCTGTGTAGTGTAGTGTAGTGCAGTGTATGTAGTGCAGGTTAGTGCAGTGTAGTGTAGTGTAGTGTAGTGTAGTGCAGTGTAGTGTAGTGCAGTGTAGTGTAGTGTAGTGCAGTAGTGTAGTGTAGTGCAGTTTAAGTGCAGTGTAGTGTAGAGTAGTGTAGTGCAGTGTAGTGCAGTGTAGAGTTGTGTAGAGTAGTGTAGAAGCAGTGTAGTGCTGTGTAGTGTAGTGTAGTGTAGTGCAAGGAAGTGTAGTGCAGTGTAGTGTAGTGTAGTGCAGTGCAGTGCAGTGTAGTGCAGTGAGAGTTGTGTAGAGTAGTGTAGAGCTGTGTAGTGCTGTGTAGTGTAGTGTAGTGTAGAGCTGTGTAGTGTAGTGTAGTGTAGTGTAGTGTAGTGCAGTGCAGTGCAGTGTAGTGTAGGTAGTGCAGTGTAGTGTAGTGTAGTGCAGTGTAGTGCAGTGTAGTGTAGTGCAGTGTAGTGTAGTGCAGTGTAGTGTAGAGTTGTGTAGTGTAGAGCTGTGTATGTAGTGTAGAGCTGTGCAGTGTAGTGTAGAGCTGTGTAGTGTAGTGTAAGAGCTGTGTAGTGTAGTGCAGTATAGTACAGTGTAGTATAGATTCCCTTCCCTGCCGTCATCATACCTTCAACAATACATGCATTACAGCAGTCACAGGCGAGAAGAAAACAGCAAATCAAAATAAAAACACCAAGAGAAAGGAAAAGACAACAAAAAAAAGCAAAACAAACAAAACAAACAAACAAACAAAAATAAGTAAATAAAAAGTGTAGTTCCACTCATCAGCAATCTTTGCTTTATGGAAATTTTCTTTGTAATGAAGTATCATTCTGGCTAACTCCCCCCCCCCCCCCCCCCCCCCCCCCACCCACACACACACACACCCTCCCCTATCTCCCTCCTCTTTTTCTTTTCCCCCCAAGACATTCCACTCCGTCAGCCTTTCTGCCGCTGTGGGAAGAGATGGGTTTTGTGTCGTGGGCTCTCTGCATGGATCGCAGACTGGTTGCTTTTATGGCAGTGCAGGGTGATAGTGATACTTGTTTCTGTCTGTTTCTATGCCTGCCTGTCTGTCTGTTGGCCGGTCTGACTGTCTGCCTGTCTGTCTATCTGTCTATCTGTCTGTTGGCCTGTCTGTCTGTCTGCTCCTCTCTGTATGTGTCTGACATTTTCTGTCTGTCTGTCTGTCTGTCTGTCCGCCCGTCCGTCCGTCCGTCCGTCCGTCCGTCTGTCTGTCTGGCTGCTGGCTGGCTGGCTGGCTGTCTCTCTCTCTCTCTCTGTCTCTCTCTCTCTCTCTCTCTCGCTGTCTGTCTCTCTCTCTCTCTCTCTCTCTCCATCTCTCTCCTCTCTCTCTCTCTCTCTCCTCTCTCTCTCTCTCTCTTCTTCTTCTTCTTCTTCTTCTTCTTCTTCTTCTCTCTCACACACACATACATACTCACGCACGCACACACGCGCACACACACACACACACTTCTAACAGATCTTCCCAGTAATATGTTCAGATAGTTTTTTTTTGTAGATTCAAAATCAGTCTTACTTGCCCTTGATTCATCAAATATATCGACACG
>CM031623.1:41711700-41714200 GCA_018398815.1 Conus ventricosus
CACACCCCCCCACACCACACACACAAAACCCAAAACCACACAAACCCCCAAAACGTGAGAACGCGGGAAAGGGAAAGAAGGGGCCCGATAAATCCCCCCTCCGAAGCGCTTCGCCTTTTTTTTTTATCCCAAAACCTTTAAGGAGAAACGCCGGCTTTCCCACCGGGCCCCTAGGCTTCGTTTAGGGGGGAAAAAAGGGGGGGCGCGGGGGGGCCGTTTAAGGGGGGAAAAAGAATTTTGGGGGGGGGTGTTTAGGGGGGGTAAACGGGGGCCCCCTCGCCGAGGGCGCTAGGGAAAGGGAATTTATTCCGCGGCCCGGCTTTCTTTTGCCCTTTAGTTTGTACCGCCTCCCTCGTTGCCCCCGGGGGGGGGGGGGGGGGGGGGGGGCCCAAACAGAAGGCTTGTATTTTTTTCTTTAAATCGGGGAAAAAAATTTGGGGCCAAAGCCTGTTTAAAAACCCTGTCCTTGTCTGCATACATTATTTCAACACTTTCATTCAACGACAATTCAACATAGCAACAGGTAATCTAATTCTACAATGAAAAGCAAACATCAAAAAAGACAACAGATGGGATGGAAAAACCGAAGGAAAACAAAAACAAACAAAACTACACAAAGAGGTCAGAGGAGGGGGGGAAAGAGAATGGTGGGCAGGGGAAGGAGAAAAGGGATTTTAGACAAGTGGGAGGGGGGATGGCGTTTTTTAACGGAGTAGGTTTATGTTTAGACGATTTTTTCAAAGTAGGGTTTCACAAAGTTTTTTCAAAGGGGCGCAAATCTTGAAACGAAAAATTTAAAATTTACTGAGACAAAAAATTTATGAAAATGTTCCTTGAAAAGTTTGAAATATCATTTTTTGTAGATTCGGTGGAATGAGTTCCAGACCATGGTCCGGAGTAACAAGCTGTTTTGTATAACAAGCGTGGGTAGGGAAGAAGGGATTTTTGACAGCCAGAAAAACGTTCGAACTTTTAAAAGGCTTGTTTAACATGGTTATATCTTCAAGATTGTAAACAAAATGATGCCCTTTTTGAATTCCAATTGCCTATTCAGGGAAGTTTTCGCCTTTTTTTTTTTCATCTGTTGTTAGAGATACGCTGGATGGAGTACTTTGCTGCCTCTGGAGATAATTCAGCCTTTTTGTGGACGTCACACTTCCCTCCAAAACCGTTGAAGCAAATTGATACGTGACATTATTGTCCTTGAAAAAAGTTTTGCACATTACTTTTTGACTAGCGCTTTAATTGAGATAAAAGGAAAAGGTGTTTTGAGACCACCTTTCATACTTATTGAGATGAGATTGCCATTTCAATTCTTTATCTATCGTTAACCCTAACACACGAAGAGAGCCACGGACAGACAGACAGACAGACATGCAGACAGACAGACTGACTAACAAAAATTAGTGTCAGAGTGTATTCCTATTAGTCGCTTCATTTTTGTCCATCTTTAGTTAAACTTAAGGAGATTCTTTGGTGTGGTCAACAGAGGGCAAAATGACCCTTTGTGTGTGGGTCAACAGAGGGCAAAATGACCCTTTGTGTGTGGTCAACAGAGGGCAAAATGACCCTTTGTGTGTGGTCAACAGAGGGCAAAATGACCCTTTGTGTGTGGTCAACAGAGGCAAAATGACCCTTTGTGTGTGGTCAACAGAGGCAAAATGACCCTTTGTGTGTGGTCAACAGAGGGCAAAATGACCCTTTTCTCCTGTCTTATACCGAGCCCACTGCTTGTCTTTGGCCTCGTACAAAGTCTACTTCTTTCTCCTGTCTCGTACAAAGTCTACTTCTTTCTCCTGTCTCGTACAAAGTCTACTTCTTTCTCCTGTCTCGTACAAAGTCTACTTCTTTCTCCTGTCTCGTGCAAAGTCTACTTTCTTTCTCCTGTCTCGTGCAAAGTCTACTTCTTTCTCCTGTCTCGTACAAAGTCTACTTCTTTCTCCTGTCTCGTGCAAAGTCTACTTCTTTCTCCTGTCTCGTACAAAGTCTACTTCTTTCTCCTGTCTCGTGCAAAGTCTACTTCTTTCTCCTGTCTCGTGCAAAGTCTACTTCTTTCTCCTGTCTCGTGAAAAGTCTACTTCTTTCTCCTGTCTCGTGCAAAGTCTACTTCTTTCTCCTGTCTCGTACAAATCTACTTCTTTCTCCTGTCTCGTACAAAGTCCACGACTTTCTCCTGTCTCGTACAAAGTCACTTCTTTCTCCTGTCTCGTACAAAGTCCACGACTTTCTCCTGTCTCGTACAAAGTCTGCTACTTTCTTCTGTCTCTTTCAAAGTCCACTACTTTCTTCTGTCTCGTACAAAGTCTACTGCTTTCTTCAGTCTCGTACAAAGTCCACTACTTTCTTCAGTCTCGTACAAAGTCCACTACTTTCTTCCGTCTTATACAAGATCCATCACTCACCTCCAATAACTCTGGGGGTGAGAGACACAATCCTTGACTTGCAGGCCATACGGCGGTATTTCATCAATGGGAACCGGTCACAGATGCGTTTGATACCG
>CM031623.1:41725189-41737689 GCA_018398815.1 Conus ventricosus
CATCACCCACAACTGTCATCACAACAACATGTTATCACCCCACAACGGTCATCATAACAACATGTCATCACCCCACAACTGTCATCATAACAACATGTCATCACCCACAACTGTCATCATAACATGTCATCACTCCCAACTGTCATCATAACATGTCATCACTCCACAACTGTCATCACAACAACATGTTATCACCCCACATACATGTCATCATCATACAACATGTCATCACCCCAACACTGTCATCATAAGAACATGTCATCACCCCACAACTGTCATCATAACAACATGTCATCACCCCACAACTGTCATTATAACATGTATCATCACACTAAACTTCTACTCCACAACTGTTATCATAAAACATGTCATGACTCCACAACTGTCATCATAACACATGTCATCACCCACAACTGTCATCATAACATGTCATCACTCCACAACTGTCATCATAACATGTCATACACTCCACAACTGTCATCATAACAACATGTTATCACCCACAACTGTCATCATAACATTATGTCATCACCCCACAACTGTCATCATAACAACATGTCATCACCCACAACTGTCATCATAACAACATGTTCATCAACCCACACTGTCATCATAACAACATGTCATCAACCCACAACTGTCATCATAACAACATGTCATCACCCCACAATGTCACATTACACTCATCACTCACAGCAGTCATTATAACGACAGATCTTCTGTCTACAGCAATACCGATATCAACAGAATGGTGTTCACATTCTCAATTGTTTTGTCACGAGGATGGGTTCCCAGTCGCGCAATGGTGTGGAAAGAACACAACTTCTCAACTGTGCGAGCAATTGCGCCACACACACACACACCTACCCGCCAATTCTCCAGTCGTCCGTCCTGTTGGCCACTTCTTCCATGGCCCTCCTCCAGTGTCCCTGTCGGCCTGCAGTTCTTCAAGCAGCTCCTGCTGCTGGGCCTCCAGAGCAGGAACCTCCTGCGTTCTCCTTCACCTCCACGGACACAGTGTCCAGCAGGGGAGAGAGTGGACACTCATACACCTGGCCGCCGCCTTGTGCGGGGGCAGGCTGCAGCTGTAGTTGCCCCCCACCAAGGGTTGGGCAGCAGGAGCTGGAAGAACCCTTCCTGGAAATCGGTGCTGTCCAGCTGATCACCTCTGGGAGTCTGGGAACACACGGCGATTAATGCGTTTAACCTGCGACAACTTGATAAGTGTAACAGCTGGATGTATGATAATCATTTATGGTATATTTGGTGTGATGGCCACAATGGTAGAATTGTTTGGCAATGTGATCAGTGTTATAGTGAAAATGATGACCATTGGCAATTCCATAGATGTGACAAGTCGTATGATATTGTCTCACAAAATCCATTGATGCGTTTAGTCCTTGAACAGCGTTTTTTTGTGTGTGAAACAACCGTCTGTATCATTTTAAATTTAGTATTGATTTATAACACGTTTGTGTATTTCGAGGGTTGACTGTCAGAACATCTCCCTTATAATAAATGTATGTGAGATACTGAGTTCTGACAGTCAACCCTCGTTTTTTTCATCTTTCTTGTTGTTGTTTTTTTTTTTTTTTTCTCCTTCTGTTGGTCTGTGTTTTGTGGTGCCTTTTTGTGTTTTTCTTTTTGATAATTTGTTTTAAAATCATCTTTATTTTGGTATTTTCCTTCTTCTTGTCAAAGTAACATTGATGTGTCTTATCCTTGTCTCATTTTACTCATTGTCCTTATCGTTTTCTTTTTTTGTGTGTGTTTAATCATTTTCATTCTTTTTTTTTTAATTTTAATTTTGAGCCAGCCTGAAATGGTCATTGTGGAAAATTCAGATGTACGTTCATTAGACAGTGACGAATCTTACCGTCCAAATGACGTCAACGCGGGGTGGCCTCGATCAGAGAAGTTGCCACATAACAGCTGCACGTGCCACGACCCAGTGTTGACGTCACGCACTGCTTTTTGCTTCCTGGTCACATAGATCTCACCGGTCTGCGACTTAGGCGTGTCTGTTGGAAAGCCGAAAAGTATTTTGTGTGTCCACACACACACACACACACACACACACACACACATATATATATATAATATATAATATATATATATATATATATAAATATTAAACAAATTAGTAGTGTGGAAAGTAGGTGTAGGCTAAAACAAATCCTCCGTCATTACATTAATGACCTGGAAAAGATTTTCTAAAGAGCGGGGGAGGGGGGGGGGTAAAAGAAAGAAAACGAAAAATATATTACAAATATGAAACCCTCACTAGCAGCATATGGGGACCACTGGAATCTCTCTTGAAGACAGCGAACCATTCATTTCACCTGGTCCAAAGCATTTCATCCGCTGGTCGTACTCATCGGGGAGACACGGCTGGCTGTGTCTGTGCTTCCTTGACATCATCAATATGGAAACATGCCACGTTCAATAAGTCTGGGGAATTCTCATTTCCAAGGGTTCAAACATAGAATCCACCAACAGCCAGCGAAGGTAGGAAAGGAAAACGACAAAAAGTGCGGTAAAGAAATAAGTTGCTGAAGAACCAAACCATACAAAACAGCGGGTGGAAATGTTCGAGCCTATGCTTTAGATCCAAGGGAGGTCAAAAAGTGTCCGACAGTTAAATTTTTATCTCTGCTGTTTGATAAGTCAAGCATTGTCAGTGACGTATGTGCTGACAGTAGCTAATGAATGTACAGAACAGTCTTTAACTTGGGTCTTCCTTGGCATCAAATGGAGGTATACCACATTCTATAATTCTGTGGTATTCTCACGTCCAAGGTTAAAACACAGAATCCACCAACAACCCAAAAGCAGCCAGCTAAGGGTACGGAGAAAAAAAAAAAGCAAAGAAAGTGCTGTACAGAAAAAAAGTTGCTGAAAAACTAAAACCATCATGTAAACAGTTTTAAATGCGGGTGGAAATCTTTGAGCTTATGTCTGCGAATCCATTAAGGATGTAAGGGGGGTCAAAAGGTGTCCAACAATCAGAGAGGTTATCTCTGTTGTTTGATAACTCAAGCATTGCCAGTGACGTAAGTGCTGACAGCAGCCAGGAATTGTGCAGAACAGCCTCTACTTGAATCTCCCAGAAGATGCAATCTCCCACCACACACACACACACACAACACACACACACACACACACACACACACACACACACACACACACCACACACACACACACATATATATATATATATATATATATATTATATATATATATGTATATATATATATATATATAATATATATATATAATATATATATATATATAATATATATATATATATATATAATATATATATATATATATATATATATATATATATAAAACCACTCAACACTTGCTAGGGATCAGCAATTAAAAACAGCGTATGAAAAAAATCATTTTAAAACTGACTTCAATAAACACGTGATCCAGCAACACAAAACAATGTGAAAGACAATCACACTGTTGCCTGCACCTTCACGCTGGAACATGCAGCATGGTGAGCACGTGAATTGCGTGACCCCTCATTCTGGGTAAACAGGGGAGAGGTTAGCGTCACATTCGCTGTTTTGGGACCGGCAAACAGTGGTTCAGTGTGATTCGGGCAGTGTGTATCGCACCACAATGGAACAGCAAGACAAAGACGACGCCTTTCCGCAGAAGATATGGCGAGAGGAGTTCGCATGCTGCTAGGAGGGTCATCGCAACGAGAGGTTGCTGGAGCCTTGGGCGTATCCCAGACCGTTGTTTCCCGTATGTGGAATCGATATCAAACAACAGGGACAATCACTCCACGACATTCTGGAGGTCACCCACGTGTCACAACCAGCGAGAGGACCGATGTCGCCTTGTCCAGGCACGAAGAAATCCTTTCCACAATGCCACACAGCTGCAGCATGACCTCCAGAACGCATCAGGGAACCGGGTTCAACCCAGACAGTCAGGAGAAGCTTCACGACGGTGATCTTCATTCAAGGGCCCCAGCAATTCGGGTTCCATTGACCAGACAACATAACAAGCAAGGTTGCTGTGGCACATGGAGCACCAAGGCTGGACTGCTGCAAACTGGACTCCAGTTTTGTTTAGTGATGAGTCCAGGTTTTGTTTGGACGTGACTGACCGGCGAAGGAGGGTTGGCGAAGGCAGAATGAACGATTTCCCCCCCAACTTCATTGCTCAGCATGACCGCTATGGTGGGGGGTCAGTAATGGTGTGGGGAGGCATTTCAATGCAAGGCAAAAACCGATCTGCTGGTGATGGAGAATGGCACCATGAATGCAGTCCGATACCGTGACGAGGTTCTCACCCCATTGTCCGACCCTACGCTGTGCCATTGGTCCCGACTTCATCCTTGTGGATGACAATGCCCGTCCTCACCGTGCCCGCATTGTCAACCAGTACCTTCAGAATGAGGGAATTGCAAACTTGGAGTGGCCTGCACGCTCACCAGACCTCAACCCGATTGAGCATGTCTGGGATATCCTTGGGCGAGCTGTCCAAGCACGTGAGCAGCTGCCTCAGAACATCCATGACCTTCGAGTTGCCCTCCAGGAAGAATGGGCCAGAATCCCCCAGCAGCAGATCAGGAACCTCATCTGCAGCATGAGGAGGCGTTGCAGAGCTGTGATCGCAGCCCGTGGTGGTCACACACATTACTGAGAGTCCATTCATTCTCAATTCCACACAGACAGCAGTGGATTGTTCAGGTTGACTCTTCCCTTCCATGCCCTGTTTCAGGTGGCTTTTAGGGGTTGTGTCATTTGTCCATTCTGTTTCTTGGTTTATCAAATGGAATTTCCCTCATTTTTGTTTGGTTTGGATGAAATAATGACTAATCGACAGTATCTGACCGTTTGAGTTTTGATTGACAAATATTCTGGACCATTACAGTGTGTTGAATATCTGATCCCTAGCAAGTGTTGAGTGGTATATAATATATATATATATATATATATATATATATATATATATATTATATATATATATATATAATATATATATATATATATGTATATATATATATATAATATTATATATATATATATATATATATATATATATATATATATATAATATATTATATTGTCGTCTGCTCGACAAATCATAACGAAAATGAAAGTAGGCAGACTAGTGTCCTCTACTTCAATTCAGACAATAGGAGTTTCTGCCCTTCTTATCATTGAACATCTCTATCAAGCCTTACAACAAAAATGACTAGATATCAGCCAGACCAAAACACAAGCTATACACAACAGACTGATCAACTGGATCAGGAGTGAGGAGAGAGCAAGCTTCAAGCCATAGTCACAGCCAAGAATGTGTCATCCCTACTGTCCAAAATACACACAATTTATGCAGCCATGTCAGGTACATAGCAACTATAATTTTTGTTGTTTTTTCCCCCTTGCCTAGCCCCTCTTTTTCTTTCTGTCTTTATCCACCTGTCCATCTGTTTGTTCGTTTATCTATGTCCACTTCCGGTTTCCTATTTTTGACACTTCTTCACAAGAGAATTCCAATGAATTGCACAATACGATAACACAACAAGTTAAAAGCTATTTCGCATTTACTCAACAACACAACACGGCTTTTCAAACAAATTAGTGATTTGCGTTAGTTAAAAAAATTATTAGACTCATTCCTACCCAAACATCAACAGCAATAAACATATTGTCGTCAGGATTGTTAAACATAATATACAGTAAAACTCTACACTACTATACCATGCAACATAGATTTGAAACAAATGATGTTAACTGTCCACATTAAGATCTCGTAGTTAATAATACTAACAGTACGTGGTGAATACAGTTTGAAAATGATGGTCACAAAATCAGCCATTGGCCTCATTTCGTTTTACAGCAAATGATTTAGGAAAATAAGAGAAAAGAGAATTTGTGGAGAGGAGAGAAGAGAGAAAAGAGAGGAGAGAGAGAGAGACACTTGACACTTTGACACTTTGATATTTTTATTGTCTTACCAAAGGTCTTATGACAAGGGGGGTAACAGGGCAATAACTCATTCCTCTTCCTTACACTACAAGCAATATTACACAGTTTTTTCCCAATGGTCAGTCAAATCAAAACAGCAAACATTAAGACCCCAAATCTTCGAATATCCTCTCAGACACGAGTACCATTTTAACATTACAATAGCAACAACAATAACAACCACAACGACAAAGACAACAAAATGACGACAACAACAACAACAACAACACACGCACGCAGTACGCACGCACACACACATACACACACACGAGGAGAATATAATATTACGGGATTGATCCGACCATCCACTCTTTTAGGCGATGACTATGTTACTAAACTATTCCCAGCTTTTAAGTCTTATTTTTTAGTTTAAGTCCTTTTTTCATACAATATACAAATGCTTTTGTCTTATTTTCATTGCTTCTGTAATAAAACTTAGCGACTGACTTAATTATACAGTTCGTCATCAGACGATAACAAAAAAGCAACATTTTGCCTTTCACAAGCATCCATAGTAAAAAAAGAATATTTTACACGCACATCACTGTATGCAGTACATTGAAATAAGAAGTGCTTTTCTTATCAATAGTATATCCACATGAAGGGCATGGTGATTCTGTGGATGTTCCACCCTCGAACCATCTTTTGTTTGCATTGAACCTACGGTTCGTAACCTGAATCTTGCGTAACAACTTCTTTGCCATTTATCCTTAAAAAACCTTAAGAAACTTTTCCGAATGGGAATATGTTTTTAAAGGAGAAGAACCAATGATACTTTCTTTGGTTTCCATATCAGAATGCCAGTTCCTGTTTAAAAGAACAAAGGGAGTCTATCCCTAAATTCCGCAATAAACTGCTGTTCGTTTCCTACTCCTTGAGACATCCACACTACCCCAAAAAGCCCTGTTCTGATAGCACTTTCTTTATATTATAAGCCCAATTTTCTTTACCTCGTTCCATTTGTATCAGCATCATATCATAAGCTTTTTCTGCATAAACGTGACTGTGGGAGCTTCAACATTTTTAACCAGTACCTAACACATTTACATAAGATCTTATAAAAAGAGGGTATCTGCCCATCTCTCCGTATAAAAGAGTGTTAGATGCATGAATTGGTACCTGAAGAAAACGCTTATAGCTACGTTTTGTACTTTTTCTATCCGTGTATTTTTTTGCAACCCCCAAATTTCAGCTCCATAAGTAAGTAAAGGTTCTATCTGTGAATCAAACATTCTCCAAAATTTTACTACAATCAATACATTTCAGCTTCCTTAAGGATCTCATAATTTCAATGACACCTTTTTTCCCTTTCCTTAAAGATTCTTCCCACGCATAACTTTAAACGTCAATTTGTTGAAAATATCATTCCTAAGTATTTGTAGGGAATTGACTACTTGAACTTTTGTATTTCCATAAAACCATCTTTCGTGTAAAGAAAGGATGTCCACCATTTCTGAAGACCACAATGTTTGTCTTATCCAGGTTAATGTTAAAACATAAGCGATCTGCTTCCCCTTTCAAGATATTTAATGTTTTGAAAACCTAAAAACCCTGTGCCAGACAAAAGAATAACATCGTCAGAAAACAGTAAAAAAAATTTATCTCAACTGCTCCAGGTATTTTTTGAATACCATGTCTACCTTTACTAGATAACTCCACTGCTAGCTCATTTATGAAAAAAAAGAAAACAGCAGCGGACTCAACAGACCCCTTGTTTAACTCCATTTGGGCAATCAAAATAATCGATACTCACTCTTGACACGTACACACGCAAAGCCCGAGTTGTACATACTCCTAATGGCTTTATACAATTTACCATTCACACCACATTTACGAAGTACACTCCCACAAAACATTGTGATTTATAGAATCAAATGCTTTCTTAAAATCAACAAATGCAACATAAAGCTTGTATTACAGAGTAAGTATTTCTTACCAGTGAGTATAAGTGTAAATATATGGTCTATGGTGCTGTAATTAGTTCTAAAACCTGCTTGTTCCTCTACTATTTTCCTTCATTTCAGCCAGGGTTGTTAATCTTTTTTTAAATGTGAGGGTAGACTTTACTTAAAAATGCTGGTAAGTGCTACTCCACGATAGTTATCCGGATTTGTTAGCATCTCCTTTCTTATGTATTGGTATAATAATCGATTTACCCCAATTCTGGGAGGAAAAAATGCTATTTTCAAAAGTTGTGTGAAAAAAGGAAAAGGAAATCGATTACAGCTGAGTTTGCATGCTTTAGCATTCCGCTATAAATTTTGTCTGGCCCCGCTCTTTCCTACCTTAAATGATTAATAGCAGCAAACAACTTCTTCTCTGGATATCGATTTTTAAAATAATGGCTCAATTCTCATCTTCTTCCACCAAATTTGGGCATCTTTTTCTGTACACGCTTTTCAAAGTTATGGGAAAACGCTCCAGAAATGATCATACCAATTTTGTACTGAGATCTCGTTATAAAAAAAAGCGTTTTTTATTAACGATCTTATTAATGCCCAAAATGTCTTCGAACATCAACAAAATTTCTTAGTTTCTTTAATCTGTTTTCATCAAATTTATGTTCCTTAGTTTCCTTAATGTAATGTAATTTTTTCGAGTTTAAGCATATCCTTCTCTTTCTTATTTTTGTCCTTAATTATTTGCATCTCTGAAATCTCTTCAGTAATCTTTAACTTCCGTTTCTTCGTTTGCAGTCACATCAAACCAATCGTTACTTTTTCTGTCACCTCTACAATAACTCTAACCATACAAGCAGCAGCCCCACACAAAGCACTGACAAATTTTTTTTAAGACTCTCATTCACATCAATATCTAATAGTTGACAGGCTTTCTGCAAAGTCTCTTGAAATTCATCACATTCAAGTTCATTTTTGTACATATTTGCCCTTTTCATCTGACCATATGATTTTTTTCTCACCTTGCTGTCGTAAAAGCTTATCCTCCGAATGACAACAGTCACCTCTCCATATACCTCGACTGGCAGGTGCCCATGAGTAAATACAGGGCACCAACTCGTAAATCAAAAATTTGATAACAAATCAGTGTGAATCAGAAATAATCGATTACACTGCAACCATTGGAGACACAAAAGTATATTCGCCCTCACTATACCATTACAAAAAACCATTTAAGATACTCAAATCGAACAATGAAACAAAAAATTCAACAATGTTTTGCCAAAATTACTAATAGTTGAGTCTTTAGAACGACGTTTCACACCTTTCAAACATCAATATCAGCATCCTCTATCCCGCTAGCATAGTTTGTCATCATTTCATTTGTAACTTGTTTGTGTCTGTTTTTGGCATTTAAATCCCCGACAACTATGAAATAAAGTTCATCCATGTCTTTTTCAAAGTTATATAGTAGTACTTTTCCAATAATAAAACACCATCTTTATCAATTTGTCATTGTAGTAGGGCCTCCTTCCGGGACAACATAGCAAGCAACTAGACAACATCTCTGCCAATGCCAAACACATGTTTATCTATTTTTACAGCTACAACATTATCACATTCAAGTTTTATTTCTTTCACACTTTTTTTGTAAATTCTTTCTTATCAAAAAAAAGTACACCCCCCTGAATTCCTCCGTGAAACGAGATTTTTCCGCTGGTACGTGAAACTTTAAGTAATCAGAAAATACATTACATAATCAAAAGATGAATCAAAAAAGTTTCCGTGAGGGTAACAAAGTCAAAATTTTTTTACATAATTCAGAAAAGAAAGGTTCATGCAGTTTAATTAAAACAAGTTTTTCAACATTATAATTTAGAAAAGTCCCCTGGGGTTTTAATGGTCGGGCCTGTCCTATGGCTTTCTCGCGGCGGCCGAGCGCAGGTCCTGGGCGCTCACTCCATCGCTTGTCCCCCCGCCACGACCCGGAGCTGTGGGCTTGCTTGGCCGGTTTTTTCTAACGTAGGATTGCAGGCATGCCTGCGCCCGATGCGTACCCTCCACGTGATGCACGTGCGTCAGTGCCACGTCGCCCTCCGGTGACACAACTCGGGGAATCCCGCTGGTGTCTCCGACCCGTGTGCCTGCTGTCTGTGTAGCTGCGAGAGACGTGTCCTCCACTCCCGTCACCATCGTCACGCCCGCTGTTGATCGGGGGGGCCGGGTGCCATGAACAGGAGGAGGGGAAGAACCACCACTGTCGTCGTGTTCTTTGCCTTGGCTCGGAGTGTCATCGTGGTGACTAGTGGCACTACATCGCGTGAGGGTGGCTCTGACACATTGACTCTATTCAAACAGTATCGTTCATGAGCATCTGTCTTGCCAGCATTTGATTTTCCACCTATACTATCACTGCAGGGCAGCCCCACCTCCCCACCTGCGCATTGTTCGAGGATCTGGGAGTCGGGGCCAATGACAAGCTGACCTTTTTTTTAAAATATGCTTTCTTTCCCTCGCTCCTAGCTTTAGCAAATATTTGGGCCTGTGCTTTAGTGAGGTCATTAGCCACCTCTAACCCCCTTTTCCTGCAGTTGTTGCCTGGTGTTCCTGTTTTGTGATCACTGACATTTTGTCTCTCCATCGCCTAAATTTTACAATCATAGGTCTAGCTTGACCCTCGCGTGCATATCCTATCCTGTGAGCACGTTCAATGTCCTCTCTGTCCAGTGTTTGTCATTTATCAGTACTATTGAGAACATCAACACTGCTCTAGCACACGTTTTTCGAATGTCTCGTTGGGTATTTCCTGGGAAATCCGAAGAAGCGCAGATTGTCTCTGGGGTGAGAAGTCCTCGAGCCTGTCCGTGTCTATTTTTTTGTTTTTTAACCTCTTCTTTGATTTCTTCGAGTGCTTCGGTCAACTGTTGCGTCTCTTCTTTTCTGTCATTTGACACAGCAAACAAATTTTTGCACCCTCAGTTTTTCATGTTTGTTCACCGTCTCTGGGCAAGTGTTCTGTGTTCAACTTCAAGTCTGTCACATTTTCTGTGATTCCTCACACTGCTGTTTCACTTGACTAAGATCGTTCCCGATTATAGTTGTTTGGTGCTGGAAATGTTGCTGTATGGTTTGCATTAATCTCTCCTCAAGTCATCTTGTCCTGTCGTGGTATTCACCGCCGTAATCCTTCTTCCGTAAGTGCCTGTCCGTCAGGGTTTTGGGCCCGGGTTGTCCCCTACATCACCGCTAGCAGCAGCTTGCCCCAGTGAGAACACGGCGTGCACAACACAAAAAGCAAGGACAGGGACTAGCACGTGCGTGTCCAACGACACATACCGGTGTTGACACACATCATGTGTTCGGTATAAGACGCAGGGCCCTTTATGATTATCTTTTCTCTAATCTTTTCATTGCCCATGATTGCATTTCAAGCACATTTCTATACAAAGTGTTTAAAAAGGGCTATGATAAACCAGCACATCACAAACGTAACAATAACATCAGTCGAATTTATCAGCGAATCATTGTTCGTTTTCTCTGCTCTCCTGTTCCAAAACAACAACCTTCTTTCCGGTGAACCTTGACCTGGCGTTCAGTCTGCCACTAAAAAATGCCCATAGCGGCCCTCCAGATCAACAAATCCACCATTGCCACACAGTTTCGATAAATCGAGTTACTTACGGGGTTTATTACAAAGGGTACCAGCTTTTAAACAGTTCCAAACAAAATCAAATAAAGCAAAATTCCTCGCGTCAGTTTACTAACGCTGCTGACCGGACGCCATTACCCCTCATGCCCCCCGAGAGAGAGAGAGAGAGAGAGAGAGAGAGAGAGAGAGAGAGAGAGGGGGGGGGGGGGGGCGGGCTTTTTGTTTTTGTAGATCGTCTAAATTATTTATGTTGATTTTCAGAACTGGGATTTCAACTCTGGGTTTGAAAACCTGACTTACCAACGACCAACACATTGACCGTCTTGCGGTGAACAGTCAGTGGTTGTTCTTGTCTTCAGTGCTGACAGCAATTTCTGTAGTTGCCTGATTCCAGAATCGTGGCACACTCAGCTCAATGCCTCCGCCCTGAGGATGAAATTACAATGCAGACATTTAGTTTACCAGATTTGTTGTTCTTTTTAATCAGCGCTCTTTTTTCAATTAAACCCCTTTTATACTGATGTGGACAATTACAGTTCCCCACACTAACGCACAACACATGGAAAGCTCTAGATTATATCAGCTGCCCCACCTTCAGTCGTGAACGCCACGTTGGATTGTTTTTGGTTTTCTTTCTACATTAGCACAAAAAAGAGTTTCACTGACTGGTTTCCTTTTCCCCCTACCTACCCACCTCTCTCCACTTTTTCCAGTTCAGTTCACCCACACTTAATTTTCCATTCCCTTCGCTCTCCTATTCTCAAATATTTAGGTTTTTTTGATATTATCAAAAAAGAAAGAGAGAGAGAGAGAGAGAGAGTAGAGGAGAGAGAGAGAGAGAGGGGAGAGGGGAGAAGAGAGAGAGAGAGAGAAAGAAAGAGAGAGAGAGAGAGCGAGAGAGGAGAAAAGAGAGAGAGAGAGACAGAGAATGGAAAGAGAGAGAAATAGAGAGAG
>CM031623.1:41742689-41752689 GCA_018398815.1 Conus ventricosus
GTGTGTGTGTATGTATGTGTGTGTGTGTGTGTGTGTGTGTGTGTGTGTGTGTGTGTGTGTGTGTGTGTGTGTGTGTGTGTGTGTGTGTGTGTGTTGTGTGTGTGTGTGAGGTTGTTTGGTGTTGGTGAGATTATTGTTTTGATGAGAATGGTTCTAAAATAAAATAATAATAGTATGTTTACAAATGAAAGATTTTTGATGTATATGGGAATGCCCTGGGTAAAAGACATGTACAAATTTTATTCCTAATTTTATTAGTTCCATGATGTTTTTATGTTATCGTTGGTTTTTAGATTGCCATGTCACTGAGTTTGTATGTGCTTAGATATTTTAATTTCTTTAATTGCATTTTATAATGGTGTTGACAGATTTTACTCAGTTAGTAGTTTATAGAAATGTTAATTACTAATTACAATAATGATGGTATGTCATGTTAGTTTATAGAATATGTTAATTGCTATTTACAACTTTGATGGTATGTCATGCAACGGTAGTAGTTTAATTTACATAATTTGTACTTTGTTTTCTTAGCTTCATTTTGCCTACGGTTATCTTTCTAATTTCAGTTCACTATGTTAATGAAGTTTTTATCATTTTGATTTGTAAATATGTCAGTTACATTTTATAATAGTGGTCTGTGACAGGTTTTTCTCTTGTACCCCTCCTTGAACCTTCTCCCCCTCCCCCCCCCTTCCTTCCCCCCCCCCTTCCCCCCCTCCCCCCCCCACCACCCCCCCTCCGCCAGTATACTATTCCTTTCCTTCCCCCCCCTCTCCGTTTGTGTACTTCCCCCTCCTACTCAACCATCCCACTAGCCTTTACTGGTGCCTCCTATTCAACATACTGATTGTGCTACATACTTCCTCTTTGTTTCTTCTTTCTATCGAAGACTCCTCCTACCTTCTTTCTTTCTATCCATTCCACTTTTTTCTATCTTCCACTCTTTCTCCCTCCGTGCTCTCTCTTCCCCCCCCCCCTTCCCCCCCCCCTTCCCCCCTTCCCTCCCCCCTTCCCACATTTCCGTTACGTTTAAGCGTGTGTGGGTATGTGTGTGTGCAGTGCGTGTTTGTTGTGGGATGGTGGTGAGTGTGAGAGTGTGGATGAGTGAGTGAGTGTGTGTGTGTGTGTGTGTGTGTGTGTGTGTGTGTGTGTGTGTGTGTGTGTGTGGTGTGTGTGTGTGTGTGTGTGTGTGTGTGTGTGTGTGTGTGTGTGTGTGTGTTGTGTGTGAGTGTGTGTTGTTTGCTAAAACAGATTGTTGTGTTTGCTGATGAGTATTCACATCCTATGAATTGGACCTTTTATGAAGTGTTTTATTCCTGAAGAAGCCTTGGTGGCGAAAGCTAGAAAATTAAAGTTGTCCCTGTGGGAAAAGACGTTCAACTTGTTTTAGTATTCATTTTATATATATATATATATATATATATATATATATATATATTATATATATATATATATATATATATATATATATATATATAATATGTGTGTGTGTGTGTGTGTGTGTGTGTGTGTTAATTTTTTTTTTTTTTGAAAGGGTTTGAAGATACATCAAAATTAACATTGATTATTACTTTTTAAAGTGACGCGTATTCCTTTTTCTCCAAAAGCAACAAAAAACGACATGACATTCTTCCATTCGTCCAAATCGCTATTTCTGCCCATTTCTTTAGTTTTCATGGTTACGAATTCTCTCTCTCTCTCTTGCGTGCTTTATGTGTGTGTGTGTTGTACTTTTGCGTGTTTACAAATGTGTATTAGAAACACGGAAATCCCGACACAGGCATACTGGCCTGCTGTCAGACATAACATTGTCTACGCCAGTACACATTCTCAGGAGGACAGTCTGTGCCATCATACACCCCTTTTCAGACGCTCATCTTTGTCCAGAGTGAAGTTCCAGAACAGCTGGAGGTTCTGTCCTGAGCAGATCTGGATGGGTCCTTCCTCCTTCAGCTGGTCAGACCACTGTAGTCCTCTGACAGCTGAGACAACAGACAGCCACCTGAACTCAGTGTCAGTGGTCAGAGCGTAGTGGACTATAGGCAGTGCTCAGTTCACACTAGGTAATAGAAAGGCAACTCGGATCATGGTGACGATTTTTTTTTTTTTTTTTTTTTTGGGGGGGGGGGGGGGGGGGCGTTATTTTTTTCTTTTCGCTGTTCTTATGCTCTTTTAACCGACTGGACAGTTATTTTCTCTTCTCGTTGTGTTCGTAAGAGAGGATATGCGTGTGCGTTTAACATTCCAAAGACAGAGCTGCTATAGTTTCAGTTCTTATGCTTTCGTTACCGCTCTGAAGGAGATTAGGCTTTCGGCCGAATTTGTTTGCGTGTTTGTCAGCTAAATTACACCAAAAACAACAGAACTGGATTCAACGAACCTTAGTGAAAAGAATATGGCTGAGGAACGGAACCATGTAAATTTTGATGTGAATTTTGCGTGCTATTTTTGGTTAAAAAAAAAAGGTAAATTCCAAAATAGTTCAGCGAGTTTATCACTACACTTTCACCGAAAGAACAGGGTCAGACTCTCAGTTCTCGAACTGATAATGCCTATGAAGTTGTACAGTTTGGTGATAAATCAAGCGCTTTCTGTGATACGTACTTTGACATTTTGCAGTTTCTACACACAGAAAACGACAGAGAAAAGAAAGATTTTATTCACACCAAACTTAACAATACTACCCCTAGCAGAAGAAAAACGTAAAATTCCGAGCTATCAAAATTAATACAATGGACTGTTAAAAGGGCATACCCAGTTGTTGTTGTTGTTTTTTTCAGTTACAAAAAAAGCTGTAAACTTGCTAATGAGCCTCAAGAAAATTGCTGCAAAAATAAGTTAGTTTATTGTGGACTGCAGGCGGAATGTTCAAATACATTTTAAATGGAATTTAAAGATAGTCGCCAGTGAACACGCACAACATTATTACGAGAGGAAACACGACGAGTTTCGATCTCTTGACTTTAACTCGTAATTGTCTCCTTCTCAATCGCTGTTTTCATTCAGCGCTCATTTTGCGCCGAATTGAGAGGTGAGTTCTTCGTTGTCTTTGTCATGATGTGGTTTTTCTTGCCTTATGGAAGAACCAAAGATCCAAAAACGAGTCGTTAGTTTTGTCTTGTAACTCGTTTGTCCATGTGAAAGTGTGGGGGGGGGGGGTGTTACTTTGAATTCCTTTTCAAAACTTTATTCTGACTGTATTTAAGTTTTGAAAGCTGTGCGTCTTGAAATAAGAGTTAATTTAGATTTGTTCATATCTCCAGTTCTTGTTGCTGTGTAGATGTGTTCGGCGTACCGGTGTATACATGGACAAGCTGGGGAACTTCCTGATTTCGGGTGTTTCCTTGTTTGCTATGAGTGCTCTGTACTGTATGTCTGCTAGGCGATTCGGTGTCGTAAGCAGGCATTCCTTTGCATGTTTATGTTTTCTTGGGGGAGAAGAGTTACCCTACGTGTTTGTTGTTGTATTCTGACTGTTGTGTTTTTTTTTTTACTAGGACAGGTAGCTGCACTGCATACGTCAGCGTTGTCTTTGATGCCGTGTTCTTCAGCTGCAATGCTGTGCCTGTTTTTGGGTTGTTGTTGTTGTTGTTGCTTTTGTTTTAAACTTGTTTATTGTATACTTAGACATGAACCACAAACTTAAAAAGGACAAAACAAAAGGGCATTGATACAACCAAGTGGAGAAATATTGTTTTAAAGGCGAGGAGAGAGAGAGAAGAAGAGAGAGAAGAGAAGAGAGTGAGAGAGAGAGAGGAGAGAGAGCGAGAGAGAGAGAGAGCGAGAGAGAGAGAGAGTGGTGGTTGGATGTTATCAATGGGTTTTCATTCAATGTTTATTCTAGAGAAACATCTTAAGGGCCTCGGAATACATCAACAATGTAGATAACATTGGCACACAAAGATGTTCCAAATTCAACTTGGACCTGCGGCAAATCGCAATCGGTTAAATATACCAAAAGTAACATACATTTTTGAACCCCCTGTAATGGTTTATATATCATCCATTTTACACAAAAATCTGAATATTTAGAGATAAGTAGGGCATTGTGTTTTTCAATTTTGTATCGCCACGCTAGTTTTCTTCAAAAATACAGTTGTTCGTGGATGGTTTCCATTCAGTTTTTGCTTGAATATATATAATACTTGCAATTAGTACAATGAAGTAAAGGACACTGTCCACAATAACGCGTTTTCATCAAATCCTAAAAGCACAGCGATTCAGTCTGTCTTAAGTTTCTTGCATTGCACATTTTTCTCTAATCAAATCTGTAAGTAACATTCAAAGAATTTGACATAATTGGATTTCAAACATTATGGTCTATAGTATTTTATTGTACCACAAAACTGCACTGTCATTTATTACGAACTCGTGCATGGTTTTCTTTTTTTTTTTTTTTTTTTTTTTTTACACGGCCAGGGCAAGGCCTTTCCTTTAATTAAAATTTGAGTCGACAGGCGATTATTGGCGGTCTCCACTTTGGCATGTTTGCGTGTTCATGTGTTTCGGAGAGTGATTCGTTCAAGCAAAAAATGATACCTGCAAGTGTGTGAAACAATGCTCATTTTGGTATCGCTAATGCTTGAAGCATTAATTTTTGTGGGGTAAAAATGATCGAACTTGGAAGCATCTGTTACCAGTTTTACCCTCTTGCTCTGCGGAATTTTGTATCGCCCTAGAACTCTGCAAGTTTTAGTTTTTGCCAAATCTCATCCAAATCCAGGATAAGATAACATGTACCCAGCTAAGAACAGACCTAAAAAAAAACAAAAAAACAAACAAAAAACAAACAAAACAAAACAAACAAACAGAAAAAGGAGAAATGCATTGGATGTTTGCGGGATTGGTGTAGTCGTTTTCTGTCTTTTTTGTTTCCCTTCCTTCTTCCTCCTTCTTTCTGTCTGTCTGTTCGCCTCTTTCTGCTTTTTTTTTTTTAAAACAGAAGGTGCTTGTGCGTATTTTTTGGCAGAGATTTGTGCTCTCGTCAAGTGCCTTTTGAATTGTTGTTTATCTTATTGTCACCATTTTTTATGATGATGATGATGACGACGACGGAGGACGACGGGACGATAACAATACGCGGAGACGTACAACGACAGCGACGACGACGACGACGACGACGACGACGACGGACGACGACGACGACGACGAAGATGATAACGTGATGATGTGATGATGATGATGATGATGATGATTGATGATGATGATATGATGATGATTAATGATAATGATGAAGCCTGTCGTCAAATTTTTTTAAGTTGTTCGTTTGCTGAAGCAAATAGATAGTTGGGATCTTGCTTTATTGATTGAATTGTTTCGCTTTTGTTTACACAAGTACGTTTTTGTACAGCAAAAACTCGTCCTGAACAACGTTTGAGGTTTCAGTACATGAACATTTGTCGATCGAGTTTGAGGAGACAAGATACTCATGAGGTATCCTCTGTATTGAAAAGAACTTAAACGAGGACACAATCAATATGCAAGATATGGTATGGTTAGTGAATAGCTTGATAATTATCCTTTCCTTCGATGATCAGTCAATGTTCTTGAATAAAACTGTAATTTAAGGAAGGTCAATACAGGGGTGTAAAAGCTGGATTCAACAAAAAGTATGTGCTGAAGTTTAATGAATGCGGGTGTTAACTTTATTGGTATTATGCATCTAAAACAGCGTCTTAGATCATTCGAAGGAACATATTCAAAAATATAATCTCCAAATTCAAATAGAGTTAGTTTCCATAATGATCTGTTCAAAGAAAAGTGTCTGAATGATTGTAGTCATGAAACGGTTGATGATATACATACTCACATTGATGCCCACGCGGTTCTAATTCTGGCATTTCATTACGGTCTGTGCTGTGTGAATTACAGTTACTGTGTCACTGTTCACCAAGGTCATTAAGTGGAATGGGATTGAACAACAAAACTTTAGGATAGGACAAAGGAACGAAGCCAAGAACATACAATCAAACGAACAAATCAGTTGAAAACAGCGAGAACAAAAAAGAAAGGAAAGAAAAACAGAAGAAAGAAGGTTACGTTGAAATAAAATATATATAATCTCTCTCTCTCTCTCTCTCTCCTCTCTCTCCTCTCTCTCTCTCTCTTCTCTCTCTCTCTTTCTGTCTGTTGTCTGTTGTCTGTCTGCCCTGTATTTCTGTATGTCTGTCGGTCTGTCTGTCTTCTCTCTCTCTCTCTCTCTCTTTCCTCTCTCTCTCTCTTTCTCTCTACTTCTCTCTCTCTCTCTCTCTCTCCTCTCTGTGTGTGTGTGTGTGTGTGGTGTCTCTGTCTCTCTCTGTCTCTCTCTCTGTCTCTCTCTTCTCTCTCTCTCTCTCTCTCTACTACTCTTATCTCTCTCTCTCTCTCTTTGAATACTACCACCAGCAATCAAAAGCGATGGGCGAACAAACTTTCGACCTCTTCAAATCTCCCTCGTTGAGAAATGACATGAACTCAGAGCTAAGGGGCAAGCTGTCAATTGAGAAGAAAATGTGACGCGTAGTCATTCATGCGCAGCTAGTAACCAAATAGATGTCGAAAAGTCCGCTTATCTACGTCCTCCTGAATTCCTTATGTGCTTGTTATCTTGCGGCACAGGAGGCTTCTGACAGATGAGCTACAGCAGTCTGCATGTTACGAAATCGGAACTGCAGCTGCGACCTCTGCCAGTTCTGTCTCGAATGATGTCAGTGTTGTTGTGGACTGTAACTATGTGACGATCAGCCATTGAGCGCGTGTCACCTGCTGATTGTTCAGCATTTTTCATTGTCATTGTGAATGCACTGGTGCCTTTGACTTAAAATCTTCCTTCAAATGTTGATGTGCTGCTGCTTCTGCTGTGCTTGCTGCTGCTGCTGCTGTTGTTGTTGTTGGTGGTGGTGGTGGTGTTGTTTTTTCTCTCAAGAAATGGAGCGTGAGTATTTTTGGTTGTTGTTGTTTACTGACTTAGGCTAAACTTCTCTCTCTCTTCTCTCTCTCTTTCTCTCTATCCTCTTCTCTCTCTCTCTCTCTCTCCTTCTCTCTCTCTCTCTCTCTCTCTCTCTCTCTTGTGATTTTCAGACCAGGTTTCACACACTTGTGTGTTATTTTCCTGATTTATCTAATAGAGGACGATCTTCTCCCCTTCCCTGATTTGTCTACGGTCTCCTCCCCTACATTTGCTTGTATTGGTTGGCCTGACATTCATTTTATCATCATGACCTTATCGTTCATATTTCTCTACACTTCAAAATTTCATTATTTGCTACTTTTTCACTTGTTTCTGTTGCTGTGCAGAAAACATGTATGTTGTTCTTTACTCTCTCTGTGTTGTCTGTCTGTCTGTCTGTCTGTCTGTCTGTTCTCTCTCTCTCTCTCTCTCTCTCTCTCTTCTCTCTCTCTCTCACTACTCTCTCTCTCTGTGAGAGTGTGTTGGTGTGTGTGTGTGTGTGTGTGTGTGTGTGTGTGTGTGGGTGCGTGTGGGTGCGTGTGCGTGTGTGTGTTGGGGGTGTGTGTGTGTTGTTGGGTGTGTGTGTGTGCTGTGTGTGATGTGTGTGTGTGCACGGCGCGCGCGTGTTGTGTGTGCGTGTGGCCTCAGACTCAGACTCTGGACTTAAATTGTCACAGATGTCTAACATGTGTATAGTTAGAGACAACACGATAAAAAGCATAGATTCCCGATGGACTCTATGGTAACTATTGCATGCATCTTGACCTATACAATGCCATCATTCCTTCTTTATGACTTGAGCAATCGTGGACATAGTTTGTTATGGGCCTGTAGATCGCTGATCGTTAGTGCAGAGAATTGGACTTAGGATTGTTACAATGTTTGAAGTAGTATATCTTGGACAGCTTTTCTATCATAGTTTTGTCTTAACTACTTTCACCTGGTGCATATGACGTAAAAAATATGAATTTCCTCTTTGATCAACAGCAGTCAGGTCTTTGTTCAAAGCTTTGTTACGTTAGATTGGTGTGCTTCTAGCCGGCTATATCTGGTGATTTTGCTAATAAAGTGTCTTTTTGAAGTGCAGCATCTTTTTTTTTTTGCTGTTTCCAGAAACTATATGTCTTCAGGCTCCACTAGCTTTGTTATAGCATATTTATTTTAACGATAGTAAGACTGACGAATATTCAGGCATGATTCAGTAAAACAACAATGAGGAAAGATGTGGGATACATGTTGCGTCTGGTTCGATGAGGCGCCTTCAACGGGTTGGCCCTCTGCGGTCATGGAAATGGGCTGGTGCAGCTATGGCGGCGCTTGTAGTGTGTTCGTGGCCATCTCACAATGGGCATTCGCAAGGGAAGAAGTTATGTCCCTTGAGTCTTTAAAGCCAGAATCTCGATCAGTGATTCAGGAAGTCAAAATTTTCATGTGAAAGTCATTCACAAAGAATAGATGTGAAGCGTCTGAAGCGTTCAGTCAGCTGAAATCTACAATCTGATTAGGTAATCTTATGATATTGTACCCAGCGTGACTTTAATGTTAAAGCCCGTGCTTGCCTCTGTCTCTGTCTCTGTCTCTGTCTGTATGTCTCTCTCTCTCTCTCTCTCCTCTCTCTCTTCACTCTCTCTATCTCTCTCTCTCTCTCTCTCTGGTTAGACAGAGAGAGAGAGAGTGAGAGAGGAAGGAGTGGGGTGAGAAGGTTGAGTCACTAAGAGAGAAGAGTGGTGATGAGGTGGAGTAAGGAGAGAGAGAGGAGAGAGTGTAGAGAGAGTAGAGAGAGTGAGGAGGTATTTTTCTGAACCTGTAGCTTTAGAATGAAAAATATTTTTTTATCCTCGCATCAAGAAATGAAATACTGTTCTTAAATCTTTCTCGGTACATTTATGAAGCCAACAAAGCTGCGTACCCGTTTAGTCTTGGTAATATCATTGCATTCGTGATGTATGTTTGCTTTTTCCTTGCATTTTCCTTTCATGAGGTATTTATATCATGTGTATTGCTGTATCTCCCTTCAGTATGGGGCGCTGGCCATTATTCTGAATAAATTTCGCATTCTCTCTCTCTCTCTGTGTTAATATCATTCTATGGTTGTGTTACTAAAATCTCGATGCCCAATGTCCACCAGCGGCTAGTATGATGTAGTGGTATAAGGGTATAAGGTATGGATAAAGCTGCTGCTGAAATAGAAAAAAAGGTCACCTGTTTGCTTTAAAAAGATTCTTGGAGTGCAACCTAAACGCCATGTGATCTTGTGTATGGGGATACAGTTGATATCCTATGTACATCAATTCAGATTTGCAGTGGGGCGATTATTGGTTGAACATTCGGCGCATGGATGAGGAAAGACTACCACATAGTAATTCATGGCGTATAAAAATGTTGCTTAGTTTGATTGCGAGGTCAGAATGTGGGGCATCGGACATTCGTGATTTTTTTATATGAAAATAGTTCGGGTCTGTTTGGATCGACCAATATGTTGAAGATATCAATATTGTTTAGAAGAACTTCGTTAGAGGTTGATTGATAACAGATGGCAAACATAGAAGGAACGCGTTCAAAACAGTGACAGGTACACTTTTTGTTTGTAATTGAACATTAAAATCTTCCATTAAAATCTGTGTGTGTGTTGACAGACATTTAAAGAACTCTGTGACTGAACTGAGATTCGGAATAGCTGATACATCCACACGGAAGTGTCGGTGCTCTAATGTTGATGAAGATGCTATTACTTGCCCATGGTGTAAGAATGCCAAAGAGGATGAACAACTTTTTTTTTTTTTGCTGTACTGTCCTGCCTTCCAAGATTTGCAAAATGATATTATCCACAACCCCCCCCCCCCATCCAGCCCCGCCCCCCCCCCCCCCCCCCCCCCCCCACCCCCAAAAAAAGAAAACAAAAGAAGAATATCTAAAATAGCCCCCCCCCCCCCCCCCTCAAAATAGAAGAAAGAAAATGTTTATTTAATGCTGTACTGCTCATGGCAAAAGGAAATTAAATAATATTGAAGAATGTTTGCATATATGTGTAAGAAACATTTAAATAGCGCACTGTATTAAGTAGTTCAAGTG
>CM031623.1:41762689-41766844 GCA_018398815.1 Conus ventricosus
GGCCATTATTGATAACCTCAATGGTAAGCTCATTAATGAATATAGAAAATAGCACAGGACTACAAACATCACCTTGTTTTACCCCAGCAAAACAATTAATATAATCTGTCAGATTGGAACCACTTCTTACCCTAGTCTTAACAACTTTGTACATGGCTCTAATACAGCGAAATAATTTCCCCTTAATGCCATTTTTTAATAATACAGTCCATAAAAGCTTTCTATGATGGAATCAAAGGCTTTTTCAAAGTCAATAAACGCAACATAAAATTTACGATTTAATGAAAACTGTTTCTGAACAAACGCAAGAAGAGTAAACATATGATCAGTAGTAGAGTAACCCTTTTTGAATCCAGCCTGATGCTCCCCCGTGATATTATTACATTCAATCCATTCCTGCAATCTGTTGTTAACAACAGTACTATACACTTTACAGCTAACGTCAACCAAAGAGATACCTCTGTAATTATTAGGGTTATCTACATCACCTTTCTTGAATAAGGGCAAAGTTACAGACTCTGTCCAGTTTTCTGGGAAGATGCCCTCATCAAAAATTCTGTTGAAAAGAATTAGTAAAAAGACAACAACTTGAGGTCCAGCATACTTCAACAATTCACCAATAATAGAATCAGGTCCCGCTGATTTGTTAGTCTTAATTTTCCGCGTGGCAAATAGAATTTCGTCTTTAGAAATGGGGCGATTGAAATGCTCGTCTTCTCCCTCATCAGTAGCAACAGAAAGCTCCTCATCACTTACATTATCTTTACCTAACAAACGTTTAAAGTGCTCATACCATGTATCCAGGGAGATATTATTCTTAGTATATTTTCTTTTAAATGAAGCTCTTTTAATGTTTTCCCAAAACTCCTGCTGTGACGGAAGAGATCTGATCATGTTATCTAACAGGTTTTTATTAAAAATTTTCTTCTTCTGCTTTTGAAGGTTTTTATATTCTCTTCTTGCAATAACATACTCACTTCTGTCCCCATCGTCCAAAGTACGAAGCCATATTCTCAACAATCTTAAGCGTTTTTCTTTTCATTTCCAAACAATCACTGTCAAACCAATCTTCCTTTTTAGCACCATTTCTTATTACCACACGTTTTATCATACATTCAGCACTGTTTTTTAATACAATCATTAAACAAATCTAAAGCTTTATCTACATCAACACTGATCAGTTCTAAAGCCTCATTTAATTTTGAGCACATTTCTGCTTTACACAATTTGTCTCTGTAAGTCAAAGCATAATCTTCATTCCATACAAAACTTATCGAATACTGTTGCCGCAACATTCTCCATTGATCTATCACTATCCTTTGTTGTAATGTCAATGTGAAATTCAATAGGTAAATGATCGGATTCTATAACGTTCCGACACAAACAAATAACATGAATCACAAAAGGTGAGAAAAAATCTTTAGATACGAGAAAATAATCATTAACGCTGCTACCGCTGTCTGAAACGTATGTATAGCAACCATGGCGGTCGCCCTGACATACACCATTCAAAATGTACAAATCAAAAGCAACGCAAAGATTTAACAATAACTTACCGTAGTTATTCAACACATTATCATAAGAACATCGATCTGTGCAAGGTGGCTGGCTTTTTGTTTGCAAACAGGAATCGAAAACATCAGCAGACAAGTCAGGAGAAAAATTTGCCGTCCTGCTGTTCAGATCGCCACACAGTACTATATCAACGTCACCAAGTGAGCACAAGCAGTCAGCCAAACATTCTTCCAACATGGAAATACCATTATCAACAATAAAAGAATATAGAAAGGAGAACCTTCAGGCTGAATATACGTACAAACCAAAGCAATATTTTTCAGTGTACCCAAAAACGATTTTTCAATTAAAAAGACGCACACGTTAGAGCTATCAACTTCTACATATGATATGAAGGGAACCAATTCTTGTTTTATCAAACAAACGAGTCCTCCAGATCGTCTCCCCTGATGACAGAGTTTTACAGCAGGTTTAATAAAGGCTTTATACCCAACAAACAGTCCATGCTGAGTGTTTCAACGAACGTTTCTCCAAAGCATATAAAATCAAAACCACAGCATAAGAAATAAATGCATTGTCAAAAATCTTTGAGAGTAAACCATTCACATTCCAACAAAGAAGCTTGAATACTTTATTATGGCATACAGGCACATCCAGATCCCGGTTGTCAATATAAATATGATCACTATCAAGTGCAACCGTTTTCCATACATGCATTAATTTCGCAATCTACATAATCATATTTGGAAAAATCATCATTCAAACGGCTGGAAAAATCATCATTCAAACGGCTATCATTGAAAACTGTCATACGAATTCAAGCGTGTACCAGTGCCATCGCTCACACCGTCCACAACACTGTCGTCAAAAACACGTGCAAAGCGGCTACTGCCACGCGTGACAGGATCCGGAGCGGCCAGTCTTTCCACCGGTGTCAAGTTATCTTTTCTCCCTCTTGAATTAACACCTTTATCATCGCAAGAGGGACCGGCCAAAACCCTATTTCAACTCTTTTTAGCTGACCAGAAGCATCAAGCCCGAACCTCTTGCCATCAACAAGGAGATGGTCAAAGACCATCGCAGCTCTCTTACCACTGTTCCTTGCGTCTTTCAGATGTGGAGTGAGCTTACGTCTTATTTCACGGACCCTACTTGTAAAGTCTTCGCCGACAAAGACATTGGTTCCTTTCAAACTTAGTCTTAGCTTTCAAAATGTGTACTTTGTCCTTATATGAGGAACATCTGGCAATGATGGGGGAGTCATGCTTTGCATTCAAACGATGCGCTCTATCAAACTCGACCCCATTCACGCCCAGTTTCTTAGCAGTCAAGTCCTTCAACATTCGTTCGCAGTCATCACTGTTCTCATTCTCACTTCTGCTCACTCCATAAAACAATAAATTATTACGTTTCGAGCGTCCTTCGAGGTCATCTGTCTTCTTTTCTAGAAACTCAAGTCTGTCACCAAGTTCAGAGTTCACTCTCTGCAGATCATTGTTCTGAGAACGTAATTCTGCCACTTCCTCCCTGAGACCCTTCACTTCACTCTGCAACGCAGCATACTGTTCACCAAGGGTCTTAACATCCATTTTAACGTCATCCAACTTACTGTCCATGGCCTTGCTGGTCCTGTCCATCTCCAGAAGCTTGGACATGATGTCGGCCATGGGGGTTCGGCGCTCGTTGGTCTGGATGCAGGAGAGTCAACAGCGGAGGCAGCACTCCTGTCCGCACTGGCACCGCGCGTAGCGTAACCGAGCCGGGTCTGCTTCACGTTGTCTGCCTTCACCGCTGGTGTAGGTCCGGGGTTCTGCTCCACATCTCCACACTGCAATAACAGTCCGCCCCAAAACAACAAGACGAGGAGCAAACCTGCCCAGACACCGTCACTCGGTCGACGCAGCGTCAAAATGGAGATCTTCATCTTTGCTTTTTGCACAGCTCTCTTCAACATAAACTGAAGAAATATAGCCAAAGAAGCAAGCCACATCTTGATCTGAAAGACTGTGCATCCAACGGCATGGTTCAGTTACTACGTGCAATGCACAATCGCAATCTCCAACACGTTCGGAAACCGTCACTAACAGGGATAAACGTAGAGAGACTGACACGCTGCGTCTTGCTCTAACACGTCGTCGAGCTCACCCCCCGAGAGAAGAGAGAGAGAGAGAGAGAGAGAGAGAGAGAGAGAGAGAGAGAGAGAGAGAGAGAGAGAGAGAGAGAGAGAGAGAGAGACAGACTCAAGACTCAAGACTCAAGACTCAAAAACTTTATTACTCAAGGATAGAGATTTTAGGCAGTGCCTATTCTTCCAATCTGTCCTTGCTATTCTACAACATTCAACTAAACACACTGCACATATTAATAATGGTAGAAACAATTATAATAATAACAATAACAATAGTAATAGAATAATAATGATAAAAAAAAATCCATTACAAAATTACACAAACATAATCAGAGACGTACGTGCGCGCTCACATGCACGCACATGCCCACACATGCACGCACGCACGCGTACACCCACACACCACACACCCCACCTACCCACCAACACATACATACATACACATTTTCATCAGCTAATATAGAGGCAAACTAAAGTTGGGCGTTGAGACTATGACAAAAGTTAGATATGCA
>CM031623.1:41775344-41777844 GCA_018398815.1 Conus ventricosus
TTTTTTAGATTCTGTTCTTAGCTGGGTACATGGTTATCTTATCCTGATTTGGATGAGATTTGGCAAAAAATAAAACTTGCAGAGCTAGGGGCGATACAAAATTCGCAGAGCAAGAGGGTAAAAATTGTGAACAGATGCTTCAAGTTCGATCATTTTTCCCACAAAATTAATGCTTCATGCATGAGCGATACGCAAAATGAGCATTGTTCACACCACTGCAGTGTATCATTTTTGCTTGACCAATCACTCTCCGGAAACACATGATCAAGCAAACATGCCAAAGTGGAGACCGCCAATATCGCCTTCGACTCAGAATTTTAATTAAAGGCCTTTGACCTGGCCGTGTAAAAAAAAAAAAAAAAAAAAAAAAAAAAAAAAACCCAACGAGTTCGTAATAATGACAAATGCAGTTTTTTGTTGTACAAATAAAGATACTATTGACCATATGTTTTGGAAATGCAATTATGTCAAATTCTTTTGGAATGTACTTACAGATTTGATTAGAGAAAAATGTGCCAATGCAGAGAACTTAAGTCTGACTGAATCGCTGGTGCTTTTAGGATTTGATGAAAACGTTATTGTGGACAGTGTCCTTTACATCATTGTACTATTTGCAAAGTATTATTATATTCATGCAAACTGAATGGAAACCATCCACGAACAACTGTATTTTTGAAGAAACTAGAGTGGCGATACAAAATTGAAAAACACAATGCCTTACTTATCTCTAAATATTCAGATTTGTGTGTAAAATGGATGATATATAAACCATTAATAGGGGGTTCTTAAATGTATTTTACTTTGGTATGATTTATCCGATTGCGATTTGCCACAGTCCTAAGGTGAATTTTGAACAGTCTTTTGCGTGCCAATGTTATCTATATTGTTGATGTATTTGAGGCCTCTTTAAGATGTTTCTCTAGATAGAACATTGAATGAAAACGCCATTGATAACATCCATCCACCACTCTCTCTCTCTCTCTCTCTCTCTCTCTCTCTCCTCTCTCTCTCTCTCTCTCTCTCTCTCTCTCTCTCTCTCTCTGGCTGTTAAAACAATTATTTCTCCACTTTGGACGGACAATGCCCTTTTGTTTTTTCTTTTTATGTTTGTGTTTCATGTTACTGAATACAAATTAAAAAACAAGTTTGAAAACAAAAGCAACAACAACAACAACAACAAAACAGGCAGCTGCATTGCAGCTGAAGAACAGGGCATCAACGACAACGCTGACGTATGCAGTGCAGCATAACTGTCCTAGTAAAAAAAACAACAACAGTCAGAATACAAACAACAAACACGTAGGGTAACTCTTGCTCCCAAAAGAAAACATAACTCTAAAGGAATGCTGCTTACGACACCGAATCGCCGAGCAGACATGACAGTACAGAGCACTCAGAACAAATAAGGAAACATCCCGAAATAAGGATGTTCCAAGCTTGTCCATGTATACACTGGTACCGAACACATCTACACAGCAACAAGAACTGGAGATATGAACAAATCTAAATTAACTCTTATTCAAGACTGGCACAGCCTTTCAAAACTTGAATACAGTCAGAATATAGCTTTTGAAAAGGAATTCAAAGTAAGCCCCCCCCCCCCCCCCCTGTTAACATGTACAAACGAATTACAAGACAAAACACGACGCGTTTCGATCTTTGGGTATTCCTTAGGCAAGATAAACAACATTCAGGACAATGACAACGAAGAACTCACCTTCTCAAATTCGGCGCAAAATGAGCGCTGTATGAAAACGAGGCCGTTGAGAAGGAGACAATACGAGTTAAAGTCGAAGAGATCGAAACTCGTCGTGTTTCGTCTCGTAATATGTTTGTGCGTGTTAACTGGCGGACTTACCTTCAATTCCTTTTAAATGTATTTGAAAATCCGCCTGCAGTCACATTGAAATTAACTTATTTTTGCAGCAATTTACTTGAGGCTCATTAGCAAGTTACAGCTTTTTTGTAACTAAAAAAAAACAACAACAACAACTGGGTATGCCTTTAACAGTCCATTGTATTACAACTTTTTTGTAACTGAAAAACAAACAAACAAACAAACAACATAACTGGGTATGCCTTTAACAGTCCATTGTATTAATTTTGATAGCTCGGAATTTACGTTTTTCTTCTGCTAGGGGAAGTATTGTTAAGTTTGGTGTGAATAAAATCTTTCTTTTCTCTGTCGTTTCTGTGTGTAGAAACAGCGAAATGTCACAGTACGTATCACAGAAAGCGCTGATTTATCACCAAACTGTACAACTTCATAGGCATTTATCAGTTCGAGAACTGAGAGCTGACCCTGTTCTTTCGGTGAAAGTGTAGTGATAAACTCGCTGAACTATTTTGGATTTACCTTTTTTTTTAACCAAAATAGCACGGCAAATTCACATCAAATTTACATAGTTCCGTTCCTCAGCCATATTTTTTTCATCAGGGTTCGCTGAATCTAGTTCTGTTGTTTCTGTGTGATTTAGCTGACAAACACGCAAACAAATTC
>CM031623.1:41782844-41785630 GCA_018398815.1 Conus ventricosus
GTTCAATACGTCGTTCAGGAACTCAATTGCACATGCAGCAGCGAATATTCTACTAATGGCAGCTTCTCGTCGACTAGACTCAAACGCAATGAAGACTAGAACTCTTCAACAAATCTCATTTCGCTCTCTCTCTCGTCTGTGTGTCTCTCTCCCCCCAGTCGCACAGCTCTCATTCTTTGTATGATATTGAAACAATATTCTCGAACCTACTCGATTATTCTTTTCTAGAATATTCTGCATACCAGTAAGCTTAACCAATGAAATCGCGACGACCGTATGCAAATGTAATTCGGTCAGTTTCTACAACATTCTCGAACCTTCGGCAATGCACTAGCAACTTACTGAAACCTTCAGGTTCCTTCTAACATAATCTTGAATATTCTAGTCGCATTATCAATCGATCCCAAAACAATACTGAATAATTAGGCATGCATTCATTTTCCAAACGTTTTAAACAAATCAACAACAGCACCACACTGACCGAAAATACAAAGATCTAAAAGCGATATATAAAAGGAGGCTGGCAGCGCGTCATTATTGCTATGACGTCTTTCACAAAAGTCTCACCCTCTCTTGTCTCCCTATTAAATTGTAACAATAAGTCACTTAAATATTATTGAAAAATTCTTTGTAATGATAAAACAAAACACACTATTCAATTAATTCGTTCATTCGGTTATACGCTAGACAATATCACAAACATTAAAAAAAAGATTAAGCCTTCATTTGAAAACAGTGCAAAGATTTGTAATAACTTCAAACGCTAGTTTATAAATGTTGGTGTAACTGTTTGGATAAGACACGTTTTGCTTGCTCTCCTTCTCTCTCTCTGTCTCTGTCTCTGTCTCTCTCTCTCTCTATTTCTCTCTCTCTCTCTCATTCTCTCTCTCTCTCTCTCTCTCTCTCTCTCTCTCTCTCCTCTCTCTCTCTCTCTCTCTTTCTTTGTTGATAATATCAAGAAAACCTAAATATTTGATAATAGGAGAGACGAAGGAATGGAAATTAAGTGCTGGGTGAACTGAACTGGAAGAAGTGCAGAGAGGCTGGACAGGTAGGGGGAAATGGAAACCAGTCAGTTGAAACTCTTTTTTGTGATAATTTAGAAAGAAAAACAAAAACAATCCAACGTGGCATTCACGACTGAAGGTGTGCAGCTGATATAATCTAGAGCTTTCCATGTGTTGTGCGTTGATGTGTGGAACTGTAATTGTCCACATCAGGTATGAAAGGGTTAATTGGAAAAAAAAGCGCTGATTAAAAGAACAACAACTGGTAACTAAATGTCTGCATTGTATTTTCATCCTCAGGATGGAGGCATTGAGCTGAGCTGTGCCACGATTCTAGAATCAGGCGACTACAGCATTGCTGTCAGCACTGAAGACAAGAACAACCAGCTGACTGTTCACCGCAAGACGGTCACTGTGTTGGTCGTTGGTAAGTCATGGTTCAAACCCAGAGTTGAAATCCCAGTTCTGATAATCAACATAAATAATTTAGACGATCTACAAAAACAAAAAGCCCCGCCCCCTTCTCTCGTCTCTCTCTCTCTGTCTCTCTCTCTCTCTTTGAACAAGCTTTGAACATCAGGAACAAAAAAACTAACTCGAACTGATGTAATTAGTAAAGAACACGAATTCTGAAGAAGATTTACGTTGTTTTCATGCTACTTCTTTAGAATGGCGTTATTTTGGATGGTCTCGATGCAGGTCTATTTTGCTTGAAGCCAAGCATTCAATTTCATGCATATCTGTTTTGGACTTGTTACCTTGCCTTATTTTGTTTTGTTCTTTTGTTTGCACCCCCCATGTCACAAAGGCTGTATAGCCAATGACATTAAAAGTGTTCAGTGTTCAGTGTTTCTCTCTCTCTCTCTCTCTCTCTCTCTCTCTCTCTCTCTCTTCTCTCTCCTCTCTCTCTCTCTCTCTCTCACTCTCTCTCTCTCTCTCTCTCTCTCGCTCTCTCTCAATCTCCCCCCCCTCTCTCTCTCTCTTCTCTCTCTCTCTCTCTCTCTCTCTCTCTCTCTCTCTTCTCTCCTCTCTCTCTCTCCTCTCTCTCCACAAGTCACCCATTAAATGTTGGTAGATGTTCTCAGGACAAGACATTGAATAGTTTATGGTAAATTGTTGCTAAATATGTGTACTGCTGTAGATTTGTGTATGCTTAATGGTTTGTGTAATGGCGATCTTGAAGGTTGCTACACATACGTGTCCGATAGTGGCTGCAGTGTTATTGATTATTTTTAATGTCTTGTGAATTATTTGCGTGTTTTGGTGATTCGTGTGAGCTAAACGTGTGTGCACGTACTGAGTCAGATCATATGCATGTAGAACTCCATGTCAGTTGTGTAGATGATAACTCAAACACTAAACTTAATGATAACAGTCTCATCTTGGAAAAGTTTGTTTGGAATGATGATTATAGCAGTGTATTCTGTAATAACTTGTCACGAATAGACTTTCAGGAAAAAATGGCACATGCAGTTAATGTGATTCTTCTTGATGTTAACGAAGCACTGCGTTACTTTAACATGTGTATAAAGGAAGCTGCTGTCTGTATGAAAATTCAAGTAAGGCATAAAGGAAGTAATGAGTCCCAAGACTGGTTTGATTCAGAGTGTGGTTATTGTAAAAAGCATGTTCGTAGATTGTTGAATAGATTTGTGCGTTCACATGATGATGGAGACCGTCACGAGTATTGCAAGGCAAGACGTGAATATAAGCATTTACAGAAGAGAAAGAGGAAGCATTTAATGATACACTATTGAGAATTATGTCTTCTGGAATAGT
>CM031623.1:41795028-41817528 GCA_018398815.1 Conus ventricosus
TGTTAGCAGCTGCCAAAGGCTGTTACATATAATACTGTCCTAGTGTCAGCTGCCAAAGGCTGTTACATTTAATACTGTCCTAGTGTCAGCTGCCAAAGGCTGTAACATTTAATACTGGCCTTGTGTTAGCAGCTGCCAAAGGCTAGTGTCAGCTGCCAAAGGCTGTTACATTTAATACTGTCCTAGTGTTAGCTGCCAAAGGCTGTTACATTTAATACTGGCCTAGTGTTAGCTGCCAAAGGCTGTTACATTTAATACTGGCCTAGTGTTAGCTGCCAAAGGCTGTTACATTTAATACTGGCCTAGTGTTAGCTGCCAAAGGCTATCATGTCTGAGACTGTCACACCAGTCATATAGCCACGGTCCGTTATAACTTTTTCATGATGGTGTGTGTGTGTGTGTGTGTGTGTGTGTGTGTGTGTGTGTGTGTGTGTGTGTGTTTGTTGTGTGTGTGTGTGTGTGTGTGTGTGTGGGGTGTGTGTGTGTGTGTGTGTGTGTGTGTGGTGTGTGTCTGTGTGTGTGTGTCTGTGTGTGTGTATGCAAGGTTTTTGACAGTATCCATAACCCCCCTCTCCTCTCCCTCACACACACACACACACACACACACACACACACACACACACACACACACACACACACACACGCACACGCACTCTCTCACACACACACACACACACACCACACACACACACACACACACACACACACCACACACACACACACACACACACACATCTATATATATATATATATAGAGAGAGAGAGAGAGAGAGATCAAGACTCAAGACTCAAATAGTTTATTCATAAAGGCCTTAGCCCCTTAGAATGGGATATACATTGTGATTCATGTCGCAGATTGACACGGGACTTGATCATGTTACATAAACACTTCGCCTCTGAAATGCTTTATATAGATAAATAGCCAACTGTTTAAACTGTATTCTCATTTGATGATGACATTAACAAAACTAATTTAAAAAAAACAAGGATTCTTGAAATATTTTTGTGGTAGGAATTGGTCTCTGAGGTCTTGTAATACTGGACAAGTTAATACAAAATGGATTTCATCTTCTTTCGAATTTCGACACAATGGACAAAATCAGATTTGTATCACGTGACTGCCTGTAGCGAAAATAATGAGAAGCAATATCAGACACACCAAATCTGAACTTAGTCATGATACGTTTTATATATTTGTCTATTTTCATTGACATATAAACAGGTATACAGCGTAATGACTAAACGCTCTATAAAATTCAAATCTGGTACTGTTGCACATTGATTCCAATTTTGCCCGCTACAATCAATTAATCTTTCTCGGATACCCGATAAACATTTATACACACTCACCCCAAAAACACCCCCGCCCCAAAAATCCCAAAATCACCCCAAACCCCCTTTTCCCCCGGAAGAAAAGGGCCATTTGGCCTTTGGGTTAGGGAAAACACTTTCACTTTAGCATGCCCCTTTTCCCCAAATTTGGAGTAGGGCCCGTTTTAATTTGGGGTTTAAAAACAAACCCCGGGCCCAATAAACAAAAAAACCCCACGTCCTTTTAGGTAAGGGGATTAACCCTTGCCTTCAACGGAAGTGTCCACAGGATATCACCTTTTGGTCCCGCAGAAGAAGAAAAATCCCCTTTTTGATGCTGATTTAAAATAGAAAAAAAAAACATTTCAAGGGTTCCTTTTTCGGAAAAAAAATTTCGCAGATTATGTTTCAATGGATTTGGGTCTTGTTCACCTTTTCATGGTTTTTCTCTTCGCCAAAATTTTCGGGGAAAAAAAAACCAGAAAAAAAAAAACAAAAAAAAAAACAAATAAACAAGAAAAAGCATGGTTAAAAAAACCCAAAGAGGTACACAAATGTCGGGGTTTGTTTTTCAATCCTCGGATGGGGCATTGAGCGAGCTTTTGCCACGATTCGGGTTTCACAACTACAGCATTGCTGTCACATTTGAAACAAGAACAACCACTGCGGTTCACCGCAAAAAGGGTCTTTGGTGGGAGATTGTGGGAAAGTCAGTAGGGTGAAGCGGGGTTAAAAATTCCTACGCCAACGTGAATGTAGATTTCTTAAGGACTCTCTCCTCTCTCTCCCCCTCCCCCCCCCCAAACCCCCCCCCTCTTCCCTCCCCCCTCTCTCCCCCCTCTCTTCTCCCTCTTCTCCCCCCCTTTTCCCCTTTTCCCCCCCTTTTCTCTCTCTCTTTTTCACACAAAACACACACACAAAAAACACCCACAAAACACACACACACACAAAACACACACACACACACAAAGAGAGAGAGAAGAGAGAGAGAGAGCGAAGGGGGGGGGGGGGGGGGGGGGGGGGAGAGCCCAGCAGACAGAAAAAACAGACAGACCCACAAAACGGGATGGAAAAAACAGGTAAATATACAGAACATGCGCAAAAAGTGCTCTTTCTCTGTTGTTCCGCACAGAAAACCCCAAAAGCGCAAACCGGGGTGAGATCTTCGTGCCCAAAAAAAAGAGGCAGCGGTGCGTGACGTCACCCCCGGCTCTTGGCACGTGAAAACTGTTGTGGGGCCCAAACTTCCCCTCCGTTCGGGGCCACCCTGCAATAAAAAACCTTTTCCATCGGGAGGGAAAATTTTTCTCGCTGCTCATTACCAAAAAAGGGTAACAAACACACAAACAGGGGTTTTTCCCTCCATAAGCGGGTTTAGAAACAAAAAAACAGATGACTTGGGCCAAACAAATAAGAAAAGAAAATTAAAAGAAAGAAAACAAAGGTACGGGCCCAATTTAGAGGGGCCCCGGAGAAGACCAAATAAAAAAGAAAAAAAAAGAAAATTCAAGAAAAACAGACTACGAGAAGGAAGAGTGAAAAAAAGAAAAGAAAATACCAAAAAAATTCATTTTGAATTTTTTAGAAATGTTTTAAATAAAATAAAACAAGGGGAAAAAAAAATATTAATAAAAAATAAACAACGATTGAAACAAAAAACATTTCAGCTTGATAAAACCCAAAATTTTCTTTATGTCCTTTAAAAAAAACCGTTTTTGATTTTCACTGTCGGTAGGTAGGCACTCAAGGTCTGCCCAGCGCGTTGGGCTAATGCAAGGTAGACCCCCGGGCTGGGGTCGTAGCCAGAGCCCCCTCTTTTTTCCCTTTGCCCTCATCTTTTTTTGGTTTTAATTTCCCATTTACCCCACAGCTTAAAATCATGCGTATGTGGTCCCAACACTTAGCGAAAATTGGACAGCCCCCCCCCCCGCACCCCAGTGACCCCTTTCCTTGAGGGAAACTAAAAACAAAAACTGTTAGGACTGTCACCCCTTTAAAATTTAAACCCGAACGCGTCATGTTCAGGGTTGTCACTTTGATGCAAAAAAAAAAGAAAAAGAAGGGCAAATCATTTTAATCAAATTGCCAAACCCTGATGTTTTTTTTGCCCACTTATATTTGGCAAAATTCGAAAATTTATACATCACAATAAAAAAACCCTTCCAACTTTGTCAAGCTTGGGTTTGGGCAAAACTAACTACCTTCCCAAACATAAGCATGGCGGCTGCCATAACTGATTACATTCCAAAAAAAAGCCAATTTTTAGACAGTAACAGTTTCACACTGCCAAAGGCTGTTCATTTCATACGTCCTAGTGTTAGCCTGAAAAAGGGCTGTTACTTTTTAATACGGGCCTAGTGTTTGCTGCCAAAGACGTTACATTTAAACTGTCCATTTGTTATCTGGCCAAAGGCTTTTACATTTAATACTGCCCTAGTTTAGCTGCCAAAGGCTTTTAAAATTTCTTACGGCCCCTGGTGGAGCCCCAAAAGGGCTGAAAACCATTTAATACTGCCCTTGTTTTTAGCAGCTGCAAAGGCTTTTTACATTTAAAACTGTCCAAAGGTCGGGCTCCCCAAAGGCTGTTACTTTTAAAATACTTCCTAGTGTTTGCTGCCAAAGGCTGAACATTTCATCCCTGTCCAAGGGCCCAGCTGCCAAAGGCTTTTATTTTTAAACTGTCCAATTCCCAGCCCCCCAAAAGGGCCCTTGTTACATTTAATACTGTCCTAGTGTTACTCCCAAAAGGGCTGAAACCTTTAATACTGCCCCTGGGGGTTACTGAAAAAGGGGCGGTTCCCAAAATACTGTCCTAGGTCGCCCCAAAAGGGCTTTTTAACATTTAATACTGTCCAGTGTCACTGCCAAAAGCTGTTACTTTTTCATATGTCCGGGGTGTAGCTCCCAAAATGTTTGTAACTTTTTAATTCCCTGCCCAGTTTTTAGCTCCCAAAAGGGGCTGTTCTTTTAATACTTTCCTAGTGTTTGTTGCCAAAGGCTGTTACTTTTAATACTGCCCCAGGTGTTATTTTGCCAAAGGCTGATACATTTAATACGCCCTATTGTACTCCCAAAGGCTTTTAAATTTTTAATACTGTCCTGGGTAGCTGCCAAAGGCAGTAATTTTTAATACTGCCCTTTTTTTTAGCAGCTCCAAAGGCTTTTTACTTTTAATACTGTCCTAGTGTCAGCTGCCAAAGCTTTTAAAATTTATACTGTCCAAGTGTTAGCTGCCAAAGGCTGTTACATTTAATACTGCCCTATTTAAACTCCCAAAAGGGCCTTTTAAAATTTAAAATACGTCCTGGGGGGGCTCCAAAAGGGGTTTTGAAAATTTAAAAACGGGCCGGGTTTAGCGGGGCCAAAGTTTGTTACTTTTAAATTACTGGCCTATTTTAGCTCCCAAAAGGGGCCGTTACTTTTAAAAAACGGGCGTGGGGGTTACTGCCAAATGTTTGTTACTTTTTAATACGGGCCCGTTTTAAACTGCCAAAGGCTTTTTACTTTTTAACACTGGCCTATTTGTTGGCTGCCAAAAGGCCCTTTTCCCTTTAAAAAACGGGCCTAGTGTTAGTCCCCAAAGGTGCCCTTTAACCGGGCCTAGGGGTTAGCTCCCCAAAGGCTGTTCCCTTTAATACGGCCTAGTGTTACTCCCAAAAGGGCTGTTTACATTTAAAAAACTGGCCCTATTTTTTTTACTGCCAAAGGCTGTTACTTTTAAATACGGGCCTAGTGTTAGCTCCCAAAAGGGCTGTTACTTTTCAAAAACGGGTTTAGTGTTACTCCCAAAAGGCTGTTACATTTCATACTGCCTAGGGGTTAGCTCCCAAAAGGGCTGTTAAAATTTAATACGGGCCTAGTGTTTTAGCTCCCAAAAGGGCTATCATGTCCTGAGACTGCCACACCATCATATAGCCAGGGGCCCTTTTAAAAACTTTTTCATAAGGTGTGGTGTGTGTTTTAAACGTGGGTTTGTTTGTGGTTTTGGGTGGGGGGTGTGTGTGTGCGTGTGTGTGGTGGTGAGTGGGTGGGGGGGTTTGTGTGTGTTGTTGTGTGTGGTGTTGGGTTTGTTTGGTGTGGGGTTTGTGATTTTCCTGGGGGGTGTGGGTGAAAGAAAGGGTTTTCAAACAGTATCCATAACCCCCCCCTCCCCCTCCCCCATACACACACCAACACACACACACCCACAACACCCCACAACACACAAACGCACTCCCCTCCACACACACACACACACACACCACACAAAACCACGCACACACACCCATAAAAGAGAGAGAGAGAGGGGAAGAGAGAGAGAGAGAGAGAGAGGAAACAAAAAAAACCAAAATCCGGGGTAAGTTGGCTTCATTTTTAAATGCAAATTTTTCGCCGTATTTCCCTTCAAAACATAAATATAGCTCTTAGAAAATTTTCCCTAAAAAAGGGGATTTAAAAAACCCTTTCCCTAAAAACAGAAACAGTTTTAAAACATTCCGCCCTTTGGGGAGGAAATTTGACTAAACAAAAGTATATGACCTAAAGGGTTTAATCTGTGCTGTTTATTAAAAAAGGGGTTTTTAATCACTTTTTAGTTTGAATATCACAAAGAAGACATAATGATGCCGGGCAAGCAGGGCGAAAATTTAGCTAAACCCCTAAAACCCAAAACTTACCTTTTTTTGGGGGGGTTTTTTTTGCTCTCACTATCAAGTCACCCGGACTTCCTCCCCCGGTTCCCGGGCCCGAGTGCGGGCGGCATTTGGGGCGAGTGTTTTTTTTCCTTTGTTTTATAAATTAAAATTTATATATATTATATAAAATATAAAAACAAACTAAAAAATTTTCCAAAGGGATAAGTCCCGGGCGCACCGTTCCAGAAATTTTTACAGACAGTTTGGGTGTTGCAATGACTAAAGAAAATGAATTATAAACAAAGCTTGCTCTTATGCCCTTAGATTAAAAGAAATAGGGGAATAAGCTTTCATATCTGAAAGTGGTAAATTTTCCTTGCCTAACAAACAGAATGTGCCTTGAGTGGGTGAAGGGGAAAAAAATAAAATAAATGCTTCTCCCAATAAAACCTTCAGAAAGCAAAATACACAAGGGGAACACCCTCCAGTAGGGGGAAACTCACTAACATAAAACCCTCCTGGCCCATATACCAAAATTTTTCAAAAACTTGGGGGTTTCCCCCTCAGTGACCGGGGCAAGTGGAAATTTTGACTCCTCGGGCCTTTTTTTTCAGTTAAAAAGGAATCAATCCCAAAAAGGCTGGGGGCAAAAACCGTAAAAAGTTTGTTGATTTTAAAAAAAAACCAACCAAGGGACCCCCAAAGAAAAAAAAGGAAATCTTTAAAGACAAAACAAACTCCCCATTTTCGGGAAAAAGTAAAAAATTTAAAAGGATACCTTTTAAAAGAAAACAAGGCGGGGGTCATTTTTGGGAATAACCCCGAAAGGGGACAAAATAAAAAAAAACTAATAAATTCCAAGGAAAAAAAATTTTTTTTTAAAAACCCATTCACCCACTCAAGCACATACTTTTTAGGCAGAAAAATTTTCCCACTGCAGAAATGAATGCTTACTCCCCCTATTTCTTCAATCTAAGACAAAGACAACTTTGTTTATAATTAAAATATTTTTGGGCCAGCCAAGGAAAACCCAACGCCTGTAAGTTCTGGAAGGGTTGCGAGGTTTCTTACCCTTGAATTATTATTTGTTTATTTTAGCCCCTTTGCGGATTCATTCCAAAAAACTGACCCCACATTTGTGTCTTAAGGGGATATTTTTTTATTTTCAACTTTTCAAAAGAAAATGATTTTGTTTTGCTTTTTCATTTTTTTCCCGGGGGGGCCTTAGGTGGCTTTTTTGGGTTGGTTTTTTTGAAAACCAACAAAAAAAACTAGGGAACACCCAAGCCCTTTCGGGGTTTTCCCTTTCTTCAAAAACAAAAAAGGAAAGGGGATAAATTTTTAACCACTTTCCGCGGCACGAGGAAAAACCACCAATTTCGAAATATCTTTATAAAAACCGGAGTTATAGGTTAGTGAGTTTCCCCCCCAACGGGAGGTGTCCCCCCCCTTGGTGACTATAAGCTTGCTAAAGGGTTTCCTTGGGAAACTTTTATTTTTTTTTTTAAACCCATTCACCCCTCAAGCACATACGGGTTTTGGGCCCGAATCATCTCCCACTGCAGATATGAATCTTATCTCCCCCTTTTTTTTTTCAATCTAAGACATAAAGAAAGGGTTTTGTTTATAATTCAATATTTCTTGAAACCCATTGCAAACACCAAGCTGCTCTGTAATTTGCTGAACGGTGCGCGGACTTACCCTTTGGTTTTTTATTAGTTTTGTTTTTTTTAAAAGTCCCTTGCGGATTCTTTCCAAAACACCCCTCAGAAATTTTTCCCTTAAAAAGGATTTTTTTTTTATATTTTCTACTTTCACAAAAAACGTAGTTTGTTTTGCCTTTAAATATTTTTTTGCTTCTTAGGGGGCTTTTTTGGGTTGGTTTTTTTGGGTAAAAAAAACAGGACAAAACATTTTTAAAAACAAAGGGGGGTTAAATTCCACAACCGTTTTCCGGGAGCCACCTTTTAAAACTTAAAATTAAAAGGGATTTTTCCAAATTTAAACCCCCTTTCCGCGGTTTTCATGAGGAGAAAACCCCTTTTCAAAACTCAGAACAATTTATTTGGGAGTTCCCTCCCACGGGAGGGGTTCTCCCCCTTTTCTTAATTTTCAAAAGGGGAAAAGTTTGTTTATTTTAATTTTTTCCCATTCCCCCCCACCAAGCACTTCGAAAAGTTGCGGAATCGCTCCCACCTTTGGAATTTTATTTTTTGTTTTTTTTCCCCTTTTTCGGAAAACCCAAGAAAAACCCCCAACCCTTTTGTTTAAAAAATTTTTAATATTTTCTTTTTCCACAAAAAAAATTTTTTTGCTCTTAAAGTTTTTTTTTGGCTTCTTGGGGCCCTTTTGGTTTTTTTTAAAAAATTTGGTTTTTTAACCCCTTTTTCGGGTTTTCATTCCAAAACTAAAATCGGGGAAAAACCCTTTGGGCCCGGGAAAAAAAGACCTTTTAAATTTCCTTTTCCCCGGGAAATTTTTGGTTTTTTTGCCCCCCCCTTTCATAATTTTGTTTCTTGTGGGGCTTTTTTTTTTTTTTAAAACACCCCCCAAACAAACTTTTTTAATTGGGGCAAACCACCCGGGATTTTGCTTTTTCCCCCCTTTTCAAAAAACTGAAAAAGGCAAGGAAAAATTTTAATTCCCCTATATGAAAAATTTAATTCTATAAAATTATATTTATATTTTTATATTTTTTAAATAAAAATTCATTTTTTAAAAAAGAAAACAATTTTTTTTAATAACCCCTTACCAACTTAAGCAAACGTTTTTAAAGGAGGAATCTTTTAAAAAAACCAGAAAATTTTTTTTTTCCCCCTATTTTTTAAAAAATTTTTAAACATTAAAAACAAGCGTTGTTTAAAAAATTCAAAAATTAATATAAAAATAAAATATTAAAAAAAAATATAAAAAAAAAATTTTTTTAAATATTTAAAAAGTTTAAAAAAAAACAAAAGACAAAACCCCCGGGGGAAATTTTAAAAAGAAGAAATCAAAACATTTAAAAATTTGTTTCTGGGCCCCTTTTAACCCCGGGGTTAAAAATTTTTTTGTAAACCCCGTAAACCCCAAAGAAACCAAAAAGGAAAATAGGGGACACGAAAACCTTCAAATAAAACCAAACCAAAAAAACATTAACCAAAAAAGAATAAAACCAAACAGAATTAATAAAAAAATTTTAAAAAAATTAAAATAAATATAAAATTAAACTATTTGAATATTAAAAAAAAGAATTTTCAAAAATTTAAAAAATGTAATTTTGGGCCCTTTAAAAGGGGAAATCAATTTTAAAAACCCACAGGGGGCCAATTTTAAATTTTTTTGGGCAGGGGTTTTTAAAAAAATTTAAGACAAATAAAAGTTCCCACAGGGGAAAAAACAAAAGACCTGAAAAAACCATTGCCCCCCCCCATTTCCTTATTTTTTCCTTTTTATTTTTTTTGTTTTTTTTTTTCCCCTCCCTTTTTGGCTTTTTTTTTTTTTTTTTATCACTCCTGCCCTCCCCCCACCCTTTTCCGCCCCCTAAAAAAATTTTTTTTTTCCCTTTTGGGTTTCCTTCCCCCCCTTTAATTAACTGGGGGGCTCCCCCCGTTTACCTTTTTTATACCCTTCCCCCATTACCCTTTCTCCCCCCTTTTCTCCCCTCCTCCCTCCCCTCCCCCTTTTCTCCTCCCCCTCCCCCTCCTCTTTTCCCTTCCCCCCCTTCTCTCCCCCTCCCCCCCCTCCCCTCCCCAAACCCTCCTCCCCTCCTCTCCCCCCTTCTCACCCCCTTTTCTCTTCTTTTCTTCTCTCCTCTCTCTCTCTCTCTCTCTCTAAAAAAATATACAACAAACTAAAAAATTCCCAAAAGGGATAAGTACCGAAAACCTTTTCCAGCAACTTACAGAGAAACCTTGGGTGCAATGACTGAAAGAAAAAATAAATTTAAATAAAAAAAATTGCTCTTTTTCCCTTAGATTGAAAAAAGGGGGAGAACGCATTCATTTTCTGCAGTGGTAGAGATTCTGCCTAACTAAAGTATGTGCTTGAGGGGAAATGGGGAAAATAAAATAAATCTTCTCAAAATGACCTTTTCAGCAAGCTTAAATACCCCAAAGGGGGAGAAAATCCCCAAAAAGGGAGGGAAAACTCCCCCTAACAAAAACTCCGGTCAAATCCCAATTTTTCAAAATTTGGGTTGTTTCCCCTTTCAGTGCCGGGGAAAGTGGAAATTTTTGACTCCTCTCCCCTTTTCATTTTAAGAAGAATGAAAACCCCAAAAAAGGCTGGTGTGCAAAAACCGTATATGTTTGGGATTTTTAAAAAAACTAAACCCAAAAGGTGCCTTCTAAGAAGCAAAAAAAAAATTCATAAAGGGGCAAAACAAGCTACATTTCCTTTGAAAAGTAAAAATAAAAAAAGAACCTCTAAGACCCAATTTCTGGGGGCCATTTTGGAATGAATCCGCAAGGGACAAAAAACAACAAACTAAAAAATTTCCAAAGGGATAATACCGAGCACCTTTCCAGCAATTTAACAGAGCAGTTTGGGGGTTGCAATGCCCTGCAAGAAAAAAATTTTTTAATAAACAAAGCTTGCTTTTATTTTTTAAAGAAAAAGAAATGGGGGAGATACGAAATTCTTTTTCTCATGGAAAATGATTCGCCAAACCCCCCGATGTCTTAAAGGGGTAAGGGGAAAATAAATAAATGCTTCCAAAATACCTTTCAGAAAGGGCCTTATATATTTCCAAAGGGGGAAAACTCCTCCAATAGGGGGGGAAACCACTAACTTTAAAAAACCGGTCATTTTCCGAAATTTCAAATTTGGGTTGTTTCCCCATTACCCAAAGTGGAAATTTTTGACTCCCTCCCTTTTTTCGGGTTTTTAAGAAGAATGCAACCCCAAAAAAGGGTTTGTGCAAACCGTACATCTACGGTATTGCACACCAGCCTTTTCGGGGAAATTCTTTCTTCTTAAAACTGAAAAGGCAGGGGAGTAAAAATTACCATTTTTTCCGCGGCACGAGGAGAAAAAAACCAATTTTTTCGAAATATCGGTAAATACCAGGATTTTTATATGTTGGGATTTCCCTCCCTATTGGGGGATGTCCCCCCTTTGGAGTTTTATAAGTTTGGGCTGAAGGCTCTTTTTTGAGAAGCATTTATTTTTTTTTCCCCCCATTCACCCCTCAAGCACATACGGGTTATTTTAGGCAGAATCATCTACCACTGCAGAATGAATGCGTATCTCCCCCTATTTTTTTCAATTTTAAGGACATAAAGCAAGTTTTGTTAAAAATTAAAATATTTTTTTCAGTCATTCCAACACCAACTGCCTGTAATTTTTGCGAAGGGGCTGGGTTACTTATCCTTAAATTTATTGGGTTTTTGTTTTTTTAAGCCCCTTGGGAAATTCTTTCCCAAACGGGCCCCTCAAAACGGGTGTCTTAGGGGTACTTTTTATTTTTTCAACTTACAAAAAAAATGAAGTTTTGTTTGCTCTTTCATGTTTTCTTTTGCTTCTTGATGGCACCTTTGGTTATTTTTTAAAAAACCAACAAAAAATACTAGGGTATTGCACACCGCCTTTTTTTGGGATTGCATTCTTCTTAAAACTAAAAAGGGCAAGGATCAAATTACCATTTTTCCGCGGTCACTAAAGGAGAAAAAACCCAAATTTTTGGGGAAATACCCGGTATATGACCGGAGTTAAAAATTTTTTAGTGATTTTCCCCCCTTATTGGGGGATTTCCCCTTTGGGGAGTAAAAAGTTTGGGTGAAGGCTCATTTTGAAAAAAGCTTTTATTTTTTTTTCCCCCATTCACCCACTCAAGCACATACTTTTTTATTGGGCAGAATCATCTCCCATTTGCAGATATGAATGGGGGATCCCCCCCTTTTCTTAAATTTCTAAAACATAAAGCAAGCTTTTTTTTAAAAATTCAATAAAATATATATAAAATACATTGTTCAACACACACACACCCCACACACACACACACAGAATCCAAGCCAACCAAAGATTGTATAACACAGTAGCGGGGGTCGTCCCCCCATTCCCAAAAACTGTAAATTATGGCATCTGAAAGCTCCAAAAAAAGAAGCATGAAGCTGCTGACCCGGGGTTGCCTGTGACGGACCTGGGCCTAAAGCAAGCACTTCACACCAAAAAGAAAAGCCACGGGCTCTGAAAAATGCCTGTTTTCTTAAAAGGGCCAAAGGCTTAAACCCTGGCTAAAACAGGAAAGCAAGCCCATTTTCCCCTTTCCTTCCCCTTTCCCCAACCCCACCTTTTTAGAACGAACGAATTTTTGGGTTGTGACACCCTTTAAAAAGAAGACCAGGAAGGCAGCAAAACCAAAAAGGGGCAAAAAAAGGGGTTCACTGGTAAAACCCGTGCGTGGTGGTTTGGACAACATCTGAAACCCCCGGGGGAAATTTGGGGTTTTCCTTTCCTTTTCGGACAAAAAAGGCTTTCAAAAAGGTTTAACCAGGCCCTGTCACTTTTAGGGAGGGTCCAAAAAGCCGGGCATAGTTACTGTCCACACTAACTAAAATACCCAAGTCTACGGTTTTGTGATTTTTTAGGCTTTTTAAAAACCGGTCAAAACGCTTTTCCCAGTTTACTTGAACCCCGGGGAAAAAACAAGAAAACCAGCCACCGTGGCAAAGGGTTTTTTAGAAATTGCGGACGCCGCTGGGAAGTGGGGGTTTCCCGTTTTCCCACCTGGGGCCAAAAATTTTTGGGTCGGTTTTTAACTGCCTCGACCATTCCCCCACCCAGATTTTTAGTCTCCCTTATGACCCCAAAATTGGGGAACGGGGGGAACCACACAGTTGAGTTTAAATTTCCGCTTAATTGAACGTCTCGGCTGTGCTGTTTCGCCATTCAAACCCAACACTTCGGGTTTCCCCTGAATTTTAAATGCCGGGGTTAAACGCCAAATATTTTTTGAAAGCAAGCTTTAGGGGTGCAGCCCTGTAAATACTGTCTCAGCCCAAAAAGGGAAAATCCCACCATCATCTTCATCACCCATCCTAAACCGATCAGCATTAAAAGCTGAATTTCTGTACCCCTTTCATCCCCTGCTCCGTGGGACCTCATTTTGGGACCCCCCCCTAAACGCCCTGGGGTCTTTTTTATCATTTTTTTTTGGGGTTCAAGGGTAGGGGAAATCGGGGGATTTTTCTAGACAGACTGGTGGCGCCCTCAGGGGGAAACTGATTCACCCGGGCTCCGTGGGGCAAAACAATTATTGCCGTCGGGAAGGGGGCTTGGGGAAGGGGTTTGTCGGGAGTAGGGGTTTGGATCCGAACAGGTGTTTGGGAAACCACTAAAGGGCAGCAGTGCATTTTCCCTCCTCTACGGGTTTGCCTCTAGACAATACATTTCCCAGGGGATTACTCATTTTTTTTTTGCTCCAAAAGCAAACCGAAAACCCCTCAAAAAAAGGTTATTCCATTCGAGTGAGGAATAAAGACGGAACAAAATTTTTTAAAAAAAACGAACTTTAAAAAAGAAAGAAAAAAAAAAAACAACAAAACAAAAAACTTTTTTTTTCAAAACACCGAGACACTAAAAAAAAACCGTGTTTTTTCCCAGACTCCCAGAGGTGGCAGCGGGAACGAAACCATTTCCGGGAAAGGGGGTTCTTCCAGCTCCTGCTGCCCAACCCTCTGGGGGGGGGCAACTCCCGCGGGCAACGGCCCCAGAAAACAGGCGCGGCCAGGTGTCTGGCGGAGACCCTCCTCTCTGGAACGGGGGCCCCCGGGGAGGGGGAGGGGGAACGCGGGCGGGTTTCCCCTGCTCCGGAGGCCCAGAAACAGGAGCGGCTTGAAAACTGCGGGCCGAAGGGAAAACCTGGAGGGGGGGCCCGGGGGAAGAGTGGCCAACAGGACGGCAAACTGGAGAACAGGAAGGCCCAAAGCGGGAGTTTTTGGGGGGGTAGGTGTGGGGGGTGTGTGGGTGTGTGTGTTGTGTGGTGGTTGTGTGTGTGGTGTGGGTGTGTTGAGGGGTGTGTGTGTGTGTGTGTGTGTGTGGTGTGTTGCGTGCGTGCGTGGGGCGTCGGGGCGGGGCGTGCGGGGCGTGCGTGTGAGTGTGGCGGGGGGGGTTTTAGTGATTGTGCGTGCGTGCGTGCTTGCTTTCGGCTTTCGTGTGGGTGTGGGGGTGAAAAGAGAGAAGAGAGGGAGAGAGGAGAGAAAAGAAAAGAGCGAAGAGAAGAGAGAAAAGGAGAAAGAGAAGAAAACAGACAGAGACAGAGAGGGAGAAAATGAAATAGAGATTTTGTTTTTGGACAAGTGAAAAGCCCTGATGTGGACCAACCCGGTTCCCCCGGCCAAACTAAATATGATTTGTTTAATTTTAAAGTTTGATGAACACACACACACAACCACACACACACACAAAACCCCAAAAACACCCACACACACACACATCACACACCACACACACACACACACCCCACGCACGGCCCCGCGGCGCGGGGCCCTTGCGCGCGCACAAACAGGGCACAAAACACCACAACTAAAAATATTTTAAAATTATATATAAATATATATAAATAAATTATTTTTAAATAAAAAATTTTTATAAAAAATATAAAAGAGAAAGGAGAGAGGAGAGAGTAGAGAGAGAGAGAGAGGGGAGAGAGGAGACACACACACACACACACAACACGCACACACAAAGATGCACAATGTACTTTAAAAATTTTTTAAAACGATCGGTCTTTCATCACCCTTCCTTTTTTTGTTTCACAAACCCATCCACCCAAACCTCCAAGACAATCAGCTTCCCCCGCCGGGCACCATAAAACCCCTACATGTCTAGGGGCTACACCCGACGTTTAGCAACTTTCATCAGCAAAAAGGGTTCAGGCAAACACCCCAACCTCTGGCCACTTCTTCCCGCCCCACTCAAGGGCACTTACTTCTTCATCGCTACCAGGGGCCCAAAGTCCAGCAGGGGAATATCCCAAATCGGCCTTAAATTAAAAGGAGACCCCCCCGCGGCCAAAAACTAAATCTATTTGAAATAGCTCCTACTTCATTTTGGGGGCCCCTGTCATGGGGCCCGTTTTCCCTGTCCGCTGGGGAGAAAGTGGGGTTGCGGAGCTCAGGCCCAGCTTTTTCCCCGTACTGTCATTTTCCCTTTCGGGTTTTTCGTTTTTGCTGAGACGGCACGCATTTAACCCCCCTTTGCTCTCTTTTTGTTCTTTTTCTGGTTCTTTTGTTTTTCCCTTTTTTTTTCCTTGTTTTTGGGTTCTTTCGGGGTTTCTTTTTTTTTCAAATTTTTTTCTTGGGGGATTCCCCTTCTCTCCTTTTCCCCCCTCTCCCTCCTCTCTCCTCTCCCCTCTCTCTCTCCCCCTCTCTCTTTCCCCTCCCCTCCTCCCCTTTACAAAAAAAGAAAATAGGGTGCTGTTCAAAAACAAGAAAGAGGTAGAATTTAACCCGATTTTGCAATTTTATTTTTGGAATGAAAAGGGGCATTTTCCTAGGGTTGTAAAATTTTTTTCCGTATCCCCTCTTTTTACAAGAAAAATAAGATTAAACTAATGTTCAACCCAAACAACTATCTCAAAGAAAAGTGACTAAATTAAAGATAAAGCGTGAATTTTTTCAAAAAATAAAGGGCCCTTTTGAAAATGAAGCCCTTTTTTGTATACTGACAAAAGAAAAAGGTTTTCAGCTTTTTATGCTGAAACCTAATTCATAGGCGGTAAGAAAAAACCAAAAAGAAATAATCTTGTATAAATTTTCTAGATTTATTTTTTTTGCAGTGCCCAAAAGGAAACTGATTTGGCCCTTTTTGGTTTTAAATGGGATCACCCAACTTCCAAAAAAGGGGGATTTTTCGAAGGTTTCTCAGCAACGAAATGGTTTTAACCACATTCTTCGTGTAAAAACCCTTTTTTCCGACAGGAACTTTTGTCAAAAAAAATTTCCATTTGCTTTGCCCTTCACTTTTGGGCCTTTGTGTCCATGACTGTTTCCAATTTTTGATTCAAACCCAGTGAAACGTGCCCTTGTCCCCCCCAAAAACCCGCACAAAATTTGGCCCGCCCTTGGAAAAAGAAAATCAATCGCCACAATAGAAATTCTCTGACGAGCTACGGACAGTGTACCCACGCCCCCTTATTTTCCCACCGGGCCCCCTCCAAAGCCCCCAAACCTGGCCGGACCCGCCGCCGCAGCCAACCAAACCCGGGAATCCACGGGAGCATCAAATCCAAATCAGAAAAGGCAACCCACCGGAGGAAAAACACTGCCCCTGCTGCCGATCACTTCGTGGGGTTCAGTGGCCGTGTTCTACCCCCATCCCCCAGGGCCCACCACTACTAAGCGCCCCCACGACACAGTAATTGTTTTGGGGCGGGGGGCCCCCCGTGAGTGTAGCTGCAGGACTTGACTTTATACAGATCTGATAGGCCAGGGGAGAACTTTTGGGGTTCAGGTTTTTGCAACGTAAGTGCTCCTTCGCAGAGAAAAGGGGAAAAAAGGAAAACAGGAAGAAGAAGAAGAAGAAAAAAAAGAAAAAGAAGGGCGACAAGAAGGAGAAAAACCCAAAAACAAGGGAAAAAAAATGCAAAGCACATGGTCCTCTGTTGTTTTATTTTTCAGACACACTAGAGTTCATCTGTAAGATCGGGGAAAAAGGGGGGGGGTAAAAAAAGATTTGAAACCCCCCACTCGAGGTGCCCTTGTTTGGGAGCAGTTTGTCACCCACTAACCAATTTTTCCACTGAGAAAGGGGGGGTTAACGCCTTTACATCTGACCCAAAAAAGGATCCCCAACGCATGGGTTTACCTTTGGAAAATGTATCCCAAAGCATGTTTTTCCTTTGAAAAATGTAAATTTCAAAAATCATTTTTCCTTTGAAACATGGTTTTTAAAAAGCATGGGATTTTTCCTTTTAAAAATGGGTCACACACTTTTATTTACCTTTTAAAAAATGTATTAAAAAAACCATGCATTTACCTTTGAAAAAAGTTTACAAAGCCATGTATTTAAAACCTTTTTATCACCAAAACCCAGTATATGGTTCTGGGGGGGTAGTAATAGTAAACAGAGTTTAGTAGATAGTATTTGGGGGGAGTAAGTATATAGAAATAGTAGTAGTCATAAAGTTGTCGTAGTAGTGTAGTATAATAGTAAATTCATAGAGTATTAGTAGTAGTCATAAATATTTGTAGTCATAGTAGTATAGAATTTTCATATAGAATATCTAGTAAATCAATATAAATAGTTAGGAAACAAAGTAGTAAACTAGCGGGGGGGGTGAAGAAGACAGAACCCGTGGTAGTAAATGTAGTATAGTAGTAGTATAGTAGTGTAGTAGTATTTTTAGTAGTGGCAGCAGCTTTAGTGGTGGTAGTAAAAATAGTAGCATTAGGTGGGTTTCCCAAAAATATAGGAAATAGTAGAGTAGTATAATGGCGATGTAGGGGTAAAGGGAAATAGTAAACGATGAAGACACGATAACCCAAAATCTTAGACGAAAATGTTTTAATGCCTGGTACGAATTGAACATATCTTAAGTGAAATATAAAGAAAGGGAAAAAAAAAAAGAAAAGAAAAGAAAAAAAGAAACCCGTATAATTTAAAATAAATAAAGTAAAAAAAGGGCAGACAAAAATAAAACAAGGAATCGGGCTCCCACCCCAAAGGTAAGGGCAAAAAAGGGGTTCCCCGTCCCTGCCATATGAAACTCCAGCAAAAACAGTGTGAAAAAAAGATTAGTTCATCGTTCCGAATTTAACAGAAATCTTGAAAGTGTTTGTATTTGTGTTATTTTAGCATTAAAAAGGGAAAAAAGTCCGCCTTTAAAAGGGTCGGGTTCTTTAAGCCTTCCCCGATCCCTCCCACTCCTCCCCCATTTCCTCTAAAATTTTTTTTTTTTTTAATTTTTAGACGCATTAGTTTTAATTTAAAAATTGTCCCCTCTTTACATACAGTTTTTTCCCCATAAAGTGCCCCGGGTTTTTTGGGGGAAACCCTCTTCTTTTGAAAGGGGCCCCTGACTCGTTTTTTTTCTTTTTAATTTTTCCTTTTTTTTGTTAATTAAAACAAAAAAATTTAAATAATTCCCAAAAAAAAAACCTTTTATTCAATTCCAAAAAAAAAACACCAATTTGCCCTTTTAAACCTGTGTTAAGAAATCCATCTAAAAAAGGAAAACAATTTAAATTTAAAGGTTTTTTTCGGGAGCTTTTTCCTTTTCAGCTGTTAAAGGACCCTGGGGGTTTTTCCTTTCCCCTTTAAATAAGGGAAAAGGTTCCTTTTCCCTTTTTAAAACCCAAGCAACCCCCCCTTTTAAATTTTAAAATTTTTTTCCCCAAAGTTTTCCGGAAAACCCCGTTTACAAAAAAACAGACTTTACGACAAACAAAAAAAAAAAAAAAAAAAAAAAAAAAAAAAAAAAAAAAAAAAAAAAAAATCGAGGGTTAAACACCAGCCATCTCCCCCCCTTCTTTCCCCACAGTCAATATTTTTTAAACCTCATCTTTAAAAAAAAAAAAAAAACGTAAAAAAAAAAACAAAAAAAGTCAACGACCTAATTCAAAGGAGTCAGACTTCAGACATACACAGTGTATCCTAGGGGCCCCTTTCATCTCCGTAAGAACGGGGAAAGGTACAGAGGGACTGGCGGACAACACAGACAAACCCAAAACCCCCGTTTTTTTTCCCTTAAAAACTTCAACTGATTTCGTTTTCCCCAAAATTTTTTCCTTGGGGCGAAAGGGTTTTTTTTTGAAAAAGGCTATAGAAAGATGAAGGGGGCAAGGGCCCGAGGGCAGACGGGCTTCCCTTTAGAAGAAAACCCCTCTAAAAAATTTCCAAAACCCCCCCTTAACTCCTTAAAACTTTAAAATTAAAAAAAAAAGGGGAGGCGCCCTGCATCAAAATCAGAAATCCTTGGATGCCCCTTTTAAAACCCCTCTCTTTTTAGGGGTTTTATCCCCTTGGGCCAGCCCTTCCGGGGCTGGGCCGAATCTTTAAGGGAAAATTGTCTTTGATGGAATTTTTTTGGGTGATTAAGGAGTTGGAGACCCGGTTTAAAAACAAACGCAAACCGTAAAAAACGGTCCTTTTTTTTTCCTGAACAAAAACCCAAACCGGGGGCTGAGACTCCTTTTCGGGTGATTTTGTCTTTACGTTTTAAAATTCTGTGTCCTTTCGACCGTTTCACAATGTGGGCAGGAAGGGGAATACACATTAGAATTTCATTTTGAATGATTTTTATTGGAAAATCGATTCTTGTCCCCATTGTATATCTTGCGGAAATGCAGAAAAAAAAAGCCATGAAGCATAAACAGATGTGTGTGGGTGTGTGGTGTGTGTGTGTGTTGGTGTGGGTGGTGTTTGTGTGTGTGGGCTGTGTCTGGGGTGTGTGTGTGTGTGCGCACGCGCGCGCGCGCGCCCCCCATTCCCCAAACCCTGTATTCATTTTTTGGGCCCCTTTGTTCCGTCGCCTAATACCCCTCTCTCTCCTCTCCCCTCTTTCGCCTCCCCCTCCCCCTTTTTCCCCGTTTTTCCTCTCTTTCTTTCTCTTTTCCTCTCCCCCTTTTCCCTCCTATCCCCCTCTCTCTCTCCTTTCCCCTTTTCCTTTTTCCTCTCCCCTCCTCCTCTTCCCCTCTCCTCTCTCCCCTCTCTCTTCCCCCCCTCCCCTTTAAAAAAATTTCCTTCCCCCCCCCTTTCCCCCCCGGTTCCCTTGCGCCCCCCTCCCCTTCCCGGGTTCCCCTGTGGGGGGGGGGGGGGGGTTTTCCTCTCCTCAAACAAAACCCCGGTTTTCGAAAGGGCAATTTTTCGGAATTTTTTCCCCATCGGGGAATTTTTTTCACAAAAATTTTTTTTTGTGTCATCCCGGGCCTCAATTTCAAAACAGGGCCCCCCTTTTTTGTTTTTTAGGCCCCCAAGGAAAGTTTTAACTTTCCTTTATTTAAGGGGCATTTTCCGGTTTCCCCCCCTTTTGCCCCCTTCTTTCTTCCTCTTTTTCTTTTCTCCCCCTCTCTCTCTCTCCCCGCCCCTCTCTCCTTTTCCTCTACTCCCCCCCCTCTCTCCTCTTTTCCCCCTTCCCCCTCCCCCCCTCTCCCCTTTCCCCCCCCTTCCGTTTTTGGGTTTACCCCCCCCCCCACCCCCACGAAACCAACACACAAACCCCACACACACACACACACACACAACACAAAACCACCCGCCCCCACCACGCACGCAGGGGACGCACGCACGCAACGCACCCCCACCCGCGCGCGGGGCCCCACCACACACAAACACACACACACACACACAACCCCCACACACCCCCAAAACACACGCACGCGCCGGGCGCGGGCGCACCCCACACCCACACACACACACACACACACACACATGCACACCACACACACACACACACACACACAACACACCACACAAAACACCACACACACACAAAGACACACCTATTAAACCCCGCTTGCCCAAACACACACAAAACACACACACACCACACACGCGCACAAATGTGTGAAAGACATTTGGGGGAGGGGGAGAGAGGGAGAGAGAAGAGAGAGAGAGGGGAGGAGAGAAAAGGGGGATAAGAAAAGAGAGAGGAGAGAGAAAAGAGAGAGAGAGAGAGAAGAGAGAGAGAGAAGGGCAGACAGACGACCGACAACTGAGACAGAAAACCAAAAAGGAAAAAAGACAAAAACAGACAGACAGACCCCCAGCACAACACACACACACAACACACACACAACACACAAACACACACAAACAACACACACAAACCCCCACACACACAACACACACATACCAAAGCACGCAAAGCACACACACAAAGACACCCCACACACACACACACAACACACACACCCCAAACACAAAACACACCACAAAACAACACACACACAACGCGCGCGCCGCCGCATGACCAAAACACATGCTTACCCCATCCCCAGAGAGAGAGAGAGAGAGAGAGAGAGAGAGAGAAAAGGAGAGGAAGAGAGAGAGAGGGAAAAAAGAAAAAAGAAAAGAGAGAAAAGAAGGAGGAAGAGAGAGAGAGAGGAGAGGGAGAGAACACACAAAACACCCCCACACACACACACACCCACACACAACCCCCCCCACAACACACACACACACCCAAACACAAACCCAAACCTTTTTAAAAATCTTTAAATTTGTCGGGAAAATAAAAATAAAAACACCGACAACAGAGATGAAAAAAAAAGCCGTGCCCTATGCAACACCAAAATTTGGTTTCCCCAAAATTTAAAAAAAGAGAGAGAGAGGAAGGAGGAGAAAAGAGAGGGGGAAAAGGGGGAGGGAGAGAGAGAGAGAGAGGGGGAGAGAAAAGAGGAGAGAGACGACTTTACTGACAACCAAAACCCGCACTGCACATCCATATTGGGAAGGACCCCCCGTATCCCCTTTTTTATCCTTCCCCCCCCCCCCCCCCCCCAACCCCCACACACACACACACCCACACACACACACACACACACCACACACACACCCACACACAAGGGGCCCCGCAAATTTAAGCACAAACACACCCACACACACACCCCACACACACAAAACACCCAACACACACCAAAACACGCACCCCCCCACCACCACGCACGCACCACGCAAAAGGGGCCACGCCCGTTCCCCCCTGCACACACCCACACACACACACACACACACACACACACCCCCCAACACACACACAAAACACACACACCCTCCTCATTCCCTTTTTTTAAAACATTTTTTTCTCTGTTCCCTCTTCCCACTCGTTGTGTGTTCCCAAAGGGGAAAAGTGGCACTAATAAAAATTTGCCTTCCCTAATGAATTAAAAAACCCACATAATGAAAACTTTAAAGCCGAACCATTCTCTTTTCTCTCCTCTCTCTCTTCCCCCTCTCTCTCCCCCTCTCTCTCCTCCCCTCCTCCCTCCTCTCTCCCCTCTCTCTCTCAAACGCTTTAAAATAAAAGGGGAAAAAGTGGGAGTTGTTTTATTTTGCTTGGCTTTTATTGTCTGGGATGTTTTATGCTTTATTTTCTAAATATCTTTTCTTTTTTTTTCCTCATTTTTTTACATGTTCGCAATTATGTATTTTTTGTATTTGTAAGTAGTATTGTGCATGTTTTATATTTATATATTAATATATATAAATATATATATATAAAATATAATATATATATAATATATATATTTATATTTAATTTTGTGTAGGGTAGCAAAATTTTTGCGTCTTTTTTTTTTAGTATAGTAACTTTTTTATAGTCTCCTAACCCCTTTCCTTTTTCACATGTGGGGATTAAAACATTTTAAAAACAGTAAAGTTTACTTTTTGTTCAAATTTTTTTTCATTTATTTTTAAAACTATGGGGAATGTAAATAAACCAAAAGTATTCAAACCAACTGTGGCACGGGCCCCACACGTAGGGGAGTGACAGGGCGGCGTCCCTTTTCCCCCCCCGGGGAAAACCAGTTGTGTCTTCCCCACCGCTGAGAATGGCACAGGAAAACCGGAACGCAAGGGGGGTCAATTTTTTGGAAAGTTCATCGCTGCTTTTCCCCCCCCCTGGCGCAGCTTTGACGTCTTAATAAGGGCCCCCCCC
>CM031623.1:41822528-41825700 GCA_018398815.1 Conus ventricosus
TAAACACACCGCGAACTGCTTTGAAAAAAAAACACAGTAATGACACAGGATGTCAAGTCCTTCTGAGGCAACCCACCGGAGGAGACACTGCACGGCTGTCGAGTCACTTCGGTGGTGATCAGTGGTGCCTGTTCTGATCCAGCTGACGCATCGCAACACACCGCCAGCTGAGCCCGCCACTGACAACAATGACCACTTAGTTTTGGAGACAGTTCTCGCTCCACAGGGCGCCACGATGTCCGTCCAGCGACAGTGTCCATGGATTTGCCGATACCAGCGACCTCCAGAGAATCTTATCGAAGGCACAGACGTGGAGAGGAAAGCGAAACTGTGGTCATCATGAGAGCAGGGCACAAAGAGCCAAACAATTTCAGGTTTTGGACGCTGCTTGAGGATGACGAAGAGGTGAAGATGATGCTTCGGAATTCTATTCCGGTCTGAGACTGCATGACGGGACTGTGCTATACGCTACCTTTCATAACATCTCCTGGCATTAAGCAGGCCCGAGAAATACAGGCACCTGCAGTGCTCGTCAAATAATTTGAGCAACACTCTCAGAGGCGCATCCCTTATGTGGATGGAACTCGACTGCGTGGTCCCAGTCTTCGCGCATTTGAGCCTATAGCACACTCAGCTTTGGGTAAGAGCTGGTCAGAGCAGAAAAATCCCACAAATGAATGGTTGTGTTGGGAATCGAACCTACGACCGTTACGGTCGGAAGTACACCACGCTTATCACTTCGCCAAGACGGCTGGCCGTGCAAACACAAAGAAAGGAAGAGTTTTAAGTGCCAGAGTGTCCATGCTGTGGTCACTTACAAAGTGTACATACAGTCGCAAAACTAAAGAACCTGTAAGTGACGAACAGGTAGGGTAACTCTTGCTCCCATGAAGAAATAAACACACGCCCATAATTCCAGACGGACGTTGCTTACGACACCGACTCGCCTAACAAAAATGACAACACAGAGCACACAGATAAGACTTCCCTTCACAAAGAACCTGTTTACTGCGGTGGAAAATCGAGGGCCTTCACAGATCCCAGTTTCCATCCAAAGTTTTACTATGCTCAGAGAATATCTCGCTTCCTTTATTGATTTCGCTTCAGTTGTGTGGAGTTGTTACAACGATGGCCAGACAAAAACATTCAGCTCCATGCTTCAGACAAAGTCGTTTCGTGGGGCACATCTCCAAGATCTAAGATAAGACTGGTATGTATGTATCCCTCTCGGAGCCTGATTCTGACCAAGTAGTGTTTGCTTATCCATTTAGCCCGTGTCGAACCTGGTAACTCTTATACTGTGATTCCACACCACCAACGACCAAAACGCTTTCTGATAAATGTAATATAGCCATGCCCATGTTTTTTTTGTTTTGTTGTTCCTTACAGACAAGAGCAGTTTCGTCCTTTTAACTTAAAGAAAAGAACAGCAAGAGGTGAGAGAGAGAGAGAGAGAGAGAGAAGAGAGAGAGAGAGAGAGAGAGAGAGAGAGAGAGAGAGGAGGGGAGAAGAGAGAATGAATGAATGAATGAATGAATGAATGAATGAATGAATGAATGAATTGAATGATGAATGAATGAGTGAAATGAATGAATGAATGAATGAATTAAAAAAAAGATACACCCGAAGGTGCCAGTGGGACCAAGCGAAGTCTAACCTCAAACGCCGAACCGAGGAGCCGTGCATGAACAACACCACATCACCCTTGGAAGCCTCCGTTGTGTTGACATAAGGTGCAGGCACGCACAGAATATTCCATTAAGACGCCAAGGACATAACTCTTCCAGAGCAATGGTGCGACGGCCGCTGGACGCGACACAACAGAACCTTCATGGAAATGCCCCCCCCATGGAGTACCAGCCCGTACCTCATGACAGCGAGCCCATCGGCAAGAGACGCCACCAGCTAGCCAACTGCTGCGCGCATCCCGCTGCCCCGGTCGCTGTTTCGCTGAGAGATGGTACCAGTACAACTTCAGACACAACCAGGCTTTTGCTATACGGTCTTTAAGGGGCCCTCTTTTTCGCTGTCTGCAGGACTTTCCTAGTGATCAGTGTGTCTTTCCCGCTGTCAACAGGACTTTCGCTGTGATCAGTGTGTCTTTCTTCGCTGTCAACAGGACTTCCCTTGTGATCAGTGTGTCTTTCTTTGATGTCAACAGGACTTCCCCTGTGATCAGTGTGTCTTTCCCACTGTCAACAGAACTTCCCCTGTGGTCAGTGTGTCTTTCCCACTGTCAACAGAACTTCCCCTGTGATCAGTGTGTCTTTCCTCGCTGTCAACAGAACTTCCGCTGTGGTCAGTGTGTCTTTTCCTCTGTCAACAGGACTTCATTGTGGTCAGTGTGTCTTTCTTCGCTGTCAACAGGACTTCCCCTGTGATCAGTGTGTCTTTCCCACTGTCAACAGAACTTCCCCTGTGATCAATGTGTCTTTCCTACTGTCAACAGAACTTCCCCTGTGATCAGTGTGTTTTTCCTCTGTCACCAGGACTTCATTGTGATCAGTGTGTCTTTCTTCGCTGTCAACAGGACTTCCCCTGTGGTCCGTGTGTCTTTCCCACTGTCAACAGGATTTCCCCTGTGATCAGTGTGTCTTTCCCACTGTCAACAGGACTTCTCCTGTGGTCCGTGTGTCTTTCCCACTGTCAACAGGACTTCCCCTGTGATCAGCGTGTCTTTTCTCGCTGTCTCTGGGCCTTAATCTACAGTCGAAGGAGAAACAAATATGTGTCTGAAAGTGCCAATGGGGGGCCCAGAGAAGTACTATCCTCAAGCGGCGAACTAACTAGCCAGGAGGAATAGAAGCTTGCACCACCCTTGGAAGCATCGTCGTCCCTTAAGTGTATATCGTAGGACAGAATGACGTAGGTGTGGACTGTCTTCCAATTTAGTGTGTGTGTGTGTGTGTGGTGTGTGTGTGTGTGTGTGTGTGTGTGTGTGTGTGTGTGTGTGTGTGTGTGTGTGTGTGTGTGTGTGTGTGTTACTTCCGTTTTCTGTCTCTGTTTTGGCGCAAAAGAAATATTATGCATTGGAGAGAGAGAGAGAGAGAGAGAGAGAGAGAGAGAGAGAGAGAGAGAGAGAGAAGAGAGAGAGAGAGAGAGGGGAGAGAGAGAGAGAGAGAGAGAGAGAGAGAGACAGTATGAATGCATAAATCGAGGAAACACATAACTT
>CM031623.1:41833300-41843820 GCA_018398815.1 Conus ventricosus
CGTTTGGGGTTTTTTTTTTAAAAAACATTTTAGAAAATAAAGGGGAAAAAAGGGGTTTGGTTTAAAACCCGGGAAAATTTGGGGGCCCGGGGAAAATGAAAAAATTTTTTTCCCCCCCCCCCCCCCCCCCCCCTCCTCTCCCAATTTGGAAAAATTCTGGGGAAAAAGGGAAAAAAATTTAAAAAAAAAAATGGAAAAATGAAAGAACACATTCCGCAAATTTTTAAAAAAGGGGGAAAAAGACAAAATTCCAAGAAAAAACCCTTGAAATCGGGTTGGAGAAAATTTGGGCCTCGTCCTGTTAAGTTTTCGGCCCTTTGGGGTTTTGTTCTTTTTTTTTTTTAACCCCGCGATTTTACGAAAATTTTTAAAAAGGGAAGGTTTAAAAACGGGAATCAAAAAAAAAAAAAATACAAAAAAAAAAAAATTTAAAAAAAAAAAAAAAAAAAAAAAAAATAAAAAAAAAAACACCAACACCCCCCCCAAAATTTTGGAAAGGAAAAAAAAAAAATTTTTTTTGGGGGGAAAAAAAGGGGGAAAAAAAACCCCGGTGAAGCCGGATACTCCTTACCACAGGGACTTTTTAAAAATTTTTTGTTTATTTTGGGTTTTGGGTTTTTTAAGGGTTTTTTTTTTTGGGTTTGGCCTCTCCTTTGTGCCAAAAAGAAACCCAAAAAAGAAAATAAAAAAAAAAAAAAAAAAAAAAAAAAAAAAAAAAAAAAAAAAAAAAACAAAAATTTCAACGGAAAATTTAAATCAAAACATAAAAACAAATTGGTTTGTTCGGCCGGGGGGGCCCCCCTTTTCCTTTTTTCCCCTTTTTTCCCCCCCCCCCCCTTTCTTTTCCCTTTTCCCCCTTTCCCCTTTCCCCTAAACCCCCAAAAACCCAAAAACAACAAAACAAAAGACGCCCTTTTTTTCACCCCATAAACACAAACCACCCCCACCCAACACACACACACACACCAAACCCACACCCACACCAACACACAAACACACACACACACACACATTTTTCCCCCCACAAATACAAAAACGGAAACTGCTACCATTCGTAATAACTTAACCCGTGGCCATACAATGCAAAAACAATTAAACTTTTTTTCTCTCTCGCACACACACACAACTGGACCTGAACAGAAGGTGGGGGAAGGGATGGGGTGGGGGGGGGCACGGGAAAAGGGCCCCGTACCCTGGATGATGGGGAAGGGGAAAATGGGCCTGGAAAGTAAAACTGAAGGGTGGAGGAACAGGCTGGGGGGGGAGGACAGACCTGTTAACCAGGAGAGGGGGGGAAAAGGGTCTCGCCTGGGGGAAAACATGTGGGCGGTAACTTCATTTTGGGGGGACGGGGTGACGGCCGGGGTGCTGTCCTCCCCTACACACATTTTGGGCCGGCGTGGTCTTGGAGGACTTCGGGAGGGGGGGGGGGGTGGGGAAAAGGGTTGCAATAAGCTTGTTGGTGTTATTTGGGGGAGGCCTAGTTGAGCAAAGGGGGCTGGACGTTCCTGGGGGCCTCTGTGTACGCACAGGGGCTGGGTGTGGGGGGGGCTTCCGGAGGGGGGATGGGGGGGACGTTGAAGTGCGTAAATACGGGGGTTTGGGATTTGAAGGGGTAAAGGGGGGGGGAGGAGGGGGGTCTGGACATCGTGCCTGTTGGACTAGAATGTGGCGTGTAGGGGGGGGTAGGGGGCGTGTCTAGGGGGAAAAAGGTTTTGCGTCCACTTCCACTCCTTCCGCTGGGGTTTTGAGTTGTAGTACAACGCCATCTCGGGGGACGCCTGGGTGGTGAAGGGGGGTTTCAAGGGTGATGAAAATTTAACCCCATTTCTGAACGGGGCCCCGAAGGGGTCTTGCTGGGGGGGATATTGTTTAGAGGGTGTCGCCCTCTTGCCGGGTATTTAGAGGCCGAAGTTGGGTTTGGGGGAAACTCGGTTTTGGCCTGCACATGAAACCTCGCCCCTGCTGCTTGATATTTCACCAGCTGTGTGATGCTAAGGCTCGCTCAGTACCAAACCCCCCCATGGAAAGGGACCGCATCACCGTGTGGGGGGTGTCTGCTTTCAAGCCAATGAATCAAATATGACCGTTTGATGTTGGCACACCCAAAGGCGTGGGCCCCCGGGGGTTTTAAAATTCCAGGGTGCATCACTCAATATTTTGAGGTCCGTCTATCATGGAAACCTTTTGAAGGGGTGGGGGGGGACCGTTGGGAGATAATTTTTCAGGGAGAGGTCCTGACAAAGGGGGGGTTTTGGGAAAAAGGGGTCGGGATTTTACATTGGGGGGGGGGTTGTCCCTTTCTTTGCCTGTATTTTTTGGGTTGGGAGGGGGAAGGGGGCTGGGGGATCCCGTAAGGTGCATGAAGTGGGGGTTTTTGTCTGGGGGGGGTGGGAAATTGCTTTTTTTTGGGGGGTGGGGAGTTTGATGTGATTTACATTTTTTTTTTTATTGGGTTTTTAGTTTTGGTTAGGATGTTTGCGTTGCAGAGAAGACAGGACCCAGTTGTGTCGATATGGCGTCGATTTTATTTTGAAGCTGTTGGTTTCCCGTTTGTTGTTTAGGGCAGGTTTCGTATGGGGGGTGATGATCCTAAGGAATTCTTCCCGAGGACCGTCTCATGCTACAGCTTTCAGTTTGTGGGACTGTTGCAGCGTTTGGTGTCATCCCTTTCAGAGCTTCACAACGTCGTGTCGTTTGCGTACACTGGGTTTTTTTTGTCGTTTTTCACACAGGGCCATTAGCTTTAGTGTTTGTTGAGTCATTGCTGGAGGTGTCATCAGCTGTCATGTTTTCGTCGCTTTCCCCGTGTAGTTCTGGGGTTGATGTGCTGTCTTCAGAATGTTGCAGTGTTTATCTTTTTTGGTTACACTGTCCGTTTGTGCTGTGAAAGGGGGTTTTAATGTTTGTATTGTCTACTGCTGGGGGAATTCTTGAAAGGGAAAGGGAAAAATGATTCTTTTCACGAGGGGGTGGTGATGAGGGCGAATCACTATTGTCATGGGGGAAGGTAACAAAAGGGGGGGGGGGGGGGGGGGGGGGGTCGTGGGTGTGGGATGGACTGGGGAACACAACACAGGCGCTTGAAGAATTGCGGCCCTGGAGACCCGGGAGGAACAATCCCGTTTTTTCTGAAGGGGGGAGTCACATTCCGCTACGGGGGTTTGGGGGGCGCGTCTGCCTGAGCCGTAGAGCGGCACAGGGTTTTGCGCCCGGTCTCGCTAACACGTACACGGGGAGTGTGCGGAGATGGGCGGCCTGTGTTGATGCTGGCCCGGGTCCGTGTTTTACAATGGGAGCAGTATTTGAATCCCCATTGACCCCGTCTTGGAAAACCCGGCCCCGAACTAAGATTTTGTTGGTTTGGGATAGGGGTATCTTGGGATTTTTTGCTTGGTTGACTGAGTGGGAAAAACAAGGGTTGACTGAGGAGAGAGAAGAGAGAGAAAGGGGAAGAGAAGAGAGGGAAAGAGAGAGGAGGAGAGAGAAGGAGAGAGAGGGTATCCTACACATGAGGCAGAAAAATAATGCGAGAAAAATTTTCATGCACACAGACAGAAAATTAAATTTACGGCCCAAATGCAACACACACACACACACACACCACACACACACACACAAACACACACCCCACACACACAACACAACCCCCACCTCACCCCGGTTTTCATTTTTGGGGTTTTTAGGGAGGGGGAAAAAAAAACCCCGCCCCGCAAATTGGAATTTTGTTCTCTAAAACGAAACGCCACATGAATGGAGCGGGCGGATTGGGAAAGGGAACCCCTGTTCCACGCTCTTTTTAAAAATTTTGCGTGTTCTGTTAAATTTGTGGAGGGGGGAAAGGTTGACATGCTTGAAACTTTTTTTTTTTTAATTTTCCCTCTTGGTTTTGAGTTTGTTTTGTGTGTGTGTGGTGTGTGTGTGTGTTTTGGTGTGTGTGTGTGTGTTGTGTGTGTGGGGTTGTGTGTGTGTGTGTGTGTGGTGGGGGTTGCGTGGGGTGTTTGTGTTTTGTGTGTGTGTGTGTGGTGGGCGCTACGCCTGCGCGAAAGGAAAAACCCCATTTTGTTCAGTTTTGTTTCGACACCTTATAACACAAAACTTGACTTTTCTCAAAACCCCTTTTGCAAAAGGTATGAAACTCTCGGGCCCCCTTTTCCCAAACTGTTGTATGATTATGTGATAGTGAATCCAGCCCAAGTAGTGAAGGGCCAAACCAAGAAATTTAAATTTGCCGGGTAAAAGGGAGATCCCATGTTCCCGAGGGGGTCATCCGGGGCCCAGGGGCATACATTTTAAAGTCTTTACTTCTTTTGGGCATCCAAACAGAAAACCCCGGGGGGATCGACTCTAGAAAAATTTTAAATTTAAAGGGGTTTAAAACAAAACAGAAACCAAAATAAAAAATGTATGTACCCTCCTTAGCAGACTAACAGCAATTTGGTCTGAATTTTTGTACAAACATTTAGAAAATGAAGGCGGTTCCCAAAGGACATAGACAAAGTACGGGACAAGACACTTGCTTTGTTTTTCCCTTGCGGAAACAAAGTCCCCCCCATCTCTCTCTTCTCTCTATTCTTTTCTCCCCCCTTCTCTCCCCCCTTCCCCCTTCTCTCTTTTCTCTCTCTCTCTTCTCTCTCAAAATTTGTTGTTCATTTTCCGCCCTATAAATCCATTTTGAAATTTTTAAATTGAAAAAGTCAAAAGTGGAAGTAAAACAGACAAGGGAAAACAGTTTCTGGGGTCAAATTTCCAATGAAAATTGCCGTTCAAAAAACTGAAACAAACACAAGCACCTCGCCAAAACTGTAGGAAACTCTCCCCGCTTGAGAAAATTTTGGGGCCTTCATAGATCCTTTTCCCCCCATCAAATTTTTTCATAAAAGTTGTGGGCGCCTCGGGTTTTCCCCCATCCATTTCAAACCCGCTGTCTGGAATTGTTTCCAAAGTGCCATCTTAAAACAAATGCAAAGCATTTCGAAAAGTTTCTCCCATTTCAGTAGTAAAAAAAAAAAAAAAAAAAAAAAAAAAATATAATTAAAAAATAATATTTATATAAATAAAATCCCCTATTGCACTTTCTCACCTTTTGGTGGTAGAAAAGTTGTATGTAAAAGGGAAAAAAAAAAAAAAAATGGGTGCTCTCCCCCCGGCGGGGAAATGAAACCCGGTCTCCCGCGTGGGCAACGGGGATAATAACACTATTTAACCGAGGAAACCTTTCAAAATTTTGGTTTTCAACTTAAGTTTAAAAAACCCTTTTTTGCTTTTAAAATGTTGTGTGAGGGGTTTTGTGTGTGTGTGTGTGTGGGGTGTGTTTTTGTGTGTGTGTGTGTGTGGTGTGTGTGTGTGGTTTTTCTTTCCGTTTTCTTCTCTGTTTTTTTGGGGCAAAAAAAAATTTATGCCCTTTAAGAGAGAGAGAGAGGAGAGAGAGAGAAAAGAGAGGGGAGGGGAGAAAAGAGGGGGAGAGAGAGAGAGAAGAGAGAGAGCGGGGAGAGAGAGAGATGCCGACAGTATGAATGCATTTAAAACGAGGGAAAAACTAACTTGATCGACAAAAATGAGGGTTTTTTTGTTTGAGGCTAAGAAGCGGAATTTAAAAATTCCTGCCATCTGGGAAACCCTTAATTTTTTTTAAACTGGGACAAACCCAAAATTTTCATTTATTTGCCCTTTTAACGGCTAAATTTTGGTAAAATAAAACATTGGGGAAAATCCCTTGGGGCCCTAATGAACATATCTACAAATTTCAGAAAGATCGGTCCGGCAGATTTGTCTGGGGCGAGTGGAAAACCCCTTTTGACCCCGGACGGACGGGCGGACGGACACAACACACAACACACACACACCACCCCCCAACAACACCACACCCCACACACACACACAACAAAAACACACCACACCCATACACACACACACACACACACACACACACACACACAACACACACCAAACCCACAACCACACCACACACACCCCACACCCCCCAACGCACGCACACACGCCCCCAAAAGCCACACACACACACACACACACAAACCCCACACACCCACACACAACCACCAACACACACACACACAAACCACACCCACCCACCCCCACACACAACACAACCCCCACAAAACACACACACACCCACACCACAACAGGTCAAAATGCATTGTGGGTTTTTTCCTGTAATCTGTTTGCCCGTATCTGTGGCGGTACCTAACCCCTTTTTTTTTCTAAATCTTAGACAAGCGCTTGTTTTCTCTTTGTTTCACGGGGGAATCAAACCCCATTTCGTCTTTAAAAAAAAGATCTGAACCGTTTGTGAAAATTCTAGGAAAAAGAAAATTTTGCTCTGGCCCTTTCTTCCCCCCTCCCTTCCCCCCCCCCCCCCTACCCCCGTCCTTCCTCCTTCCCTTTTTATAACCAAAATTCCCCTGTGTTTTGAATTTGTAAAGGGGCTAAATAACGATCGATTATCTTCCTTTTGTTTTGTTTTTTTTTTGGGTTTGGTTTCTGTCCCTCTCTTTGCTTGGGAAAAATGACTTAAACCGTAGAAAAAAAAACGTGAGAGAGAAGAAGAGGGGGAGAGAAGGGGGGAAAAGGGGAGAGGAAGAGAGAGAGAGGGGGGAGAGATAAAAGAGAGAGGGGAGGGGAGAGAGGGGGGGATAGAGAGGAGAGAGAGAGAAACACGACGAGAGTTTGGGAAAAAATTTTAAATTTAAATTTCTGAATACTACGAAAGTAGGGAAAAAAAAAAGAAAAATTTTCTCTCTCTCTCCCCTCTCTTCTCTCTTCTCTTTTCTCCCCCCCTCTCCTTTCTCCCCTCTCTCTCTCTCTCCCCTTCTCCCCTCTCTTCCTTTTAAACTTTTTGACTCCCTGTCTAATATTGCCGGGTTTTTTAATTTTAAAGAATAGAAGGTTTTTTTCCCCTCCTGAGAAAACAAAAAAGGGGAAACGTAAATTTCTGTCTGCCTGTCCCCCTGCATGTCGCTGTCTGTTTTTGGGTTTTCGTCTGTCCTTTGACTGTCTGTCCCCGTCCAATTTTTTTTTTTTCTGTTTTAAAGGTTTTTATTTATTTATTTTTTTATTTTTAAATTTTTTTATTTAATTTAATTTTTTTTTTTTTTTTTTTTTTTTTGGGGGGGGGGGGGGGGGGCATAGTGTAAAGAAGCTTTTTGCTTACGTATTTTTTTTCCAAATTTAAAAAAAAGTATTTGTACTCGTACTCATAATTTTGATTTTGTATTCCCTTTTCGTTTTTTTGTAAAAATTTTTTATTTTTTCCCTTCTCTCTCTCCCCCTCTCCCCCCTCTCTCTCCTCTCCTTTTCCCCTTTCTCCCCTTACTTTTTTCTCCCCTCCTCCCCTCTCTCTCTCTCTCTCTGCAGCACATGCGAGGGCATGCGTGGAAACAGTGAATGAAAGAGGGAAATAGAGAGAAAAGGGTGAAAGGAAGAAAAAAAAAACACTTATGCAAACAGGTAACGGGGTTCAGTGCCAAAGATACGATCGGTTTCATTCAGGGATAAACAAAGGGTGACAAAAAAGCACGAAGCCCTACGAGGGGGGTCATTGTGCCCGGAAAAAAACAAAGGGGCCCCCCCCTCAGGTTTGCATCAAAAGTGTCCAGCGCTCCAGGAATATCTCCCTCTTCCCCCATTGATTTCGCTTCAGCTGTCTGAAAAGGTTACAGAATCGGGGGCCGTTGAAAGCGTCCCCTCTTTGCTTGAGAGATCTTGGGAATTCCCCTTTTTCTTGGCACACTCTTCCAAAAAGGCAAGGGGCAGGACAGGGGAAATTTTGTGAACAACTCCCCCAGTTTGTATCTGTTTTCGCAGTTGATGTCTGTTTTTTAAAGGGGGTTTGATTGTCCAAAAATTTGGCCCTGTTTTTTAGCCTTAACGGGGTTTTACCCTTTCTCCCAAACCCCTGGTTTTGGGGAATTTTTAAGGGGGGGAAGGGTTTGGGGGGCTGGGATAAATACTAGCCCAATTTCCAAAGCAAAAGATAGGTAGATAGAAAAGGGCAGACAGACGGCAGAAAAGACAGGGCATAAGAGGAACAAGGGGAAAGAAAAGAGAGGGGAGAGAGAGAGAGAGGAGGAGAGAGAGAGGAGAGAGGAAAAGACCGAGAGAGACAAAACAGAGAAAAAGGGGGGAGAGATGGTTTGATTGGGGGGGGTGGACAAAAAAGACTTAAAAACGGTTTTTTTTTTTTCTTAAAAACAAAAATTTAAAAGGGTATTCTCAAACGTGTGGTTTTCTTACCCAAAACTTTGCAATTTTGTATCTTCTTGAGGTTTTTTTAAAAAAACCCCTGGACAAGGGGCTAAATGAAATTATCCATGGGCCCCTGCTTTTAAAACATAGTGGGGAAAAGTTTTTTTCCCTCCCTCTGTCTCCCAAACTGTCCCCTGACGTTTTTATTTTGTCACAAAAAATTGAAAATGCCCAAAAAATGGGTGGACAACCAAACCCGTGGTAAAATTTTTATTTTAAAAAAAAAATGAATATGTTTTAAATTATCATATCATTATCATCATCAAACTTTATCCATATATCATTTATACATCATCATCAATTTTAAATCATATCAACAACCCTTTACATTGTCATCATCTTTTGTTGACCCCCAAAAATCAATTACCAGTTTTTTCCCCCTTTTTTCCCCCCCCCCCTCCCCCAACCCCTTTTTGGGTGAACGGGGACAAAAAAACCTGCCCGCCCCCCCCCTAAAAACCAAACACTTCACTTCGGACCCAAAAGCTTACCAAGGGCCCCCCCCCCTACAAAACCCCCACTTCACTTCGTGACCAAGTGCTTACAGCAGAAACGTTTTAAGAAAATTTTCCGAAAGGTACCTTTTTTTCTTTTCCTTTTTTATTTTCAAGTTTTCCGGAAAAAAAGGGACAAACAGTCAACAATTTTTTCATATTTGGGATCATCGAAAAAATTATAAAACCCGAGGACAATAATGATGAAAAAAGAACAGATAAAATTTTTTGTGTTTTTTTTACAATATCCCTAAGTGCTTGGGGCAGGAAACACCAAAACCCACACACACCCCACCACAAAAACACCCCCCAAAACAAAACAACCAACACCCAACACACACACACACCACCACCCCCAAAAACACACACACAAAAACACACACACAAACCCCCCAAAAAAACTGCTGTCGTCCATCTTTTTATTTCTGTTAATGGTTTTTATTTATTTATTTTTATTATTATTATTTATTTATTAATTTTTTTTTTTTTTTTTTTTTGGGGGGGGGGGGGGAGCATAGTGTAACGAAGCTTTCAGCTTACGTATTTATTTTCATTAAAAGATTCGTATTCGTTACTCGTACTCATATTCGTATTTTGTATTCTTATCGTTTTCGTATTCGTGCTCTCTCTCTCTCTCTCTCTCTCTCTTCTCTCTCTCTCTTCCTCTCTCTCTCTCTCTCTCTCTCTCTCTCTCTCTCTCTCTCTCTCTCTCTCTCTCTCTCTCTCTCTCTCTCTCTGGTAATTTGACAAGTCTTAACCAAGCGTATCTGATGTTAACACAGCAACTAGAAAAGGGCAAACTGAACTGGTTAAGTAAGGTTAGAAAAGTTTTGAATGAATACGGATATGGTATAGTATGGCTGAATGAGGGAGTAGGAGACGAGTACATCTTTTTGTCAGAATTAAGGATCGATTGATCTCCTGTTTCAAACAAAACTGGCACTCAAATTTAGAAGATAATGGTATATATTCATGGTATCTTTTCATTCAAAAGCTATATGGAACCAGAGAAATATTTGTCAACAATTCCAAACAAGTGGCACAGAGATATCTTTGTAAGATTTCGAACAAGACATTGGGTTTGTATGCTAACAGGAGATGGTTTTCTGTCGAAAATATTGACAAGTGTCCGTCTGCTTAGAAGAAAATGTTCGTGAAGACGAAATTCATTTTGTATTTCACTGTGCTGCTTATGCCAGCATTAGACAAACATGTGCTTTGTTCTATATGCCCATGGCTGCACAACAAAACCTTAAAACCATGCTTTCTTCTGAAAGAGAAGATATAAGCATGTGTCTAGCAAAGTATGTCGCAGAGGCATATAAAATTCGAAAAGGTAAATTGGAAAATGGATGATTGACTTCTGAACAAACCTAGAGGATATATCACCTTATGTTTGTTATTTAAGAAATGAAAGAAGCTCAGTTCTTCTAACTTAGCTTGTTGGTTCTTTTGATGATGATGATGACGATAATGAGTGTATCTATGAGTTCATGTATGTGCGCGCGCGCGCGTGCGTGCGTGTGTGTGTGTGTGTTTGTGTGTGTATGTGTGTGTGTGTGTGTGTGTGTATGTGTGTGTATGAGAGAGAGAGTGAGGGAGTGAATGTATGCACCAGTGATTTGTTAGTTTTGTGAATCCCTTTTCAATCATCTCCCCTTGACATGAAGATTGCAAGTCATTGTCAATAAACAATTTGTCATTTGTCTCTCTCTCTCTCTCTCTCTCTCTCTCTCTCTCTCTCTCTCTCTCCTCTCTCTC
>CM031623.1:41858920-41860130 GCA_018398815.1 Conus ventricosus
AAATGCTGATTTGGTAAATATTTTGAATGGATAAGTTTGGTTCTGAGTCATTTAGCGCGGGACAGTACCAAAAAATGAACTTATTTCCCCTTTCAAGGCACACAACAACCAACACGGCATCTCATTTATCGTTGGCCGGTTGAAAAATTTTAAAAAAGTGGAAACAATGTCGGGGCATACCAAAACTAAAAGTTGCCAATGTGCGCATAATATATCGTCATTTCTTTGATATATGTTTTTAGCTACGAATGATTAAAATGTCTGTACTGTATGAATCTACATTGGGGAAGATTGCCCGTTCTGTCATCTGCGTAGTAACCCCTTTCAAAAACATTTTAAAAAAACTTTTCATTTTGAACGCCCCGGGTTCCCACTCCCCCAAAAAAACCTGAACCCCCAAGAAGGAAGCACTGTTGTACCCCAGAAACCCCTGTTCCTTACCTTTCATCGAAGAAAAAATAACTTCAGTACCTTTAAAAAAGGTTCCTGGAACGTGTAAACCAAGCCGAACTTCCCCTTCATTAGCAAAATGTGTTTCTATATTACTAACACAGTCCCAAATATACAAACACGGCTAAATTTGTAATTTCCTTTTTCGTTTGGGAATTGGGGATCGCGCTTTACTTGCAAAAGACAATAAAAAATTAAATGGATAAATCAATAGACAAATTGATACATAAAACAAAAATGAAAAAAATGATAAGCAAATAACAAAAAAAAGGGGGAAGATAAGCAGATGAATGGATGACAATTAATATATAAATGAATGAATGAATGAATGAATGAAGATGAATGAATGAATGAATGAATGAATGAATGAATGAATGAATAGAATGAATGAATAAATAAATAAATAAGTAAATAGATAAATGAATAAATACATAAATTGCTAAGAAAGAAGGAAAGGAACGAAATAGATAAATGAATAAATACATAAATTGCTAAGAAAGAAGGAAAGAACGAAATAGTAAATGAATAAATACATAAATTGCTAAGAAAGAAGGAAAGAACGAAATAGATAAATGAATAAATACATAAATTGCTAGAAGAAGAAAAGAACGAAATAGATAAATGAATAAATACATAAATTGCTAAGAAAGAAGGAAAGAACGAAAGAAAGAAAGAACGAAATAAGCTACGCAACTTTACAAGAATGCATAGTTATATCTGAGAGAGATTTTTTTTTTTTTTAAATTGCTAAAATCAAACG
>CM031623.1:41871909-41884409 GCA_018398815.1 Conus ventricosus
TTTTAAATTTAGAAATTTAGGAAACCGCAAGTACAAATCAGCCAAGATTCAAGGCAACCAATGCATGGGTGTGCCAGGAAACAGAAGAGAGAGAGAGAGCGAGCGAGCGAGCGAGCAAGAGAGAGAGAGAGAAGAGAGAGAGAGAGAGGAAGAGAAGAGGAGAGAAGAGAGAGAGAGAAAAGAGGAGAGAGAAAAAGAGAGAAATTTGTTTAAACCACTCACAGACTAGGTGCAAAGAGGATAGCAACAGAGAAATGATGAATACCAGAAGCCAGGTGCGCCATCATAAGAAGAAAGAAATAAGTAATAGAAAAGAAGAAGAAAAAGGGAGAAGAAGTTAGAGCAATTTCAAGCAGGAAACCTGATAACCCATCACAATCTACTTCCCGCCGACGTCAAGTGTTACGCCATCTCCGTCCGTCTCACGTACGTCACATGTTTGCACGTGCGCACTCTCACGGCTGCCTTCTGCATGCTGGGATGGCAACGCTTTCCCGGGGCGAGGGTGATACAGATAGCGTGTCAGGGCCCTCATGGTTTTCCAGTGTGCTGTGTTCGTGCAGCCTGCAGGGTTTCAGGTGGTTGTGTGGGGTGTGGGGTGTGTGTGTGTTGTGTGTGTGTGTGTGTGTGTGTGTGTGTGTTTTTATGTGTGTGTGTGTGTGTGTGTGTGTGTGTGTGTGTGTGTGTGTGTGTGGTGTGTGTGTGTGTGTGCGTGCGTGCAATGCGTGTGTTTTGAGTGTGTGTGTGTGGTTTGTTGAGTGTGAGTGGGTGAGTGTGTGTGTGTGTGTGGTGGTTTGTTTAGTGTTTGTGTGTGGGAGTGTGTGTGTGTGTGTGAGTGTGTGTGTGTGTGTGTGGTGTGGGGTGTGTGTGTGTGTTGTGTGTGTCGGCGGGAGTGGCATAGTGAAGACGGGGAACAGGGATTAAGCATTCACAGGGAGTTTTGATTAAGGAACCCGTTTTCAATAACGCCTTCCATCTCCACATATCGAAGTTCCTCTCCCCCGCATTAGGGAACACTTCGATACGCCTTTTTTTACTCCCCCCCCCCCCCCCCCCGGAGTGCAACCCCCCCCCCCCTTCACTTCCCCCTTAAACCCCAATTTTTAACCCCACCCCCATCCCCCCCCCCCCCCCCCAAAATCATCCCTCCTCCACCTCCTCCACCCCCACACCCCTCCACCTTCCTAAACTTCCTCCCACCCCCTCCACATCCTCCTTACCTCCCCTCTTCCTCCCTTTACCCCCTATCCCCCACCTCCTACATCCCCCTTTTACCCCCTCCACATCCTTCCTCCTCTACCTCATCCCACTTCCTCTCACCTCCTCCACATTTTTCCTCCTTTACTCCTCCCCCTTCCTCCCTACCTCCTCCACATCTCCTCCTTACCTCCTCCACATCTTCCTCCTCACCCCTCCACACTCCTCCTTTACCCCTCCACATCTTCCCTTTACCTCCTCCACATCTTCCCCTTAAACCTCCTCCACATCTCCTCCTTTACCTCCTCACACATCTTCCCCTCCTCCTCTACATCTTCTCCTTACCTCCTCCACATCTTCCTCCTCTACCTCCTCCATCTTCCTCTCTACCTCCCACATCTTCCTCCTCTACCTCCTCCACATCTTCCTCCTTTACCTCCCCCAAACATCTTCCTCTCTACTCCTCCACATCTTCCTCCTCTAACCTCCCCCAAACATCTCCTCCCTACTCCTCTAAAATCTTCCTCCTTCTACCTCCTCCACATCTTCCTCCTCTACTCCTCCACTCTTCCTCCTTTACCTCCTCCACATCTTCCCCTCTAACCTCCTCCCCATCTTCCCCCTTTAACCTCCCCCACATCTTCCTCCCTCCCCCTCCACATCTTCCTCCTTACTCCTCCACAACTTCCTCCTCTACCTCCTCCACATCTTCCCCCTTTCCCATCCTCCACATTTCCTCCTCTACCTCCTCCACATCTTCCTCCTTTACCTCCCCACATCTTCCCCTTACTCCTCCACATTTTCCTCCTCTCCCTCCTCCACATCTTCCTCCTTTACCTCCTCCACATTTTCCTCCTCCACCTCTCAATCTTCCTCCTTTACCTCCTCCACATCTTCTCCTTTACCTCTCCACATCTTCCTCCTCACCTCCTCCACATCCCTCCTTACCTCCTCCACATCTTCCTCCTTTACCCCCTCCACATCTTCCTCCTCCACCTCTACATCTTCCTCTTACCCCCTCCACATCTTCCTCCTCTACTCCTCCACTCTTCCTCCTCTACTCCTCTACATCTTCCCTCCTCTAACCCCCCTCCAATCTTCCTCCTCTAACCTCCTCCACATCTTCCTCCTCTACCTCCTCACTCTTCCTCCTCCACCTCCTCCCATCCTCCTCCTCCACCTCCTCCACATTTTCCCTCCTTTACCTCCTCCACATCTTCCTCCTTTACCTCCTCCAATCTTCCTCCTTTACCTCCTCCACATCTTCCTCTCTACCTCCTCCACATTTTCCTCCTTTACCTCCTCCACATCTTCCCCCTCTACCTCCTCCACATCTTCCTCCTCCACCTCTCCACATCTTCCTCCTCCACATCCTTTACACCTTTCCTCTTCCACCTCCTCCACATCTTCCTCTTCCACCTTCTCCACATCTTCCCCCTTTACCTCCTGTTACATCACCACTTCCTCCTCCTCCTCCTCCTCCTTTCCTCCTCCTCCCCTCTTCCTCCTCTCCTCCTTCTCCTCCTCCTCCTCCTCCTCCTCCTTCTCCTCATCATCACCATAACAATCACCAGTCTTTGATCATCCGCAGTTCTCGGGCTCTGGCCCTAACGAGCTCTCTGGATGAGCTCACACGCAAAGGGAAAACTGACGTGTTATGAAATCCGCCGTCGTTGCCGCTGGTGACCGGTGATGGCTTCATCATTCTGGCTCCTGCTGTTGTTGGGGTCACGTGATCTAATGCCGCGCTGCCGTGTGGACCTCCCCTCTCTTCCCCCCCCCCCCCTCTCTCTCTCCCCTCTCTCTCTCTCTTTTCTTAAAACTCTCTCTCTCTCTCTCTCTCCTCTCTCTCTCTCTCTCTCTCTCTCTCCCCTCTCCCTCTCCCTCTCTCTCCTCTCTCTCTCTCTCTCTCTTTCTATCTCTCTCTCCCCCTCCCCCTCTCTCTCGCTCCTCTCCTTTGTCTCTCTCTCTCTCTCTCTCTCCCCTCCCTCCCTCTCCCTCTCTCTCTCCTTTTCTCTCTCTCTCTTTTCCATCTCTCTCTCTCTCCTTTGTCTCTCCCTCCCTCCTCTCTCTCTCTCTCTCGCTCTCTCTCTCTTCTTTGTCTCTCTCTCTCTCTCTCTCTCTCTCTCTCTCTCTCTCTCTCTCCTCTCTCTCTCCCTCTCCCTCTCTCTACTCCCTCTCTTGCTCTCCCTCTCTCTCTCTCCCTCCCCCTCTCTCTCCCCCTCTCTCTCTCTCAGTGTGTGTGTGTGTGTGTGTGTGTGTGTGTGTGTGTGTGTGTGTTGTGTGTGTGTGTGTGTGTGTGTTCTTCTTCTTCATCTTCTTTGTTTGATACAGCGTTTACAACGTTTGATATATGTACGATTTACAATTGCACCATAAAACAGATTATTCCATAATGCATGCACTTGTTACATAAAGAAGCTTTGTTTAGCTCTTGTTCTCTGCTCTTCCATTCATTTTCTTTGTTCTTTTTTCATTTTTTTTTTCTTTTAGTGAAAATCCATTTTCGCTGGATCAAAAAGGCATCTGTTTTATGAAGATGATAAAAAGCAAATCCTCAAATTCCTATACCATTTGAAATACTAGAGGCAATTTATGTATTGTATGTTCTTCTTCCAATCTCTCTCTCTCTCTCTCTCTCTCTCTCATCTCTCTCTCTCTTCTCTCTCTCTCTCTCTCTCTCTCCTCTCTCTCTCTCTCTCTCTCTCTCTCGTCTCTCTCTCCTCTTGCGCATATGTGATTGACAGGCGTGAAATTGAGTCCATGTGGTTAGTTCACAGAATGGTAAGAGTACTCCTGATCACCTGAAAAGGAGATACACGATCAATTATCAGCGTCTCTGGGAAGACAGGTGGACATGCAAAGGCTCCATCCATTCAAACTTACACATCATCAAACAAAGCATCCCTGATGGTTTTTCATCACGCTCGGACAGGTGGGCTACTGATTTTGATCATTATTATACAGGAAAGTTGATATCCTGTAGAACTCCTACTCCTGCTTCTCCTCCTCCTCCTCCTCTTTTTCTTCTTCTTCTTCTTCTTTTCTTCTTCTTCTTCTTCTTCTTCTTCTTCTTCTTCTTCTTCTCCTTCTTCTTCTTCTTCTTCTCCTTCTTCTTTTTCTTCTCTTCTTCCTTCTTCTTCTTCTTCTTCTTCTTCTTCTTTCTTCTCCTTTCTCTTTTTCTTCTTCTTCTCTTCATCTTCTTCTTCTTCTTCTTCTTCTCTTCTTCTTCTTCTCAACTCATTAAGATGGGTCCTATGTACATCTACATGGGGTCAATCGTTGTTCCTCTTCTATTTTATGAAGGATCATTATTGTCTCGGATTTTTTCCCCCAAATTTCAGAAATTCTTCAAAAATCATTTTACTGTTTTGATGGGTATTGTACATATAGGCACGCAGTAAACTAGCCAAGATTCAAGGCAACATATGAATGGCGTGTGTCTCAGGTTAATCAGAGAGAGAGAGACGAGCGAGAGACGAGCGAGCAAGAGAGGAGAGAGAGAGAGAGAGAGAGAGAGAGAGAGAGAGAGGTGAGAGACTAGAGAGAGAGAGAGAGATATGAGAGAGTGAGAGGAGAGAGAGAAGTTGGCTCTTAACCTCACCAGACTAGGCTGCCAAAAGAGGATAGCAGAAAGAGAAATGATGAATACAGAAGGACCTGCGTGTCGGACTCATTAAGAAGAAAGAAAATAAGTAATAGGAAGAGATAGAAGAAGAAGAGAAGAGTTAGAGCAATTTCAGATGCAGGAAACACCTGTTAAACCCTTCTAAATATAACTTACAGGCCTGACGTCAAGTGTTTTTGCATCTCGTCCGTCCTCACGTGACGTCACATGTTTCTGCACATGTGCGCTATTTTTCCCCACCGGGGGGGGGGGCCTGGCCTCTGCATTGCTGGGATGGCAAGCGTTTCCGGGCGAGGGGTGATTCAAAGATTGCGTGTCAGGGCCACCTCATTGAGTTTTCCAGTGTGCTGTGTTTCGTGCCGCCTGCAAGGGTCAGGTTTTTGTGATGTGTGGTGTGTGTGTGGGTGTGTGTGCTGTGTGTGTGTGTGTGTGTGTGTGTGTGTTTATGTGTGTGTGTGTGTGTGTGTGTGTGTGTGTTGTGTGTGTGTGTGTGGTGTGAGTGTAGTGTGTGTGGTGCGTGCGTGATGCGTGAGTGTGTTGTAGTGTGTGTGTGTGTGTGTGTGTGAGAGTGTGTGTGACGTGTGTCGCCTTGTGTGTGTGTGTGTGTGTGAGAGGGTGTGCTGTTTGTTGAGTGTGTGTGTGTGTGTGTGTGTGTGGTGTGTGTGTTGTGTGTGTGTGTGTGTGTGTGTGTGTGTGTGTGTTGTCGGTGAGGTGGCAGTAGTGAGACGGGGAACACAGAGGGGTGGATTGAGTCTGATTTAACGGCGATGTTTTCTCTTCGATTAGATGGTGCAAACCATCAGTGCCACTTCTTACAATAACGACCATCATCATCATCATCATAACATCATCTCATCATCATTCATCATCATCTCATATCATCATCATCATCGTCACGACCACAACCACAACACATCCAAAATCCTCGTTTCCTCGTTTCTTCCCGTCCTCCTTCTCTCACCTTCTCCTGCTGCTTTCCTGATCCTCAACATTTCCTTCCATTGCTCATCCTTCTCCTCCTCCTCTCTTCATTCCCACATTCTCTCCTTTATTCTATTCCAATACACCTCCCACTCGTTCCACCTCCTTCTCCTCAATCTTTTCTTCTCTCCTTTTCCTCTACCTCCACAACTCCACATCCACCAAAAAAACACCACAAAATCTAATACACCTCCACACATTTTCTCACATCCACTTTACTCTCACACATCTACTCCTCACCCACCACACCACTCACAACTACTCACACTCTCACAACAAACTACCACCTTTACCACCACCCAACAACACCTCACTCCACCCACCTTAAACACCTCCACATCAACCTAATACTCCTCACATTACACACCCCAACCACAACCACCTAAACCACACCAACTACTCCAAACCAAACCACATCTACCTCCAAAACTACAAAATTACCTTTACTCCTCCCCAATCATCCAACACAACACTCCAAACTACCACCAAACCACTCAGCAACACACACCTACACAACAACACCTTAACACACCACAACATCCACCATAACCACCTCCAACATCTCCATTACTCCAACCACAAACATAACCACAACCACTAACCTCTCTCTAACATCTTAAAACCCACCTCCCCAATCCACACTACTCCAACCACATATCACCTTACCTCTCCACATCATCCTCCTCAACTCCACACATTACTCTTTATTCCTCCACATCTACTCCTACTCCTCAATCTTCTCTCTACCACTCCACAACTTCCTCCTCTACTCTCAACAAAACCAACCTCAACACTACAACATATCCACTAACCTCCTCACCATCTTCCTCCTATACCACCACAAACTTCCTCCTTACACACCATTACACTTTACCTCTCCACATTTCTCCTCTACCACTCCACATCTTCCTCCATACCTCACACCTCTACCCTCCACTTTATTTTTAATTTTAAAAAAAAATAACCTTAAACACAAAAAAACACACCACATCATCCACCTCTCCCACCTCCAACATTACCTCCATTAATCAACATCTTCTCCATCCACCACACAACTTCCTTCCTCTTAACTCTCCACATCTTCCTCCTTTACCTCCTCCACATCTTCTCTCCTCTACATTTCCTCTTTACCACTCCACAACTTCTCAATCCTCCTCAACATCTTCCTCTTACCTCTCCACATCTTCCTTCCTCTACTCTCCACATCTTCTCTGTACACCTCCCCATCTTCCTCTCACCTTACATCTTCCTCCTTTACCTCCTCACATCTTCCACTCTCTACTCCTCATTCTTCCTCCTCTACCTCCTTCTACATCTCCCTCTACCTCCTCCACATCTTTCCTCCTCTTACAACCCCACATACTCTCTACCTCTCCACATCTTCCTCCTCACCTCTCAATCTCACTCTCCACCTCCTCCACATCTTCCTCCTTTACCTACTTCAAATCTTCCTCCTTTTACCTCCTCCACTCTTCCTCCTTTACCTCTCACATCTACCTCCTCTAATCCTCCCACATCTTCATCCTTTACTCTTCCACTCTTCTCCTCTACCTCTCCACATCTTCCTCCTCCACCCCTCAACATCTTCCTCCTCCACATCATTACACCTTCCTCTTCCAACCTCCCATTTCCTCTTCCACCTTCTCAATCTTTCTCTTTATCCAGTTACAGTCACCACTTCCTCCTCTCTTCCTCTCCTTTCTCCTCCCACTCCTCATTCTCCACCTCCTCCTTCTCTCCTTCCTCCTCTCATACTCCTTTCTATTCAATCACATAACAATCACACAGTCTTTGTTCATTCCGCGTGTCTCAGGCTCTGCGCCCTATCGAGCTCTCTGGTTGTAGCTACTCGCGATGGATACTGACGTGTTATGAAATCCGCCGTCGTTGCCGCCTGGTGACCGATGTGAGGCTCATAATTATGGCTCCTGCTGTTGTGTAGGGTCACGTGAGTCTAATGCCGCGATGCCTGTGTGACTATATCTCTTCCCCCCCCAACCCATATATATCTATCTCTCTCATCTCTCTCGCTACTTCTCTCTCTCTCTCTCTCTCTCTATCTCTCTATATATATCGCGCCAATTCTCCCTCTACCTCTCTCTACTCTCTCTCTCTATCTATCTGTATTTCTCTCTTACCCACTCTCCTCTCTCTCGCTCTTTCTCCTTTGTCTCTTATCTCTCTCTCTCTCTCCATACTACCTCTCCCTCTCTTCTCCTTTTCTCTCTCACTCTTTCTCTCTATCTCTTTCCTTTGGTCTCTCGCCCTCTCTCGCTATCTTCTCATATCGCTCTACTCTCTTCTTTGTCTCTCTCTCTCTCTTCTCTCCTCTTCTTCATCTCTTCTCTTTCGCGCTCTCCCTTCCTCTCTCTTCCCTCTTAGTGATCATCCTCTCTCTCCTCACTCCCCTCTCTCTCCCCTTCTTCTCTAGTGTGTGTGTGTGTGTGTGTGTGTGTGAGTGTGTGAATGTGTGTGTGTGTGTGTGTGTGTGTGTGTGTTCTTCTTCTTATCTTCTTTGTTTGATACAGCGGTTTACAACGTTTGTTATATGTACGATTTACATTGCACCATAAAACAGATTATTCCATAAGGCTGCAACTTGTTTCATAAAGAAGCTGATTTGTTTAGCTCTTGTTCTCTGCTCTTCCATTTTCATTTTTTTGTTCTTTTTTCATTTTTTTTTTCTATTTCGGTGTGAACTCCATTTTCGCGTTGGATCAAAAAGGCATCTGTTTTATGAGATGATAAAAGCAATCTATTCTTTACTTTTGAAATTACTAGAGGAATTTATGTTTTGTATGTTTCTTCCAATCTCTCTCTCTCTTCTCTCTTCTCTCTCTCTCTCTCTCTCCTCTCTATTCTCATCTCTCTCTCTCTTCTCACTCTCTGCTCTCTCTCTCTCTCTTCTTGCGCAAATGTGATTGACAGGAGTGAAATTGAGTCATGTGGTTTGTTCACAGAATGGTAAGATACTCATGATACCTGACAAGGAGTTACACCGTCATTTTCAGCGTCTCTGGGAAGACAGGTGGACACATTTTTGCAAGGACTCCATCCATTTCAAACTTACACATCATAATACAAAGCATTCCCCTGATGTTTTTCATCACGCTCGGAAGGTGGGCTATGATTATGATTCTCATTATTTACTCAGGAACGTGATATCCTGTAGAACTCCTACTCTGTTCTCCTCCTCTCCATCTTCTCTTTTTTCTTTTTTTTCTGTCTTCTTCTTCTTTTCTTCTTATTCTTCTTCTTTCTTCTTCTTCTTCTCCTTCTTTTATTCTTCTTCTCCTTCCTTCTTTTTCTTCTTCTTTCTTCTTTTCTTCTTCTTTTCTTCGTCTTCTTCTTCTTCTCCTTTTCTTTTTTTCTTCTTTTCTTCTTCTTCTTCTTCTTCTTCTTCTTTTCTTCTTCTTCTTCTCAACTTCATTAGATGGGTCCTATTGTACATCTAATGGGGTCAATCGTTTGTTCCTCTCTATTTTTTGAAGGATCTTATTGTCTCGGATTTTTTCCAAAATATTCATGAAATCGTCTTCGATGAGAGGAGGGCAATCAAACTTTTCTTAATCTTATAATAAGATATTACAGTAATTATGATAGTGTCATTCTGTCTTTGTTTTCTGATTCAGTGCTCGATCATGTGTGTGTGTGTAGTGTGCGTGTGTGTGATATCATCTCCATCGTTTGGTGGTGGCATCACTGTCAGACGCAAGTTTCTTTTAGCATCGATCAGGATGTCACCCGTTTTTTTGACGTAAACTTAATATCTCGTCGTCCTTGGGGAAATAAGCAGCAACTCCTTAATATTAGGATATATTGCCTACATTGCTCATTTTTGTTTTTTACTTCAATTCTGTCTGTCTGCTATCTCTCTGTTGCCTCTTCTCTCTCTCTCTCTTATCTCTCTCTCTTCTTCTTCTTCTCTTTCTAACACAACTCTGTTTCTGTGTGCGGAAAAAGAGAGAGAGCAGAGAGAGATGAGAGAGGAGAGTGGAGTGGAGAGAGAGAGAGCTCTGACAGACAGACAGCAGACGACTGACAGACTCCAGAATATAGAATGTTTCCTGTGCCATGTTTTTTTTTTTTTTCCTTTTTTTGTTTGACTGAACGTTAGGTTCGGTCTGTTTGGCCTTTGCAATTCTTAGAAGCAAGTCTAACGGAAAGACGAAATGCAACAGAACTTGGATGATGCCGGTGGGGGGTTAGGGATTAGGGTCTAGGCAGGGTGGATAGACGGCCTCTTGGAGAAGAGAGAGAGAGAGTGAGAGAGAGATCGAGAGAGAGAGGGGGGGGTGTGAGACGAGAGTGAGAGAGTGGTGAGTGGAGTGAAAGAGAGAGAGAGAGGGAGGGCGGGAGGGAGGGGGGATTCCTTGATGCTCTGTTATCACTCCAAGCATTCGTTTCCCTCATCATTAACTCGCAGAACATTTTCATTACTCTTAAAGGGTTTTAGAGGCCATAGAGTGGATAACGCTGTAGTAGGCCAGAGGCGAGCTAACTGAAACACGGGCAATAATCATCCACCACACACCGCACTGTACAAACAGAGACTGTTAGTTGCTAGCGAACATTGTTGTGAGTGTGTGTGTGTGTGCTGTAGGTGTGAGTGTGTGTGTGTGTGTGTGATGTGTGGTGTGTTGTGCGTGCGTGCGTGCGTTGTGTGTGTGTGTGTGGTGTGTGTGTGTGTGTGTGTGTGTTGTGATGTGTGGTGTTTGTGTGTGTTGTGTGTGTGTGTGTGTGCTGCCTGTGTGTGTGTGTGTGCGCGCGCGAGTAGCGTGCGTGCGTGGGGGTAGTGGTCTGTGTGCGTGCGTGTGTGCAGTGCTTGCGTTTGTGTGTGTGTGTGTGTGTGTGTGTATGTGTGTGTGAGTGGGTGTTTGTGTGTGTGTGTGTGTGTGGGTTTGCGTACGAGCGTGCGTGCGCGCGCGCGCGCGCGCGTGGTGTGTGTGTGTTGTGTGTGTGATGTGTGTGTGTGTGTGATGTGAGTGTGTGTGTGGTGGTGTGTGTGTGTGTGCGTGTGTGTTGTATGTGTGTGTGTGTGTGCGTGTGGGTGTTTACGTGCGTTGCGCGCGCGCGCCGCTGGGCGTGTTTGTGTGTGTCGTGTGTGGGTGTGTGTGAGTGACGTGAGGGAAGTGACGTGATAGGGAGTGAGTGAGTGATAAGAGAGGAGGGAGAGAGTCCTGCACGTTTGTGTGTGTGTGGTTAGTGTACGTGTTGCATGTGTGAGTTGTGTTGCATGTGTAACATGCGTTTGAGAGGCGGGGGAGTGAGGGTGACTGTGTGTGTGCATACTTCGTTACTTAACATTTGCATACTAAACTTGGGTTTACAAGGATAACAGGCCCGAAGTAAATTAGAATTCCATAAAAACTGATCGTTAATGCAGGAAATGCAGCACGAATGCTTTTGGGGATGACTTCAATTTTTGTTTGTTTGTTCTGTTGTTTGTTTGCTGTGTTTTGTTTGAGAATTGCTTCTATGTATACACGCAAAGGATAATTACTATCCTATAGATGTTGATCTCCAAAGAATGTGTTTTCATTTTCTGAAATGTTTTCTACATAAAAACGAGTTTGGTCAAATGGAGTTAATTCATTAAAACTTGCAAGATCTGCATGACAACGGGCCATGCATCTAAACAACAGCACTGTTTAAAAGATTTTTATCGGCACAAAAACTGTTAAATTTTGTTGTGTTGATTGTGTTATTTTCTGGAAGCGTCCATGCCTCAGTAGGGGTTACAGGAAATTAAATTTTAACTCTTGAATGGTTCAATAGTGTGCGTGCGTGCGTGCGTGCGTGCGTGCGTGCGAGCGTGCGTGTGTGTGTGTGTGCGTGTGTGTGTGTGTGCATTCTTGCGTGCATGAGTGCGTGCGTGCGTGCGTGCGTGCGTGCGTGCGTGCGTGCGTGCGTGGGTGCGTGCGTGCGTGCGTGCGTGCGTGCGTGGGTGGGTGCGTGCGCGCGCGCGCGCGGTGTGTGTGTGTGTGTGTGTGAGAGAGAGAGAGAGAGAGAGAGAGAGAGAGAGAGAGAGAGGAGAGAGTGAGAGGAGAGAGAGAGAGAGAGAGAGAGAGATTCCAGATACTGGTTTCCATGGTTTGGCTGAAATCAGAGTCGCTTGGGGATTGACTTAAAGCAAGTGAATAAAACTTACATTGATTGTCACCAAATTAACAGGGGGGGGGGGGGGGGGGGGAAGAGGGGGGGGAAGCCATCAAGCTACAGAGGACTGCATCATATAACTACTACGTTTCATAGAAAAGCAGAACCTTCAGCATGGCTGATTACTGGGCATTGAGAAGCAGATGGGATGGGAGTGGCAGCATTGGATGTATAGTCCAGTTTAAACCACAACGTCTTTCACGCATTGCCTTTCAGTTGAATAAGATGTGATCCACATTCTTCTACCTGTGCTGGTTTTTTTTCTTCTCTTGCTCTTGTTCCATTCCTATCCTTGTTGTTGTTGTTGTTGTTGTTGTTGTTGTTGTTGTTGTTGTTGTTGTTGTTTGCTGCTGCTGCTGCTGCTGCTGTTGTTTTGTTCTCCTCCTCCTCCTTCTCCTCGTCCTCCTCCTCCCCGTCCTCCCCTCCTCCTCTTCCTCCTCCTCCCCCCTCCTCCTCTTCCTCCCCTCCTCCTCCTCCTCCTCTCCTCCTCTCCTTCTCTCCTCCTCCTCTCTCCTCCCTCCTCCTCCTCCTCCTC
>CM031623.1:41889409-41891909 GCA_018398815.1 Conus ventricosus
CTCTCTCTCTCTCTCTTTTTTTTTTTTTTTTTCACGGGACGCACGGCACACAGCTGCATCCAGTTCTTCTTGTTGCAACCCCTGTATTGAAATCCACAGGGAGCCACAGTACCAAGTCGCGTAGGGCAATGCACTAGAGGATACACTGCACTGCTGAATCGAGGAAGTGGTGTTCAAAACGCACCTGTCCTGACACAACATGCCCTGCAGTCCACCTCATAAATCATGCACAGAGGTCAACACCTGTCTGGTCTGGGGTCGTCACGAACACATCTAACGACGAGTCTCGTGATGTTGCTGCTATTGGCTACTTTAGTATGAACTCAGCCTGGGTCATTAAGGAGGCCATGTACAGTCAGAGAATCGAAGGCTCGTATCTGGCGATCGATCAGTGAGGATGGGAGTGGTGAAAGCGAAGCTATGAAGTTCTGGTCTGGTCGTAGAATTCATGACAGGGTTGTCCTCTACGTTTCCTTTCATAATTGAACACAACCACCACTACCATCGCCACCGCCACCAGCCCCCCCGCACCTCCCCCCCCCCTCTCTCTCTCTCTCTCCTGTCTCTGTCTGTGTGTCTGTCTGTCTGTGTGTCTGTCTGTCTCTCGCTCTCTCTCTCTCTCTCTCTCTCTCTCTCTCTCTCTCTCTCTCTCTCTCTCTCTCTCTCTTAAATTTTGTGTTGTTTTGATAGACTATCAGAACGCTTTTGATATGGTTCATAGAAGTAAGATTTGGAACATTCTCCAGGAGACTGTGCACATCATCACAAGCGATTTGTATGCTCAGGGTCATGCACAACGCAGTAAAAAGCTGTGTCCGCCGGGGTTCCGAACTGTCAGATTTCTGTGACTGCCCATCCGGTGTGAGACAAGGCTGCTTGCTGTCACCGCTGATCTTTTCTTTACTGATCACTGAGGTCGCTGATGCTGTGAACAGTGGGGGAAAGCAGGGGTGCCCGTTTATCCCCGGTCTCCGGAAAATGTTTCCCCTTCTTTTTGCAGCTGACACTGTTTTACTATCTCTGCCTTCTAGTGGACAACGGAATCAGGGTTAACACGGCTCCAGAGAGACTAGGTTTGACAGTACATTTGAAAAACAAAAAGTAAATTTAAAAAATAAATAAATAAAAATAAAAATGAAACAAAATAAAGTTAAAAAAAAAAGTAATAATGGTATTTCGAAAGGGCGACCATCTGTTGAAAAACGAAAAATAGAACTTAAAAGGCCAGGAAACTGCTGTAGTCAATAGCTAAGGATATCTTCGGCTAAATTTTGCTGCTTAAGTTTCCTATAAAATCGGTTACGAAGAATACTGCCGACATGCTGAGGAGAAAATAATGGAGGTTATGAAGACCATGTAGGCGCTGGGTAATATGGACATGTCGATATTTTTCAAATCATTTGATGCTCAAGTGAAACTGATGCTGTTGTATGTTTCAGAACTATGGAGTTTGCATGGGGCTGAAATAATTGGATTCCTATAGTTATATTCATGTAAACGTCTCTTTAACCTTAGTCCGAAGACCCTCAGTCCTATGATCCATGGTGAAACAAGCAGGACCTTCTGCATGTAGACAGCACCGCTTTTGCCCACAAAACATGTCAATTTCAAGACTTCCTAAACAAGCGTATGGGATGGTCCGAAACAAAATGCCTTCAGGTGACAGTGAACAAAACCACTTGCACAACTGGGCTCTGTCCATTAAACGCTGTAAGGGTTTGCTCGGGTTCTTGTGGGTGTGGGAGATTGGTGGGGTGGGAAACGAAAAGATATTTTTGAAAATCTTCAAGCAACGGACAATTGACAGCTTCCGCCAAGACTGGAATGCCAAACTACGTTCAAGAGATCGGTTTGCGACATGTTGTACATTTAAATCACTTCTAGGTTTGTGACCATTTTGATCTTGCGCCGAATATGAGAAGATAAAGGGTTTCTCGTTCTTCGTTTTCACTGTCCTAAATGCTATCAAAAATTTTGTTTTTGTCTAAAGAAGAAGACCCAAGAGGTCGAAATGCATTGTGCTTTGTCCTGAACCTTGCTTGTCTATGTCCTTGGTGGTGGTTACCAACCCCCTCTCTTTCTAAATTTTGCTTCATTTTCCGTCCCTCAGTCACTTCGTTTTGAAACTCACCACTGAAGCCGGAGAAATAATTCAGCCCCATCACTGTCACCAAATTCAGATTTAAAAAAAGCAACAACAACAAAAAGTGACCAGAGCCAGGCTCGGTGAGTGTCATGTCAAAGTGAACAACAGATATTCTCAGAAATCAAAGGTCTGTCCATTTTGTGATCGTCTTGAGACTGAGCAGCACGTCTTGTTTGTGTGTCCGTGTTGCCACTCCTTTATTAAGAAAACATGTTCTGAAATATTGCAGAATCTCTGTCGAACAGACAGTGACATGTCTGTTCCAGCATAAAGATCTGGAATGTTTAAGAAGAATTGCAATGTTCGGCTTTTACGCTTTAAAATCACGCGAAAAACTGCTAGCCCGGGAAACTT
>CM031623.1:41896909-41904409 GCA_018398815.1 Conus ventricosus
TTTCTACAGGATACACATTTCACAAAAAATATTGAAAAACAAGTAAGGGCAGAATGGGGCTATGAATGTGTGTTTTCGTCTTACAATTCGAGATCAAGGGGAGTTGCTATATTGCTAAATAATAATTTTTGATTTCAAAATAAAGAAAACGGTCACGGATAGACAAGGAAACTACGTTATACTTATTCTGAACACGTTAGACACTGAAATTGTGCTGGTAAATATTTATGGACCAAACTGCGACAGTCCCACTTTTTTTGAAGAAATTCAAACAAAAATCAAGGAGACTGGTATCTCAAACATCGTAATTGGTGGAGATTGGAATTTAGTGATTAATCCTAGCCTGGACTACTACAATTATAAATCTGTAAATAATGCAACAGCCAGAGAAATGGTATTAAACATGATCATTAGAATTGAATTGGTCGATATCTGGAGAGAATTAAACCCTGAAATTCTAAGATATACCTGGAGAAGACCCAACCCCATACAGCAAAGTCGATTGGATTTTTTTCTAATATCAGATACACTTACTGGTAAATATTAGAGACGCAGAAATCCTTTGGGGTTACAGAAGTGACCACTCGTTGATCAAATTAAACATAGCACTAAAATACCGAACAGAAAAGAAAGACATTCTGGAAATTTAACGCCTCGCTACTTAGGGATGCCAATTATGTAAATTTAGTAAACCAAACTATAAATGATGTCAAGGAACAATATGCTACATCGCCGTATGATAGGCAGAACTTAAGCAAGATACCCAATAATGAAATACAATTTATGATAAGTGATAGGTTATTTTTAGAAGTTCTGATCATGGAAATAAGATCAAAAACGATTACGCTTGGTATCAATAAGAAAAGAGAACAAATGAACGCTGAAACTGCTTAGAAAAGGAAATACAAGATTTGGAAAGAGAAAACCCCACGCAGATTAATGCTATTAATTTACAAAGAAAGAAAGATGAGCTTGCTCAGTTACGTAAAACAAAAGTAGATGGGATCATTCTTAGATCCAGAGCAAGATGGGCTTCACAGGGTGGAAAAGTAACTAAGTATTTTTGTAACCTGGAAAAATGACACTTTGTTAGCAAACAGATGTTGAAATTAGTTACAGATCGAGGAAATGTTTTGCTAGAAACAGATGAAATGTTAGAAGAGACCAGGTCATACTACGAGCATTTGTACAAGGAAAGAGAAGTAAAAGATTGAAATTAGCAGGTATATTTCAAATCTGCCACAACTAAATGAAGACGAAGCAGAACGTTTAGAAGGCATGATTACCATCCAAGAAGCATCAAAAGCCCTGAAAAATATGCAGAATGATAAAAGTCCTGGTACAGATGGGATGACTGTTATTTCTTAAAGTTCTTTTGGAAACAAATAGGAGAGTTTGTAATAAGATCATTAAATGAAGGCTTTATAAAAAAAGAGATGTCGGTGTCTCAAAGAGAAGGATTAATAACGTGTCTACCAAAAGCCGATAAACCAAGAGAGTTTTTAAGAAACTGGAGACCAATTTCATTGTTAAATGTTTCGTATAAGATAGGTGCCACCTGTATAGCGAATAGAATCAAGGCTGTTTTACATAAATTAATTAATGAAGACCAGACGGGTTTTGTTCCAGGACGATACATAGGAGAAAATATAAAAACCTTGTATGACATAATGTTTTATCTGGAACAAAATTCTCTTCCTGGTTTACTGGTATCAATTGACTATGAGAAGGCGTTTGATTTGATAAATTGGACATATATGAATGAGATACTTAAAGCTTTTGGGTTTGGGGAAGGTATATGCTGCTGGGTTTCGACATTTTATAAAAACATAAGATCCTATGTAGTTGTGAATGGGAAAGTATCTAAGAGTTTTGAAATAGAAAGAGGTTGTCGTCAGGGTGATCCTATTTCGCCATATCTATTTGTTTTGTGTGCAGAAATTTTAGCATGTAAAATCAGGGAAGACAAGAAAATGAAAGGCATTGAAATACTCAATACGATGTTTAAAATCAGCCAATTTGCAGATGATACAGTGTTCACATTAGAAGGGGATAGGGTTTCGTATGAAAATCTGTTTAAAACTCTTAAAGAGTTTGAAGAGATTTCAGGACTAAAACTCAATTATGAAAAAACTGTAAATGTATGGTTAGGAAAACTAAAAAACTCAAAATGCGAGTATCTTTCCGAAAAGAAAATGAAATGGAATCCATCAAAATATAGGATACTCGGTATTTGGTTCACAGGAGAGTTATCAAAAATGACAGAAATCAACACAGCAGATAAATTTATTGAAGTCAAACAATTGTTTAAAGTTTGGTCAAAACGTATTATGTACACCCCTAGGCAGGATTGCAGTACTGAAGTCCATGATTCTTTCAAAGCTCATATACCTATGGATTCTGTTGCCTAATCCTCCAGAAGATGTAATAAATCAGCTTCAGAAAACATGTTTTGAATTTATATGGAATAAAGAAACGGACAAGATCAAAAGGAAATATGCAGTACTTCCTGTTGAAAATGGAGGTATAGGCGTTCCACATTTAAGCAAATATATACAAGCTTTAAAACTGACCTGGTTAAAAAGAATATACACGACAAATTCAAAATGGAAAACAATATTAAGTGCTACGTTCCCAGAAATAGATTCATTTCACGTCTACGGACCTAGAAAATTCCTCAGCAAAAAAAAAATAATAAATTTTGGAAAGACGTTTTCACTTCGTATTTTGATTTTGCGGATCAGGTATTTTTAAACAATTCGAATGAGGTGTTAGCAGAGCCTTTATTCTGTAATGATAAGTTTAGAGTTTGTAATGACGTCATTAACTTTAAAAACTGGATAGCAAAACAGATACTCCTAGTTAAAGATGTTGTAAATCAAGATGGAAGTTTTCTCGATTATAAAACTTTTTCTGAAAAATATGATATCACTGTAAATTATCTCGAATTCATGGGCTGTATATCATCAATAAAAAGGTATTTAAGAAGTACAAATATTAAAATAACGAACAATAGCTGTAACACATGGCGGTGTTGCTATCTATGTTAGAAATAATCTGTACTGTAAAACCTCGAGTTGATCTGCAGGTTGATGGTCTCGAGGCTGCGTGGATAGAGACAAAACTAGGACAAACAAGTTATTAATTGGTTCATTTATCGAAAACCAAGTTCTAACACCAACTATTGGGATCTGATAGAAGAAAGTATTCACAAAGCAAATAACACATCGTTAAGATTTTTTATTCTGGGGATTTCAATACTGACTTCTTAAACATACCGTCACCCCCACTTTGTAAACATTCTTAATCGCTATCAGCTTGTACAGTTAATAAATGAACCAACGAGAATAACTGAATTAACAGAATCATGTTTTTAGTTATCACCCAGAGCCCCAATATTATACAATCGACGGAAGTTTGGCCAGCTATTTGTAGTGACCACAGTGTTCCATGTGCTATAATCAAGAACACTGTCGTTAAAGAACAATCATTCAGAAGAACGATCTTCAATTATAATAAACTTAATATAGGCAGGTTCTGCGAATTGCTTAACGAGCTGAACTGGGATGAAATAATTTATAACAATGTAGTTGATGAAAGTACAAAAATGTTTTCAGATATTATATTAGAAAAAGCAACACAGTGTATGCCCGTTAGAAGTATTACTGTTCATCCTCAAGATGTAGCTTGGATGACAGATGAAATTCGACTGTTAATTGAGGAACGCCAGAAAATCCACAAAATTGCTAAACAGACTAATAAACCAGAAGACTGGCTCAGGTTTCGACAATTTCGAAACTATGTCATATCCAGAGAAAAGCAAAGAAAGTTGGAACAAACAGAAGAATTAGAGACTAAAGTTTTTAAGTTCAGATGAATTTGGAAACAGAGAATGGTGGAAATTAGTTAAATCTTTCTTAAAAAGAAGGGTATGGACACTAACGAAATTCCACCATCATGCATGATAATATCTTATATCACACAAGTAAAGAGAAAGCTGATATTTTCAATGACTTCTTCATTAGCCAGTCTACTATAGAGAATGAAGAAGATGAAGTGCCCGATATTCCATTCCTTGACCTTGAGCTTAATGAAATTACACTCACTCCCTTTGAAGTTGAAAATGTCATTAGAAACCTTGACAAAAACAAAGCCGTAGGACCTGACCTAATTCACAACAAAATACTGTTGGCATCCCTTCCAGTTATTTTAAACCCTCTGACCTGTCTTTTCAATAGAACTTTAAATGAAGGCAAATTTCCAAAGATATGGAAAAATGCGCATGTAAATCCTTTGCATAAAAAGGCTGGAAAAGAGAAGTGTGATAATTATCGACCGATTTCATTGCTTAGTTGCGTTGGTAAAGTCTTAGAGAGATGTATTCACAAACACGTGTTTAATTTTTTATCATCTAATCAACTTATTTCATCTTCTCAGTCTGGATTTATCCTAGAGACTCTACCGTCAATCAGTTGCTCTGCATATATAATGATCTGTGTAGAGAGATGTATTCACAAACACGTGTTTAATTTTTTATCATCTAATCAACTTATTTCATCTTCTCAGTCTGGATTTATACCCTAGAGACTCTACCGTCAATCAGTTGCTCTGCATATATAATGATCTGTGTTCCTCTTTTGATAATGGTACAACAACGCAAGCCGTTTTCCTTGACATTTCCAAAGCTTTGATCGTGTCAGCCACAAAGGTCTCCTGCATAAAATGAAAGCCATTGGCATACGAGGTAAATTACATGAATGGTTTACTGATTATTTATTAAATCGTACTCAAGCAGTTGCCATAAAAGGCGAAAAATCTGTATACAAGAGAATTCCTTCTGGTGTCCCACAAAGGTTCAGTACTAGGCCCGCTCCTGTTTCTTATATATATCAATGATATTGTAAATGAAATCCAGTCCAACATAAAACTTTTTGCTGATGACACGAGCATTTATTTATCACTCGATAATCCCAATCTCCGTGCTGAAATACTTAATGCTGACTTGGAAAAGATAAACTCATGGGCTAAAACTTGGAAAGTAAAATTTAACGTTGAGAAAACAGAACTGTTGAATCTCACTTCGCAATAGGAATGTGATATTGCCTCTTACATTTGGTTCTACAATTCTACAAAGTACTAACAAGCATAAACACCTAGGTATCATTCTTCAATATGATTGCAAATGGGATGAGCACATAAAACATATAATGACCACTGTTACAATGTTAATTTCATGTCTAAAAAGCTACAAATATAAGTTAAGTAGAAAAGCTCTCGAAATCTTATACAAATCCTATATATTGCCACACTTCGATTATGCCGATCATTGTCTGGGATAATTGTACTGAGATGCAGTCGCAGCATCTGGAAAATTTGCACCTGGAAGCTCTAAGAATCATTACAGGCACTGTTCGTGGAACAAACCATCAAAATTTATACAAAGAGTCTGGATTCTGCCCATTAAAGGAAAGAAGAAAACGGCATAAACTAATACAGTACTATAAAATAATTAATGGCCTAAGCCCCAATTATTTAGTACATCTTATTCCCTCTCTAGTCTCTGACAGAAACCCTCACCACAGGCGAAGGCCTCTAGAACGCACAGTAATGAAATGTAAGACAGAGTTATATAAAAAATCGTTCGTCCCATCCGCAACTCAATTATGGAATGCACTACCTGACTACATTAAATCTAGCAACTCCTTGAGTCAACTGAAACGATATCTGTCTAATTGATGACGCTATAGTTCCACCATATTACTACTTTGGTAAAAGAAGAGAACAAGTAATTTACTGCCGGCTACGTTTTAGGTATGAGTGATCTAAAAACGATATGGTTAACCGACATCTGGATAATAATCCTTCTTGTAGCTGTGGCAATGGAAGAGAAACAGCAGAACACTATTTGTTATTCTGTCCCCTATTAATATAGTTCGTGAAAATACAATTTTGACTCTTCCACAGAATTATACCCAATTACGTTTTCTTTTAGAAGGTAGCCGTGATTTTCAACCTGATGTGAATTCATTAATATTTGGAAAAGTACACCAGTTTATCTCCGAATCGAACCGATTTTAGCCCTGACTTTCTCATTTAAAAAAAAAAATCGTTTTTTGCCTTTTTCATATTTTACTTTCTGTAACTTTATAGTTTGGCTCTTATTTATTCATTATGATCCATTTCTTTACTTTTGCAATAAGAGCTGACTGACAAGTCGATTGGCCCAATACGTAGTTTACTGGATAGATAGTTTGTTTACTTACTGATTAGCCAACGTCATCGCTAAAATTAGTAAATCTTTTTTCTGTTTAAGCGATCGATGTCATAGTGTCTTCGAAAGGGAAGAAAAACAATAACAGGAAATGAAAAAAAAAATTAAAAGGGGAAAAGAAAAGAGGGGAAAAAAGGAAAAAAAGTTAAATCAAATTGAACTACCATACTTCAACACAATACTTATGGAAAAGATGGGTTCTACCCTAAACTACTTTACGTTATTGTATAAGTTTATCTCGAGTTTGTAAAGTGTTCACATATTGTTGTTGATGATGTGATTGCTGCTTCCACTCCCTTCCTCCCATTTTCCATGTTATTCATTTTTATTTTTTCTGCTACTGTGTCTCTTTTTCGGCTCTTTTTTGCTGGTTTTTTTTTTTTTGGTCTGTTTTTGTTTTTCTTTTTCAATGTTTCCTTAAAAAAAATCCCAAGCACGAAGTGAAATGTTTAGTATATTGTGAATGTATTTAACCGCCAATATATTGTAAATGTCAATTTGAGCACAGTATAAGCCTAGGGCTTGTTGTTGCTCATTCGTCCTGTCAATAATGAGTATTCGTTCATTGTTTCTGAAATAAAGTTATTTAAACCAATAGCTGTAATCTAAGAACCAAAGCATTACAAATAATATCCAGCGTTAGAAAGGGATCGAAACCTTTTACAGCACTCTCATTGAAAAAATAACAATATTTGATATAAGCTCCTTTGCAAAATGGGAAGATAAATAAAAAATTTTGGTAGATTGGGAAACACAATGAAACAAGTGAAACAAATTAAAGAAATTAAATTAAAATGGTTCCAAATAAGAATTTGTCACAATATTTTGGTTACAAACTGTATCTTAAAGAAGATGGGAATTCTTACCACTGATCTGTGTACATTTTGTGAATCCGAAACCGATTTAGTTCAACACTACTTGTGGCAGTGCCAGTTTGCGAAACATTTCTGGGGGAACTAGAAAAAACATTAAAAGAAAGATGTGAACATTGCAGCAGAATAGAGTTTAATGTGGAGCTGGTTCTATTCGGAAATGATGAGCATACAAAAACTGATGAAGTTTTTGAACACATTATTCTATGGGCTAAACATTATATACATAGATGCAGAATAAATAAAATAAAACCTACTGTCAATCATTTCTTGAGAGAACTTAATCATATATACAGGGCGGAAAAATATATGCATTATTCAGAAATGAAATACATGGAATTTGATAGAAAATGGAAC
>CM031623.1:41909409-41921909 GCA_018398815.1 Conus ventricosus
TTTTAGTTAAATAACCCTTCAGCCTTTTCTTACGAATTAAATGGCAGTAGCTTGGAACACACTTAACCCAAGCACACATGTGGTGCAGAGTTAGAGCCACACACTACAAAGCATTCCAACAATCATCAGTCTGCATACATCAATTCAACAGTTTTCCCCTAGTACAGGCAAACTGCTTTTCCTATCAGAATTTATCATTCAGTTATCATCTTAACTGACAGAATTGCATACTGGCAAAAGACAGATTGTACACAAAGAATGGTGGTCAGATTGTTAACGAAGAACATTATCCAAGCATGGGAATGGCTTTTACCAAGTTGAATACTCATTGATCATCTTGATAGATGTCATCAAGCACTGGCATAAAGTTATACTGTAAAACCACATGGCATACATAGAAACAATGCATAGTCTCTAACTTTAGAAACATAGTTTTCAACTTACAGTTATGGGAGATCAGTGAACCGTAGACCGGAATAGAGTAGGTGAGATAAGCGTTCACTCTCTCTGGTTTACCCGTGTTGTCTTTGTGGCTACACTGTATTGTATCTACAGTTGGTAAGTGGAAGCAGTGATTGCTCACCATGGGTTTCCCCTTCTTATAGACCAAACCATTTTTTCTGTTTCCTATCCTGGTTTGCTTTATGTCACTAAAGACAAAGGAAAAGGGGAGGGGGGGGGGGGGGTCTAGTCATCCCCCACCACTTACAGTGGGAGTTCCAGTATGACATGCTTTTGTCGGTCATTGGGGTTTGAATTTAAAGCGCTTGTATTGGCACGTGCCAATTAACAAAAGACCGTTAAACACGATTGCATCATTCGCAAGCCACGCGCATGACATGACAGTCAGGTGGGGGGTTGGGGGAGGGTGGTGGTGACAGGGATGGAGGGAGGTTGGTGCTTTGGTGCCAAAGTCGGGCACTCGCGACTTCAAACGACTGCGGGAAGAGTGAGGAGGTGAGGGGTTTGAATTGGGAAGGAAAGGGGAGGGGAGGGTGATGGCAGTGTAAGCATGATTGCTGCTTGTGAGACAAAGGGAGAGAGGAAGAAAGAGTGGGGAATAAATGGTGGGAGTAGATTGAGGTGTCCATGTGTGTTTGTACAATATGGAGAGTGTTCAGGACCGATAGGGATGGAGTCGTCAAGTGAATTGTCACACACACACACACACACACACACACACACACACACACACACACACACACACACACACACAGCACGCACGCACGCACGCACGCACGCACGCACGCACGCACACACACACACACACACACACACACACACGACGACACCACACACACACACACACACACACACACACACACACACACACACACACACACCACAACACACACACACACACACACGCATGCATGCACGCACGCGCGCACTCTCTCTCTCTCTCTCTCTCTCTCCTCTCTCTCTCTCTCTCTCTCCCACACACACACACACACACACACACACACACCACCACACCACCATGCATGCACGCACGCGCACTCTCTCTCTCTCTCTCTCTCTCTCTCTCCTCTCTCTCCTCTCACACACACACACACACCACACACACACACACACACACACACACACACACACACACACACACACACACACACACATTCACTGAAGCTTGAACAATAAAACTGGCTGCTTTTCAGACTCCAGCACGAGTTTAACGATTCGTTCAATGTTTCCCAAACACCGGATTGAAGGCGAAACTTAGGAACATGAAAACGCATGACAGGCTAGTGCCAGGCAAATGAAAATAAAATAAAAATCAGTTGGGGCCAGGAATCTTGTGTGCAAGTCAAACACTTTGTAAAGCATTTTAAACAGGAACAAAAAGATGACAATTATCACAGTAACGTTGTTCAAACTCTAATGCTGACGATCTTAACATTCCCACATGATGTTAGAATATGAAAACCTGCAGGTTTAGTGTGATCTGCTTCTCATTTACTGAAAAAAAATTGCATCAGAAAGCACAACTGCATTCAGCAATATATCTGACAAAGACGTTTTTGTATGAAATTCAAAAGAACGAATAACTGGTATAATTGTCACACTGTCACTTTTGCACACGTGCGTTCATGACAGCATTTACTCCATACGCACACGCAATCTTTCCAATCAACCAAAAGGCGCACTGCCGAATGTTTTTTTCTTCTCCCCCTCTCCTTCGGGAAAACACTTTACTAAATCACATCAACCAATTTACAAACAGATATTATACATGTATCTCTCTTTACACTGAGAGATAAATTAATCCATTCAAGATTCTATAAAGTCATGGCCTTCACATCACATTAGCCCAAAATCCAGACCAGGAGAATAAATAACTCCTGAAAACATTGATGCCATGCCTGCATCAGATATAAGACTCCATACTGTCATGCTTCCCTGTCTCTCTCAGACATCGTATTGCCCCCTTGATTTCTCCCGTCCTGGAGATAAGATTTCCGACTTCTCTCCCTCGACTTCTCCTGTCACTGGAGAGATGATGAGTTCCAACTCCTCTCCCTCGACTTCTCCTGTCACGGGAGAGATGACGATTCCAACTCCTCTCCCTGGAGTCATTTAATTGCTGGGGCTGAACTACCTGTGTGTTCCCCACACCATGGCCATCTTTAACCACCTCACGGGGTGAAAGGTGAAGGTAAAGGGGCAAAGGGTGAAGGGCTGAAACACGAATAAGGTTCGTGTAAGTAACCTGCTTCCCAATTTAATTATGAATTCTTTCCTTTCTCTTTTCTTTAGGTTTTCCCCTGTAGCTTTCCCCAACTATCTATGGCTCACCTGGTAAAGACTGATCAGCAGTGAGGACCAGCGTTCTGACAGGTTCGAGTCTCTAGGCCATCTGGGCTAAAACTGATTCTTTCCTCCCTCCTCCTAGTGAGTGCATACTCAGTGTTCAAAACACATGTCCAGCACCTTACCAGCCCTTGTTAAACTATCTCTCAGTGGTCACTTTCACCCACTGACCACGCTTCTTTCTTTAATGAGTCTTTCTCACAATTATTTGGGGACGCCTGCTACACAGTCAAGCCACATGAATATTCTTCCTTTTAGTAGTGGCATGGGGAAATGATTCATATCACTAACTACATGTGATGGAGCGTCACATGCCTTGATGTGAGGCTACGTCACATGACAATAATCTAGCTGGTATGTAAGTGAAATAAGAATGATTTCGATGATTGTCATTCACTGTGTCTTTATATAGTCATAATCAATGAAAACAAAGTGACAGACTAATTGCATTTTTTGGGAAATACAACAGATGTTTCATAACCAACTGTGTTTCGGAGAATTAAACCCCATGTTGCATTCTTTGATATTGAAAATAGTAAATCATGTCTACAAGCAAAACAAAGGGTTATGATGTGGCTTTATTGACTGTTAGAAGGCGCATTTGATTCAGTTTGAACTACCTGTTTATGTACGAATGTAATATTCGATATCTTTTTTAAATCTCTGAATTATTTTGGTAGAAGGTGACTGATATGTTCCTAACGCATTCTTTTGATATAATTTTTCATTTTCAGCTTTATGCGCATGAGGTGAGTATGTCTTCTACAGTGTTACCATTTGCCAAAGTGATTGTTCAACATTCCAAGGACATGTATGGCTTTGTCCATTTCTTGTTGTAGTTTTGATTATTCACTCCATTACTGACATGACTGAAAGTGCAAAAAAAAAAACCCATGGATTTTCAACAATTATTACAGAACACAACACTGTGTCAACCGTCGTCTTATACCGAACATTCGTTAACAACAATCCGTTTGTTCCCTGAATGTTTCTTTTTTCTCATTTGTTTTGAGCTTTCGTTTATTATTGAAGTCCTTTCCGGCTCCACGCAATCATCGAAGTCATCATACCCACATAAGAGGCCTCCAAGGATCTTCAGAGAAACTCTCATTCCATCCCCAACACCCCGTATCAATCAAGTCATCATTGCAGAAATGAAAGGAACCCTCGGATCTTCACAAACTGCTCACAACACGGCATCACAGCACACGAAGCGAGCCCTCCTCGCCCCCCCCCCCCCCCCCCCCCCCCCCCAAGCCACTTCCCTGAACCGGTCCATCCAGACACAGGCCTGTGGCTAACCTTTCTGAACTTCATTTTCTTTCTGGGGATGACACCACCTCCACCACCACCACCACCACCACCACCTCCACCACCATCCATCTCTGCAGTATCGATCGTCAGGCTGGAACTGGCTTCCTCATTCTGTTCTGGCTCTGCAAAGAACTGGTGAGCAGACAAGGGAGGGAACATGACGGCCACAGAAGCTTGTGGAATAGTAGAGGGTGATGAAAGTAGCTGTTTTCCCGTTACTGGTGGTGATGAAAGCAGGGGGGGGATTGGGGGCGGGGGGGGGCGGGAGGGGAGGTGGATGGGTGATGTGTTTTCCTTGGCCAGCAAGGTTTGACTGAAAGCAGAAAAAGGGAAGTCGCACATTAGGTGACGACAGAGACAACAGAATGCATCATACACACTGTTCGTACTTGTACAACTGAAAAAAACTGTGAACCGACCGAAGGGAGAGAGAGAGAGAGAGAGAGAGAGAGAGAGAGAGAGAGAGAGAGAGAGAGAGAGAGAGAGAGAGAGAGAGAGAGAGAGTGAAAGTTAATGAAAGTTTAATCATGCTTAGGCCATTGCTCCTCATGAAGGGGTGGGTATATACAAACATTTCTCCAATCTGGCATTTAGAATCAATGACATCCTTCACAATACACTTTGCGATAGTTTCAAGAAATGAGAACTGAACATAGTTTAAAAAGCCTTGTAAAGATAGACTAACAAATTTCTGACCGCTTTTCATGGTACACGCCTTAAGTAACTCTATTTCAAACCGACTTGGTACTCATACTATTTCAATAGTGTGTATTGTGCTCTTGAGTCGCAGAGAACAGGACAACATGGTACAAAATGTACCTCATTTTCTTTCTCTCTTTGACAAAGTGGACATAGTGAGTCACCTTCACTGTGTTGTCTATGACGATTGCGGTGTACTGGAATTTCAGGAATGCCAATCCTAAATCTTATCAATGCATACCTGAAATGTCTGTCTGAATTGAGATATAAATATGTTTTAACATCAGGGACAGTACCGAAGGTTCTTCAAACAGTCACAGAAACCAAAAACCGTCCAGCAATGGAAACAATGAGTAAATCAGTATTTAGAGTACACCTTAGTAAGGAAATCGCCTTGCTGGAGAGAGAGAGAGAGAGAGAGAGAGAGGAGAGAGAGAGAGAGAGAGAGAGAGAGAGAGAGAGAGAGAGAGAGAGAGAGAGGAGAGAGAGAGAATCCTTTCTCAGACATTACAGCCGCGCCACCTAGAATCCAGCCACCAATCCGGTACAGATGAGGGGAGTTCCCTTGTCGCTCTACCCCCCCCCCCCCTCCTCCTTTCCCCTTCCCTTTTCAATTCACACCATGTGCGTGAAACAGAGACTTGTCTCCTTGGGGAAGACACTGTGGTCATCGCTAATGGAAAGGGAAAGGGGGCGCTTGAGGGATCAGAACACAAGGAGATGACGTGCAAGAAGGTGGACGTGTGCAGCGAGACAGGGATAAGGGGGGGGGGGGGGGGGGGGGGGGGGGGGGGGGGGGGGGGGGGGGGGGGGGGGGAGAGTAGGAGCAGAAAAAAAGTTTGAAGTAACAAAGAAAGCAAAGTGATGGGACGATGGCAGACAGAAGGTAGAATCCCCCCCCCAAAAAAAAAAAAAAAAAAAAAAAAATAAATAAAATAAAATAAAGCGAAGGAAATGTCACAACGTCTAACGCTACTCTTCCCCCCACCCCTCCACACACACACACACACACACCACTCCCCCTCCCCCTTCACACATCACCCCTTTTTCTCCACCTCCTCCACCTCTATTGCCCCACCACATCACGCCTCCCCCCCCCCCCCCCCCCCCCCCTCCCTCTTCCTCTCGTTTCCACAGTTTTGCCCGCTTTTAACTTCAACGTACCATTTGAATTAAGATGGTCAGTGTCTCGTCCAAGAGCTGCTTGTTTCTGAATAGTTTCTGATCATTTCTTTCTTTCTGTATGTATTGTTCGTTTATTCATGTATTTATTTATTTTTTTATTTTTTTTATTTATTTATTCATCTATTCACGTGTTATTCATTCATGTATTTATTGTGTATTTAATATATATATATTATTTATCTATTTATTTGTGTATTTATGTATTTATTTATTCATTCGTTCGTTCTTTCGTTAATTAGTTCATTCATCATTCATTCATTCATTCATTCATTTTACTCGACTTCATTCAGCTGTAGCACCCTTCCACTGCGGGCTCACGGGTTGGCAGATGTGGTGTGGCCCATATGGATTAGCCCGCACAGTGATGCCTGTCTAACGGAACTACTACTGAAAATAGACGTCGTACGAGGGCTTCGATAGCGTTTTTACGCAGATTATTGTCATGGGCACTGGTAAAGGGAATTTTGTTTAGTGTTTTTTTGTTTGTTTGTTTGTATACTATTGTGAGCTTTATATTCACATATAATGCAGTAAAACGACCACCTATCAAAAACACCACACGGGGGAGGGGGAGAGAACTTTGGAACACACAGATAGACTGATTGACAATTGAACAGACAGATAGGCAGATGGACAGTTAATGAAGAGAGAGAGAGAGAGAGAGAGAGAGAGAGAGAGAGAGAGAGAGAGAGAGAGAGAGAGAGAGACAGACAGACAGACAGACAGACAGACAGACAGACGCAGACAGACTGAGAGAGACAGAGAGAGACAGAGAGACAGAAAGATGCCATTTCCTTCACAGTAAACAATAAGAACCCTCATAAGGATTTAAAAAAAACGATTTCTGTATCAAAACGTTCTTAACACGGCACACACCATACCATTAAAGAAACAGACAGGCACACAAACAACTTTTTTTTTCAATGGTATCAAAAATATCAGCATAATCAATGAGGTTCGTGAGTCAAAAATAACAACAACAACAACAACAACAACAAAAACAACAACAACAACAACAACAACACCAATAATAATTTAACCTCGATGAGTACTCAATCCACTTCTCCAGCCATTCTCACGCAATTCTTAGCGTTGAAGGTTTCCCCGCTGGGAGGTCGTGGGTTCAATTCCCATTGGAGGAGGCATTTCTTTGTGATACTCCTACACAGATCTGTTGAGGATGTAAATGGCTGAAATTGGAGAAGACTGGACCCAGAAGTCAAGTTTGATTCACTCAAAGGATGCGTATCTAAGTGTTGCTCAAATTTCCTGGCCAAGACCGCAGGTGTCTGTATCCCCTCAGGCCATCCGGTTTCGTTACTCCATTCAAACTGTCGGTGCTGATTCTGCAAGTGGAACTCTCTGGGTGCGGCCGTGTAATTGGAGACCAACATGAGCGTCGAGACAGTAACACCATTGAGAATTACGAAAAGAGAGACAGGAAAAAACCCCACTTTGTGTCTTTACAGTTTGCTTCATTCTCTGATGTATTTAATCCTCTTTGGAGAAATTACTAGTGTGCGGGCTTTCCATGGGGTTTCTGGAAGCCTATAGTTATGGCGATTTCCATGAAACAGGCCACATGGGTCATTGCCGCCCAGACAGTTTTGCTTCCAAATTATGCACAGTTGACTTGTGCAGATGTTCTAGTAAATTGCATGGTGCCTAAGTGAGACAAGGACAGACAGACGGTAGAAATCATCACCGACGTAACTCGGCTGCAGTGTAGTGTCTCCTATAGTGAGGTGTTATATGTCGACAGCCGTCCGCATATTTTCTTTCTGGCTATCTATCAATCAATCAATCAATCAATCAATCAATCAATCAATCAATCAATCAATCAATCGATCTCCCTTTCTCTATCTATCTATCTATCTATCTATCTATCTATCTATCTATCTATCTATCTATCTATCTATCTATCTATCTGTACGTGCGCATGTGTGTGTGTGTGTGTGTGTGTGTGTGTGTGTGTGTGTGTGTGTGTGTGTGTGTGTGTGTGTGTGTGTGTGTGTGTGTGTGTGTGTGTGTGTGTGCGTGCGCGCGCGCACGTGCGCGCATGCATGCATATTTTTATGTGTGTGTGGGGGGTTGGGGGGGGGGGGGTGCGCAACTGAAAGTGATGAGCTTGAATATCGTTTTCAACACGGTAAAATATCTATTTTGAAAGAAAACTATTCGGAAGGCAGAAACACTGAGACTGGAGGGAGAGGGACGTGTTGGTGTATATGTGTGTCAGGGTAGGGTGGGGCGGCAATGGGTCCGTGTATATGTGTGTCAGGGTAGGGTGGGGCGGCAATGGGTCCGTGTATATGTGTGTCAGGGTAGGGTGGGGTGGCAATGGGTCCGTGTTGCCAGGTTTATAGATGTGGGGAGGTAACTTCTGCCTAAACAGGCTTAGAAATAGCCAGCTACCTAAACCAAAGAAGTCAACAGCCAGAAATGTAGACTTCATTCTGCTAACGTTTTATGGGTGATCATTTTCGTACAGGAGCATCAAAGTAATTTGAACTGTTCACAGATCCCTTTGTGTCACTGTTGAGGTCAGAACTGCAATTTGAATCCCGGTCATGCGTGCGCTATTACAGTTCCGAAGAAGAAAAAAATATAAGAAAACAGATCCCCCTCCCCTCTACTACTACTACTACTACTAACTACTACTACTACTACTACTACTGCTACTGCTGCTGCTGCTACTACTACTACTACTACTACTACTACTACTACTACTACTACTACTACTACTACTGCTGCTGCTACTACTACTACTACTACTACTACTACTACTACTACTACTACTACTACTACTACTACTACTACTACTACTACTGTTGCTGCTGCTGCTTCTGCTGCTTCTCTCTTTTACTACTTTCAAAAGATATAATGAACAGAGAGAGAGAGAGAGAGAGAGAGAGAGAGAGAGAGAGGGAGAGAGAGAGGAGAGAGAGAGAGGAGAGAGAGAGAGAGAGAGAGAGAGAGAGAGAGAGAGAGAGAGAGAGAGAGAGACAGACAGACAGACAGACAGACAGACAGACAGACAGAGACAGAGCTTGGAGTCCAATGCTCTATTTGCGGAGCATGGCCATAGGACTCTGTCGTAAATAACCAGCCCGTGTGTCTGACGCTACATCAGTGACGCTCATCCCTGGCAATGCGTCCGTCCCTAACACTGGAATGGCCCGTCTGTTAGGTGCTCTCTGTTGTGGCAATATCGTCCCTCACTAACACTGGAATGACCCGTCTGTTAGGTGCTCTCTGTTGTGGCAATATCGTCCCTCACTAACACTGGAATGATCCGTCTGTTAGGTGCTCTCTGCCCTGGCAATATTGTCCCTCACTAACACTGGAATGACCCGTCTGTTAGGTGCTCTCTGTTGTGGCAATATCGACCCTCACTAACACTGGAATGACCCGTCTGTTAGGTGCTCTCTTCTTTCTCAGATGTCTGAAGAAGAGATGTTTCGAACAGTCACTAGCTCTATTTTGTATTGTGCATAAAATCAGCAAACTTCAAAGAAAAATTACTTCCTGCTGAACGAAAGAGACAAACAAATTTCAAGACAAAACACGACGCGTTTTGGAGTCTTTGTTTGTTTGTTTTTTTTTCAGGCAAGACAAACATCAGTGAAGACAATGAAAACAAAAACTGAACAGTCACTTATCTCCTCAAATCTGGCGAAAAATGGTTATGCAATTACTTTCTGTGTCTTCAACGTTGTTTGTTTTGCCTGAAGAAGACCAAAGAGGTCGAAGCGTGTTGTACTTTGTCTCGTCATTTGCGAACTTTAACATTGGAACTTTCTAAGCAAGAATAAGTACTACCGTTATCACATTTTGCAGAATGATGAATATTTTTCACACATTTTTGCAGCCATTCCATGGTGGAAGATGTCACCAGATTGTATTTAGCTAAAACAAAATTGACTTTAATTTTTTCAACAATAGTTTCAAGGGAACAAAGCTGTCCTGTTTGAAATGTTTGTCTTTTACCATAACTGCAATGCAAAAAAAAAAGACACGTTAGATAATATCCTACTGTTGTGACAAATATTGTTACATATTGTGCACTTTCTATGAATCAGAAGTGCAGATAAACATAAAAAAAAAATTACTAAACAGAGAAACCAACACATCTTGCTAAAAAGAGTTAAAAATATAAGATGAACATTTTTTTTTAATAATGACTTACATTGAACGAAAACAGGTTTGTCTGTCTGTTTGTTTGTTTGTCTGTTTGTTTGTTTTCAGAACATGGCCTGGGGAGGAAGGGGTAGGGATGCAAGGTTCCACACCCCACAAAAACTTCTCCACCCCTCCCATTCCCTACACCTAGAAAACCAATCTGACTTTCGTAGTCAGTGACTGTGGCCGGAATGCATTGTAAACATGTTACTTTCATGGGTACAGCGTCACAACGGATTGAGTGTGACCTGCTTCATCATTGAGTCGGCCACAGGGAGTGCGTTGTTAATATTTCACTGGCACTACCTCAACATTCCGAGATGGTGTGCCTGGCTAGTGCCCAGGCCCTCAGCAATCAGGGATGGTCGTGGCGGTGTTGTTAATGTTATACTGAGTAGTCAGCCGCCAACGAAGGAAGAAGAGAGAGAGAGAGAGAGAGAGAGAGAGGAGAGAGAGGAGAGAGAAGAGAGAAGAAGAGAGAGAGAGAGAGAGAGGGAGTGAACACTAAACACTGAACATGTTTTAATGTCATTAGCTATACAGCCTTAGTGACATGGGGGGTAAGGCACAAAATATCCATATCGAAAACGAAAGAAACAACATAAAAGAAACATCCATCAATTGGAAGCTTGAAAATACAAGCAAAATAGGCCGTATATCGACCATCCCGATTAATATTATTCATAAAAGTAAATATGTAAATACGATAACCAAAATATTTACTACTTCCTGTACCATTCATTTCCTTTCATTTGAACATCGTAAGTTCTAGTTGATGATAGCTTCTGCGCGTATCTTCAATGCCTCTGCAATGTATCTGGCAAGTGATTTCACTGAATTATCATCATAATTCAGTTTCAGAATTCCAAATGTGTCCTGATTTATGGCAACATACTTTTGAAAACTACACACTTATCTCGTACAGCACTGTAATTTCTACAATGAAACAAAAAATGCGACTCATCCTCCCTAAGGAAACCCACAATGGACACGGTGACGCTGTAGATGACTCAGTATAGAACCATCTTTTATGGGCGTTTAGACCAAGAATCCTTGTTCTAAGTCTGGATAGACAAATTTTATGCCATCTGTTCGTTATTACTGAAATATACTTTTCCGTTTCAAATATACTTTTAAAGTCATAAAACCAGTTATATTTACCCGTGTTTTCCATTTTAGAATGCCAGTTTTGTTTATATGAGCTATAATCCTGTCTTTGAATTCCAGAATAAAACTATCCTCATACCAACTCCCTGGCACATCCATACAATCCCAAATCCGTGAGTAGTCAAAATCTTTAACAGAATATACCCAATTTTCTTTTCCCCGTTCATGTTCATTCAATAACATTTCATAAGCCTGTTTACAAAGTCTTGAGGCAGAAGCCTCAGTAGTTTTAGCCAATTTTATACATTTAATGTTTGACCTAATATACAATGGGTTATCTGCCGGTTTCTCCATAGATTACAGTATTCGAAGAATGTAGGGGAACATTTAAAAAGCGCTTAATTGCAAACGTATGAACTTTTCTAAATCTTTGTTGTTTATGAAGTCCCCATATTTCAGCACCATATGTAGAACTGGCTCAATTTTGGCATCAAAGAGTTTCCAGAATATTCTTGAATCAAGTGAGTTAAGTTTGTGCAAAGCTCTTAAAATCTCTGTGACACCTTTTTTCCTTTTCTACAAGTCTCTGTTACCTGCGTTTTGTAAACTCAACTTTGTTGTAAAAATCATGCCTAAATACTTGTAGGAATTAGTTACTTTAACCTCACTAGTGCCGTAAAACCATTTTTCATGACGGGAGAGATGACCACCCTTTCTAAATACCATTATGTTAGTTTTATCAAGGTTAACCTTTAAAAATAGACGATCTGCCTCTTGCTTTAACCTATTTAACTGATTCTGAAGACCTACAGTAGTGCTGGACAACATTATTACATCATCTGCAAATAGCATAAGAAAAAATTCAGCCGCTCCTGGGATCATTTGAATACCATGTTTTCCATTTTTACTTATCTCCACTGTCAATTCATTAATAAAAAAATGAAAACAAAAGTGGGCTTAATAAACAACCCTGCTTCACTCCTTGTGGACAGTTAAAGACATCTGAATAAACACACCTATCCCGCACGCATGCTACCACAGAATCATATTCACCACGAAGAGCCATATATAGCTTGCCATCCACTCTACTTTTACGTAAATTATAATCCACAGCATATTTCGATTCACGGAGTCGAAAGCCTTTCTAAAGTCTACAAAGGCGACATACAATTTTTTGTTTTTCAATAAATGCGTTTGAATTAGTG
>CM031623.1:41925886-41983386 GCA_018398815.1 Conus ventricosus
TTCTTTTCTTCTTCTTCTTCTTCTGTCTTGATTGCTTACTTTTTTTTTCTCTCGTCTTCTTTCTTTCTTTCTTTCTTTCTTTCTTTCTTTCTTTCTTTCTTTCTTTCTTCTTATTTCTTTCTGTCTTTCTTTCTTTTCTTCTTCTTTCTTTCCTTCCTTCTCCTCATCTCCTCCTCATCTTTGTCGTTGTCGTTGATATCCTCCCAGTCTTCTCTCTCTCTCTCTCTCTCTCTCTCTCTCTCTCTCTCTCTCTCTCTCTCTCTCTCTCTCTCTCTCTCTCTCTCTGTCGCAAGTAGAGGAAGACGAGGAAAAGCTAACGAAAAAAAAAAAAAAAAAAAGAAGAAGAAGAAACGAGAGCCAAAGGTAAACACAACAGAAAGCATGACGCTAGGGGAAGGGGTATTAGGAAGTCAAGAGTTGTGTGAACGTGTCGGCAACTAGCAGCCCCAACAATGGTAAACATCTCTTGGGGAGGAAATCTTCACCAGCCCTGATGGCAGCTCTTCAGTCAACTCCGTGAGGGCGTTACCAGAGTCATTATCGTGAAGCCACAACACATGATAGACTTCTCTCTTCTTCTCTCTCTCTCCTCTCTCTCTCTCTCTCTCTCTCTCTCTCTCTCTCTCTCTCTCTCTCTCTCTCTCTCTCTCTCTCTCTTCCTCAGGCACACACACACACACGCGCGTGTGCACACACACACACCACACCACACACCACACACACAACACACACACACACGCACGCACGCACGCACGCACGCACGCACGCACGCACGCGCGCGCGTGCACACACACATACACACACACATGCGCGCATATGTGCACTGACACACACACAGACACACACACACATGCGCGCATATGTGCACTCACACACACACACACACACACACACACACACACACACACACACACACACACACACACACCACACACACACACACACACCACACGTGCGCATATGTGTACTGACACACATACAGACACACACAGAGGCACACACAGACATACACACACACACACACACACACACACACACACACACACACACACACACACACACACCACACACACACACACACACCACACCACACACACACACATGCACATGCACACGCACGCACGCACGCGCGCGCAAGCACACACACACACACGCACACAAACCCGCACTCACACGTGCGCGAGCGCCACACACACACACACACACACACACACACAACACACCACACCACACACACACACACACACACAACACACACACACACAACACACACACACCACACTGAAATAAATAACTGTAGGCCCTGAAATAAAATATCAAATCGGACACTGATTTTCCCAAAAGGGCTAAAAACATATAATCTCAAATGACTCTAAGAACTATACTTCTCGATTTTAGAATCCTCAGATATGAAAAAACATCTATTGCAAAAATCTATTGTGTCTCCTATCCCTCCCTGGAAACTGGTTCGAGCACATTTTGATATTGACCATACAGTTTTAAACAAAGGCTGAAAATTTTTAATTTGTTATTACCCAAATATGAAAATGCATTTGCATGATCCTTTTTCCAACCATTTAAGATATACACTGATGGATCATTAATCAATGAACATGCAGGTGCGATTTTTATCACCCCAGGCCTTAACAAAGAAAATCATATTATCTGGGAAAAAAAAACAAACTATTTTCACTGGCGGTTAACAGCTAAACTATGGCTTAAAGTTTGTTGTTGATTCCCCGCAAAATTATTTAAGTTGTTTTAGGGTGTAGATTCTAAGTCAGTTCTTACTGCAATGAAGAATTTTTAGATTAAAAGTTCGAATGAGATGATCACTGAAATAAATAACTTAGTCCATTTCCTCTCAGTTAGAGACCTGAAGTAACATTTCTTTGGGTGCCTTCCCACTGTGGGTTATATTATAATGAAAGGTTGATGTTTAGCAAAGAGAGGAGCAAACGATCTTCAGATTCGCAATTTTTTAACTTCTCTTTTGTCAGTGCAAGAGTGCTATACGTTGGCGGGAAAAAGTACAATTTTTCATTTTCATTGATAGAAAGAGAAACTGGGTGCTTTGGTTTACACGATAAAATGAAAAAATATTCATGAAAAGTTAAGTAATGTCGATCAAAACATTTATCTTGTCACGACCTGTCTGACACACAGACAGGCGTGAAGGCCTCGACCTGAAACTTTTTCCACTGTCAGGTAGTTTTGTCTTTTGTTTTTTTTCTTGCGTTTCAAGACCTTTTGGTTCATCCCAGAAACCGTGTCATGTTCGGGGTTAATTCTAAGAAACCCTCGTGCTTTACGCACAGCACTTAATTCACCTTTCTGTCCCCCGTCTTGAGGGGAACTAAACTCTAGTAGGTCTGCGGAGTTCTCCCCCCCTGTTAGTATTAAGAGTTTTATTTACGTATTTTTGAAGGAGGAACTCAGCTTCGCGAGGCGGGTAACATCAGGGCTCTCGTTGGTGTCCCTCCGAGAGGGGGTCTCATATCCCCACTTGGTTCTCGGCGAACAGTGGGTAACGCCTTTGTTAGGTTTGAGGCCAACACTGCGGAGCTGTCTCATCCCTACTTCCCCCACGAGCCGAATGGGGTAAGCTTTGAATTATTATTTTTCTTGGTTTATTCTCCTTCACCACATCTTTGTTTTTGATGCTTACGGCTTTTGAGGGGATCAGGGTTGGATCCTTGGCCTTAAGTAACTTTAGCAAGTAGTACCGTTTCCTTCCCCCCCCCCTCTTTCTCTCACTCTCTCTCTCTCTCTCTCTCTCTCTCTCTCTTTCTCTCTCTCCCCCTCTTTCCCTCTCTCCTCTTTTCCTCTTTTTTTCCCTTTTTGATGGTTGTCTTGTTCGTTCATTTAAAAATGTGTATAAAATTTTTTTTTTTTTGTGCCTCTCCTTTGGGTTTCCCAAATCCCTCGTTGTTCTGAATTAACTGATATAGAATATAGAGGGAAACTTACTGTTGGGATTTTCTAACTCGAAGATTTCCCTGGGTCACGGGAAATCATTCCATGTTTTCAGTCCGAGTAGTGAAGTTTGTTTTGTTTTTTCGATGGCATCAGCGACATTATGGATATGATGTTGGCTGGCGCAGTCAGCCCGTACATGGCTCGGATTCCCTCCTTTGCTTCCTTAGAATCTGGTTTTTGGGGGTTTTTTTTGCGTGACGAGGGCCCTTTGCGGTGAACGGGAGAAATAGTTGATATTTTGTTGTGGTGCCTTGTGTGGGTGTGTAGTGGAGGATGTGTGTACATGGACATTTTTAACACCTGTATGCATCAGTGGGGGTTTGGGGACATTTTCGTACCCCGGGTTATAGCTCTCTGTTCCAGGAATTTGGAAACAAGTGGCTCGCAGCCTTTTAGTCTGGGGCTGGGAGGGACGTGCTGCCGCAGGTCGCCGGGTCCTCGCGACAGGTGAGCGGCGTCACCAAGGGATGTCGGGAGAAGCCTGCACGGCCCAGCCTCGGGACGTTTCTACATCCCTGTCCTGGGACAGCCCGTCCGGCACTCTCCGTCCCCGTTGTTCCTTTCCTCCTCCCCCCCCTTCCCCAGTTCCGCGCAGCACCGCTTCAAGAGTTTTAAACTGCGCGGCGCGGGCTGGGGTGTGGGAGTCGACGGGAGGAGCGCCAACCATCACCATCGCCATCTGCACCCCCTTTAGTTTGTGTCACCTCCAAGCCGTTCATCGTTCGTCTTTCCCGTCTCGTACGTGCTTGTGATTTTTTTTTTATTTTTATGAATCTGTGTCGTTTAAAAACCAGTGTTGCCAGTCATGGGACGTCGCTAAGTCCAAGTGCCCAGACAGTTTAAATAGACTAAACAGAGACCAGTGCCCATTCTGTTCCAAGCTGGCGACTTTTGGTGTTCTCTGCCTAAGGAAGCGACGCCTACTGGGATTCAACTCGCACCAACACACACGATTTGTATAGTCACCTATTTATGCATATTTGGAGAATAGTCATTGTTTTCGTTATTGATGTGTTATAATGATTGCGTTTTTGAGTTTAATATATATTTTATTCATGTGGGTTAATGCTGGTGAGGAGACCCCCGTGGTTTCCCTTGCTGTTTTTATTCTCAAAATTGTACTACAGGTCCCTGCCGCGGCCGACTGAGGCCCCAAAAGGTTTTTTTATTTGTGTTTACACTAGACTTCCCACCCCAGAAAAACCTGTATTTACATGTTCCTGACGTGTCGGTTGGTCCCCTGGGTACCGCGTAGAGCTAATGGGGTCAATTGGCATAAAAAGGTTTCCCCCTTTTTAAAATTTGGGCTCCTGGAGAGGCAGATGCTGTTACGTCTTTTTGTGGGGGGATGAAAGGTGTGAGTCAGTGTGGGTTTGCTGCGGTAATCGGGAGGGGTTGTCGCTGTCTTCCTGGGGACCCCTGGGGGTCGCTGGTGGGAACGTGACATCTTTTGGGGGCTCGTCCGGGATTTCTCAGATATTCCGGGGCCCCCCTCCCATTGTTGGCGGGGAGCTCTGCCTGCTCCGCTGGTCTGCTCGGAGAACGTTTCAGCACTTGCCTTGCCAGTTCCTCACAATCGCTACTAGGTGGCTGAAGGCTGCCGACTTGGTCGGGTGAACTCAAGACTTACCTTCCCCTGTTAGCGTTAGTCCCCCGTTCCACACCCCGTACTTTCCTCCCTGGTGCCTGTTTTTTTTAGTTGGGGTCATGGCGAGCGACCCTAGACGTTCAAGACCTGTGACCGGTCGCAGCACAAGATAGTGACAGCAGTTTCTATAATGTAGTGACTAGTTCGGTTGTGTATAGCACTGCACCAGCACCCCTACGGCCACAACCCCCTCAGGTATGGGGTCAGTCGTTTCTGGTTTGGGGACAATATGTCGAAACAATTAAGGCCAGAAGAGGACGAAGCTCCCCAAGAAGAGTCGCTTTTGAGTACTCTTCGGTCTGAGGCCGCTCAGGGTGCTAAGGTCTGCAGACTCCTGACTCCCGAGATACTTCCCCCTCTGTCTCCAAAGGCACGGACCTAACACTCTCTTGATGTTTATGCAAGAAGAAAAGAGAGAGGGTAGGATGGGGGAAAGAACGCCGGGAGAGGGAGGAGGAGAGAGGAGAGGGAGAGGGAGAGGAGAGAAGAGAGGGAGAGGGAGAGAGAAAGGGGAGAGAAACAGAGGTTGGCGAGGGAAATGCGGGAGAGAGGAGGAGGGGATTGAGGAGAGAGAGTGGCAGGAGGAACAACGGTTAGAGCAGGAGAGGGTGAGCGGACAGCAGGAGAGGAGAGGGGAGTTGAAACTGATTTTGGAAAAGGGTTTTCCCCTTCGCGAGAGGGAGGGGGGTCGTGAAACTAAACCCTCTTCCCAAGTTAAAGATGCCCTAACTTCAGCATGATGAAGATGTTGAAGTTTTTCCCTTTGGGACCATTTTAAAAACTGTAGCTCATATGTATGGAATGTCAGATGCGGACATGGTGCTCCCACCTACCCAGGTTCTGTCAAGGGTAAGGCCGGGGAAGCATCAACTCGTCCCACCCGGTGCAGATTTTCCAGCTTTCAGAATGGCTTTATTGAAGCATTTCCGGTTAGGGCCTGTTTCCCTACAGACGTAGGTTCAGGGAAATGAGGAAGAAAGGCGTGAGCCCTTTACCCAGTTCGGGTGAACGACTGCGGAGAACATTGGAGCATTGGCTCCAGTTTCTGGGTTACCCCTTAAGATTTGGCCCTGTTAGAGCAGCTCCTCAATGTTGCTTCTGAAGATTTGCGTATAAGGATAAAAGGAACAGAACCTACTACTTTCCCAAAGCCGCGGTCGAATTAGCAGAGACTTTTGCAGAATGCGGGCAAGGGGCCAAAGCCGAGAAAGCAGCTAGGACCCCCAACTCCAAGTTCAGAGGAAAGCCTGCCTTTCCCTACTTTCTCTCAAGACCCCCACTGTAAGGAAGAACCCTAACCCCAACTCCGGCTGTTTTTATTGTGGGGGTGTCGGGTCACCTCCAAAAGGGACTGTCGCAAGTTCAAAAGGGACTCACAACGTCCAAAGGGACCTATGACGATTTTAGTGCTAGCTTCAGAGTAGGAACTCTCAATCCTGGCTTCCCGGGCAGAGGGCCGCCACGGGGACTGAGACCTTTGTCACTTTTGTGAACACAGGGAAGCCCCTTCGAGACTGCACAGGGTATTTCCCCTCGGAGTGGTCCCTCCAAACCCAGGGGAAAGATCCCTCATATATGTGCCGCGGGTAGTAACCTCACAACATACTCTGGCACCTAAGTTTCTCAGCGTCGTGGAGGGTATCGTTGTTGAAGCCCTCGGGATACTGGAGCTTCCATGTTTTCGTGGATGAAGAACTGGTACCACAGGATGCACCACGAGACGGGGAATGTCAGTTTCAAGGGGTAGAGGCCAAGTTTAAGGAGACAAGCCCTGTAGTGCTAGTTCAGGTCGGGGACCCCTACTTCCAGGGCAAGGTGTGGGCGGTAGCCCTAGTTAACCCCCTGTACTCCCTTTTGATTGGAAATGCAGTTAGGTTCGAGAACCAGGAAATCAGGAGTGTCTCTAACGAATTACCCAAGGAGTCAGCTATGGCTGTCGAGCCCAGAGCTCAAGTCAGGCCCGAGAGGCCTTGAAACCTGTCTTGCAAACCTTTAGGACCAAGTCTGCGTTGGCCGTGAATCGGGCAGCTCTGATCGGCTACAACAGCACGATCAGGTCTTGGCACCTTTGGAGAAAGCTAGCAGAAGGACTTCTTCTCGAGATGGGAAAGTGCAATATGAGATCAAGGGTGGATTCTGTACCGCCTGTTTCAGGATGGTAGGACCCAAGTGAGACAGGTGGTAAAACCGAGTCGTTGAGGCATTTTGGTCCTCAAGCACGGTCACGAGTCGCCCATGGCAGGGCATATGGGAGTCAAACGAACCCTGGAGAGGATACAACACGACTTTTTCTGGCCAGGGATCAGTTTAAGTCAGTGAGGGAGTTTGTGCGGACATGCGACCATGGTCAACGCACAACTCCAAAGGGGGAGGAACACCAAAGAGTACGCTAGGTTCTGTCCGTTAGTGGCCACACCTTTCTCAAAGGTAGGGGGAGACCTGGTAGGGCCGATCTTTCCTTCATCGGGTCGGGGGCATCGTTACATCCCCGTGTTGTGGATTATGCCACGAGATACCCTGAGGCAGTTGCTCTCAGGGCGAATTGACTCAGAGGCCATTGCAGATGCACTGTGGGAAAATTTGGACCCCTACAGGCATCCAGACGAGGTCTTTACAGACCGGGGGGGCCCAGTTCACTTCCCCAAATGATGACTGAGGTGAACACAGCTCTCCCATCCATGGAAGGACCACAAGCCTTATCACGCAATGGCCAATGGCCCGGTCGAGCGGTATAATGCAACGCTCAAGCAGGCATTGCGCCGTCTCTGTCAAGAAAAACCAAAGATTGGGGCAAGTACATTTCCTCTGTCCTCTTTGCCTTCAGGGAGGGTCCCTCCCGGAGTCTCTGAAATTCTCTCCTTCCCAGCTCCTATACGGACGCACGATCCGGGGGCCCATGGCCCTCTTGAGGTACCATTGGGCACAGGGGAACCGCCAGCAGAGCTGTTAAGTCTGAGGTTTAATATCTCATCGACCTCAGAAACAAGGTCCCCTTCTACCTGTGAGTTGGCCCAGAAGTACCTGACTCAGGCTAGGAACGGTACAAACGGCACTATGACCGCAGGGTAGAGAGAGATGGTTGAGGTGGCGACGAGGTGTTACTGCTTCTCCCAACTCAAAAGAATATAGTTGCAACTCGCATGGCAAGGACCTTACAAAGTGTTAGAAAGGGTTGGAGCTGGGACTACAGGATTATGGTACGTGGTAAACCAAGTTATACCACCTAACCTGCTGAAGAGATATCACAGGAGAGAGGAATGTGCTGCCAGCTTCACTCCAATGGTGATGGACGAGTTCCAAGAAGTCGAAAACGTCAGAGCTAGGTATCCCCTCCTTCCACTCCAACAGGAAAAAAATGCGGGGCTGATGTGGAAATCCCAAAACGTCATTGGGGTCCGAGCAAGTTTCAGGCCTTAAACAGCTGTGCGAAGATACCAAGATATCCTCATGACCTTCCCCTGCAATGTCTGGTCGGTGAGTGCAATCTCGTCTTGAGTTGACCAGCCTGTTAGGGTGAAGCAATACCCTTTACCTCACTACAACAAGGGTGATCAAAGATGAGGTGGCCAGCATGTTGCAGTTGGGGGGTCATTTGAGCCAGCTGTTTCCCCATACTCAGCCCCGATTGTTCTTGTAAGGAAAAAAAAAAAACGGCAGGGAATCGCTTCTGTATTGATTACAGGCGACTCATCTGGGCCTGAAGTTCGATGCCGAACCATTGCCCGATATTGACCTGATTTTTGCCAACTCCAAAAAGGGGACGATACTTTTCCAAGCTGGACCTAACCAAAGGTTACTGGCAGATTCCTTAGGCACCTGCTAGCAAGCCAGTCACTGCCTTTACTACTCAGGAGGGACAGTTTTTAATGGAAGGTCATGCCCTTCGGCCTGAAAACGGCTGGGGCAATTTCAGTAGGGTTATGAAGGTCTGTCCCGGCGCCTCTCCAAAGTCCTTATCTTCACAATTTCATGGATGATGTTTCTTGTGCTACGCCTTCATGGGAAGACCACATTGCGTCACTGAGGGCTCTCCTGGGTAGGCTCAGAGGAGGTACGGTTGGCAGCTAGACCAACAAAGTGTGTCTTGGGCCAACAGGAGATCGGGCCCTTTCCCGGATCACGTTGTTAGGGAGGGGTTCATGCTTCCAGAGGAAGACAAGCTGGCCAGGTTTGCAGGGGATGGAGAAGCCTACCACGAAGAAACAGCTACGTGGATTCTTGGGTCTGGCTGGCTACTATAGACGGTTTATACCTGGTTTCGCCCAGATAGCCCTTTCCTTTGACTGAAAAGACCAAAGGGGGGCCTCCCATCGTCGGTTATTTGGGATGCGGCTTGTTTAGGAGGCATTTTTTCACCCTGAAGGACAAGCTTTGTTCTAGACCTGTGTTGGTGCTTCCTAACCCAGAGTTACCATTCGTCCTGAGGACGGATGCCTTTTGGCGTGGGCTTTGGCGCGGTCCTGTTACAAGACCAGGGGCAGGTCTCCAGCCGTCGCCTACGCCAGCAAAAAGTTATCGACACCGAGCGTCGGTTATCACACCATAGAGCTGGAGTGTTTCGCCGTGTTTGGGCATACGGCGATTCTACCCTACCTCTATGGCAGGCACTTCGTGGTCGAGAGCGACCCCCACCCACTCAGTTACTTAGCAATCCGGCCGTAAGTAAAAGACTCATGGCGTGGGCCATTTGGGGCTCCAAGCTCATACTTTCACTTTCAGAGCCATCAAGGGTTCGGAAAACTGGGGTGCAGATGCATTGAGTCGTCTTCACCGGAGTCTATGAGGAAAAGGCTGTCTGTGTAACCCCTCCTTTTTGGGGCCTGTGCACAGTCCCCGTCTTGTTGTCTTTCAGTAAGACAACGCTTTAGGTGGGGGGTTTGTCACGACCTGTCTGACACACAGACAGGGGTGAAGGCCCCGGGCCTGAAACTTTTTCCACTGTCGGGTAGTTTTGTCTTTTGTTTTTTTCTTGCGCTCAAAGACCTCTCTGTTCATCCAGAAAACCCGTGTCATGTTCGGGTTAATTCTAAGAAACCCTCGTGCTTTACGCACAGCACTTAATTCACCTTTCTGTCGCCCCTCTTGAGGGGAAACTAACTCTAGTAGGTCTGCCCGGGGTTCTCCTCCCCGGTTAGTATTTAAGAGTTTTATTTACGTATTCTAGAAGGAGGAACTCAGCTTTCGCGAGGGGGGGTGACTTTAGGGCTCTCGTTGGTCGTCCTCCGAGAGGGGTCTCATTACCACTTGGTTCTCGGCGAACAGTGGTAACGCCTTTCGTTTAGGTTTTGAGGCCAACACTGCGGAGCTGTCTCATCCCTACTTCCCCACGAGCCCAATGGGGTAAGCTTTGAATTATTATTTTTCTTGGTTTATTCATCCTTCACCCCATCTTTGTATTAGAGCTTACGGCTTTTGAGGGGATCAGGGTTGGATCCTTGGCCCTTTGTAACGTTAGCAAGTAGTACCGTTTCCTTCCCCCCCCCTCTTTTCTCTTCTCTCTCTCTCTCTCTCTCTCTCTCTCTCTCTCTCTCTCTCTCTCTCTCTCTTTTCTCTCTCTCTCCCTCTTTCCCTCTCTCCTCTTTTTCCTCTTTCTTTCCTTTTGTGGTTGTTTTTGTTCGTTCATTTAAAAATGTGTATAAAAATTTTCTTTTTTTTTTTGCCTCTCCATTGGTTCAATGCTCGTTGTTCTGAATTAACTGATTAGAATATAGAGGGAAACTTACTGTGGGATATCTAACCGAAGATTTCCCTGGGTCACGGGGAAGAAAACATTCCATGTTTTCAGTCCCAGTAGTGAAGTTAGTTTGTTTTGTTTTTTCGATGGCATCAGCCGACATTATGGATATGATGTTGGCTGGGCGTCAGCCCGTACTTGCCGGATTCCCCTTTGTTCTTGGAATTGGATTTGGGGTTTTTATTTGCGTGACGACGGCTTTGCGGTTTAATGGGAGAATAGTTGATATTTTTGTTGTGGTGCCTTGTGTGGGTGTGTAGTGGAGGATGTGTGTACATGGACATTTTTACACACCTAGTATGATCAGTGTGGGTTGGGACATATCGTTTGCCGGGTTATAGCTCTCTGTTCCAGGAATTGGAACAGTGGCTCGCAGCCTTAGTTGGGCCTGGGAGGGACGTTTCTGCCGCAGGTCCGGGGGTCCTCGCGACAGGTGAGCGGCGTCACCAAGGGACTGTCGGGGAGAAACCTGCACGGCCCCAGCCTCAGACGTTTCTACATCCCTGTCCTGGGACAGCCGTCCGGGGACTCTCCGTCCCCGTTGTTCCTTTCCTCCTCCCCCCCTTCCCGTTCCGCGCAAACACCCCTTCAAGAGTTTCAAATGCAGCGGCGCGGGCTGGGGTGTGGGGTCGACGGGAGGAGCGCCACCCATCACCATCGCCATCTGCACCACCATAGTTTGTGTCACCTCCAAGCCGTTCATCGTTCGTCGTTCCGTCTCGTACGTTTCATGTGATTTTTTTTTTTATTTTTATGAATCTGTGTCGTTTAAAAACCCCGTGTGCCCAGTCATGGACGTCGCCTAAGTCCAAGTGCCCAGACAGCTTAATAGACTAAACAGAGACCAGTGCCCCATTCTGTTCCAAGCTGCGACTTTTGGTGTTCGTCTGCTAAGGACAGCGACCGCCTACTGGGATTCAACTCGCACCAACACACACGATTTGTATAGTCACCTATTTATGCATATTTGGAGAATAGTCATTGTTTTCGTTGTTATTGATGTGTTATAATGATTGCGTTTGAGTTTAATATATATGTATTCATGTGGTTAATGGCTGGTGAGGACCCCCCTGGTTTCCCCTTTCCTGTTGTATTCTCTAAATTGCTACTACAGGTCCCTGGCCGGCCGCCGACTGAGGTCCCAAAGGTTTTTTTTATTTGTGTTATACACTAGACTTCCCACCCAGAGAACCTGTATTTACATGTTCCTGAGTGTCGGTTGGTCCCCGGGTACCGCGTAGAGCTAAGGGGGTAAATTGGCATTAAAAAGGTTTCCCCCCTTTTTAAATTGGGCCCCGGAAGGCAGAAAAAGGGGAAAAGGGGCATTTAACTCCCCTAGCCTCACCTGGTTGGGCTGGGGCGCCTGAATGCCCCTTTTCCTGTTCTCGACAAAAAGATTTCAAAAACCAAAAAATAACGTTTATCTCAAAATACACTGTGTAGGGTTATCCTTTTTCAATACTAATTTACAAAAACTTTTCAGTTTTTTAGTCCAAAATCCCCCTTTCCTGTTCTCTGACAAGTAAGATTCAATAACAAAAAAAAAACGCCCTAAAAACAAAAAAACTGTGCAGGGTTTCCGTTTTCAATATAATTTACTAAATTTTCAAGAGAAAACGTAGGGGAAAGTACCCGGGGGCTAAAAACCCACCCTAGAAAAAACTTAGGGGAAAAGCAGTTGGGCTAAACGTGCCCATATCAGGTGGCTACTGGCTACCCGTTTATTTCGCGGTGTTTTAATTTACAGCGGGGGGGGTGTTAGCAAGAGAGAGGCAAAGCCCGAAAAGGTAAAGTTGCCCTCCGTGTGGTAAAGGGTTGCTTGTGGGTTTAAATAATATTTCATTTAGACACGGAGGAAAGCCAGTTTTGGAGCCATAGACATACGTGGTTAGCGCACACACACACAACACACACACACAACCACACACACCACACACACCCCAACACACCACACACACAACACACACACACACACCACAGCACACACCACACACACACACACACACACACTCACTCTCTCACACACACCACACACCACCCCAACCACACACACACACACACACACAACACACAACACACACACATTTTCTCTTTCTTTCTCCCAAATTAAAAAGGAAAAAAAACCCGCACACTTCTTGACTTTTTCCCTAAAAAACTTTGTACAAGACAGGCAACACGGGGCTAAAAACCGACCCCTTAATTTACGGTTGCGGCTTCTTTTACCACGCAGGCAGGCGCTTGGGTTGCAAACCACATTTGGCGGGTTCACCACTTGCATCAGCAAATGATTTGGAAAATTCTAGATTGCTAGTCGCATGAGGCGCACGGACAAGGCCAGTTCAGCCAGGGGTTTAAAGTTTACCGCCAAGAGGTTGTGTTTTGACTGCGCCCCGGGTGTGCCCACTGTGTTTTAGTTGTGTTTTTTAAAAATGGCTAAAACTTTACTGAAGAACAGGTTTGTGCTATTCGAGACTAATTTTTTATTTTAACTGCATGAGAAACTGTAATATGGTTTTTTAACCCCACCTTCGCCCTAAAACCAGTTTTCGGCGAAAGTGACCAAAAGCGGCATTTTCGTTCTCTGACAAGTAAGACTTTAATAACAAAAAATAACGATTATCTAAAAAACAGACATACTGTTAGGGTTTCCTTTTTAATACAAATTTTACAAAACTTATTGTTTTTTAAAAAACTAATTATATTTTGACTTTCTACCTTTTCTGACAAATTTTTTAAACCTAAAAAAATAGTGTAAAAATACTACCGAGGCTGAAACTGATCGCTTAATTTACGGCTGGCGCAGACGAGGGACCTTCGTTCACACAGCGCCGGCCGGCTTACAAACTGCGCCAAAAAAATCAAAAAAGGGGAGACGGGGCTTGCAGGTGAGGGGGGGGGGGTGTTTTCTTTTCAGGTTGACAGCGAACCCCGGCGGCGCGTTAGCGAATTTCTAGACTACACGGTCCTCCCATTTGGGCCGCCACGTCAGCAAGCCCGGTTTGTATTGTCATTTATCTTGGCGGCTTTGGGGCTGTGAAGGTGGGGGTGTAGGGGGAAGATATTTCCCGGGGTTTTTGTGGGGGTTGGGTTTTGTTATTAATTTTTTGATCAGGCAGAAAAAAGACATGGGAGTTTTCTAAGCTGAAAAATATTGACGGCATGTTTATACCATGCACAATTTGTTAGTGCTTGGGTGATTTAGGCGGCGGCCATCATTAAGTAAAAAATAGACGTTTCAAAGGCAGGGGAAACTACAACAATGTGTTTTTAAATTGAAAATGGGTTTGGGTTTAGACAACCTTCAAATTTTTTCACAAAAAAAAGACAGGGAGTGCATACCAAAAAAAGGGTGAGTGGTTTAAGGCAATTTGGGATATTTTCTTTTATTTTCGCAAACAAAGAGTTGCTCGTTGTGAAAAAATTGCTAAAAGGTTTTTCCAGGGTCTTTCTTTTATAATTTTATCTTGAGGAAGGATTTTTATTTAATGTTTTTTAAACATGAGGGGGTAGAAAAAAATTGGATACTCCCCTACAAGAACCAAAACAACTCCAAAACACTCCTCTCAAAGTCCGCGCGTGAAGGAAAAAGCGCTCCACCTAGAGCGTCAAAGGGCCAGTGGAAGCCTCTTTCCCGCGCTCCACCCTAGAGCGGTCAAAGGTCACAGTGGGATGCCGTTTTTCCAGCGCTCCACCCCAGAGCGGTCAAAGGTCCAGTAGCAAGCCGTTTGAGGGTCCCCGCTCCACCCCAGACGGTCAAAAAGGTTTCAGTGGCAAGCCGTTTTAAGGGCCCAACCCCAGAGCGGGCAAAGGTCACGAGCAAGCCCTTTTCCAGCGTCCACCCTAGAGCGCCAAAGGTTAAGTGGCAAGCCTTTGAGAGATCCAGGCTCCACCCCAAGCGGTCAAAGGTTTTCAGCATGAGAAGATTAAATTTTTGGTGCTTTCGTCGCTTTGTGTCTACGCTCCCCTTCACATACAAAAGGTGAATATACAACTCTTGCACCAAAGTGGTGTTACACATGACAATAATAAAGCTCGTGTACACCAACAACTCCTACCCCAAGTGCCCCCCAAATTCTTAAATAAGTTTTTAATTAATCATCCCAAGTTCTTAATTAAGTTTTAATAAAAACTTAATTAAATTTTAATTAAGAAATTTAAATTTAAATTTTTTAAATTAGTTACTTCAATTCTTAAAAAGTTCTTTATTAAGTTCTTAATTAAGTTCTTTATTAAGTTTCCCCAAGATTGTAATTAAGTCGTCCTTTAAGTAAACAAAATTCTTATTCAAGTTTCTTATAATTATCAAAAAAATACAAACTATGTTTTATCTTAAATAGTAGAGTCTAATATAGTAAAAACACGCCTCAAAAAAAGCGTCATCGTTGAGGGGGCTTTCTTAACGCCTTGGGGGAGATTGGTTTGCAAGATTTTAATGAAGTTCTTACACGAAGCAACCCCATTGATTACAATTCTGGTCTATGGAAATGTCTTTATAGATCATGTCTTTATTTTTTTACTTTATCATTTTTTAATACGCCATGATTATTTTTTAAAAAAAAATTTTTTAAAATTTAAATTTTAAAAAAATATTTTTCCCTTTGAAATGGGTCAAATGATCTTTTGTTGTTTCGGGTTTTGGGGTGCAGTTGTCTTTTTTTTATTTAGGGTTTAGATTTTTTTGTTGCTTTGTTTCTGTTTTCCATTGTTTAATATTTTATAAACCCAATAAACCCCCCCCCAGCAGCACAAGGGCGCCAAAAATGGCAAATTTTAATTCAATATTCCATGAAGACTTTGGTGCTGTAGGGTTTTTATTACTGGAGTTTTTTTAGCTGGCATTGAATCAATTGTTCGGCGTTGGGGGTGTTATTTTTCAGATGAGTTATATTCGTAACTTAATTTTTTTTTTTCTGTTCCACTCGCAATTTTCTTCCTGCTTAAAACGCCCCGGATGTTTTCAGGTCCCCACCTGATTTAGTTTTTGATTCTGCTGATATTGGCTTGGTTACTTTCTCCACCTGATTCAATGTTTCCTGGTTCTGATGATTTTCCAGCTCGTTCATTTAAAGGGGAAATAAAATCTATATGATTAAAAGTTATTAACCATGATTAGCGGCGATAACAATGTTCCAAATCTGTAATATAAATCACAGCCAAGAGACTCTAATGACTTTTTTAAAACTGGATCTTGCGTTAAATCATACGTAAGATCTTGGTTCAGAATCAATGGGAGCAAATCTACTGACTAGTTTATTGTACAAACTAAGAACCGTTTCCCCCCACACTTTTCACCATTCTAGACCCAGCTGCGCTTCATACCTTTTATGATACTTTATAATGTCTTGTGGAGACATCTGTTGAATCTGTTCTAGCTGAATTCAGTTCGGGGAACTGTTTTGTTTTCCCACATCTGCCAAAGAATACAGCCTCTCCTTTTTGGGCATAATAGTTTGGGTCATCAACTTGGTCTTTCATAAGTTCAGGAAGGTTTAGGCCCCCCTGTAGCTGTAGTAGATCATCGCCTGTTCATGTTTTTATTAATTATAATTATTTTATTTTTTAAAATGAGCACCGAAAAAATGTTACCAACCTTGTATACCATTCTGCTGTTATTGGGGTTAAGTGTGGATACACAATGCTTGGTAAAAGCTTGTTAAGAATTAAACCGGCAGATCTTTGGGAAACTAGACTTGAAGACTCAGCAAAGCTGATTGCTGTTATTAGCAGCTTCGTTCGCTACAAAAGATTTTCTAGTCAAGCAAGGAATAATTCCAGACAGTATAAATATGTAAATAAAAAATACATTTATAAAAAAGGCTTCATCGTAATGATGATAGGCGGCGCTGTGGTGAATGCTCTTGCTTTTAGTGGGAAATAATTACGCATTTAGTAAACTGCGGATGACGGCGAGAGAAAAAGACATAACAAAGCTGTGGAGCAACTAGCTGCCCGCACAAGATCGCTATGAAAAGCAGAGAATTGAGCAGTTAGATTTTATTAATAACACACTGAAAAAAACAGGGGCATGCAGCTTACACATTTAAAGATGTTGATCAAGCAATAAAACAATATTATCTTGTAACAGCAAACCAATCGAAACATTGCCCCCACCAAAATTCAGCGACTTTTATCAGCCATCAGAAAAACAAAAGATGCAAGAATCGGGTTTATTGTCGTTGGTATGACTGTTGTGTATTTTGTTGCGCATAATATTGGCTGAATAAAAAATGAACAAAATCTATTATTCGCCCAAAGGATATTGGAAGGGAATCACGGCAATTAAAAAGCTAAGCCAAGCAGGGGGGGTTAGTGAACAAACAGCAAAAGAATGGTTATCTAAACAAGCGATTTGGCAAATTTATTTACCTGCGCCTAAACGAATACAGAGACCACACTTTGTCAATACAACTCCAAACGACACCCATCAAATGGATCTTCTATATTTACCCTCTGATACGATTAGACGAAAAAGATTTAAGTACGCACTCACAGTCATTGACATAGCTTCAAGATACAAAGATGCGGAAACCATTAACACAAAAGAGTGCTTCTGCTGTTGCTGTTGCCATACAACTGATATATCAACGAGGTCCTTTAACTTATCCTCGCATGATTCAAGTCGATGATGGAAAAGAATTTAAAGGGCAAGTGAATCAATTATTGTTAAAACATAGAGTTACCATTAAAAGAGGCATTCTGGAGTTCACAAAATCACAGGCTTTAGTCGAAAACTTTAACAAACAGTTAGCTGAAAGACTTTTTTCCTACCAGTATCACAGAGAGCTGATTGACAATTCTCGCAACACAGAATGGGTTAGAAGACTGCCCTCAGTTTTGCGCGCAATGAATAATGAAGAATTTAAAGGGTTAAAACCAGTACAAGCAATCCAAAAGAAAACAATAAATGTTGTTGAAGAGAAGCCTTCATCCAGCAAACTATTACCGTTTGGTTTGAAAGTAAGGTACCTTTATTTACCGGGGAAGCAGAAGGGGACACTCGCATCTGGGGAACAGATCCAGTTTGGAGTGTTGATCCATATGAAATAAAAAGAATTGTAAAAATGAATCCACCCGTGTATTATTTACGAGAAACTGACACAACAAAACAACCAGCTCCTCAAAGATCTTTTGCGAAGGAAGAACTGCAGATAATCCCACCAGGCACTGTTCCGCTTAATTAATTTACGTAAATATATTTGAGTTTAAAATGGAAGCTCAGAAGGAAGTGCAGAACGAAACAAGAATGGTAAAGGAAGAGACCTTGAAAATGATACGGGAATCATTCATGCGTGTAATGCTATTAAGGAAAACCATTTTTCAGGATTAATCAATGCATGCTAAATACCAGATCACTACAACTCAAACCCCCAAATTGGGAAAAAGAATATCTTGAAATAATATAGAAAAAATTGAACGCATAAGCAAACATGTAGAAAGATGCAAATGATTGGATGGGAAGCTATGAATTGATCTTATAATAAAAGTTGATGAAAAAATATAAACCCCCTGTTTATGCGGAGTCCTCCAATGCCCCGATTGCATATGAAAAACTTCGGATTAAAAACACAACGTTTTGTGTTTGTTCTATCTAACGACTTTTTTGTTACAACTGTTGTGTTGATCTCATGTAGATGAGATCGTAGTTTTACGTTGTCAGATTGAAAAGTTTTAATGCCAAACAAATGCTTCTTAGTAGTTGTCATGTGATATGTTTGACTGCACAAAACATGCGAGAATTCCTTGGCTTTCTATGATTTTCTTCTGGCTCGAAATACTGTACATTTTCGTCCTTTAAACCAATAAACTTCCTTAATCACCCCTGCGGATAATTCATCCTTCATCTTTCCTAAAACCTTCTTGTTAGTAATTGAATGTAAAGGCGCGTCCTTTAGGGGTAATCAGATGGATTCATACCATCCACTCTATCCTTGAGCGACTTCTAATTCCATGTCTTTATAGATGTCTTCAGTTCAGTAGGGATATCTATAACAAAACTAACTGTATCTGTAGTAAAGTATTGACTCTGGATACAAGGACTTAAGTAGTCATAAAAAACTCATAAACATTGAAAGCTTTGATAATTCTAAAACGGTAACCCCATAAATACAGGTTTTGTCCAATTGACTTTCTTTTTTTTCATCATTATTGCCAATAAGGTGATCATGAAATTTTTCTAAGTCCTGATAATTAGGGTTTTGAAGTTAGTTAATGCTTCGTTCTCTTTTGGTGACTAATCTGACATTCTTTGCCCACTTGTGCGGATTCTCCATTGTCTTTCCGAAACAGTGTTGTTCATCAGCTGGAAAGAGTTCTTTTTCTGAAGCATCTGCGGATGTGGTTCTGAGAATTCAGTGTTCTTCATGATGTATGGTTTCATGACTGTTCTTGATCAAAAGCAATATGCGATGAACTGCTGTCAACTTCAAACCAGTCCTAATAAAATTGTAGAAGTCTGTAATGACAGCATAATTTTTTTTGCCTCGAAGATTAGGCACAATTTAGGCGGCTCTCTTGGATTCATCTTTAGACTTTCTGCTGCTAATGGAATAGTCATTATGCAGGTCATCGGTGTTCATGAGGTATTTAAGTCACCTTCTGCATGACAACCACGCTGATGATCAGGCGTTAAACTGCTCAAACCACTTTAATTGCTTTTTGATATTATTTGTACCTGTGTCATTTTAAAGTTGCGAATGGAAGTGATTGCGCCATTGTCCCAACCATACAGAATTGTTTTGCATCTAAATACATGAGTAGTTAGACCTTTTACTCGGTCATTTAGTCGTCCAAGTATTTGTGTTTGCATTACAAGTAATGATGCGACGCCATACTAATTCCTCACGCACTCCGTTTTCAATATCTGAATCATTGGTAAATCTGCAATAAATCAATACTGTACTCAGTAAACTTTAAGAAAGCCGTTCAAAATCATCCCGGGCGCAGCAGAAATGTAATGCGCGGGATCCAAGCTATTAATGTTTCATGCAGGTCTTGCTATTAAATTTTCAAAAATATCCGCCAAACAAACATGTTCAGCATCAAGTAGGAGTCCTGATAGTCTCCATCGTTTTCACTCTAACTTTTGCCAGCTTCTTGAGCATGCTTGTAATCAGAATCAATGATGTCTTTCCTCTAAGACTAGAAAAAGAACGCGCCTTTAGGGGAGGGTATCTTCATAAAACCTTTTCCCAACTGTTCTTGTAACTCATACGGGTAAACACGCCTTTCTATCAAGAGTTGGGGTTCAAATATTCTTCTGTTATTGGGGCAGGCTTTAAGGACATAGCCAGTGACTCTAATGAACCCATATGTGTGGCATAGGTTGTAAATGACTTGTTATTCAGATTAATCACATGTACTTTTTCTGAATGACTGCTGCGATGCATGACACCCTAAAAGCTCGTCCATTGACTTTCATTATAAGAGGAGAGTCGTAGCCTAGCAAGTTATGAATGAAGATGGGCAGCTTCCATGTTCTTAGGATCAAACTTTAGATTGAATATTGCATTTACTGTGCGCTGCTCCTCTGAAACTTTCCGCTAATGTTGATCATGGTCTCTTCTGTTGGATTCTCTGCGTCTGATGAGAGACCTAAACCACAAATCCAGCAGGAGGGCTGACGGTCATACTGTTCTTGGTCTTCTGCGTCATCATGATTCCAGATAAGTTTAGGATTATTAGAACAGTCATTACGCATTGCTGCATGCGTTCTAAGAAGTATTCTGCAGCATTTGGCCCCCTATATAATACTGGCTCTCTGATCATGAACGCCATCCGATCCTGACCAATAATGAAGGCAAATGAACAATTCTGAGATTACTCCATTAAGACTGTTTTTCGAAGTTTTGTTGGCGCTGGCCCTTACATAAGGACAATGAGCGATTCAAGTCTGCCGTAAACAACATATGGAGAATTTTGCATCCGTTTCCAGTTCTTAAAAAACTAACTTTAGATCCGGTTTGGGGCGTAAACTTAGTTCTGTATTACAGCCAACTGGGCCGATCCAATGTTTCTTATGATCGCTAGCAGCAGAACAGATGGCATCTTACGTTAAACATTTTCTGCTGAATTCTTGTTTTGCTATGTCTTTTTTTGTAGTATAACTCAATAATCTACTTCATTGTTCGTATCAATGTGTAATGCGGTCGCCCCGTGGCGAAAGCATCAGAGTAGTCAACATGATATTTGTCTGGTTCCCTATTGTTGGACTGTTCTTGGACACTTTAATTGGCGCCAAGTTTGTTTTCCTCAAATCCCATGTGTATTTACTTTAACAGTTATTGGTTTGGTTTTGTTCTTCATAACTGATCAATTTGGTCTACACTAACAGGAAAGGACACTCCACTAAAGTTAAGATCATTGATGTAAGCGGTGATAGTTAGACACTCTCTCTGCGGTTTTTGCGGATATAATGCAGCTTGCGAGAACACACCACATAAAACATTTGTCGTTGAATTCTTTATGTTACGACCCCCAGTTTTTTTGCAACTATGCTGGAGGTAGTGAATCGTAAGACCTGCCTACAATCGGTGTATACTTAGCTGGTTTTAATCTGATCTCTAAGGGACTTCGCCCTCTGACCCCAACCAGAGCCGCTCATTTTGGCTTCTTCAGCGGCAGCGTCAACTGTGGCAAGCAGTCGTCTTGCCCAACGGGCGTTAAGTTATTAGAGAAAGAATAGTCTGTTTGTTTAGTTGAGGACCCAAGACTTTCTCAGGTTTTCTTCATTTATTGTCTTATTAGTCGATTAAAACAGCTAACATTACTTTACACTGGCGGGGTCTATGTTAGTTTACCTCGGAACTTGAGATATAGCATGTACAACGCTTGCCCGCAGTTTGCTGGATCATTGACCTTCTTTTAACTCATTATCATTTTAAAGCTCTTGACAAACGCTCTTTCTCGAGCATTTCTTCAAACAATTCGTTCGGGGGCCGTCTTTTATTTAGCCATGTTGGAATGTCCTTTTCTACTCAAAATATTTATTTAATTACAAAAAAATAATAAATCAGAATCAATATAAACGGTCTTTTTGTGCTTGGACTCATAAACTAAGTATTTAAACACCCTTCGATGTTGTTACGTGTGAGCTGTTTTAGGAACGAGTTTAATGTTTCGTTTAATTTTTTACTAGCATTCTTTTTTATCTGCTCGGCGTATGGCTGTTGAGAAATTGAAAAAGTTGCCCTCGCCTTTCTTTTGAGATCAAACTCTTTGTCTGTTGTAGTCATCAAAAATCGGCTCAGTAAAACGATTTTAAAAATTCTTCATCCGTGATGTTTGAGGTCAACTCAAGCGCTTTATTTATTTCAGTTTAAACGAATAAGTTTAGCGTTATTAGTTGGAACCATAGCAGTGTGCTTTTGGAGTTTAGTTTTTAATTTTTTGCCAGCCCGCACTTTACAGCTAATGAACACAAGACGAGAGCTAAAGAACAAACCTTGCTAGGGGTAAAGATGGGGTGCGCCTATGCCCGTTGCTAAGAGGCCTACACTTGTTCCTGCCGATGCAGCACTTCTAGTTGATTGCTCCAGTTTTAAATATGTAACAGCTTACAGGCAGCAGAATACTTCGTTTGGTTTGCTGTATTTTGACAGGTCTTGCTCTAGTACTTGCTGCATTTGCGTAATGTTTGTTATCTAAGGTTTTTATGTTAGGGGTTTCTACTATCTCGTTCTTTTGGCGGCGTTGTAGAACATTTGGATAAACTTGAAACAGCATGCTTTTTATAAAATAAAATAATCTAGTATTGTATTCTTTTAATTGTTATTTTCAATATTAGTCTGCGGCTTATATATTAAAAAAAAATGTACATTAAGCGGTTTATCGGCTTCTTCTTTCTTTACAATTTGAATGTTTATTACGTCTCTCACAGTTCTCCGCTTCATGCAACTGATTATCCTCTGTTGTCCTTAGGTGCAATCTTATTTTTTTCTCATAATACCGTATTTCGTGTTAAATAATCAAGTCTAACATTGTGAAGGTTGCAGATCTTTGACACAAGGTCTACTGTTGGCTTTTCACCTCCGCCTCCAAAACAGTTTTCTTATTTCATCAAATGCTGATAGGTTTAAGCCCGCTAGCGTAGATTATGGTTAGGACTTACCCTCAATCGAACATTGTTACTTTCGTTTTATTTAGGATTAAACAACTTTTTCACTTCCTCATTTGAACGGTTCTATCTTCGCACAGCAAATAAATACTTTAGCGATCTTGCTGCGATACTAAAAACTAAAATTTCCAATATAGCGTTCTCTGCCCTGCCTTCTGGGGATTGTTGTATGATGAATCACTCTCTTCGTAATATATTGCTAATTTTGACTGGCATTTGTTGCTCAATCAGCCTTGCTAAATTAGGGTTGCTAACACGTCAAACTCTAACGAGATGTCAGAAAGGCTGTACTTTGCTTCGTGTCTGATGATCTGATAACACGTTTGTATTCATTAAATGTTAGTTCATATGACAACTGTCTTTTAATGCTCCTTGAAGTCAGGGCGCATGGCTATTAACACCTCAAAAATCTAAAGGGAATGGAAAAAAACGATTTCCATACGCAACATTTACAGCTTGCAGCTTTTTGCTGCTTTAAGCATCTGCGGCGACGGCGGACGCCCTATTCTAAGTTTTAGTGCTTTCTTCATTTCGATTCTTGAACGCTAGATATCCCCTTTCATTCCCGGTTTTAGCCATAGATCAGAAAGGTTATAAAAATATGTCTGCATTGTGTTAAAGAAAATATTCTTGCCTCAAGTTGTAATCAGAATTTTTCTTAACGATTGCCCCAAAATTCTGGACAAACTGTCCTTGTTTGTGTATGTTGTTGTAGCGAGTACTATTTTGAAAGTAAGACGCGCAGAGCCTGCCACAATCACTTCATCGCTCTAGGTCTGGAAATTTGACAGGTAAGAATTTGATCCGGCATCAATAGTAGGATGGATTATTGGACACGTAAATATTCGTTTTATTTCCCTCACACCAAGGGCTCTTTCAGTCTTCTATGCGGGTTCAAGAATCGAGCCATATGCTTGTGGCATTTTTTTATAAAACAAAATAAAAGTTAACTTATAACGCACCCCTGGCCGGCAATGAAGTGAGATTATGATGATTTTGATTCTGGAGACGACATGGTGATGAAAGGATCCCTTTAATACGCACCGCTCGGCGCCCTCATTTGCGGCCGTTGAATAACAGAAAGTAAGGGCAGATCATTATCCCAAAGTTTAGGCAATGAACCTCCCGAATTTATAGACCCTAATGATTTTTGAAGGAAAAGATGACCAATTGTTCTGTGAGTAGGACCAAGGACAACTAGTCCGCTTACATCTAAACCAGGACTCATCAAAGTAAAACCCCCCTCGTACAATTAGGACAAAGGCTCAGTGTGAGCGATCAAAAATCGGCCTAGGTATTACTAAAACCAAAAATTAGATAGGGATGCAGTTGCTAAACTTCAAAACACTGCAAGAACTTCAACAGCTAACCAAATACAAAAACATGAACTTCAAGTTTTAAATCAATCAGCAGTGAAATAATAAATGTAATAGAAGCAGAACCGGTTTTTCAGAAGAAACAGCGTTAAAAACAATTAATGATTCCCCATTGCTATGGGGAATAGCGGCCTTGATCCCTGCATTTGTGAACCATTAGAGGCGAATTACAAACAATTTAGCAAAACTGGTTTACGTGAACTCGACATGAGCATATAAAGAGAAAAAGAAAATCGTTGAGGGCTGCTTGACGCAACTTCGGGGCGCTCTGATATTAAAAGAAAGAATACCAAAGACTAAAGATCTTGAACAAGAGAGATCAGCAAGACTAGAAGTGGTTGTTCTTTACTAACGTGAACCAAATTACGAACTCAAAGTGTGCAGAATAAGGAGAATAAACTATCCAAAGAATTTTATATGAGACACAACGCTAGCAGAAAAGGATATAAAGAACACTGTTTAGAAGCGCAGGGAGTCAGTCACATTAGCAAGCGGTTATAACGGCCTTAGGATTGCAATAAGTACACGGGTGTTGGGCTTTTACAGGCGGCGGTGGTCGCAAAAAAGTACAGTGCCTCCACCGCCATCGCCTCCACTGATAATTATGGGTAAAAAAACAGCTTGATCATATGCGAGTTTATTAAAAAAATTCAGCTGGTAAAGCTATAGACTCGTTACCTGCGTATATTAGGAGGTATTGTGAGTGGCTTTTGTCTACTGCATGCAATGTAGTTGGCTTTATGGCCGGGAGGCACTTATGGAACATAAGTTTCTTAATAGATTGGGTTACTATTTTAGTAAGATAAAGGCCAAGTAATCCTGGCAGTTAATCCAAGAACTCAAGCGCTGTAATTTCATATTCTTATGGTCATTATTTTTGACTTCGCGAACAGAGTCCGCGTCTTCAACGGTCTTCGGGCTTTGGACCGGCGGGGATTGGATGACTTATTCTTGGAGGGCATCTTGTTTTTTACTGCTTGCAATATTAATGGATCAGGAATTTATTCGTTTTTTCCGACTTTCTGTTCATTGCCTTGCCACAAGGATTTCATTATTGTAGTTTATTATTGTTCCTATCTGGAGCCTGAGGTCAGAAGGCGCATGTTAACCAGTGCCACAGCAAAGTCTACTTTCGTCTTGCGAATTGTAAAAACATTTTGGTACCTTTCTAATACTTGAAGGTTAATCGACTGTAGAATTAATGGGTCCTCTAAATTTGCAAGTACTGTTTTTGTGCGTCAAAACCAGGTAGAAGGATCTGTTATGTTCGATCTTGTTTGAGCTTGCGAGCCTAGCAAAGACCCAAACGTAGTACGAACAGAGTCGTTTATTCGTTTCTATTTCATGCTTTAGTTAGGCCCTTAGAAAGTGTCTAAAATAAATGTTGGTCACGACTGTTTTTGCTCTTGCTCTATGGACGATGGTGAACGCCTGTGCCTGAAAGAGAAAGATGTGTAAGTAGGATTCCAGTCTAGTTATAACTTTCTGTGCACGCCCCAATAATATGGGGTGCCTAAGCATGATAAGATCCACCTATTTGTCTAAAGTCTGTTTTAACATTAATATTAATTCATTACAGATCCTTCAAAAGCCTTCATGTCTATTTGGTTGCTGGATGGAATAAACGGTTTTGTCATTTGGTAATGGCGCTCGCAGTTCAGTCAAAATACGTCTGAAGGTGTAATAAAAATGAACTCTGTACACTGACCTCACCAAAAGGTTCAGGATGATTTTAAATGATTAGCATACGATCCTCCACACCCAGTTGTTGCACAAAAGACAGCAAAGTTATGCTGGTTCTGGTTAAATACTGTCATCGGATGACTAAAACCACACTTCGCGATGTAGTCTTTTTTTAATAGGGGGGTTAAGATATCTGCTTAAGGGAGTATCACCTTTACTTGAAAGGCATCAGACTGAGGTCACAGAAAGTCAAGAGTATAGTTGCTATATTTTAAGATTGTGTGCGGCCACAGAATATTTTGCATCTTTAGTATATTTGAACGCGCTCATTTTTATTTCGTTCAAAAAAATGTTTGTAACACTACAACTCAAGACCGTCCTTCGTTTTAGAACATGCTATTGATAACGAATGCGGAACCAGAACGGGTCGCGCTCCATGAAATATTCTACAAGTCGCTTATGGTTTAATCTACACCGCCAAAGGCCAAGGAGAAATAATAAGATTAAAAAAGTTAATAATAAGAGGCCAATTAGTTAGCAGTTAACTTACTGATGGTTATTACGGGTTTTGCTCGCTAAGAAAGAATGAGTAACTTTGACATTGCTCTCAAACTTGTCAATGCGATCTGAAAACAATGTTGCCTTCAAAACCTGAAGAAGAAGAAGTAGGGTACTATTTTGATAAGAGCTAGCTAAAATGTTAGGCTTTTCAACTGCCAATCGGTCCGTTATAGTTTTAAGTTACGTCAATCATAACTACTTATGTCGGGAGAAAATCGCTTCGATCTTGCATTACATTTCATTACTCTATGTTCATTTGGAGAGCTGAGCACTGATGAAAACTTATATGATGGAAGGCCTCAACTGTTTTAAGAGCTCTTCGTCAGGGGGAAAGCTGCCATATGGCGATTATGAAATTATACAATTCCCTAATTTACAGTTTAAAGATTAGTTTGTGGAGGGTCGATCATTTTAATATAAAAATCAAAGACAAAGCGGGGAAAGTTGTGAAATGTGATAACTGCACATTGTTTTGGAAATAAAATTATACGTTACTAAAAACATAATGTCGCGTGGGCAGAAGAATCAGGAGTTACTTAGCGCTGTAAGGTGTATAACTTAGAATTAAAAGACTTGCAGATGTTGCGGGACTTGAACAGAAGTGAGATAGGCGCTTTGTATGGTTTTGAGTACACTAATGATGTTGATTATAAACGCAAAAAGGTTTGGCGACAGCAAAAAGTTTCCTAACTAGAACAAATGCGCAATCTAGAGGCAAATAATGTTGGCAGTATGAATATAAAATAGTTCGAAAACCTGACCTCAAATGGCACTTAGAGCCATATTTAGAATGGGACATAAATTGAATTTCATAAGCCCATTTACATATTTTAGCCGTTCAAAAAGTATTCGAAAGCAATTCAACTTGGCCTTTACATGTAAAGTATTTATGCCGGACGACAAATAGTGAAGACATTGAAATAAGCCGTTATATGGAAAAAACAGTACATCTCCACAGAAAAGAAACAGTTGGAAAAAAAGTTCTACAAAATTACAGTTCTTTCCAAGCAGAAAATTCGGAGACACGTTCACAATGATATTTGAAATTTCTGTTCTTTAAAGTGGGGAGAGGGATGGGGTTGTGGGCGTTAGTGACGTACTTATAAAAGGGAATTAATATTAGCTGGCAAAACTTAGACGTTAAACGCCTAACGTTACCATCGCTGTTTCTTCCAATGGAGAGGATCTTAAGATCATAACAACAAGCAACAAAATCAAAGTTGGATTAACTTAAATAGAACAATTTACAGAAACTGAATTGGATTAATCTTACACATTTAGGCCTCATAGGGTTTTTCATTAAGCCAAGATAAGCGGAGAGTATGATAAAATAATAACTGGATAGATTAAATTCTGTTCTAAACCTATGGAGAGTTAAACTTTATGATAAAATTCCCTCATTGTTCAATGATTTGTGGGGGCAGACTGGTAGTGAAAAACAATATTGTCCTGACTTATTACAAACAGTTTATCGCTATAATTTTGAATCATATTGTAATTTTCTGTCCAACCTTAAAGAACAAAGCTATCATGATAGAAGGTTTATATGGACAGACCAATGACGTATATTTGTTACCCCTGCACTAAACTGAGTGAGTGTTTTAGAACTACTTTTATAAAGTGTTAGAAGGAACGCAGGACACTATTTATTATAGATGACTGGTCGGCAGCAAAAGATATAGTTTACAAAAGAGAAACACTTTGTCAAAGCTGGATTTCAGCGGAAGAATGATGGGATAATGTTGTGTGGATTTTATTGCCAGAAATATAACTCGGTTTTAAAAAGACTTTAGGAACAGTTAAAGACTGTAGTGTTTATTTCACATGATAGACAGAAGATCATTTGAAGAATGTTGTGCGAAATGACTGATATTGAAAACGATCAAGAAAAACATTAGGAATAAACAAAAATAAAATCTGAAAAGTTAGTAAAATTAGTTATTGTGAAAAACGGATACCCTACACAGGATGTATGTTTGTAGATAATCGTTTATTTTTGGTTATTGAAGTCTTACTTGTCGGAGAACAGCGAAAAGGGCATTCTAGGTCCGCCCTAGCCCCAAACCTAGGTGAGTGCTAGGCGTGAGTTAGAATGCCCTTTTCTGTTCTCTGAGGCAGATGCTGTTACGTCTTTTTGCTGGAGGATGAAAGGATGTGGAGTCAGTGTGGAGTTATGCGGCGGTAATCGGGTAGGCGGTTGTCGCCTATCTTCCTGGGGACCCCTAGGGGTCGCTGAGGGGCACGTGACAAACGTAGCGACAGATCAGATCCTGATGGTAGATGGAACACTGGGTTGTTTAAAACAAAGTTATGTCAAAAAATATTACAATGTATATGTGGGTCATAGCATATCAGCTGATCACATTCTTTCGTGTAACTTGATGAAAAAAAATCATTCCAAATTGTCTGTACAGCCTTTTCAAAATATTTTCCTGTCAACAAGTGAAACATATCTTTTCTTTTTACACTTAGCTAAAAGTCCAATTGGCAAATACTTATAATAGATAGCAGTCAGTAGTGAGTTGAGACAAGAGTTATATGTTTGAGTGTGTTTTTTTTTCTTTTCTTTCTTTTCTTTATCTTTGATGAAGTGGATTTTCTATTTTTGTGTTATACTTGTAGATAAGATTGTTTTTTTTTTTGACTCGTTGTGTTAACCTCCCCGGCCCCCCCCCACCCCCCTCCCCCGGCCCGATTTTTTTTCCGCCGTCTAATATCACGTAATGTGGAAAGACGTAAAAACAAAACAAACAACACACACACACACGCACGCGCACACGTACACACACACACACACACACACACACACACACACACACACACCACACACACACACACCACACACACACACACCAGAGAGAGAGGGGTGGGTGGGTGGGAGTTTCAACTTCTTTCCATTTATTAACTAACTTGTTCCATCTCAGACACATTCTTTTCTTCACGTTCTTTTTTCTTCCCCTTTTTTTAATTCTCCGGATAATATATATATATATATATATATATATATATATATAATTATATTATATATATATATATATATATATATATTTATATATATATATATAATTAGAGTTAAAAGACCACTCAGAAGTCTAAAATGCTCAACCAAATAGGGAGCGACATAACGTTTAAAACAGGACTTTAAAATAGAGTAAAAACACCCTACAAACTTGTTTCGAGCAAGTGCTCTCCTCAGGGTATGTATAATCTGGGCCCGCCACCAGTGTTATATAGATTGTGTGTGGGCGTGTGAGCTCTGCGCGTGTGGCACGTGGCCTGTAGATTTTTTTTAATTTTTGGGGCGCGTTCAGGGGGGGATGTGCCAGGGAATGGTGCATTGACAAAGATTTCCATTTGTGCCTGCAATTATTAATCATTTCTACTTTAGAGTTCAGGGATGCTAGATGGGGTTTACATAACATCAGCCACTTTTCTGTAGTACATAAGTTGCATTTTTTAAGAAATGTTGTTGTATGGTGCTGCTCTTTTTATAATTTTCCATAATATGTTGTAATCTATTTTCTTACGTTTAAGCTTCCAAACATATTTACTTAGTTCTGTTTGGTTTATATATTTTTCATTTTTGAAGGACTGTTTATGGTTTGCATATCTGGTTTTAAAATGGTTTCCCGTGATCCCTATGTATGTTTCTTTATCACTGTCGTTTGTACCGTAGCTTGGTACACAATGTTGCTGTAGAGACATATATTATTCAGAGGGCACTGGTCATTTTTTGTGCAATTACAAGATATCCTTTCGTCACCCTCTTTGGTTAAAAACATAATTGATTCTTTCCCAAAAAAACCAAAAACAATGCAACCATACAACAACATTTCTAAAAAAAATGCAACTTATGTACTTACAGAAAAGTGGCTGATATTATGTAAACCCCATCTAGCATCCTGAACTCTAAAGTAGAAATGATTAATAATTGCAGGCACAAATGGAAATCTTTGTCAATGCACCATTCCCTGGCACGTCCCCCTGAACGCGCCCCAAAAAAAGAAAAATCTACAGGCCACGTGCCACACGCGCAGAGCTCACACGCCCACACACGAATCTATATAACACTGGTGGCGGGCCCAGATTATACATTCCCTGAGGAGAGCACTTGCTCGAAACAAGTTTGTAGGGTGTTTTTACTCTATTTTAAAATCCTATTTTAAACTGTTGATATATATATATATTATATATATATATATAATATATATTATATATATATATATATATATATATAATATTGTTAAAAAGTAAGGTTTTAAAACTATCTACAGCGCTGTTTCATGCAATGCAATCATCAGGATGTGGTGGGGTGCTGCGGTGTTTTATATGCTTGGTGGTCTAGTGCGAACCATTAACACAAATAAAGAGTGCTTCTGTGTTGCTGTTGCCATACAAAACTGATATATCAAACGAGGTCTTTAACTTATCCTCGCATGATTCAAGTCGATGATGGAAAAGAATTTAAAGGGCAAGTGAATCCAATTATTGTTATAACATTGAGTTTCAATTAAAGAAAGGCATTTGGGAGTCACAGAATCACAGCTTTAGTCCCCACCCCCCCCCCGAAAAACTTTAACAAACAGTTAGTGAAAGACTTTTTTCCTTACCAGTTTCACAGAGAGTGATTGACAATTCTCGCACATCAGAAATGGGTTAGAAGGGACTGCCTCAGTTTTGCGCGCAATGAATAATGAAGAATTTAAGGGTTTAAACCAGTAAAGCAATCCAAAAAGAAAACAATAAATGTTGTGAAGGAGAAGCCTTCATCCAGCAAACTATTACCGTTTGGTTTGAAGTAAGGTTACCTTTATTTTACGGGAAGCCCCCCCCCCCCCCCCCCCCCCCCAAAAAAAAACAGAAGGGGACACTCGCATCTGGCAACAGTATCCAGTTTGGAGTGTTGGATCCATTTGAAATAAAAAGAATTGTAAAAATGAATCCTCCCGTGTAGTATTTACGAGAAACTGACACAACAAACCCAACCAGCTCCTCAAAGATCTTTAGCGAAGGACGAACTGCAGCATAATCCCAACCAGGCTCTGGTTCCGCTTTAATTAATTTACGTAAATATATTGAGTTTAAAATGGAGCTCAGATGGAAGTGCAGACCGAAAACAAGAATGGTTAAGGAAAGAGACTTGAAATGATACGGGAATATTTCATGCGTGTAATGCTATTAAGGTAATCATTTTCTAGGGATTATTCAATGCATGCTAAATCATCCCAGATCTCCTACAACTCACAACCCCCAAATTGGGAAAAGAATATTCTTGAAATAATACAAAAAATTCGTTACGCATCAAGCCAAAATGAGAAAAGATTTAAAAGGGAATGGTATGATGCAATGATTGATCTTATAATAAAAGTTGATGAAATAATATAAACCCCCCCTGTTTATTCGGGTCCTCAATGCCCGATTGCATATGAAACTTCGGATTATTAACAATCACCACGTTGTGTGTTTGTTCATATTCTAACTGACTTTTTGTTACAACTGTTGTGTTGATCTCTTGTAGATTAGATGTAGTGTTACGTTGTCATGATGAAAAGGTCTTATTGCCCAAACAATGCTTCTTGTAGTTGTTCTGTGATATGTTTGACTTGCACAACACTGCGAGCTATTCCCTTTTGCTTTCTTAATGTTTTTATCCTGGCTCGAAATAACTGTATCATTTTCGACCTTAAACCAATATAACTCCTTAATAACCCCTCGGATAATTCATTCCTTCATCTTTCCTAAAACTTTGTTTGTAAGTGAATGTATAGGCGACAGTCTTTTAGTGTTAATCGATGTATCATACCATCCACTCGATCTTAGACTTACTTCTAATTCCATGTCTTTATAGTGGTCTTCAGGTAGGGTTATCTATAACAAACTATCGTATCTGTGTTAAAGTACTCTGGACTCTGGATACAAGGGCTTAAAGTAGTTCATAAATGAAACTCTAACATAATAGCTTTGATATTCTAAAACGGTTAAACCAAAATAAATACAGGTTTGTCCAATTTGCTTTCTTTTTTTCCATCATATGCCAAAATGAGTGATCATGATAAATTTTCTGAAAGTCCTGATAATTAGGTTTTGGAAGTAGCTTAATTGACCTTTCGTTCTCTTTGGTAAGTGAATCTAATCTGACATCTTTGCGCTTGTGCGGATTCTCCTTAGTCTTTCCGAAACAGCTGTTGATTCTCAGCTTGAAAAAGTCTTTTCTGAAGCACTGCGGAATTTGGTTCTGAGATCAGTGGTTTCTTCATGATGTATGGTTTCATGAATGGTCTTGTCAAAAGCATTATGCGAAGGAAACTGCTGTCAACTTCAAACTTGTCTAAATAAAAATTGTTAGAAGTCTGTAATGACCGACAATAATTGTTTTTGCCTCGGAAGATTAGGCACATGTTTAGGCGGCTCTCTTGGATTCATCATTTAGGCTTTCTGCTGCTATTGGTAGTCATTATGCAGGTTTTCATGGAGTTCAGGAGGATATTCTAAGGTCAAACTTCTAGAATGAAACCTACGCTGTTGATCAGGCGTTTAAACTGCTCTACACTTAATGCTTTTGAATATTATTTGTCCTGTGTACATTTTAAAAAAATAAGGTTGCGTTATGGAAAGTGATTGCCGCATTGCCCAACCATACAGATTGTTTGCATCTAAGATACATGAGATAGTTAGACTTTACTCGATCATAGTCGTCCAAGTATTTGTTGTTTGCTTTACACTGTAATGATGCGACGCCTTACTAATATTCCACCTACGCAATCAGTTTTCCAATCATCTGATTCATTGGGTAATATCTGACAATAATCAAATCTTTACTCCAGTTAACTTTAAGTAAAGCCGTTCCCCATCATCCCGGGCGCAGAAATGTAATGCGCGGGTCCAAGCATAATGTTTTCATGCAGGTTCTTTTCTATAATTTTCAAATTTGATCCGCCAACAAATGTATCAGCCATTCAAGTTAGGAGTCTTGATTGTCTCCCATCGTTTTTCACTCTTTGTTAAAAAAAAAAAACTTTTTTTTTTTTTCTTTGGGGTCCCATGCTTCTTGAGCATGCTGGTAATCAGATCACTGATAGTCCGTTCCTCTAAGTTAGATAAAGTAACGCGGCCTTTTGCGGAGGAAGTTGTTTCTTCATCAAACCTTTCCCAACTGTTCTTGTATCATAAGGGTAAATCGCCTTTCTAACAAGAGTGGGTCAAATATTTCTTCTGTTATTGGCAGACTTAAGGAATAGCCAGTGACTCTAATGAAACCCATCATGTGTTGAAGTAGAGTATAAATGACTGTTATTCAGATTAAAGCACATGTTACTTTTCTGATGACCTGTGCGATGCATTGACACCCTTAAGCATCGTCCATGCTTCATTATATGATGAGAGTCGTAGCCTCGCAAGTTATGATAAGAAGATGGGCCGTTCCATGTCTTGTTGGTTCAACTTTAGTTGAAGATTGCATTTTACTGTGCGCTGCTACTCCGGACTTTCGCAATGTGATATGGTCGCTTACGTTGGTTCTCTTGGTCTGATGAGAGGAACCTAAACCTCTTAATCCAGCAGTGGTGGCTGCGTCATTCTGTTCGTGGTCTTCAGGCGTCATCATGAATTCCAGATAAGTTTAGGATTATTAGAACAGTCATTACGCACTTGGTGATGCGTTCTAAGAAGTATTTCTGCAGCATTTGGCCCCCTATTATATTACTGGTTTTGAATGATCGCCATCCGACTCTGTCAATTATGAAGGCAAATGACAAATTGATGTTTATAATTAAGACTGTTTTTCGAAGTTTTTGTGGCGCTGGCCCTTCTTAAGAGAACAGATGAGCGATTTTCAAAGTCTGCGTAAACAAACATATTGGAGTATTTTGCATCCGTTCAGTTCTTTAAACTAATACTTTAGTCCGGGTGGGGGGCGTACTTAGTTCGGTATGTACAGCCAACTGGGCCGTTACAATGTTTCGTATGTTCCGCTAGCAGCTTTGAACAGCATGGATTTCTTGTTTATACATTTTCTGCAGAATGCTGTTTGTATGTTTTTTTGTAGTATAACTCAATAATCTACTTCATTGTTCGTATCAATTGTGTAATGCGGTCGCCCGCTGGCGGAAAGCATCAGTAGTAAGTCAATGATTTTTGTTGGTTTCGCCTATTGTTGGACTGTTCTGGACACTTTAATTGGCGCCAAGTTTGTTTCTCATCCATGTGTATACATTAAAACAGTTTTTGGTTTGTTTTGTTCTTCAAACTGATCAATTTGGTTCTACACTAACAGGAAAGGGGACCACTCACTAAAGTTAGGATTCATTGATGTAAGGGTGATAGTTAGACACTCTCCTCTGCGTTTTTGCGGATATAATTGCAGCCTTGCGAGAACACACCACATAAAACCTTTGTCGTCTGAATTTCTTTATGTTTAGAACTGCTTTTTTTGCAACTAATGCTGGAGGTGTGGAATGTATAGACCTGTACAATCGGTGGTATACTTAGACTGTTTGAATACTGATCTCTAAGACTTCGCCCTCTGACCATACCAGAGGCCTCTCATTTTGGCTTCTTCAGCTGGCAGCGTCAACTGTGCCAAGCAGTTCGTCTGCCAACCGGGCGTTAAGTATTACGAGAAAGAAAGTTCTGTTGGTTTAGGTGAGACCCAGATTCTAGGTTTTCTTAGTTATTGTTATATAGTCCGAGTATAACTGCTAACATTACTTTATCTGGCGGGTCTTTTGGTAGTTTACCTGGAAACTTGAGAAAATAGCATGTACAACGCTTGCACCGCACGTTTCTGGATCAATGACTTCTAATCAATATCATTTTTAAGCTCTTGTCAAAACGCTCTTTTCTCGAGCATTCCTTCAACAATTCGTTGGTCTTCATGTATCTTAGCCATGTTGAGTTCTTTTCTAACTCAAAATATTTATTTAAATTTAAAAAAATTAATTAATCCGAATCAATATCAACGGTTCTTTTTGTGCTTGAGACTCATAAACTAAAGTAATAAAACACCCTTCGTTGTTGTTACTGTGAGCTGTTTGAAACAGTGGTGTAATTTTGATTTACTTTTTTTAAGCATCCTTTTTTTATCTGCTCGGCGTTGGCTGTGAGAAAAAAGTTGCCTCGCCTTTCTTTGAAGATCAAATCTTATGTCCTTTTGTAGTCATCAAAATCGGCTGTAAACGATTAAATTCTTCATCGTGATGTTTGGAGTCAACTAGCGCTTTATTTATTGTCAGTTTAAACGTAACTAAGTTTAGCCGTTATTAGTTGAACCATAGCGGTGTGCTTTTGGGTTAGTTTTTAATTTTTTTTGCCAGCCGCACTTACAGCTTATGAACACAGACCGAGAGCTAAAGGACAAATCCTAGGGGTTTATGCTGCGGGTGCGCCTATGCCGTTTGTAGAGGCCTACACTTGTTCTGCCGATGCAGCAACTTATAGATGATGCTCCAGTTATTAACATATGTAACAGATTACAGCAGCAGAATACCTTCGTTTGTTTTGCTGTATTTTGTAAGGTCTTGCTTTCTAGTTCTTGTTGCATTTGCGTAATGTTTGTTAATTATATAGGTTTTTATGTTAGGGGTTTCTACTATCTCTTCTTTTGGCGGGCTTAGGCACATTTGGATAAACTTGAACGACATGTTTTTATAAAAATAATTATTAATTTGTATTGTATATCTTTTAATCTGGTTATTTTCAATATTCAGATGCGCATCATATATTAAAACAAATGTACATTAAGGGTTATCGGCTTCTTTTCTTATCATATTTGAATGTTTATTACGTCTCTACAGTTCACTCCCGCTTCCATGCAAATGATTATTCCTCTGTTGACCTGAGGTCAATCCATAATCCGTTTCGTTGTTAAATAATCCAAGTCTAACATTGTGAAGGTGCAGATCTTTAGACAACAAGGTCTACTGTTGGATTTTACACCTCCGCCTCAAACAGTTTTCTTATTTTCATCAAAATGTGGTAGGTTTAAGCCCGCTAGTGCTAGAATTTGGTTGGACTACCTCATATATCGAACATTGTACTTTCGTTATTTTTGGATTAAATAATTTTCACTTCCTCTTTTTGGAACGGTTCTTCATCTTCGCTCAGCAATAAAATACCTGTAAGCGATCTTGCTGCGACACTTAAAAACTTAAAATTCCCCTATAGCGTCTGCCCTGCTTCTGGGATATGTTTGTATGATGAATCACTCTTTGTAATATATGCTAATTTTGGACTGATATTGTTGCTCAATCAGCCTTGACTAAATTAGGGTTGCTAACAACGTCAACTTAACGGAGATGTCAGAATTGCTGTACTTTGCTTAGGTGTCTGATGATTGATAACTACGTTTGTATTCATTAAAAGTTAGTTCATATGACAATCTGTCTTGTAATGCTCCTTGAAAAGTATGGCGCATGCGCTTGTACAAATCAAAATTAGGAATGGAAAAAAACGATTTCCATACGCAAAATTTACAGCTACAGCCTTTTTTGCTGCTTTAGCATCTGCGGCGAACCTGCGGCGCCTCTTCTAGTTTTTAGTGCTTCTTCATTTTCGATTCCTTGAAACGCAAAGATCATCCCTTTCATTCCCGGTTAGCCATAGCTCAGAATAGGTTAAAAATATGTCTGCTGTGTGTTAAAGACAATAATTTCTTGCCCCTCAAGTTTTATAGAAATTTTCTTAACGATTGCCCGCCCCAAAAAATTTTGAGACAACTGTTCTGTTTGTGTTGTTGTTGAAGCGTGAAGTATATTTTGAAAGTAAGACGGCGCAGAGGCATGGCACAATCACTTCATCCGCTCCTAGGTCTGGAAATTTGATCAGTGAGTATTTGATCGCATTCAATAGTAGATGGATTTATTTGGAACAGTAATATTCCGTTTTAATTCCCTTCAGCACCAAAGGCTCTTTCAGGCTTCTATGTGGGGGAGTGGGTGGTCAAGAACGAGCATATGCTTGTGGCATTTTTTTATAAAAACACCACAAATACACAAAAGTTAATTATTCAAGAAACTTGGAGGCATTGAAGATGAAGATTTTGATGATTTTGATCCTGGAGACGTCATGAGTGAAATGATCCCTTTAATCCAGCACCGCTCGGCGCCTCCATTGCCGGCGTGAATTAACAAGAATGTAAGGTCAGATCTGTATACCAAAGTTTAGGCCAAGAGAACCTCCCGAAGTTTATTTAGACCCTAATGATTTTGAAGTAATAAGATGACATTTGTTGGTGAGGAGCGATCCAAGGATCATCTTGTTAGCGTACATCTAAACCAAGACTCTCATCAAGTTTTTAAAAAGAGTATACATTAGACAAAGGCTTCAGTAGTGAAGCGGATCATAACGCCTTGGTTTTACTAAACCTCATAATTAGATAGGGTATGCATGTAGCTTAAACTTCGAAAAGCACACTGCAAGAACTTCCACAGCTAACCAACATACACACATGGAACTTCAAGTTTTAAATCAATCAGCCAGATGAAATAATAAATGAATAGAAGCCGAACCGGTTTCAGAAGAAACAGCGTTACAAACAATTATGATTCCCATGCCTATGCGGGAAAATAGCGGCCCTTGATCATGCTTTGAGAACCATTAGAGGCGAATTAACAAACAATTTAGCATAAACGGGTGAACTGAGATGAGCATAATAAAAAGGAAAAAGAAAAACTCGTTGGAGGTGCTGATGACGCCAACTTAGGGCCTTGTTATTAAAGAAAGCTAACCCAAGACTAAAAGATCTTGAACAGAAGAGTCCCGCAAGGACTAGAAGTGTTTCTACTAACCGAGAACAATACCGAACTAAGTGAGGCAGTGCAGAATAGAGAAACTATCCAAAGAATTTTATATGAAGACACAACGCTAGCAGAAGGAATAAAGAACATGTTTAGAGAGCAGGGAGTTCACATTAGCAAGGTTATAACGGCCTTTAGGATTTGCTATAAGTACACTGGTGTTGGCTATTAAGGGGCGGTGGTTCAAATGTTCAGTGCCTCCACCGCCATCGCCTCCACCTGATAAGTATCAGGGTAAAAAAACAGCTTGATCATCTTGCGAGTTTATTAAAAAAATTAGATGGTACAAGCTATAGACTCTTTACCTGGTATATTAGGAAGGTATTGTTAGTGGCTTTAGTTCCTACTGCAAGCAAAGTAGTTGGCTTATGGCCGAGCATTAAGGGACATTAGTTTCTCTTAATAGTTGGGTTACTCATTTAGTAAGATAAAGGCAAGTAATCCTAGGGCCAGTAATCATGAACAAGCGCTGCTTTTCATTTCATGGTCCAACCCTCCCACTTCGCGAACAGAGATGTCGCGTCTTCAACGGTCTTCGGGCTTTGGACGCGGGGAGGGATTGGATGACTTTTTCTGGGAGGGCCATCTTGTTTTTTTTACTGCTTGTTTAGTACTGGATCGAATTTATTTCGTTTTTTACGACTTTCTGTTTATTGCCTGCGACAAGGATTTCATTTTTGTTGTTTATTTTGTTTCCTATCTGGAGCCTGAGGTCAGAAATGGCAGCATTGTATAACACCAGTGCCAAAGCAAAGTCTACTTTCGATCTGCGAATGATGTAAAACCATTTCGTGGTACCTTTTAATAATTGAAGGTAAATCGACTGTAGAGAATTAATGAGCGTCCTCTAAAGTTGCCAAGTGTACTGTTTTTGTGCTCAAAATCCAGTATGAAGGATCTGGTTGTTGTTCGATCTTGTTTGTGCTTGCGCTAGCCTAGCCAAAGACTAAACTAAGTACGAACAGGTCGTTTATTCGTTCTATTCCTGCTTTAGTTAGGCCCTTAGAAGTGTCTATAAATGTTGTCCACGTGTTTTATGTCTTGCTTATGGAACCGAGCGTGAACGCCTGTGCCTGAAGAGAAAGATGTGTAAGGAGATTCCAGTCCATAGTTATACTTCTGTGCACGCCCCCTATAATATGGGGTGCCTAAGCATGATTAAGTATCAACTTTTGTCTAAGTCTGTCTTAACAATTAATATTAAATTCGTTACCGATCCTTTCTAAAGCCCTCATGTCTATTTGGTTGCTGAATGGAGTTAAGAACGGTTTGTCTTTTGGTAATGGCGTCGCAGTTCAGTAAAATAGTCTTTGAAGTGTAATAAAATGACATCTGTACACTGACCTCTCAAAAGGATTCAGATGATTTTAATTGATTAGCATACGATTATCCACACCCAGTTGTTGCACAAAAGACAGCATATGTTTAATGGTTCTGGTAAAACTGATCGGATGACTAAACCACCTTCGCGATGTAGTCTATTTTAATCAGGGGGAGGGGTTAAGATATCGGCCTTAATGGAGTACTCACTTACTTGAAAGGATCAGAAGAGTCACAGAAATGTCAAGAGTATCAGTTGCTATATTTTTAAGATTGTAGTGCGGCCAACAGAATATTTTGCATCTTTAGTAATTTGAACCGCTCATTTTTAGTTCGGTTCAAAAAATGTATGTAACAATAACAACTCAAGTACCGTCTTCGTTTTTTAGAACATGCTATTGATACGAAGCGGAACAGAACGGTCGCGTCCATGAAATATTTAACAAAGTCGTATGGTTTAATATTATGCAAGCTAGGAGAATATAAGATTAAAAGTGAATTATAGTGCCCTATTAGTTAGCCAGTTAACAATACCTGATGGTTATTACGGGTTTTGCTCGCTAAAAGAAGCAATGAGTAACCTTTGACATTGCTTCAACGTAACAATGCGAATCTGAAAACTATGTTGGCCTTCAAACCTGAAGAAGACGAAGTAGGGTATATTTTGTTAAAGAGCTAGCCAAATGTTAGGCTTTTCAATGCCAATCGGTCCGTTCATAGTTTTAGAGTTCCGTCAAACATAAATATTATGAGGGAGAAAGAAATCGCTCGAGCTTGCATTACATTCATTACTCTATGTTCATGTGGATGAGTGAGCACTGATGAAACTTTTATGATGGAAGGCCCTCAACTGTTTTAGAGCTCTTCCGTCAGGGGAAAGCTGCATAATTGCGATTATGAAATTATAAACAAATCCCTAATTTACAGGTGTAAAGGTTAGTTTGTGGGAGGGTCGGATCATTTAATATAAAATCAAAGACAAAGCGGGGGAAAGTTGTGAAATGCTGATAACTGCACATTGTTTTGGAAAATTAAAATATTACGTTACTAAAAAAATAATGTCGCTGTGGGCCTGAAGATTCAGGAGTTACATTAGCGGCCCTGTAAGGTTGTATACCTATTAGAATTAAAAGAACCTTGCCCAGAGTTGCGGACTTTGAACAAGACGGTGTGATAGGCGCTGTGTATGGTTTTTGAGTACACTTAAAGATGTTGATTATTAAACCGCAAATAAGGTTGGCCGACAGCAAAAGTTTCCCTTAACTAGAACAAACTGCGCAATCTAGAGGCAATAATGTTGGCACAGTATGAATATAAAATAGTTCGAATTACCTTTACCTCAAATGCACTTAGAACCATATTTAGAATGGACATTAATTTGAATTCATAAGCCATTTACATATTTTTAGCACGTCTAAAAAGTTTCAGAAAAGCAATTCAAAACTCTGGCCCTTTACTTGTAAAGTCTTATGCTCGACGACAATAGTGAAAAGAAATTGAAATTAAGCGTTATGGGAAAAATAAAACAGTACATCCTCCACAGAAAAGAAACGTTGTAAAAAAGCTTCTACAAAAATTACAGTTCTTTCCAAGCAGGAAATTAGGGACAGTTCACATGATATTTGAAATTTCTGTCTTTAAGAATGTGGAGAGGGATGGGGTTGTGGGCGTTTAGGGACGTCCTTATAAAGGAATTAATATTAGCTGGCAAAAACTTAGACGTTTAAACGCCTTATACGTTACCATCGTCGTTCTTCACAATGGTGAGGATATAAGATCATAACAACAAGCAACAAAATCAATGTTGACTTAAATAGAAAACAATCTACGAAAAACTGAATTGGATTAATCTTACACAGTTAGGGCTCATAGGGTTTTCTTATCATGAACAAGTTTTGACGGAGAGTTGATAAAAATACTACTGGATTAGCTTAAATTCTGTTATAAAACTATGGAGAAGTTAAACCCTTTATGATAAAATCCTCATTGTTCAATGAATTAGTGGGCACAGGAATGGTTGTGGAAAAACATATTTTGCCTAGACTTATTACAACAGTTTATCGCTATAGTTTTGATCATATTGTAATTTTCTGTCCAACACTTAAAAGGAACAAAGCATAATCATGGATAGAAGGTTTATATGGACAGACCAATGACCGTATATTTAGTTAAAACCTAGCCTAAACTGAGTGAGTGTTTAGATTACTTTTATAAAGTGTTTGAAGGAACGCAGACACTCTTTATTTATAGATGACTGTTCGGCAGAAAAAAGATTTAGTTAAAAGAGAAACACTTTGTCATAGCTGGCTTTCAGCGGACGACATGATGGGATAGTGTTGGATTTTATGCCAGAAATATATACTCGGTTTTAAATGACTTTAGAGAAAGTTAAAGACTGTAGTGTTATTGCACATGAAAGAAGAGACTTCATTTGAAGAATGTTTGTGCGGAAATGATGTTATTGAAAACGATCAAGAAAAACATAGGATTAAACAAAAATAAAATCTGATAAGTTTAGTAAATTTGTATGAAAACGGGATAACCCTACACAGATTGTATGTTAGTAGATAATCGTTATTTTTTGGTTGATTGAAGTCTTAACTTGTCGGAGAACAGGAAAAGGGGCATTCTAGGGTCGCCCTAGCCAAACCTAGGTGAGGGCTTAGAGTGTGTTAGGAATGCCCTTTTCCTGTTCTTGGAGATGCTGTTACGTCTTTTTGCTGGAGGATGAAAGGTGTGAGTAGTGAGGAGTTTGCTGCGGTAATCGGGAGGGTTGTCGCTGTTTCCTGGGACCCCTAGGGTCGCTGGTGGGGCACGTGGACAATCGTAGACGACAGATCAGTTCCTTGATGTGTAGATGGATAAATGGGTTGTTTTAAAACTAAGTATGTCAAAAAATATACTTTGTATATGTGGGCATAGCATATCAGCTGATACATTCTTTCGTGTAACTTGATGAAAAATCATTCCAAATATGTCTGTACGCCTTTTCAAAATATTTCTGTCTACAAGTGAAACATATCTTTTCTTGTTACACGTAGCTAAAGTCCAATTGGCTAAAATACTTATATTAGCTAGCAGTCAGTAGTGAGTGAGACAAGGTTATATGTTTGTGTGTGTGTTTTTTTTTTTCTTTTTTTCTTTTCCTTTATCTTTGTGAGTGGATTTTCTATTTTTGTGTTATTCTTGTAGATAAGATTGTTTTTTTTTTGACTCGTTGTGTTAACCTCCCGGCCCCCCCCACCCCCTCCCCGGGGCCCCGATTTTTTTTCCGCCGTTCTAATATCACGTAATGTGAAAGACGTAAAACTCAAAACACACCACCCCAACCACGCACGCGCACACGTACACACACACACCACACACACACTACACACACCACACACACACACACCACACACACCACACACACCACACACAACACACACCAGGGAGAGAGGGCCGTGGGTGGGTGGGAAGTTATCAACTTCTTTACATTTATTAACTAATTGTTCCATCTCAGACACATTCTTTTCTTCACGTTCTTTTTTCTTCCCTTTTTTTAATTCTCGGATATATATAGATATATATATATATATATTATCTATATATATATTATAAATATTATATAGATATATTATTTATATATATATATATTAATTAGAGTTAAAGACCCACTCAGAAGTCTAAAAATGCTCAACCAAATGGGGAGCGACATAACGGTTTAAAATAGGGACTTTAAAATAGGTAATAACCCACCCTACAAATTGTTTCGAGAAGTGCTCCCCCAGGTATGTATAATCTGGGCCCGCCACCAGTGTTATATAGATTCGTGTGTGGGCGTGTGGGCTCTGCGCGCTGTGGCACGTGGCCTGTAGATTTTTTTCTTTTTTGAGGGCGCGTTCAGGGGGGACGTGCCAGGGATGGTGCATTGACCAAAGATTCCATTGTGCCTGCAATTATTAATCATTTCTACTTTAGAGCTTCAGAAGTGAAAAATGAAAATATGTAAAAAAAAATGATAGATGGGGTTTTACAATAACATCAGCACTTTTCTGTATACATAATTTGCTTTTTTTAAGGGGAAATTTGTTGTATGGTGCGCTCTTTTTAAAAATTTTCCCAAAAAAAGTTGTAATCTTTTTTCTTACGTTTAAGCTTCCAAAAAATTTTTTATAGTTCTGTTTTTTTATTTTTTCATTTTTGAAGACTTTTTATGTTGCATATCGGGTTTTAAAAGGGTTTCCCCTGATCCCTATTAGTTTCTTTATCACGGGTTTTTTGTTACCGTATTTGGGACACAATTTTCTGTAAGACATTTATTTATTCAAGGGCATGTCTTTTTTTGTGCAATTACAAATACCCTTTTCGCACCCTCTTTGGTTTAAAAACTAATTGATTCTTCCAAAAAAACCCAAAAACAATGCAACCATACAACAACATTTCTAAAAAAATGCAACTTAGTACTACAAAAAAGGGGCTGTTTTATGTAAACCCCATCAACACCCCTGAAAAAAAAGGAAATGTTAAAAATTTGCAGGCAAAAATTTGAATTTTTGTCAAGCACCATTCCCCTGCATCCCCCCTGACGCGCCCCCAAAAAGAAAAATCTACAGGCCACGTCCCACACGCGAAAGAGCTCACCCCCACACCAATCATTAACACTGGGGGGGGCCCAGATTATACATTCCCTGGGGAAGCACTTGCTCAAAACAATTTTGTAGGGGTTTTTTACTCATTTTAAAATCCATTTAAACTTTGTGTATTTAAAATTTTATAATAATATATATATTATATATATATATATAATATTTTTAAAAAAAGGTTTAAAACTTTCTACAGCGTTTTTTTTCCCCTGCAAGCAACACAGAGTGGGGGGTCTGTCTGCCGGGTGTTTAAAACTGCTTGTGTTTCTGTCATACGCGTCTGTTTTTTTTCGTGTTTTTTTTCCTGGTTTTTGTTCACTGATAGAATTTCCACTTGTCCGCAGTTGTTAACCATTTTTATCCTAGTTTTTAAAAAGTTGCCAGTTGTGGTTTCATAGATTAGTACTTTTCGTTGAGATAGGTTACCTTTTTGAAATGTTGTTGTTGGGCTCTCTTTAAAAGTTTTTCCCAGGAATATTGTTTTCTATTTTTTTCTTTAGCTTCCATAGTATTTTACTAAATTTCGTTTGGTTTTGTTTTTTCTTTTTTTTAAAACGTTTGGGGTTTTTGCATATTTTTATTTTTAAAAATTGGTTTTCAGTATACTATATTTTCTTCGGCGTTTCGATGTTACAGTGGCTTGGTACACAATGCTGTTGAGAGGCATTTTTTGCTCAAGGGCCGTTTTTCTTGTACGTTGCAGGACCTTTCACACCCTCGTTTTTTCACTGTACTGTTTTTCATTTTTTTGGGTTGAACAATATTTTTTTTAAGGTTGGGCATACATATATAAAATTTTTTTTTGATCTTTTTTTGGAATTTTTTGGAAAATTTGTGCTCTTTTGGGGATGATTTTGGGATTCTAAAGAATTCTTTCCCTAATTTGTTTTCACCCCGTCATAGGGGGGTTGCCCAATGATCTTTTTTTTCCTGTTCTTCTTGTGTCGCTCATTCATTTTTGGGGTCAATTAGTTTGTATTGAAACCACTTTTGGTAACGCTTTGATTTTCACTGCCGTTATTGAATGCTTTTTCATTGCATGACAGTTAATAACTCTTATTTACCCTCTGGGTATTTTTTTTAGTATGGAAGGGGGATGTTACTTTTGATATTTACATAACGTGTATCATTGGTTTTTTTGTAGGTTTAAATATGGCGGTTGAGATCAAACGTTAATCTAATATTCACTATCTTTTTATTTGTTTTCTATAGTGTTTTTTTAGTTTTTTGGTTTTGGAAGATTTTACACATTCTTTTTTTTTTCAATGTTTCTAGGGTTGTCATTCACGGCACGGGGCCGTCATCCCGTACAGTCCACTTTTTTCCAAGTTTCATTTGAATTTAGACGCATGAACAGTCCGACAAGTTCGCAAGTTTCGGACCATCATACATCCCATTGTGACATCAAAAGTTAATTCTTGTTTGCGCTCTTGTCCATTTCTTTTTTGGCTGGTTAGTAGAGTTTTCTTTGATGGAAATTTATTTCCATTCTGACCCTGATATTTCAGTGTATTTGGCTGGCAATTTTATGCTTGTAGTTTCATCTATGGGTGTTGAAGTCTACTATAAAAATGATTAAAAACTGTATTATCTTGCTTGTTGATTATTAACCATTTTATGGCTTCGTATGTGTTTTTACCAGATTAGCCTTTCTGTTATTTCTTTTTTAAGAATTTGTTTTGGTGCTGTTTTTTTGCTGATTTTCCTAATTTCTAATTTGGATGGTTTATCAATCTGCATTTGGTTATTCAGAAGTTGGTTTTGGTCTTTAATTTTGAAAGCTTTCTTGCAGCTGTTTTATCTTTCCCTATTCCCATTTAGGTCACTTCACCTTTTTTTCTTCAATGTACTCGATGTATTTACAGCTTTTTTAATTTTGGGTGGTTTTTTTGAGAATGAGAATACCTTTTTCCATTTTTTTAAAGAAGTTCTGGTTTTTCTGCTTTCACAAAAATTTTTTTGTCAATTTGATTGTTACTCATTTTAACGATTTTGGAATTCATTGTTTGAGTTTTAATATTATGAACCCCTTTTCATTTTAACCTCAAAGTATATTTTCGATGGTATGGTGGAGCTCGCCATTTTTGAATCATATGTGTTTGTATCTTCCCTCTTGCATTAGGTTTAAAAGAAAAAGCCTTCCATCCATATTTTTGATAAACTTTCTGTCTGTTATTTTTTCATATACATTGAGGTTTGGCGAAGGTATATTTTAGTAGTTTTTAATTATGTTTTTATCCATTTAAATTGTGTTATATAATAGATAGCAATTAAACAATGGATGAATACACAGAGATTTAAAAAAAATGCTCAACGAACTGGAGCACTTTTAAAAAGTAAGTTAAACATCTACGCGTGTTTCATCAATGCATCTGGTGTGGTGGTCCGTGCTGCCGTGTTTTATCGTGTGTTTTGTCTGTCATCACGTGCTGTCTTGTTCTCGTTGTTAAGTTCTGTCACTGATAAAATTCCAGTGCCTGCATTGTTAACCATTTCTATCCTACTATTAAATTGTTAAAGTTGTGGTTTGCTTATATGACTTTCTGTGAGCATAGGTTACATTCTCTTTTAAATGTTATTTATGGTCTGCTTTTCTATGATTTTTCCGGATATATTGTATTCTATTTTTCATCTAGAGCTTTCCATATGTTTTACTCAATTCTGTATTGTTTTTGTATCTTCTTTGTTAAATGACTGTTTGGTTCATATCTGTTTTAAATTGTTTTCAGATGCATACTATTTTTCTTGCTTCCTGATGTTTACATGCTTGTACCAATGCTGTGTAGATCTTTTGGTTGCTCAGAGGGCACTGTTCTTTCTTGATACAGTTGCAGATTTCCTTTCATTCACCCTCGTTTTATGCTGTATGCTTTCATTTTGTGTTGAATCAATGATTTTTTTAAGGTTGGCATACATGAGTATGATAATTTGAGCGTTTTTTTGAATATCTTGATAATTTGTGCTCTTTTGGAATATTGTTAGAATTCAAAGTTCTTCCCTATATGTTTCAACTCTTTTTTCCGCATTATGGGTGTGTTGTACCATATTATCTTCGTTTCCTTTCTTGTTGTCTTATCCATTTTGGTCAATTTGTTGTATTAGCCACTTTTGTAACGCTCTTGATTCAGCTGCACGGTTTGAAGCTTTTCATTGCATGAAGGTTAGATAAACTTAATTATCTGGTATTTTTTTAGTATGGAAGGTGGATGGTTTACTTTTGATATTTAATAGAAGGTGTATCAATTGTTTTTTGTAGGTTTATATATGTGGTTGAGATCAAACGTATTTCTAGATAGTTCCTATCTTTTAATTTTCTATAGTGATTTTTAGATTTTTTGGTTTGGAAATTTTAGCACAGGTTCTTTTTCTTATTTCAATGTTTCAGGGTTGTCATTCAGCGCAGCGAGGCCGTCCCCTGTACAGCCGACTTGTTTTCCAAGTTCTTTGATGTTAGACGCAAGACTCCTGAATGTTACGCAAGTTCGCACCATCAATCGATCCCTTGGACCATCAAAGATTGAATTTTTTTCGATCTGTCCAGATTTCATTTTTGCTGTGTAGAAATTTTTCTTTGTATGAAATGATTTCATTTCGCCGATTTCAGTGATTTTGCTGAAATTTTATAGCTTTGGTGAGCAGATCTTCATCTATAGAGTGTAGAAGTCTACTATATCAAATTATAAAACTGTATTATCTTGCTTTTGAGTTTTCTTGAACGTTGTATGGCTTCGTATGTGTTTTTTCCAGAGGTGATTCAGTGTTCTCTCTTTTTTTTATGGCTTTTTCTAAGATTTTTTTGCTGATTTTTCCTAATTCAGATTTGGATGGGTTTATCAATCTGCATGTGGGTTATTCTGAAGTGGGTTTTGGTCTTTAAGTGTTATGAAAGCTTCTCTTGCTGCTGTTGTCTCCACTCTATCGTAGGTCCCTTTGGTGCACAAGCTCCTTTTCTTTTTTTCTAATGTACCGTATTATTTTTATCGTTTTTTTTTTTTTTTGATGTTTTTGTCGAAAAACCTGTGAGACTCTTTAGTTCGCTTTTGTAGATTGCTGGAATATGTCTGCTTTCCAAATATTTTTTTGCAATTTGGAATTGTTTGATTTATTTTTAACTGTTTGGAATTCCTTGTTTGTTTTGAATTCAAATGCATCACTTTCATTTTATCCTCAAATGTTATCTTGATGTGTGAGCTCGCCATGTTTTTAAGTCATATGTGTTTTATCTTCTCTCTGGCATTAGGTTTTAAAAAGAAAATAGCCTTCATCTTATTTTTAAACCTTTCTGTCTTTTCATTTTTAAAAAAGCTTTTAGGCGAAAGTATGATTTTGTTATGTTTAAAATTGATTTGTCATTTAAAATCGTTGGTAAATGCCAACGTGAGGAGCAATAAACAAATGTAGAGAATAAGCCAGAATTTAAAAAATGCTCAACCCAACTGAAACAATTTTTTAAAAGTAAGGTTTAAACTAATACAACGCTTCATGCAATGCAATCATGGTGGGGGTCTTCTCCGGGTTTTTATAACTGCTTGTTTTGTTTCATCCGTCGTGTGTTTTTGGTTCTTGTTCGTGTTTCACTTAGGAATTTCCACTTTCTGCAGTTGTTAACCATTTCTATCCTAGTATTTAAGTTCCTGTTGTTTGCATAGTATTTATGAATTTTTCTGTTGAGCATCTTTCTATTTTTGAAATTGTGTATGCTGCCTTTCTATGATTTTCCAAAATGTATTCTAATTTTTTCTCTTTTTTATTTTTACTCAATCTGTTTGTTTTGATTTCTTTGTTAAATTTTTGTTTTTGTACTAGTTTTTTAAATTGGTTTTAGGATCTTATAATTTTTTGGCTTTTTGTTACAGTGGCTGGCCATGTGTTTGAAAGGGATTTGTTGCTCAAGGCACTGTTCTTTCTGTACAGTTCATGATTTTCCTTATCAACCCTCGTTTTTCACTGTCCCTTTATTATTTGTTGAACATGATGTTTTTAATTGGGCATAATATATATGTAATTTGTGTATGTTTTTTGAATATCTTGGTAATTTGTCATCTTGGGAAAGATGTTATTCTAAAATTCTTTCCCTATTTTTTTTCCTCTCCGTCATATGGGTGGTTTACCATATGATTTTTTTACCTTTTTGGTCTGCTATTCATTATCTGGTTATAATTGTAGTTTAGTTGTATCACTTTTGTAACGCTTCTTAATTCGTCACGTTATTGAATGGTTTCATTTGTGATATTAGATAATCTTTATTTATGCTCTGGTATGTTTTTAGTATGGAAGTGATTACTTTATATTTAATACAGTTTCATTTGTTTTTATGGTTTATTAAATGGTTTGAGATTTAAAATTATTCTAGATAGTTTCTATTTTTTATTGCCTATAGTGATTTTAGATTTGGTTTTAGCCCTTAAACCAACATTTTAAATGTACAAATTCAATTTTAAACAAATCTACTAAAAACATACCTTTCGCCAAACCAATGCATTGAAAATGATAAACAACTGAAAGGTTTATCAAAATAGAGATGGAAGCATTTTTCTTTTAAACGCTAAATTGCCATGAGAGAAATAAAACACATATATGACTCAAACCATGGAGCTCCACAACCACGAAGACAGAAGACATTTGAGATAAAATGAAAAGAGATGATGCCATCTAAATCAAAACTCAAAACAATGATTTCCAACATCGTTAAAATGAATCAAACAATCCAATTGAAAAAAAATTGTGAAAGCAGACAAGACCACAACTTCTACTAAATGGAACTAAAGATCTCACAGCTTCTCGACAAAAACATCAAAAAATTACAAAAAAGCTGATAAAACTACATACGGTTACAAGAAAAAGAAAAGGAGCTTGGCACCAAATGACCTAAGCGAAGTTGGAACTCAACCAGCAAAGAACCTTTTCAAACACTTAAGACCAACCAATTCCTGAAGTAATTACAAGATTTTGTAAACCCATCCAAATCGAATTAGGAAAAACGAAAAATCTTTAGAAAATCCATAAAAACATAAGGAGAACACTTAACTCAACTCTCTGAAAAAAGCATAGGCCTACAATGGTTTCAAGAACTCACAAGCAAGATAATACAGTTTTTTATAACATTTGATATATACTTCTAACATCTAAATAAATCTGCTCACCAAGAAAATTCCAGCCAATACACTGAAATATCAGGTTCAAAATTCCCTTTCATTAAAAAGAAAACCTACTACACAGCAAAAATGAAATCTGGACCAAGAGCGAAACAGATTCACTTTATCACAAGATTGAGTGGTGCCGAAACTTGCGAACTTTTGACTGTTCATTTTCCAATTCAAAAGAAACTTGGAAACAAGTCGGACTGTACATGGAGACGGACTCGCTCGCTGAATGACAACCCAAGAAACATTGAAAATAAAAAAAGAACCGTGTTAAAAATTCCAAAACCAAAAATCTAAAAATCCTAAGAGCAATAATAATAAATTTAATCTAGTATAACGTTGATCTCAACCAGCAATTTAACTCACAAAAATCCAAATGATACCTGTCTATGTTAAATATCAAAGTACATCCACCTTCCATACAAATAACCCAAGCATAAATAAAATTATCTAACTGTCATGCATGGAACAGCATTCAATAACGTTGCAGCTGAATATCAAGAACGTTACCAAAAGTGCTACAACTACAAACTAAAAATACCAGATAATGACATGCACACATAGAACAGGAAAAAATATATGACAACCCCTATTGACGAATTTAAAAAACATATTGGGGAAGAATATCTTAGATCCTAAATCATCATTCCCAAAGAGCACAATATCAAGATATTCAACAAAACATCATAAATTATCATACACATGTATAGCCCACTTAAAAACACATGATTCACCAACAATATGAAAAGTACAGTGAAAAACAGGGTGATGAAAGGAAATCCTGACTACTGTATCAAAGAAGTGCCCTCGAGCACAAATGCTCTAACAGCATGTTACCAACACTGTTAAAAGGATAAGAACTATATAGATCACTTGAAAACCAATTAAAACAGATATTCATAACCATAATTTACTTCAACAAGAAAGATACAAAAACCAAACAATTTGATAAATACATATGAGCTCAAAGAGAAAATAGAATACAATATATTCTAGGAAATCAAGAAAGAGCACACCATAAAAACATTTCAAAAGATGAACTATCTCAATCAGAAGTAATAATACTATTACACAACTGGCAACTTTAAATAAGGATAGAAATGGTTTAACAACTGCAGCACAAGTGGAAATTCATTGTACAAGAACCAAAAACCCAGAAACAAACACGTATACAGAACAACACACATTTTATAAACCGGCAGCAAACCCACCACATCGAGATTGCAAGATGTAAACAGCGCAGAGATATTTTTTAAACAACTTTTAAACAAATGTCTCCCAGTCGTAGCTTTTTTAAAATCCGTAACTACCATGTCTTATAAAATATAATTAAATATATATTTTAAAATATAAATAAAACATCTGACATATACATTTTCCACAGTAACCAAGAGCTCGAAAAATCGAAATAGACTAGAAAAAGAGTTGCTTCAAATGCACATTCAAAGACATCGATCAATATTATAGAATTTTCTTTTTAAAGAAAAGAAAAAAAAATTGAAAATGAGACTGGATTACGAGACGTATTAAATTAGATTTTAGTTGTTGTCGATTTTTAAAATATTTGTGTAATAAAATCATCGCATGTAAATTACCAAACAGCATTCAAACCTGTTTAGAACATGTTGACTTTAGCATTATAGAGTTCGATTCTGAATCTATGCTCAGCTGCTCGAAAAACTGAGCATTGGCCTACGTCTTTCGATCTTAAATGTAAATATAGATTAGCAACCATAACATCAATAAAATCCCTCGTTTGATAGTTTTCGACAAAACCCAAAAAAACAAATAGCGTGTGTTAAATGTAAACGAATTCGCATTTTTCCGTAATAACTTTTCAACCTGTTTCCAAAATGTTTGAACGTAAACTCCATCCATAGAAGTGTTGGACTGAATCTTCTCTCTTCATTGCAGAATGTCGTCGCTTTAACCCCGCATAAACAAATATTGTCAATAATTCTGTGAAATAATTCATAATTTGAACCTTTCAATTTTCACATTTAATTTGGACGTGGGTAAATAACTTATTCAAGAAACTTCAGAATTAAGTTTTTGTAGCCATTGAGACACAGTTGGCTACGTCATCTTGATAAAATTCATGGAAAGTTTACCCTTTTGCTTCTCATAATAATATAAAAGCCCCGGCATGTCTGAATTAGTGTTTGCAATCAATTAAATCAGGTTAAATTTTCCCGTTTTCCTTATAATATTCATTGAGGAAATCCATCCACAGTATGAACATAATTTATATAAATCATATTGAACATGCATTCTACAAAAGTCATGAATTGTCCAATTTCCTTCAAGAAAATGTTTTATTGCATACTTTCCTTCCAAAATAATTTCCTTTGTGTTAATTAATCATTTCCTGTTTTATCTTGTCATAAAAAACATTCACTAGAAGTTCTAATTAATGTTGTGTGCCACCAAAGACAGAATTCTAAAGCTAAAAGTGTCCCAAAACAAATTAAGCTCAGTACCGAACAAATGCTGGCCATAATTTCATTTTTGCTGAATGATAAATTTTCGTACAACTACCATTTGTGATTTATATTAAGGGTTTTTTAACCTAAGATTTCAAATCATTTATATATTTTCTTTATTCGGTACATTAAGCCCACCTGCCTTTAATTTTAAATTTTTGTTTTCCATGCTTATTTAATCTGTTTACCATCACACAAAGCTAAAACACATCTTGAAGTTTTTGATAAGCAGTGGTGGTAACAAAATCCAGAGGTTGTGAGCTTAGACGAATAGGACAAGAAGCAAAACTTCACGAGTGTTAAACTCTTGAGACCAAATTTTGAAAAGTTTTAACTTCCAAAATTTATCGTCATAATCCATTTTCAATAATTCAAGTCTGAACAAAACAAACACCGAGTATTAAATTGAAGTCCAAAATTTATAGATGAGGACAATAATTTATTCCTAAGTTTTATGACATCCTAGCCATATTCTTGCGATTTTTCGCTGTTCATGAGTCGTGAAACTCTTCTAAACGTGGAAAGGATATTAATAGACTGTTCAAAAGAACTTTTGTTGCCATTGCTTACTAATTGAGTGTCATCAGCGAACTGGGATATTTTGTGTTCTACATCATTTATTTTTATGCCTTTTATCTTCTTTCTTCCTTTATCATTATAGCTAAAATTTCTTCGCATATAATGAATAAGTACGGAAATATAGGGTCTCCCTGTCTGCATCCTCTTTCTACTTTAAACCACTGAGCAGTCTGACCATTTACAATAACAGTTGATTTAATATCCTTATAGAATGTTTCTATCCAGTGACATATACTTTCACCAAACACGAAAGCCCTTAGAACATTCAACATAAAATCCCAATCGAGTGATTTCTTCACGTTCTTAGTTGTCCCCGCCACCCCCACCCCTCCCTCCCTGCATGAACTGCTTTTATTGTATAATTTGTGTCTCTCACATACACTATTAGCAAAAGTGTTCAAGAAAGTTTATAATTATATCACTGATTTTTTTTTCCAGCAATTGTGAAAACACTTCTCATTAGTAGATATCATCAATAACATTTGCATGTTGCTGGCTGCTGAAACAACGGACCTTCAAAAAAAAAAAAAAAAAAAACTTTGTGCCGTCTGCATACAGGCCACTCGTTTTACACCCGTTCTTATCTTTTACTAAGCGAAGAAGTTCCGTGGTGCATTCCATGTTATGTACCCCTCACAGTGAAACATATTCTTTTAGAGTGTTGGGACTTGCACGATGTGAGACAGAAGCACTTTACAGCAGACTCCATGAAAACCTGGTTCAGAGATGTCCCACCTGATGTGTTCTTTGAATTTCTGAGGGAGATTAACATTTAAAAAAAATCTAATCTAAGATTTACGAAGGAAAGATTTTTTAACAAAATTTCCTATGTGTTTTTGGAAGGTATGATTTAAAGAGTTGTGTGAATGGGTTTTTGTTTGTTTGTTTGTTTTTTGTTTGTTTGTTTGATGACTTGTGAGTGAACTTCAACGCGGTGACAACCTGATATGGCCCTTTGCGGTCGGCTGAGCAAGCTTGAAGCAACATGACCATGACCATGACCATGACCGTCAGAAAGGCGGTGAGGAGGGTTTGGGATGGGGTAGCTTTGAAAGGAGTGAGACAGGGACATGGTAATGGATGCGAACGTGTCGTCCATACTCATCCTAACAGGGCCCCCTACGCATTCTCCTTCCACCCAGCCTTCCTCCCAATGCCCCGCACCCCCACCCCCACCCCCACCCCTCCTCCTCTTCAGTTCTTACCTCTGTCGGTCCTCCCTTCAGGTCTGCTACAGCTCACCAACCTTGCAGAACTGTTTGCTTGTGTGTTTAGCCTCCACATCGAACCCTGCAAAACAAACACACAAAACAACAACAACAACAACAAAAACCAACAACAAGATGCAAAGCATGTAAACGTACTCCCAGTAAGTAGTGGTACAACAAAAAGAAAAAGAAAAAATATATATATATATGTAAATCAATCACTGTAGCACTTTCTCCCCTTTTGGTGGTAGAAATTTTGTATGTAAGAGAACGAAAGAAAACAACAACAACAACAAAAAAAGCTGTTGGGGAATGGAACATGGGTCTCCCGCGTGACAGGCGGGGGCACTATCCACTATAGCTATACCGAAGCCTTACAAAAGTTGGTCACACTTAAGTGTATAAAACGTTATTGCTTCAACTGTACAGCACAAAAGTATCATTTATAGCCGTTAGAAACGGCTATTCTGGTGAAATAAAACACCAGGCATCATCCGTGACCCATAATGAGCATATCTACAAAATTCCAGAAAGATCGGTCCAGCAGTTTTGTCTGGAGCGAGTGGAACGCATTTTGACCACGGACGGGCAGACAGACAGACAGACAAAACAGACAGACAGACAGCATTTCTTCGTTCCCATTGTAAAGTGCTCCCTGTTCTGTAAGATCTGGGTGTACAAAAAGAATAGAAAAGAGAAAAGCGCAGGAAAGAAAGAAAAAGGAAAGCGAAAAGGAAAGCAGGAGAGGGGGAGGTGGGAGGGGGAGGGCGGAGGGGGCGGGAAGTAAAGAAAAGAAAATTATAAGAATGAAACCCAAAAAGGAGAGACAAACAGAGAGATAAAATTCCTGCGCTGGTTGCTGGATTCTGGAACCCTTGTCGTGATCGTTGATATCTGGCTGATGGTATTGAAACACACGGTGCTCAACTGTGTCCCAGCCTGAAGAAGGAAGACAACTGTGCACGATGATTATCTGGAGGAGGAGGAGAGGAGGAGGAGGAGGACATGGAGGAGGAGGACGAGGACGCTCCGTTTTCTTCTGATATGCAAAAGGAGACCACGATAGCAAACGCAGACGAACGAAACGACAATAACAACAGCAACAACAAACGACAACGACATGATCAGACAGCCGGTCAACAACACACACACACACACACACATACTATACTGCCCACGATCACACACACCACACCACACACCACGCACCACGCACGCACGCACGCACGCACGCACGCACGCACGCACGCACGCACGCACGCACGCACGCACGCACACACACACACACACACACACACACACACGCACGCACGCACGCACGCACGCACGCACGCGCCACACACACACTCACGCGCGCGCGCGCGCGCGCGCATGCACGCGCATGCACGCGCACCCGCACGCATGCGCGCAACACAAGCACACGATTATGATGACGACCACGACGACGACGACTTCGATGATTGCAAATGATGATGAAGAGGAGGAGAGGAGGAGGAAGAAGCAGCAACGCCTTATATGATGACGATGACGAGAAAGAGGAGAATCTCCGTTGTTCGGGAATAAACAAAACGGCAACGACGACGATCACAACAACAGCATTAACAACAATAGCAACAACAACAATACATAGACAAACGAAACAAACATCAAGAAACAGACAGACAGACAGAAAAAGAGAGAGAGAGAGAGAGAGAGAGAGAGAGAGAGAGAGAGAGAGAGAAGAAGACAGAGACAGACAGACAATTGTGATTATACGTTCTGTCTTTCCAAATTATTCGGGGGTGTGTGTGTGATTTGGGGGTGTGTGGTGTGCCCGGGTGGGGCTGTGCGTGCGTGAGAGGAGAGAGAGAGAGAGAGAGAGAGAGAGAGAGAGGAGAGAGAGAGAGAGAGATGAGTCTTCGTATACATGGAAGTGGAAAGAGAAATAGAGATTTTAATGTAGTTTTTGCTTGTGCTTCAAAGTTATAACAGCTTTGTTACTTAGACGGGGTGAATCAAACATTTACGGACGAAGAAACAATGATATCTTATCTTCTACAGCTACATTTGGTGTTTGATTATTTGTTTGTTTGAATAGTTTTCCCCTTTCAGCTCCATCCATCCCCACCCCACCACCACCACCCCGCCAGTAGGCAGTGCTTCTATACCGCTCGTTCGCCTTCCCCCTCATACACAGACCCATGGAGGATTGTTCCTGTTGTTGCCTTAGCATCGCAGTTCGCAGGAATTCTTTTTGTTTGGTGTTGTCGTACTTTGGCTAAAAGACTCCAGGGATCTTCTTCTTCTGCGTACGCAGGCAGATACTCCTGCGGACACCCCCTGTATAGGCAGTGAAGTTTTGTGTGTATGACCGTTTTTCATCCCGCCATTAAGGCAGCCATACTCCAACTTCGGGGAAGGTGCATGCTATGTGTAACGTGTCATCCATACCAACGGCGAAACTGGCCTTCTCTTCCGAAAATTGGTGATGGGATTTTACGTGTGTGCAACATGTTATGCGTGCGTTGACACACGGAACTTCGGTTTATAGTCTCATTCGAAGGACTGTATGGGAAATGGAGTCAGAACCAATGTTAATTCAGAGGGAAAATTCCCCTGTACCGAAACGGCCCGGCGGAGATTCGAACCCGCAACCCCAAGATTACGAGTCCGGCGCTCTGCCACTAAGCTATTCCGGCTCCCGGACTCCAGAGATCATCCGAACAGCTGTAGTACTTGAACACTATGGTACAAATGCATCAGCTAGGGATGAGAACATTACGTGTGTGACTGTTTTTGATTACCCCGCCACATGGGCAGGTAGACTCCGAGTTCGAGGGATTTTGGAGACTGATGACGTTATGCTAGGAGCTTGTCACGACTGAAGACAATCCCCGCATAACTATGCTGAGCATAACAACATCATGTTGTTGTAGCCTTGGTGTTCTTGTCGATGTCAATCGGTCTGACACAGTCTTATGCCAAGACAACTTCGCAGGAATCAAGCATTTCTTCTTGTCGTGAAGCAACCTACCAGAGTAGACCCACCATTGCTGCAGAGTCACTTTGACAGTCTTCGGTCACGCATGTTCGATTCACATTTTGAATAAATGTTAGCGAACCGAAAACAAACAAACAAACAAACGAAAAAAAAACAACAACAAAAAACAACAACAAAAAAACCGTGCACAAATGAATCACAAGACAAAACACGACGCGTTTCGACCTCTTAGGTCTTCTTGTAGTGGATGAGGAGAAGTGATTGCTCCTTCATTTTC
>CM031623.1:42015886-42020886 GCA_018398815.1 Conus ventricosus
TTGTGAACGGGAATCCCCCCTTTTTTTTTCACAGTTATCCCGTTTTTGAAAAATTTTTTCAAAAAGTTTCCGCATGAGTGTTAGAGCTAGGGTCTGTAATAGTAAAGATGTTCTCGGTTTCCTTTCCCTTGAGTACGGGGCCCCTCTACGCTTTTCCGTTTTGGAATGTGCCTTTAATCCACTTTTTGGAATAAGAATGCAGAAAATTTATTTTCCCGAGAAGGTAAGTGTCTGTTGAGTTGATAGGACACTCCATCAACCCAAACAGCTGAAATTGTGGGGGATAGAACAAAGGCTTCTGTTAGTTCTAAATCAGAAAAGGTGGTTTAGGAAATGTTGTTTTCTTGGGGGAGGAGCCATGTAATCTCTTTTTTTTCCCTATTGTTTGTGACGCGGTTTTGGGGGGGAAGTTTTTTTTAGACTGACTAAAGCGAAAAAAAACCCGGAAAAAAGCTTCAGCTTTATCCAAAAGCGGAAAAAAAATCATTTTGTAGCTTTATAGGGTTGAGATTTTTAGAATTTTTCATTTCTTTTCCTTTTCCAAACTTTAAATAAATCTTTTTATTCCGAACTTCGGCTTCGCAAAAATAACCCCGTTTCTTTTTTGCTTGAGCATTTTTTTTTACATTTTATTCTTTTTTGTTTCTGATTTTAAAGTTTTATCTGACTTTTTTTTTATCCATGTTTTGTAAACTTTTTTGCTTTGCTTTACAGCGAGTTACATTCTTCTGTCCCCCTACGTTTCCCCATATTTTCCAAAACTTTTTTATTTATGTTTTGGGATGTCTTTCAGCTGCTAAAATACTCTTTGAGAAATAGCATAAAATATACCTAGATCGTCATCCCCGTTGGGTGTTTTTTGCGACAGAAGAAAAAAATTTTAAAGGCTTCCCCGTCGGCCCCTTTATAAAAATTTTTGGGAAATTTTTCATTCAGGGTAGCGTTATTTAAAATATTTTTATTAAAAAATATTTTAATGGGAGATGTCATCCTAAAAAAATCTTTTTACTGTGGACCAGTTATAGTTTTTGCTATGTTTGGGGAAACAAGTGATAGATCTATTGCACTAGACTTTGGTAAATAATCAGGAATTCTTAATTCTACCCCTCGTTTTTAAAAAAATTAGATTGAATCAAAATATTTTCAAAAATCTATTTGATGTCACTTTTTCAACTAGCGTCCCAAAAAGGGGTGGCATTAAAAATCCCCATAAAAATCCACTTCCCCTTTGTAAAAACAGTAGTTTTAACCCAAACTGGTCATCCCCTTTTTGGGCCATTAGGATAGTACAAACGAAAAATTATAAATGTTTCCCTTTTTTCTTTGTGGCAGCACCCGTAGAAACACACCTTGTTTTCATGGGTAATGGAAGGGGTAAAATTTTTAAACTCAAAGGGCAAGTTAATATAGATGCAGTTTGCACCTTTTTTTTTAAATCACGTCTGTAAGAGGGGGTAGTAAAATTTTTCAGATTTTGGGGGCTTTTTTTTTTCCAATTCAATGACTGGGGTGCTAAAACACATAGCCTTCTCAGAACAGACTTTCAAAAAAATGGTTTTGGAATAGACCTCGCATTCCCCTGAAAAAACTACGAAAACGGGTGTTTGGATCTAGTCCTTTTAAACTGAATTTAGGGCATAAGGGTTATGCGATTGTTTTGGGTTCCCGTCTTTTTTACCTTTTTTGTCACAAAAATATGAATTATAAAATGTTGAAAGATCATGGACGATAAGGAAAACTATTCATGAACAACTTATTCGACAAAGAGATTTCAAAATCAAAAAAGCCCCCCAAAATATGACAATTTAGGAAAGGTAACAACCAGTAAAGCAACAATCAAAAATGGTCTGTTCAGCAGACTATCTGTGCAATAATTATCTGGCTGTCAAACAAGTAATATTCCAGAGGGTGTTTTGTCTCACAAGCATAGATTGACCAAAAACGAGTGCATTTTTCGCCTTGGATTATAAGAGAAAAAAAAATACTGTAGTGCATTTTTAAAAAATTTTTCGCAAAATATAAGAGCTGTGCCTCTCTCTTTTTCTTTCATCACACACACACACACACCCAACACACCCCACACACCACACCCCAACCCCCCACCAACTCTCACTTCACCAAAAACACAATGCTTCTTTTTCCGTTCCAGCAGCAAAGCGGGCCCCAAAACCCCACACATGACGAATACACGCGCGCGCGCGCCCACACCCAACCCACACAACCCAACACCCACACACACACACCCACCAACCCCACACCACACACCCCTTGCACAGCTGTATGTTGCAAAAAACAGGGCTTTTTTGGGTAGTTCCCGTTTGGGGTACCACACACCCCCCGTCATAAAGCCACTGGGATCTGGTATCGGGCCTTTCTGTTGCCGGGTTTTTCCCAAAAAGGCCCTGAAATGCCTGCCCCCCGTTTCCCGCCGCACAGAGACCCCGTGGTTTGGGTGTAGTGGGCTCGGGGGCTCTCTGCGCAGGTTCTCGTTACTGACAAGGTAAGTTGTTATCGTGACGAGTTCAGGAAGACAAGGCGTTAAAAAGTGTCTTTTGGCTTCAGGAAAAGGGCTTTCACTGAAGAAAACCCTTATGATGACCCGCTTCACATTGGGTGGTCGTTGTATCTTGGTCTGCACGTGAACTCTTGCTGGTAGCCTGGGGGTGTAACGTTTTAAAGTTTGATGCCACGTGGAGAAAGAAAACATCAGCATCTTTACATGTTTCCACGCCCTTTTCCCTGTTTAATTGATGACGATTTTGCTTTCGGACATGAAGGCCGTAAAATAAGCCAGCGTTTTGGTTGCACCGTTGAGAATGGAAACGTGGATAAAGCGCAGTGGGGGAGAACTTTGGCTCGTTGGAAAACTCTTCTCGAGCCCCCTGGTACAAGGAGGGAAATTCTTTTTTTGTTGGGAAAATGCATCATCCCCCCTGCGCATCCCAACGTAGCGTCAGAGGACTTGGATTTTTGTTTTTTCAGAAGGGATGACTTTTGCTTTTTTTTTTACTAGATTTTTGTGTTTGCCCGGCGTTGCCCACGTGTTTTTTGGGGCTTTCTGGTGTTTCACTGGTGAAAACCCTACTGGTGTTTTAAAAGGCCTCGAGTAGGATGAGGGTTGCTGAGAAAGGGTGCTCTTTTTCAATCGCTTCCAAAAAAATTTTCTTCTGTAAAATTACGATGATACTAGTAAGTTTTCAATATTCTTTTCCCGTGCCCGATCCGGGCAAAATTTTTACGCCCGGTATCAATGTCCCGGTGATTAATTGTTGGCAGATGGAGGTGAGGGAGAATGAGTGAAGCACTGTCAAAAATGTTCCCTTGGGCGTTTTCCCCCGGTTTGGGGGCGACTTTTTCGTGGATTTGGGAGGTTCGTTTTTTATTTTCGTCTTCATTGAACATTTTTCCGTGGGGTTCTTTAAAAAAGTCCTCGTCGGTTGAAACCTGGTTTTAGTCATGATAGCATTTGAGATCACAAATGTCCGAGACTGGGGCAAAAATAACACACCGCCCTCTTGCGCTGAATCCTCTCCTTTTCTCTCTCTCTCTCTCCCATGATTAAGACTTGTTTGGGTCAGTCAAGTCCTATGATGGTTGTGCTTGTATTGTCCCTTGTGCTGGCAAAACAATGCTAAATTGATGTATAAAGAGAAGGAACGTTCAGGTTATTCCATGCAAGCAGACTGAGTGGCCGTTACTGGTTTATTTAATGTCACTGTTAGCTCTGAGTAGGCCTATACCCACGGTGAACACGCTTTCTTTTTTTCAATTCAAAAATACGTTTTTAAACATTCTGCTTCTAGATGTCTTTATTCATGTCCACGTCTCTTCCTCTTCGCTTTAAGCTTAGCACTTACAAAATATTTTCAATGACAGAAGAGAGAGAGAGAGAGAGAGAGAGAGAGGGAGGGGGGGGGGGGTCTGCGGGGGTGAGGAAACAGAAGATGAAGGTTTTAGAGCACAAGAAAACAGAGATTAGAGGAGACATGTGTATTGATGTGTCTTTGCACCAATATTGCTCGGGCTGATAGCCGACAGGGTGTTTATCTTGACAGAGGGAACACACACACACACACGCGTGTATATATATAAATTCCAAGGATAAGTACCGAGCACCATTCCAGCAACTTACAGAGCAGCTTGGTGTTGCAATGACTGCAAGAAATATTGAATTATAAATAAAGCTTGCTCTTATGTCTTAGATTGTAGAAAGAGGGGGAGATATGCATTCATATCTGCAGTGGTAGATAATTCTGCCTAACTAACTGTAGTGCTTGAGTGGGTGAATGGGAAAAAATAAAATAAATGCTTCTCAAAATGAGCCTTTAGCAAGCTTATAGTCTCAAGGGGGAGACAACGTCCAATAGGGGGGAAAACTCACCAACATGTAACTCTGGTCAGATACCGATATTTCGAAACCTGATTGTTTTTCCTCAGTGACCGCGGAAAGTGGTAATTTGACTCCACTGCCTTTTCAGTTTTAAGAAGACTGCTATCCAGAAAAGGCTGGTGTTCAATACCGTAGTATGTTTGTTGAGTTTTCAAAAAACCAACCAAAGGTGCCCTAAGAAGCAAAAGAAAATCATGAAAGAGCAAAACAAGCTACATTTTCTTGTGTAAAGTAGAAAATATGAAAAGATGGCCTCTTAAGACACAAGTGCTGAGGGCCAGTTCTTGGAATGAATCCGCAAGGGACTAAATTACAACAAACTAATAAATTCCAAGGAAAAGTACCAATGAGCTCTGTCAGGATACCAACTGAACGACAAAACACAGCTGAATTTCACCAGACTCTCCTTCTAGCTCTTAGGGCTGAATTGTAAGATGATGTACTTGGTTATGGATTGTAGGAAACTGTTTATATGGCTTGCTTTATACCATCAATCTTTGCATTATCCAGTTGAATCAGAAATTACAGTAAGTGAGTGGGGAACTCTTGTGACAAATTAAAGAGAGGGTCGAATATTACTTGGAAAATAGAAGAAGAAGAGATGAGAATA
>CM031623.1:42023386-42025886 GCA_018398815.1 Conus ventricosus
TGATGATGATAATGTGATGTGATGATGTGATGATGATGATGATGATGATGATGATGATGATGATGATGAGAAGATTAAGAACAAGAAGAACAAAAAGCTTAAACCCTATAAAGAAAATGATCGAAACAACGACTTAAACGAAACCTTTTTTTTTTTTTTTTTTTTAATATTTTACAGATGAATGGTGTGTAGGAACTATAAAATCATACCAACCAACCAGCCAACCAACCAACCAGAGGAGGAGAAGAAGAAGAAGAGAAGAAGAAGAAGAAGAAGAAGAAGAAGAAGAAAGAAGGGAGGAGGAGGAGGAGGAGGAGGAGGAGGAGGAGGGAGGAGGAGGAGGAGGAGGAGGAGGAGGAGAAGGAGGAGGAGGAGGAGGAGAAGAAGAAGAAGAAGAAGAAGAAGAAGAAGAGAAGAAGAAGAGAAGAAAGAAGGAGGAGGAGGAGGAGGAGGAGGAGGAGGAGGAGGAGGAGGAGGAGGAGGAGAAGAGAAGGAAGAAGAAGAACGAGAAAGAAGAAGAAGAAGAAGAAGAAGAAGAAGAAAGAAGAAGAAGAAGAAGAGGAGGAGGAGGAGGAGGAGGAGGAGGAGGAGGAGGAGGAGAAGAGAAGAAGAAGAAGAAGAAGAAGAAGAAGAAGAAGAAGGAGGAGAGGAGGAGGAGGAGGAGGAGGAGGAGGAGGAGGAGGAGGAGGAGGAGGAGGAGGAGAGAAGAAGAAGAAGAAGAAGAGAAGAGAAGAAAGAAGAAGAAGAAGAAGAAGGAGGAGGAGGAGGAGGAAGAGGAGGAGGAGGAGGAGGAGGAGGAGGAGGAGGAGAGGAAGAGAAGAAGAAGAAGAAGAAGAAGAAGAAGAGAAGAAGAAGAAGAAGAAGAAGAGAAAAGAAACACAACGACAACAGAAACGACAAAAATACCAACGAGGGAAGCAGCAGGATGAGAAATCGAAGGATCAGGACGGTCGGAACTCAGGCCAAAGGAGATACTAATGTAACAGATTTTTTCATGTTCAGATTGAGTCTGCTTCTGAAAAACTATATGACTTGTTGGTCTTTAAAAAAAAAAAAAAGTGGAAATCGCAGAACATAACGGTTACCCCTGTTCATCCTCTTCCTACAAATCGAGGACCAGTTCTTTCTTTTTTTTCTTTTTTCTTTCAGGTGGCAGATTTGATATATGAAAACAAAAGAAGAAAAAAAAACGTGGAGAAATGGAGGGGTCGGGGTGGCGAGCGAAGGATGGAGATTGACCGATGGTGTCCACGTGGAGAGAAGAGGAGTCTTTGATGTTCTTGTATATCATCCCAGGCAGTCGTCTCACCTCCGCCATTACCTCGCAGGCATTTTCGTTACTCTGGAAAGGGTCCGAGCCATAAAAGGATAACGGTGTAGTGCCTTCGGGCGAAATTTAGCTCTGTGTGGCACGTAACTCATTCATTGCACGTATCCTGCTGTCCTAAATCTAGACTTTCAGTTGCCAAGAGGTTTGACATGGAGTGTGTGTGTGTGTGTGTGTGTGTGTGTGTGTGTGTGTGTGTGTGTGTGTGTGTGTGTGTGTGTGTGTGTGTTGTGTGTGTGTGTGTGTGTGTGTGTGTGGTGTGTGTGTGTGATATCGATCAACCTTACTTGATCCGTTCTCATTATTGCCTTTTGTCATGAAAGAAAAGGGAACCACTGCTAGTGCAAAACATCTCCACAGTGGTCCTGTGGCTTCTACGTTTGGAATCTGTTTTCTTTTGCTCACACGATCCTGTAAGTAGTCTCATTTTGGAGACGGTTGAAAATCGTAACTGGAGTTAGAAGAAGAAGATAAAGAAAAGGAGGGGAGAGAAGAAGAAGAAGAAGAAGAAGAAGAAGAAAAAGAGAAGGAGGGGAGGAAGTAGGAAGAAGAAGAAGGGAGAACGAGGAGGAGGAAGAGAAGGAGGGGAAGAAAGAAGAGGAGGAGGTTGAGGAGGAGGAGGAGGAGGAGGAGGAGGAGGAGGAAGCGAACACGTGAGATTCAGGCCAGAATCAGTCACTTGTCTTCAACACCACGCTGAGCTGGTTCTGACAAGTAACACGTCTCCTCGTCCAAATGACCTTTGAAATCGTAACACACTACAGCAAAAGTAAACAAACAAAAAAACCCCAAAAAAACCCCAACTGTTAACTGATTCATGTTATGAAAGAAACTGAACGTTTCTCCTTATGGGGCTTACGCAGACCGTATATCGCATGGGATCTAACTTTGTGTATCGCCTATTCTGGCAAAAAAGGATAATAATTGTTTTAAACAGTTTTGTTTATTTATGTTATTGTTCGACGTGATCCTGCGATCAACTCATATTTCAACGTGGTGGCGCCCTCCGGAGGGAGAGCTCACTCATGCTGGCTCCACGACTAAGCAATTATTGTCATCGTCAGTAGGGGGCTTAGTAGGTGGTGTCCTGCGTATGTTAGATCAGAACGGGCGCCACTGAACACCGACGAGTTGACTCGGCAGTAGCGCAGTGTCTCCTTCGTGGGTGCCTCT
>CM031623.1:42028386-42030886 GCA_018398815.1 Conus ventricosus
TTTTATGTTTCGTTCTCGAGATTTGCCCTCAGCTTTTTTAGTTTCACATCAAATGAAAACGGTGGATGGAGTTGGAGAAGTGTATCTTCACGAGAAGACTGAATCACCTTTCCCCCAAAAAAAACTCTCGTTTGATATTGCGTGGCAGAGAAAGGCAGGCAAGCTTCATTTAGACTTTCAGTTTATAGTGTCTGACCACACACACACACGCACACACACACACACACATACACACACACACACACACACACACACACACACACACACACTCACACACAAACACACTCCACACACACACACCACCACCACTACCATCACCACGCCCAATAACAACTCAACAACAATAGCGACAACAACAACAACAACACACAACAAGAAACTTGTGTCTGTTGTTCTTTCCAAATGGACGATTCAGAAGTCCTGCACACTCTGAGCGTGGTTTGTGAAAATAGCATCTCCTGTCTCTCACTGTGTATCTTGCCGTCTTAGTTGCGCTTGGTCGTAAACATCTGTTAAAATAACAATGATGACGCTGATTACGACGACGACGACGACTTATGATGATGATCATGATGATAACGATAACAATGATGACGCGAGGACGACGACGACGGCGAGGATCACGACGTGTGTGTGTGTGTGTGTGTGTGTGTGTGTGTGTGTGTGTGTGTGTGTGTGTGTGTGTGTGTGTGTGTGTATGCGTCCGTGCGTGCGTGAGTGCCTTTGTGTGCGTGTGTGTGTGTGTGTGTGTGTGTGTGTGTGTGTGTGTGTGTGTGTGCGTGCGTGCGTGTGTGTGTGTGTGTGTGTGTGTGTGTGTGTGTGTGTGTGTGTGTGTATGCGTCCGTGCGTGCGTGCGTGCCTTTCTGTGCGTGTGCGTGTGCGTGTGTGTGTGTGTGTGTGTGTGTGTGTGTGTGTGTGCGTGCGTGCTTGCGTGCGTGCGTGCGTGCGGTGTGTGTGTGTGTGTGTTGTTGTGTGCGTGTTGTGTGTGTGTGTGTGTGTGTGTGGTGCGCGCGCGCGTGTGGTGTGTGTGTGTGTGTGTTGTGTGTGTGTGTGTGTGTGGTGTGTGTGTGTGTGTGTGTGTGTGTGTGAGTGCGTGTGTGTGTGTGTGTGTGTGGTGTGTGTGGTTGTGTGTGTGTGTGTGTGGTGTGTGTTGTGTGTGTGTGTGTGGTGTGCGTGCCTGCGTGCGCGCTCTAACTCATGCACGCATGTATGCTTCTCCTCCTCTGCTCACATGTTGAACTTCCAGACAAGTGTTAACCAGATCGACTGTTCTTGAAGGCAGAGTTCTGTTCTGTGTGTCTCTTCCTCTAGTCTTCTGAACTGAGGAAACCTGGTTGAGGACGAACCTGAAGACTGCAGAGCTGATCGATATGTCGCACTCGAGAGAAATTGCCCGCTTTTCGCCGGCCTCCTATACACCTGAGATTCCCTGGAGTGATGAGGCTGACGAACAAACACGGAGAGAGATTGATCTCTGATTAAACATGAGTGTTGACGTGATGTGTAAGATTAAACCTTCCTGGGAACACACAGACACACAGACACACACACGCACACGCACGCACGCACGCACGCACGCACGCACGCACGCACGCACGCACGCACACACACACACACACACACACATACACACACACACACACCATACACACACGCACGCACGCACGCACGCACGCACGCACGCACGCACGCACCACACCACACACACACACAACACACACAACTGTCACAAGTTTTAAATATCGGTACCCCTGCCTCTCCATAATGCTTAGCTCTGTGTTTGTTGCACTGTAAATTTGCACTCCTTGGATCCAGTGTGGTGCATGTACACACACTAGTTTTGTCCATGGAGCCAGTGTAGTGCATGTACACACACTAGTTTTCTCCATGGAGCCAGTGTGGTGCATGTACACACACTAGTTTTCCTCCATGGATCAGAGTGGTGCATGTACACACACTAGTTTTCTCCATGGATGCAGAGTGGTGCATGTACACACACTAGTTTTCTCCATGGATGCAGAGTGTGCATGTACACACACTAGTTTTCTCCATGGATGCAGAGTGGTGCATGTACACACACTAGTTTTCTTTCTTTTCTTTCGCTGTCTTCTTACGCCATGCACACCTCATCCCTCATATCACTTTGCTCGAATGGGCTTCACTATGCATTTTTGTCCATGCCCCCCAAACCGTTCATTTATTCATGCTTGTCCCCCATTTTGGATATTGGTGGCAGGCACTTGGACAGGCGCCATGCCTTCCGTTAGTGGTTCCACGTTCCGATCATGAAGGGAGAGTCTTTCCTTGCTTCTTGGTTCGGCTCTGTAGGTGGACTACCTGCTTTCTTAGTCTTTTCAGCCCTTCTGCTCTTCGGCAACACTACGGGGAGACTGGTTGTCATCATCCTCATCATCATCCCGAACGTTTGTCCGTAGTCACGGGCATCCAGTATGTAGTAAACGCTCCCTGAACTAGATTTGTTGCCAAACGTTTTAACATA
>CM031623.1:42035886-42045886 GCA_018398815.1 Conus ventricosus
ATTTGGACAGTGATACAAAAATGTGTAATAGTGCAGTGATCAGCTACGTGTACTTTGTTAATGTTAAACTTGAAATTAACAACTCTAAATGTTGTTTGAAATCATGGATAAGAAAAGAAGAGTTTTACGTTGGAGACATGCAAATCACAAAGAGTATTTCTGGACAGGAAATCTTAACAGAGGCATGAAATAGTAAACAGTTCATATTGAGTAAAGAGCAACAGTTACTCTACATACTCTTATTCTACAATAAACCACCCTTATGGTTCTGCTTCAAAGACCAAAATTCCAGTTAAACACAACAACAAACAACAACAACAACAACAACAACAACAAAACACAACACACACAACACACACACACACACACACCACACACACACACACCACACACACACACAACACAGAGAGAGAGAGAGAGAGAGAGAGAGGAGAGAAGAGAGAGAGAGAGAGAGAGAGAGAGAGAGAGAGAGAGAGAGAGAGAGAGAGAGAGAGAGAGAGAGAGAAGGCGAAAGAATATGAGCAATCATAAACTGTCGCACATGCTAAACAGTTTTGTTTTAAATACACAACGGGACCATACCAGACGATATGTGTGTAATTTACTATTTGTTTGGGTTTAAAAAAAAGACAATGGAAAATTTCGTATCCAAAATCCTGGCATTTGTACACAAAAAAAGACTTTGATAAACCAAAAAGAAGCATGTACACAAAAAGGTAATGTTTAAAAAGATTCCCTTAAGCGCCAGATAAGATTTGGATTAGAGCTCCCCGCTGCGAGCATGAGGCAGTAAAGGGCGCCCCACTGTGCACAGTCCTCAGCCAGTTGGTAGTGCCCTTCCATCCTCTGTCAACGTCTGAGGTCTCTTTCCAGATAATGCTTATCAGATTTTAAGCCACCCTAAAGGGTGTCCTTTTTTGGGGCACCGCATCTAGATTTATTACAAAAAGGGATTATTACCCGGGACTTTGACCCTTCCATTATTATGTACCTGGCATGATGCCTAATTAGAAAGAAATACTAAACCTGGAAAAAACAATCTTGATTTTGTCACCAGAAAAAAGAAAAAAAAGGGGAACAGTTGATTTTGTTTTTTTGGGGTTTTTTGTAATGTTTTTTGTGGGGAGAGCGTTTTTGTTGTTTTTTTTGGTTGGTTGGTTATTGTTTTTTTGTTCTTGCCCCTTTTTTACATCAAATTTATTCCCACATAATTGTGGGTGGTGGTGATAAATGGTGGTGGTGTATTGGTGGTGGGGTGTTTTGTCATCATTTAATCATTATGTTTATTTGTCTCTCTCCTTCTCCTCTCACAATCACATCACATACCATCATTATTTTTTTATATTTTTTAATACTATTATTATTTTTTAATTTTATTATTTTTTATTATTATTATTATTATTTTTATTTTTATTTTTATTATTATTTTATTTTTGAAAATTATTTCAATTATTATTATCACATATCTGTCATCGCCTTTATTATTTAATTTTCCCATTACTGTTATATTTTGTTATTTTTTACTCTTCTTTACTTTTTTTAAAATGATGATCAGATAAAACATCAATTTCGTTTTATCTTTTTCTACATATGAAATATCTTAGATGGTTCTTTGTGAAATGATACAACATATGCAGGTTAAAAATTTTGTCAAAAAACCATTGCTGCAAATATAGATAATTTGGGTATTTCAGTAAAAGAACGCATTCGGAGTGGGGGGTGCTGTTTGGGGGAAAAATGATTTAATTTATTAACATCTTTTTTTTTGTTAACACTCCACACTGTTTTCTATCATTTGGGAAACAGTGTCGTCTTGTGTTTTTACTTGTTTGTTTTTAAAAAGAGGAAGGGACAAAAGAACAGAAAAAGAACAATTTTCCCGCCCAAGGGGTTCGGTTTTGGAAAACCCGCAGCCATGGGTAAGTGGGAGAGTGATTTTTGTTTTCCAGGACAACCCAAAATTTTTAAAATGCGGTGGGGTACCGTTGCCATAGAGGCCCCCTTTCAGCCCAAAAAAATCAAAAGGAAAGTGGCGTTAAACCGCGCCATGTGGTTATGTTTAAAAAGACAAAAGGGCAAAGACTTGTGGGCCGCAGTCTTCAAAACCCGGGGCCGTTGTTTATTTATTTTCCGAAAACAAAGAACCCTGGGGCCCGGTCGTTAAACGGTTTCCCTGGGATAATTTGTAACAGAAGGTCAAAAAACTTGTGGGCCCCCAGTTTTCAACCGGTGGTGTGTATTAAAAAATTTTTTACACAGAAAAAAACAAAAAACGGGACCCCAGTCTTCAAACGGGGCCGTGTGTTGTATTAGTACAAGAAAATCAAAGACACAAACTTTCGACGTTTTTCCCCCCTGGGGTGACTAATTTTTTTTTTGGGGGTGTTTTTTTGTTTGTTCGTTTGTTTGTTTTTCTTTCCGCGTGTGTCAAAGGTGCGAATTAAAAAGGTTTTATTTTTTTCTGTTTTTTGAAAGGGTTTTCTCGCGTTGAAAAAACCCCCTGTAAGGAAAAAACCGCTTTTGGAAGAAGCAATTTTTTTTTTTTTTTCAAAAAGCTGAAAAACAAAAAATACTTTTCGTTCATCCCCCCCCCGGGTTTGCCCCAACCCTTTTTTTTTTTTTTTTTTTTTTTTTTTTTTTTTTTTTTTTTTTTTTTTTTTTTTTTTTTTTTTTTTTTTTTTTGGGGGGGGGGGGGGGGGGGGGGGGGGGGGGGGGGGGGGGGGGGGGGGGGGGGGCCCTTTTCTTTTTGGGGGAAAGGGGGGCTTTCCCCCCCAGTTTTTTTCCCCCTTATTGCGGGGGGGGGCTTTTGGGAAAAACCTTTTCCCCCCCTTTTTTTCCCCGAAAAGGCCAGGGTCCCCAAATTTTCCCCCCCAAGCTGTTTATTTTTTCCCCGGGGGGGGGGGGTCAGGGGGGGGGGACCCTTTGTAGAGTTGCGGTGGCTACCCGTTGCCAAATCAGGCCCTTACAGCACACAGAAACTCAAAGATCTTGGGGACGTTAACCGCTGCATGTGTATGTTTTGTACACAGAGGTCAAAGATTTGTGGACCCCCATCGTTCAAACCGGTGCCGTGTGTTTATTTTCTATTTTACACAGAAGGTCAAAGACTTGTGGACCCGCCAGTCGTTAAACCGGTGCCGGTGTATATATTTATGTACACAGAAGGTCAAAGACTTGTGGACCCCCCAGTCGTTAAACCCGGGTGCCGTGTGTATATATTTATGTACACAAAAAATCAAAAGACGGCACAACTTCCGAGTCTTTTCCCCCACCAATCGGGGACATAACTTTTGTTTGTTTTTGCTTTGCCGCGTGTAGATAAAAGCAAAGACTGATGGGAAAATTACAAAAGGTTTGATTTTTGACAATCTATACTGTTCAAAAAAAGAAACGCAAAATGAAATTTTGCCACCTGGGGTGGACCATACAGTTGAGAACCGCCAAAAGCGGCCCTGGTATGGTCTTGAACGTCGACGTGCTAGGATAACATTGTTTCCGGTTGTCACTATGTGCACGTGCGTGTTGGGGGCCCAAAGGTGCGACAGTGAAAAACATTGGGTTGTGCTTCTGTTGTTTCGCCTGCAAAGCATGCCCAACTCAGTGGTGAACACACACACACACACACCATGGTCATAGTGCAGTATAAAAGCCGGGGGTCATTTTGGAAACCGGCAGGCACACCGTACCCAAAAACAGCTGCCACGTTTGAGCCCAGCAGGGGAGAGGAAAACGCCCTGGGTCGTTTGCAAGTTGGTCAGAGTGCAACTGATGTGGCCCATGCTTTGAATGTCTCCCCCAGTCCCATATGCCGACTTTGGACTCGCTTCCGAGGACAGGGTCATCAGCTGATGCCCCGAGGTCAGGCCGACCTCATATCCCCAACGCCAGCCCAGACCGCTTTATACGGCTAAGACATCTCCGCAATCGCTTCCTGCCGGCCTCGTCCACTGTCCAGGCATGCGCTGGTGTCCCCCTCGCATCTCCGACCAGACTGTCCGGAACAGGCTGCATTGCTGCTGGCTGAGGGCTTACAGGCCCCTACGTGGCAACGTAATGACGGGGCGCCATCGACAGACCAGACTGCAATGGGCTACGCAACACAGGGCACTGGACACTGGGGGAAACCATTGGCGACACGTCTGGTTCTCGGATGAGTCACAGTTTCTGCTGAAGCGCCATGACAGAGGCGAAGGGGTTTTTCCCCCGGGTTAAAATGAAACGCAACCAGCAGAACTGCGTCGGACGAGGCACCTCCGCATGGTGGCGGCAATGTCATGGTATGGGGGGGCCATCAGCAACACAGGCAGGAGCCAGCTGGTGCGCGTGGAAGGTCACCTGACGCCAGCAGTACTCCAGGTCATTGTTCAGCCACACGGGCCTGCCTCTAATGGCCACTCCCAGGGCCGTGTTTCCAGCAGGACAACGCCAGGCCCCCACAAGCACGCCTGACCACAGCCTTCTTACCGCCAACAACATCAACACCCTGGCCTGGCCCTCTCTTTTCCCCCGGGTTTGGGAAACCTATTTAGCACGTTTGGGACGTTTTTGGACAGACGCCTGAGAGTGAGGGCCAACCGCCCCAGCGACCTCCAAATGAACTGTTCCGGGCATTGCAGGCCGAGTGGGCGGCCATCCCACAGCAGACAATCAGGAACATTATTGCTTCATTGCCCCGCAGATGCCAGGCCACCATTGCAGCCAGAGGGGTCACCCGTTACTGACTTTGGAAGCGGCCTGGCGATTTCCCTGAGGGTCTGGGGCTGGTTCTTTACACAGCATTGCAGGGGAGACTTCTGTCCTACTGATGACCTGTTTTTGTCATTTTCACATTAAACGTGTTGTCACACTGAGCTTCATAAATTGTGTTTCAAATCGGCAGCTTGGCATTTTGCGTTTCTTTTTTGAACAGTATAGTTCTTAAAGAAACGATTGTCTCGCTTGTATGGAAGAAGATCTCGCCTGTATGAAAACAATCTCGCTTGTATGGAAGAAAATCTCGCTTGTACGGAAGAAACCCCGCTTGTATGGAAGAAAATCTCGCTTGTATGGAAGAAGCAGATTTTTTTTTTTTTTTTTAAATAGCGAAAGAAACTGAATGAACAAATTAATCAATACATTTTCGTCTACACCCCCCCCCCCCCCCCCCCTCCACCCCGCCTCCTCCATCTCTTTGTTTATAAGTATGAATTTGAATTCATGGTTACAGCCCGGATGTGACACCCTGCGGTCGGCTGGGCTATGACCAACAGGAATTCAAAATTGAATAGCTATCTCTTTGGTGTTTTTTTTTTTCTTTTTTTTTCAACCATAAAATCTTTATACATCTTTGTACAGTGGTATGAATGTCCAGTTGAATTGACGACACCAAGGTTGGGTTGGTTAAAAAGTAACGTGGGGTCACACCACAGTGATTTGTGGTCTGGTCGGTCACGGGGTTTTTCTGGCAGTCTGTGACCCGTGACCGACTGTGTCCATCAGGAAACGGTCCGATGGATGGAACCGGTGGCGGTTTCTTTGGGCGCGCGTGGGTCAGTTCTTCAAAGCGTGAGATTGATCATCTGGTTCACCTTACCGCTTCGACGGGAAAAGAATGTGCTGGGCGTTTTGCGTTCGAGTCAAAAATGTTGTCGCCCAGCCTGGACCAGGTTGTGTTGTGCTACAACGACACATTGATTTATTATGTTTGTCTGGTATGTAGCATGGTGACTATGTCGCACTGTATTGTGCTACAGCCACACAATGATATCTGTTTTCCGATTTGTCTGATACGTAGCATGGTGACTGTTTAGCATTTCTTTCTGTCGTTATGCTATTTTCAAAATGTCATTGCTTTCGGTTTTGTTGTGTCAGTGGAATATATTTGACGTCCAATTGAATGTTACGTTGAAGGCTGTTGAACCTACAAGCGTCAGCAAACACCACATCTGGCGTGGAGACCTCTTTTCCAGGTTGTTCTCTCACAGTCACAGAAAGTGGAAGACACACACACATTGATTCGCGCACTCCCTACACCAAGAATCCAACAGCAAATTGTGTTTCTTTTTGGAATTTATATACGAATCCACAATAAGTTAATATCACGTGATTAGATTTACATACGATTGGGATACATACGACACGACTCACAAATAATACATACCAAGAAACAAATAAATTTTCAATTCAGTCACTCAATTCATCAATCAGCCAATCCAAATTTCCACGTGGACACAAATAGCAGAAATGCAGTCACACATGCACGCACGCACACACACACACACACACACACACACACACACACACACACACACACACACACACACACATGTATATATATATATATATATATATATAAATATATAATATATATATATATATATATATAGAGAGAGAGAGAGAGAGAGAGAGAGAGAGAGAGAGAGAGAGAGAGAGAGAAGAGAGAGAGAGAACTTTAGTCTTCGTCATTAACATCGATGTCATTATTGCACTACCGCAAACACACGCGCGCGCGCGCCTGCGCGCAAGCCCCGCTCGCAAGCAAGCAAACACGCACGCAAGCACGCACGCACGCACGCACGCGCGCACGCACGCACGCACGCACGCACGCACGCACGCACCACACACACACACAACACAACACACACACACCATTTATGCTTTAGACTTCATCATTAACATCGACGTCATTGTTACAACGCACACACACACACACAACACACACACACACACACACACACACACACACACACACACACACACACATACGCGCGCGCACGCGCAAGCAATCACGCACGGACGCATTCACGCACGCACGCATGCACATACACAGACACGCTATTCTATTGTCATCGTCAACACCGTCAACCCAATTATCACAATTGCCGCCATCCCTTGAGCATCCCTATCAATCAGTTCATGTGGACAATCAGTTCATGTGGACATAAAAGAAATAAGGCCGAAGTGTGGCGACATGTCATAGTCATCATCAGCATACGGACCGCACACGCACGCACGCACTGCACGCACACCACACACACACACACACACACACACACACACAACAAACACACACACACACACACACACACACACACACAAACGCGCTCAGCGCGCGCGCGCACACACACACACACACAGACACACACTTCACGCACGAACACACACACACACAACACAGACACACAGACACACACACAGACACACACACACAGACACACACACAGACACACACACAGACACACACACACACACACACACACACACACACAAGCACGCACGCACGCACGCACACACACACACGCACCACACCACACACACACACACACACACACACACACACACACACACACACACACACACACACACACACACACACACACACACACACCACACCACACCACACTACACACCACACGCACGCACGCGCGAACACAGTTGCCGCAATACTTCCCTCCTCCCCTCCCCCCCCCCCCCCCCCCCCCCCCCCCCCCCAGCTATACCATCACTCAGTTGCCATGGACACAATAGCAGTAAGGCCGGAGGTGTGGCGACGTCTCTTGTATACATTGAGGCTGAGATCCGTACTTGTTGATTCGACTGATGTCCGAAACACTGACACTGAAAGCACCAGACGTGACGTCACGGGAACACGTGACCTCAAAATGGCCGTGACCAGGTAGGGTTTTGAAAGACACTTGATACAGTTCCACAGGGTGGGAGGAGAATGCGACGTGCTGTAACCGTCCGAGACGGGTTTGCTGTAGGTGAAGATCTTCTGTTCGATGGACAGGTCACTGTAGTTGGGCACGTAGCGGGCACTGTGAGTGACCTCGGACAAGGTCAGTTCTGCACACTCTTCACGGACGGTGTCAGTGAACTGGTTGATCGTTTCTGATTGCTGATTGGACGGCTAGCATCACGAGAGTATCCGATTGGTTGACACGCTGCCATTCTAAACACGCACACCAGTGAGGGGTGATACCCGCGTGGCTGCACGTTCGTTCTTTGGGAACTTCTTTGAAGAGACTGACTCCTCGGTGTCGTATGTCTGCCGTCCCTGCCCCTCTGAAATTCAGCACATCCAGGAAGTCTCGTGAATGTCGAACGGTGTGGTGAGTCTCTTGGAATTAATCTCCATGTTCCGGACGATCTCAGGATGATTTTGTCTAAACCACGGCGGGAACCGGAAAGAAAAATAGGGCATGCGCTCCTCCAGTTTCCCCTGAGCAGTTGCCCGGATGTAGTTGTATCTGGCCCCGTGGTCAGCCATCAGGATGAGCAGCGTGGAGTTCAAGTGACCTCTCTCTTCTAGCTGCTGGAGGAAAGCCAGCAGATCGTCATCTAACGCCTGGACTTTGTTGTTGAAGTCGTGACTCATTTCAGAATGGAATCCGAAGAAGAACTTGGGAACGTTTCTGTAAGTGTCAAACAAGTCTCGGAACCAGTTCATGAAGTTGACGTGTCGGGGTTTGGACCCTAAACACAGCGGCGAGTTGTGTTTATACATCCTCTCTGCGGCCAGATAGAAGGTCCTCATGTTATGATCGGTGGGCTGGTTCTTGAAGCCCAGCATGCGGTACTGAAAGGTGCCCACGCTCGCCATGTCCTCCGCGTGTGCAGTCACGTAGCCACGCTGGGAAAAGTTCCTCCATATCCACGGGTGGTTATCCACCGGCAACGCTCCCGTGAAACCTCTCCGCGCTTCTGGAAGTTCCTCCTCCATTTTCCCCGTGAGGATGGGCAACAAGGCAGCAGGGGTACCGTCCCCTACAATATTGTAGCCCGACAGTTCTACCCCACCCAGGGCTTTCAGGTAGTAGTCTCTAGTCCTCGGCAAAAGACGAATCCACGCCATGCGAGACAGGGAATCGAAGCCGAACATGAACACACTGAGGTTCAGACTGTTCCATGTCTGAGGTTCGGCGTGATGCATTGCGCTCTGCCCGTGGCCCAGGGATGACGATGAGCGATGTCCTGGAGCAGACTGGTGATGCTGGTGATGGGACCCTGCCGGAGAAGACTGGACCAGGAAGCCGGCTTCCTCAGACGTGCCCACACCGACGGGTTCCAGGCCACAGCGGAGTGGATGTTCATGTACCTCTTCCCACTGCTGGACACACACGCCACCTTGAAGAAGTCGGTCTGCAGAGGGCTGCCGTCCAGCATGGGTTTCACGTGCGGCGCGTGACGCGCAGAGAAGTCGTCCCCGCGCACCAAGGGAGCGTACTCGCAGGTGATCTTGCCGTACAGACGTCGCGCACGGCGGGAGATTCTGAAGGTGCCGTTGCTCACGAACACCCAGTCCTCCATGGCAGAGCTGCAGTCCACGGGGCCTCTCTCTTGTAGAACTCCATGATGCTGGGATCGTGGGGGTTGAGCTGGGGATGACGCACTTCTGGCCCGACAGGGTCCGCTCACTTTCAGCTCTCTCGATCCACCGGTCCAGGGTGGACTCGTCCGGATTGCGGTCGGAATGTCGTTTGGAGACGTGCAGCACAATGCGATCGCCGTGCAGTAGATGGCAGCGTGTAGTAGCAGCAGCAAGGACAGGACAGCGGTCACTAGAAAGGCCAGCAGTATGGAGTTGATGAAACTGCGCCGGCAGCAACGTCTGATCAGTCTTGTCATCGATGTCACCATGTTGAAATGAGACATTCTCTATGGCGCTACTCTGTTCCTACTGGTATCTGACTTGTTTGTATGTGTAGTGTGCTGGTCATTCTCTCAGATGAGCTCGCTTATTGTGTGTGTGTTTTATTTTAAGGTATGAACAAATACATTTCCGTGACTCCCTGTAGAGATTAAAACTCTCTCTCTCTCTCTTCTCTCTCTCTCTCTCTCTCTCTCTCTCTCTCTCTCTCCCTCTCTCTCTCCTCTCTCTCTCTCTCTCTCTCTCTCTCTCCCCTCTCTCTCTCTTCGTACTTCAATAATCTGTTTTAGTACATTTTAGGTCATGATTTTTTAAAAGAACAGCACTGTCCGGTTAACAGCATTGTAAAGCGATCTTAACGGTCTGCTTATC
>CM031623.1:42062735-42070235 GCA_018398815.1 Conus ventricosus
GGAAATAGAGAGGGGGGGGGGGGAGAGAGTATGCGTTAGCGGAAAAGAAAGGAGAACAATCGATGTAAATTCACTGTTCTATCTAACGGGGTTCGATCATACCTGCAGCGCACTTCGTCAAGCAAACACAGCCCCCAGTCCCAGCGACAACCAGTGCAGCATGTGTCGTGTTGTGAAAGTGACAGTGAAAAGAAAAAAAAAAGAAAAGAAAAGACAGTGATTCGTGAATGGTTAAGATCACCTGGCCAGGTAAAGTAGAAACCTATTTATACCTGGGTTAGTTATGATGTTTTAAAATAAAGATTTTGTGAAGTTCAGGAAAGAGAGAATGTTTTATTTTGTTTGATTCCATATGCATTGATGTTTCGTTCTATGATCATGTGTAGTAAAGTTATAGACTTTACTAGTGGTTTGATGTGATGAATGCATGATATATTGAATGAGATTGTAAGCAAGCTGTGAGTGTGTTTGGGCGTGCGCTAGTCCTTCCTCCATCGACATCACCCGAGGTGAAAATTTATTGGCGAGCCTGCCAGGATATTCTGGCCCATTTATTAAAATTTGTTCAACTTCTCAGGAGGAAGCTGGGGGGGATTCAGTATTGTAATCCTAAGACAAGGGTTGTCTTACTGTATTTTCCCCAAGATAGTTAAATACTAGGCTTGGCATTGCTCCAAGATAGTTAATACTAGGCTTGGCATTTCAGCCCCAAGAGTACTCATTTCGCACAGATTGCCTATAATTCGCTTCATAGTTGGGTCAGGCGCTAGGCGTCTAAAAAAAACTAATTACGTTGTCCCAAGCTAATAGTATCATTCCATAGGATTGTGCTATTACGTCACTCGTATCGGAAACCACCATTTGGCTGTCGTAGTAATAAAATCTTGTTCAAAAAAAAAAAAAAAAAGAAAGAGATACAATGGCGGAAGAAAAGAACCCCCTATTGAACAACTCGTGAGCGTCGCTCGTGATTTAGGTTACTCAGGAGATGAGTTGCGTGCATTCGTTGAAAACCAACAAAAGATGGAAAGAGATAACGCGGGGAAAGACGCCGCGTCGCATTGGAAATAGCAGAGCGGGAAAAGGCTAAAGAAGAGCAAGAAATAGAAAAATTAAGGATTCAGGCTAATGATAATCAGGCTAGGGATACGCAGGAGACAGAAAGATTAAAGGTTCAATTAGAGTTAGAGAAAGTGAGAATGCAGAGGGAGGCCACGATGATGGTAGTCACTTTCCAGTGACTCTGTGCGCAGTTACGCTCCCCGACCAATTTCTGAAGGAACCGATTCGATTGATGCATACATCAGTCGTTTCGAAACGTTTGCGACCAGTCGGGGTTTGGGCCCCCAGAAGAGTGGGCAGTCATTTTGTCAGCGCTATTGACGGGTAAGGCATTACGATTTTCACTGCTTGCACAGACACCCAATCTGATTTTGGTGCTGTGAAGGAATCATTGATGAAGGGATTTGACCTCACAGAGGAAGGATTCAGAAAGAAATTTCGTTCAGCTAGATTGCAAGCGGGGGAAAAACGTACACTCAGTTTGGTGCACGCTAGATCACTATTTTGAGAAATGGTTAGAGTGAGTGGTAGGAAGAAGGAGTTCGCTGAATTGAAAGACTGTTATGAAAGAACAGATTTTGTCAGGTTGCGGCCCCGAGTTAACCATACATTTGAAAGAGAGACAGCCAGAGAAGCAGGAGAGTTTTTGAAGTTCGCAGAGGTGTATAGAGAGGCACGTTTGGGCACTAAGGTGCAGGAGAAACAGGTGCCGGGCCCACGTGAGAAGAGTGCAAGGAACTAGGGGAGTTTTTCTGCAAAGTCTGCAAACCCATGGTGGGGCAGAAGGAAGGGCAAAGGGACATTAGGTTTTTCATTTGTCACAAGAAGGGGCATGTGGCGAGGGATTGTCGCATGAGGTTCCAGAAGGCAGCAGCCTTGCAAGGGGTGGATAAGGGTCGTCAAGGAAACGACCTGCAGTGGAACCAAAAGGGTTCAGTTCTGAAGAGGGTGGAGTGCACCTATGGCTAGCACTGGACAGCAGTCATGTCAGGGATGGAGGGCACTAGGTGAGTGGTTCGTTACCAGTGGAAGAAGGGGGGATTGGCCAGCAGAGGGTGAAAGTGTTACGAGACACTGGTTGTTAATGCGGTGTAGTACGAACAACGCTGGTCGATAAAGGGGATTTGACAGGGCAAATCCAGACCTGTACTCTAATCGATGGCACTGTGAGGGGTTTCCAGTTGCTAAGATAGAAGTAAGTACCCTTACTTCTCAGGCGAGTTGTCTGCGTTGTGATGGAGAAACCCCTTCACGATTTGATCATTGGAAATATTCCAGGTGCAAGGGATCCAGGGGATCCGAGTTGTTGACTCTACAGGGCAGCAGTTCAAACACAGAGCAAGAAGGAGGGAAAGGTTGATAAACCGTTAGTCGTTCCGGCAAGGAAGTCAGGCATAGATGTGTCACCTGATGAGTTTAGGGCAGCGCAGGAACAAGACCCTTCGCTCGTGAAGTCTTGGGAGTTGGCAAGAGGTGGAGAGAAACGGGAAAGTTAGAGGAGGTGAGACAAAATTTTTCTTGTGAAAGGCGGGCTGTTGTCCCGGTGTTCCCAAAGGGGGAAGACAGGTAAGGTGACCACTCAGTTAGAGGTACCAGCAGGTTATCGTGACACTGTCATGTCAGTGGGGTCACGAGTCGCTCATGGCGGGTCATCTCGGCACCAGCAAAACGGCTGACCGAATCTTTGATGACTTTCATTGGCCAGGAGCAATGGCAGACATCAAGCGTTTCTGTATGTCATGTGACTGTGTAAAAGGTCAGCCACAAGAGGGGTGAAGGGGGAAGGCACCTCTTAAACAGCCTCCTTTAATTGACACCCCATTCAGGAGGGTGGCTGTTGATCTGATTGGCCCAATCGCGCCCTGTTCCAAAGGTGGGCACAGGTATGTGTTGACGCTCGTGGACTACGCGACCAGATACCCAGAAGCAGTTGCTTTGGAAAGGTGTAGATACGCAACAGGTCGCTGAAGGCTGGTAGACATCTTTCCTCGCGGGGGTTTGTGCAGCACAAATTCTCAGTGACAGGGGGTCACAGTTCACCTAGGCGTGATGAAGGAGGTCAACAGGCTGCTAGGGATCACACAGCTTCTCACTACCCCATACCACCCCAATGCAATGGCTTGGGGGAGAGATTCAATGGTGTGCTGAAGGGCATCTTAAAGAAGCTCTGTGAGGAAAGGGCCCAGCAGATTGGGACCGTACATTCCCAGTGGCACTTTTTCGCCTACAGGAAGCCCTCAGGAAAGCAAGGCTTTTCGCCATTTGAGCTGCTGTATGGGCGGACAGTTCGGGGCCCAAATGTGCATTCTAAAAGAGCTGTGGTCCGGAGAACAGGAGTCAGAAGAGGTCAAAACCACTATCAGTATGGTGACCTACGCAATAGGCTAGAGGAGACATGTAAGGTCGCAAGGGAGAGTTTGCAGGAGGCTAGGTCGTCCAGAAAAAAGCAATATGACAGGAAGGTGAGGAAGCAATTCCTCAAGGTGGGAGATCAAGTCTGTTACTGCTTCCCCGGATCAAAACAAGCTGCTGATGCATTGGAAAGGGGACCATTCACCATCATTGAAAAGGTAGATCAGGACTACCGAATCGATGTGAATGGGAAAAATCAAAACTTTTCCATGCAAATTTGCTCCGCAAATATATTCAGCGTGAGACTCAGCACATAGGCGCAGCGAAATTTCATTGTGGAGGTGAAGGGGGGACCCAGCAGATGAAGGGGAGATTTTGTTGCCTGAGTTTCCAGGAGAAGAGTCATACAGGGATGTGCCCACTGTATAAAGGGCTAGACAGTAGGGACAGGAGGAAGTTAGGGGGCCCTAGAACAGTATAGGGCGTCCCTGACTGATAACCAGGCAGGACAACTCTAGAGACATGTACGGTGGAGTTAACATCGCAAAAACCCGTACATGGGGAAAGCCTACCCGACCCCATATGCCACCAAGCAAGTGATCGAGGAGGAGGTAGAAAAGATGTTGGACCTTGGGGTGATTGAGCCGTCCAAATTATCGTATAGTGCCCCCGTCGTCTTAGTGAGGAAAAAGTCAGGTGAGCATCGATTCTGTGTTGACTATAGACGTCTGAACAGTGTCACCAAGGTCGATGCAGAGGTCATACCGAACATGGAAGCCCTGTTCGCTCAGATCGCCACAAGCAAGAGCCAGTATTTCCCACAGGATAGATCTGAGCAAGGGTTACTGGCAAATAGCCTTGGTGAGGACTCAAAGGAAGTCACAGCATTCTCCACTCCTATGGGGGCTATACCCAGTGGCGATACTCCCTTTTGGATGGTCAACGCACCTGCCGTCTTCTCTCGGATGATGAGGAAGTTATGACGGGATTGGAAGGCGTTGTGAATTTCATGGATGACATTCTGATAGCATCCGAGACATGGGAGGAGAAAAATGAGGCAGCTAGGAGCAGTTTTAGAGAGGTTTGAGACAAGCCAATCTCACAGCCAGACCAACAAAGTGCCAGGTTGGTTTTCCAAGCCCGGAGTTCCTAGGTTTTGTTGTCGGAGGCGACACAAAGCAGCCGAAAGGGGAAAGGTGGAGAAGATGATGGGAAATTTAGAGAGGGCCAAAGACCAAAACAGAAGTCAGGATCTGCTAGGTTTTATTGGTTTCTATAGGGATTTGTTCCAAATTTCCAGCAATCACGAGTCCTCTCAGTGATTTGGTCAAGACAGAGAAACCGGCAGTGGCGAGTGGTCAGACGCTGCAGAGCAAGCACTGCAGACGGTGTTGAAAGACTAGGTTCCCGTCCCATCTTGAAGCTACCAAATAGTCCAAACATTTTTGTTGCGGACAGATGCATCAGGTGGTGGGATAGGTGCAGTATTGTTGCAGGAGCATGAAGGGGTCGAGTTCCTGTGAGGTTGCTACAGAAGTTGACAAAGTGTGAAAAAAGGGTACGCAACGGTGGAGAAGGAGTGTTTAGCTGTCGTGTGGGCCGTGCAGAAGTTCCACAAATACTTGTTGGGAAAGAGTTCGTGATAGAGACAGATCACCAACCACTCAAATTCCTGCAGGAGGCACAGCTGAAAAACAGCAGGGTTCTGCGTTGGGGAATGGCACTGCAGCCCTACAGGTATCGAGTGCAGACATTCCAGGTTGACAGAATGTCGGAGCTGACTACTTAAGCCGTGTAGTCTAGCAAGCTGCAACTCAGAGGAAGTCAGTCATATCCGGGGTGCTTTGTTGATAATATGTGTTGATTCAGTTATGTTGATTGGATATGGGTTCATTCCCAGTTGGCTATGGTTCATATTTTTTTTGTGTGAGACTTGTCAAAATTTTCTTTGTGAGACTTTTCACGTGAATGTAGTTATGCTTGGAGCATACAGTCGCTTGTGTAGTGATGCATTATTTTGCAATAAGTGGGATGGAGATTCCTCAGTGAAGTTGTCATGGATTTGCGATCATATTATATTGTGCTTTTCATAAGAATTTGAAGAGAAAATGTGGCAACCCGCAGGTAGGGGGATTGCCCTAGGTGCGCACGAGGTCGTTATAAAATGGGTCGAAATAACCAAGAGCGCACATCAATGATAACCATTGGGGCGGTATTCACTAATGATATATCCTATAATTTATAAAACCGTTTGTTGTGAAGTATTTTTCAAACTTTGCACGTGTTAGCTGTGTGTCAGCAAGTTCGGGTTTTTGTCTTTTTTTTTGTACCGTTGATTTGAGACAATGCGGTGCATAGTCTTTTGCAAGGGGGGAAAATTTTCACGGTCAAAAATAAACACAAGCAAAGTCGTGGTTAGTTGCCCGCCGGTTTCGAATCGGCTTAAGCCCGACCAGACATCCCGACGCCTTCAAGCGTCGCATCCCGCCAATTTAGCACAGCGAGGAGACAGCAGACAGTCTGAGTGGCTGGACGACAGGTCTCGATAGGTCTGGTCAGACGTCCTCAGTGCCTACCCAGACTCATCTAGCCAATTTACATGACCCGTGCCCACACGTTAAGCCACACGGCGCCGTTAAGCAGAAAGGGGGGAAGGTAGTGCGTGGTGGGGGTGAAATCTAGCTAATCAATTAAATGACCAATTGACCACCACAGAGAGTAAAAGGGGTGTAGGCGTGACTGTCATATTTGAATTCCAATGGAATTAGAGGAGATAACTTCGGCTACCGAGGCGGTAAAATACTGACCAATGGTACTCGCCCTTTTTGACAGATCGGAACGGGATAAGAAGGATGTGAAGAAATGAGAAAACGGGAGAACGAGGAGGGGAACGAAAGGAGAGGGAGGAAGAAGTTCTGTGTAAGCTCTGGGCGAGAGAGAAGCAAAAAAGAAGGGAAGGGGGAGAAAGAACCCAAATTGAGAGTTAGCATGAGTAGTCGCAAGAAGGTTTGGGAGAGATGTGGAGAGAGAGAGTTGCTAACTAATGAAGGGAAAGAAAGAAAGAAAAAAGAAAAGAAAAGCAACCATGTCCATTGATAGAGCAGACTAGAAGAGAGAGAGAGAGAGTGAATGCGTTAATGGGAGGAAGGAAGAAAAAGGGGAACAGATCGATGTTGAAGTCAATGTTTTATCTTAAGGTTAAATAACCGGAAAGGGTCACTTCGTAAGCAGAACACGACAGCCGTCCAGCACGCCTAGACCATACCATGCCAGCAGGGGGTTTTGGGGAAAGTGACCCCTGAAAAGAAAAAAGGAAAACCCAAAAGGACAGTGTTCTGTGAATGGTTAAGAAAAAAAAGGAAAGAAAACATTATCCGTTGAATGGTTTTTAAAATATGGCCAGGAAAAGTAGAAATTTTATTTGTTTATTTAAATGATGTTTTAGTAGATTTGTAGTTAGAAAGAAGATTTATTGTTTGTTGACAATGCATGAGTTTGAATGAATTGTAAGAAGTTGATTTTTGGGTTTGAGTTGACGAAATCAGATTAATAATAATTTAAACTTAATTTTTGGGGGTTTCATTTCCCCCTGACATCACCCCGGTACAAAATCATACATACATACATCATACATACATACATGCCCCTACCTACATACATAATCTACATTCATTACATACATACATACATACAAACAAACTAAATACTACAAACTAACGTAAAAACGAATACGAGTAAGAGAGAGAGAGAGAAGAGGGGAGAGAGAGAGAGAGAGAGAAGAGAGAGGGGAGAGAGAGAGAGAGACAGACAGACAGACAGACAGACAGACAGACAGAGAGAGACAGGGGGGAGGATGGGGGTTCTGTTTATATCAAACTGAGCTATAAGACCCTCGTATGGGTAAAGAAGAAAAGAAAAAAAAAACGTTTCTGAAAAAACCGTTGATTTATAAAAATGTTCCTGCCTTGACCTGTTCCCAGCAAGGGTTGAGTTTGCTACAGGGTTCAAATGGCACCTGGGACCACCCCGATCCAGATTCCCCCACTGAACTCACTGATGCTCTCCCAGAGTGTTCATGCTTCATTT
>CM031623.1:42075235-42080235 GCA_018398815.1 Conus ventricosus
TACCGACATTTTGCGCGAACATGGTCAGTAGTTTTGGACACAGTTGAGTAACGGACGAAACGAACCAAACTAGAAAGGCGAGGCACGGTGCAGAGTTTGTAATCACACTTTAACGTCATCAAGAGGGAAAGCGGGAAGAGGGGGGTGGTGGTGGTGGTGGCGGGGTGAGGAGGGTGTGTGGGGGGAGGGGGGGGGGGGTGGAGAGCACAGGCTCAGCGCAATGATCTTGTTGTCAGTCGAGAGAACAAAATGCGGCGACCTGGAGCATCTTTTTGTTTGTTTTGTTTTTGTTTCTTTGTTTCGACTGCCGAAGGCTGTCGATTTTCAAACAATAAAGATTGTTTAAGGGAAGAAACAACATCAGCAGTAGTAAAAAAAAAAAAAAAAAAAAAAAAACACACCTTGAAATCTTGAAAAAGAACGTTCGCAGCTTTCTTTGCTTATTTGTTGTTTTGAATATACAATCTATTTCCGTTTTAAGGGGACTTTTAAGACTTTATGTAATCAGGGAGGGGGACGGGGGGGGGGGGGGGGGCAGAGGGTGTGGGGGTGTGGGGTGTGTGGATCGAATCAGAGATGAAGCAGACAAAGCGAAATACAAACTGGGTCACATCGAAAGCTTGACCATCCTGGTCAGGTCAAATCACCAAGACCTGACCCCACCCAGCCTCACTCTCCCGGAATCGCTGACATTGATCAACTCGGTCACTGAACACCTATCGGTTCCTTCATTGTCTCGTGACTGGCATGAGTGTTGTGACAAAACACTTTGGCTGCCAGAGATTCCTGCAGCTCTCTGTCCTCAAGACTTCGGCAACATGACAGGGCGATGACGAGGATCGGTCCTCCTAAGACTGAGTGATTGATTTCCTCCGCAATGAACATGATGCTTTTCATCCTCGTCTGGTGGTTTCTCTCTCTCTCTCTCTCTCTCTCTCTCTCTCTCTCTCTCTCTTCTCTCCTTCTCTCTCTCATCTCTCTCTCTCTCTCTCTTCCTCTCTCTCGACAACATGAGAATGGAAGACAAAACTGGGTTTCTGGAGTAAAAAATCTGCTTTTCGAAACTGGATTTGGTTTTGTATGGAATAGCCAGGGTGTTGAGAACGACAAACTTTTTATTCTAGAATTTAAGAGCGTTTGATATCCTCCCACCAACAGATCTGGCACTCTGAATTAGAAAATAGTGAGAGATACTCTTGGTTCTTGTGCTTTAATAGTGACTTACAGCCAGAAAAGTATTTATCGGTTGTAACGCGAAAATGGCATAGGGATTCATTAGCACGCTTCCGAACAAGGACCCTTGGTCTATATGCTAAAGAAAGATGGTATGGTATATTTAATAATGAACGTAACTGTATCTGTCCAATTTGTAAAAAAAAATAATATAGAAGATGAATTTCACTTTTTCTTTCAGTGTGAGGTGTATGAAAAGGTACGGGGAAATGTGATGTCTTTAATAAATCAGTATTAGCAGAAGAACGTGACTTAGTCACTCTGTTACAGAGTGATAGTGAAAACAATTTAAAATCTATTGCTAAATTTATTGCAGAAGCAAATATCCTTCGAAAAAGGAAGCTTTTCAATACTTGAGTCGAATTAATGTTCTTTCTTATTAAATCCTGTTGTCCTCCCAACTTATTGACTAGGCCTGCTGGTCGCTTGCTATTTATGGTGTTTACGAATTTCTATTTGCTTTCTGATTCTCTTTAATTTTGATTTTTCTTCATGTTGTGCAAGCAGTGCTCCCCATGTGAAATAGCAGGTTTTGCTGATGACATTAAACTGTCATTTCATTGTCATTGTCATTGTCATTGTCTCTCTCTCTCTCTCTCTCTCTCTCTCTCTCTCTCTCTCTCTCTCTCTCTCTCTCTCTCTCTTTCTCTCCCTCCTCGCTCTCTCACTCTCACTCTCCCCCCTCTCTTCTCTCTCTCTCTACCACCCCACCATAACCACCACTACCACAGCAGCAACACAACAACAAAATTAAAAAAAAAAATAATGACAATAAATATAATGATGATAATAATAATAATAACAGCACAACAACAACAACAACAACAACAACGACGACAACAACAATAACAACAATGGTAATAATATAATAATGATAATGATGATAAATAATATAATATAATAGTAATAATAATGATGATGATGATGATAATAGTAATGATACTAATAATGAGTCTGATGATGATAATGATGATGAAAACAACAAAAACAATAATGATGATTATAATGACAATGTTAATTGTTATAATAATAATAATAATAATAATAATAATAATAATAATAATAATAATAATAATAATATATATATATTAATTGTGATAATTGTGATAATAATAATAATAATATAATAATAATAATAATAATAATAATAATAATAATGATGATGATGATGATGATGATGATGATGATGATGATGATAATAATAATAATAATTGTAAAAATAATAATAATAATAATAATAATAATAATAATAATAATAATAATAATAATAATAATATTCCCTAATAACATTCCCCTTAGGGTCTCAGTCTCGGCAACAAAGCATTAGACCCACACGTCGGTCACACTGACAGATGAACAACGTCGTCCCGTGACTCAGCCTGGCTCACAACAGGACACCCAGGTCGATCACACACTAAAACATTAACGACATCATCGTCTAACTGTCTCTTGCTGCCGAAATGTCAGACACCAGCCACTCCTCCCTATCATCATGACCTTGTGAATGCAGGGAATCTGAAAATAGCCGAAAAGAAAACAACACCCCTAAATTAGGAAGTTAATCACCAGCCGACGTGGCGAAGTGGTCTGTGTCGTGGACACCCAGCTGGGTGGTTATCGGTTCGAGTCCCATTAGAACCATTTAACAGAGCGATTTCATTCAGCCCCGGCTGGCTCCAACCCAGAGCGAGTCTAGTATGCGTGCCATTGGGAGGACTGGGACCACACAGTTGAGTTTCGTCCCTTCCATGGACACGTCTTTGAGACTGTCGCTACTATAATTTCCGGACCAAAACTGCAGGTGTCTGTATTTCTCGGGTCTGGTTGACGTTGGGATATGTTATACGAAGGTAAGACAGACAGGAGAGAGAGAGGAGAGAGAGAGAGAGAGAGAGAGAGGAGAGAGAGAGAGAGAGAGAGAGAGAGGAGAGAGAGAGAGAGAAGATATTTTGTTGTTTTTGAGGGGGGGGGGGGGGAGGGAAATGGAAGGGGGCAGTGGTGGTGGCTGTAATTGTGGTTTCAGAATAGTGGTGTCAGTAAAAGGGAGGGATAGGAGGAGGATTCGGCCTATATCCACACAAAGGTTCTCCCTCAAGGCATCAGTGGCAATTTGCCTCAACGTCTTTATGTTTGCTCAGTATGAAAAAGTATTGCGTCACAACGGTGTTGAAGCTGAAAACAGTCACAGGTTCCCGCCTCTCTATCCTCCCCTTTCTTTGTTCTTTGCGGCTACTACTGCTGCTGCCCCCCCCTCCTCCCCCCCCTCTCTCTTTTCTTCTCTCTCTCTCCTCTCTCTCTCATCTCTCCTCTCTCTTCTCTCTCTCTCTGTCTCTCTCTGTGTAATGAGGCCTACGACGAAAGACAAATATTGTTGACTGCTGAGCTTCTGTTTCAACAATACAAACTATCTTTGGGGAAAGCTCATCAGATTTACGATAGAAAAAAAAAGAGCAGAAATCATAGACCGTCTTCAGGACTAATGACATTAAAGGAAACACAACACACACACACACACACACACACACACACACACACACACACCACACAACACACACACACGCACACACCCCACCCCCCCGCACGCACAAAACGCACACAAAAACCGTACGCAACAATGCACGCATGAAACACACACAATCAACAAAGAACACATAAAGGACAGTTGCGTCGCACGCACACGGTGCGACCCCGTATGCGTGCGTAGGAGGTATGAGAACATATGCGTGCGGGTGTCTTCTTTGGTGTGTGTTGTGTGTGGGTGTTGGTGTGGGGGTGGTGCTTTTGTGTATGTGTTGTGTGTGTGCACGCACGCGCACTCTTTTAAATGCCCGTGTCCCCGGGCATGGACTGGGTTCACTGTCACAACACCATCCAGCTATGAAACTTAAACCCTAACCTTTAAATATGGAGATCACTTTACTCTGAGAGGAGAGAGAGAGAGAGAGAGAGAGGAGGGAGAGAGAGAGAGAGAGAGAGAGAGAGAGAGAGAGAGAGAGATATCAATTAACCAATTAAAGGGGATCACAGAGAGAGAGACAGAGACAGAGAGAAAGAGAGAGAGGAGAGAGAGAGAGAGAGAGAGAGAGAGAGAGAGAGAGAGAGACAGAGACAGAGAGACAGAGAAAGAGATATATAACAACTTAAACCCTAACCTTTAAATATGGAGATAACTTTACTCTGAGAGAGAGAGAGAGAGAGAGAGAGAGAGAGAGAGAGAGAGAGAGAGAGAGAGAGAGAGAGAGAGAGAGAGAGAAAAGATATATATCAACTTAAACCCTAACCTTTAAATATGGAGATCACATTACTCTGAGAGAGAGAGAGAGAGAGAGAGAGAGAGAGAGAGAGAGAGAGAGAGAGAGAGATATCAACTTAAACCCTAACCTTTAAATATGGAGATCACTTTACTCTGAGAGAGAGAGAGAGAGAGAGAGATATCAACTTAAACCCTAACCTTTAAATATGGTGATCACTTTACTCTGAGAGAGAGAGAGAGAGAGAGAGAGAGAGAGAGAGAGAGAGAGAGAGAGACAGAGACAGAGACAGAGAGATACAGAGACAGAGAGACAGAGACAGAGAGAGAGAAAGAGACAGAGAGACAGAGAGAGAGACAGAGACAGAGAGAGTCTAGTGCTTCATTAGCGGGTTGGGGTAGGAATCTTTTCACTGTGTAACCAGCCCGTGTGTCTGACGCTTTATCAACGAAGCTCATCCCTGGAAATGCGTCATTAACATTGGAATGACCCGTCTGTTCGGAGCTCGCTGCTTTT
>CM031623.1:42087735-42097735 GCA_018398815.1 Conus ventricosus
TAGGAACCTCTTTGCCTTCCTGCTGTCTGTCCGTTTCAGACTGCTTATACTGTCCACATTGTGTCGGGATCCTCTTTGCCCTTCCTGCAGTGGTCTGTTTTCAGATACTATATGTCCTCATGTTTAGGGAACCTCTTTGTCTTCCTGTCGTAGGACTGTTTTCAGACTTCTATACTGTTCAAATTATATAGGAACCGCTTTGCCGCTTCTGTCGTCGTCTGTTTCAGACTTACTATACTGTCCACATTGTATCGAACTCTGTGGCCCTTCCTGTGCGTGGTCTCTGTTTCAGTACTAACTATGCAGTCCAATGTATTATCGTGGACTGGCAGTCAGTGCTTTACCCCTCACCTTATCAACTTCGTACTATCTACTCCCAGGTTGCAGTGCAGGTCTTTTTTCTTTTCTTTTTTTTTGCTTAAATTTTTTTTAAAGAGTGAACTTTTATAGCGCCTATCCCCGGTCCAGAGGACAAAGCTCTAAAGCGCTTTACAATCAACATTCTCGTTTACACAACAGGATGCATACTGGGTTAGAAGCCGACTGAAGAGTGCCTGTTGGCGCTTCATCTAGGTCATTTCCCGTCGTCATTCCAGTCAACATTGTTTCATTCAGTTTAACAACTCTTTCATTTTTCTTCGAAAACGAAATCATTACGCTGAGTGGATGCTATGTTGTATCTGACCATCCATACCACGGCCAAAACTGGGCCTTCTCTTGCCGAACGTTGGTGATATGATTTACGGATGTGTGCAAGATGCTATGCGTGTGTTTCAACACGGAACCTCGGTTTATTAGTCTCATTTGAAAGTTTCTTGGAAATGGAGTCAGAACCAATGTTAACTCGAGGAAAAATCCCCCAGTGCCGAAATGAAAGAAAAAAGAAAAGAAAGAAAGAAAAGAAAAAGAAAAGGACAGTGATGCGTTGAGGGGAAAAGCCCAATCCACACAATATCAGCAGATGATGACGCGCTTACCACAATGAGTTGATGTGTGTGTGTGTGTGTGTGTGTGTGTGTGTGTGTGGTGTGTGTGTGTGTGTGTGTGTGTGTGTGTGTATGTGTGTGTGCGTGCGCGCGTGTGTGTGTGTGTGTTGTGTGTTGTGTGTGTGTGTGTGTGTGAGTGTGTGTGTGGGTGTGTGTGCTGTGTGTGTGTGTGTGTGTGTGTGTGTGTGTGTGTGTTGTGCCTTGTGCAGCGAATGTGTGCGTGTGTGTGTGTGTGTGTGTGTGTGTGTGTGTGTGTGTGTGTGTGTGTGTGTGTGTGTGTGTGTTGTGTTGTGTGTGTGTGTGTGTGTGTGGATGTGTAGTGTGTGTGTGTGTTTGTGTGTGTTGACTGTGTGTCGTTTTGAAATAGAGCCCAGGGGAAAACATAGTGGCAGAGGTTCAAGGGGTCACAAGCAACAGCGCAATCTATGTGCACGAAATCATCATCGACTCCTGCATGTCATAGTACTGCAAAATGCCTGAACTACATTATGAAGATTCCACGTCAAACGAGGCCAGATCAGTGGAGCGTATGACCAGTGCTTTAGCTGGGGTCAGTCCCAGGGGAGAGCTCTTTGATATTTCCGCAGATGCGACCTGCCTCTGCATGCCAAGAGGAGTGTGTGGTGGCTTGGGCGCCAAGGCGCTACGCTGTATAGTCAGGGACGGTGGATTGGTTATTCACGCCAGATGGACTGCCTCTGCATGCCACGAGGAGTGTTGTGTGGTTGGTTGGGCGCCAACTTGCTGTAGTCAGGGACGGTGGAATGTAATGTTTTGTAAATATTCATTATTTGACAGGTTGTGCCATCTTAGGGGAGAGGAGAGAGAGGGCTCAACAGCGGCAGGGTAGAGGAAGCAGGGAGAACGAGCGAGAGCAAGGGAGACGAGAGAGAGAGAGTAAGGGAGAGAGAGAGAGAGGATAGAGAGAGAGGACGGAGAGAGAGAGAGGGAGCAGGAGATAGAGGAGAGAGGCAGACGAGAGATTGAGAGGGATGAGAGAGTGAGATCGAGAGCAGAGAGAGAGAGATGACGGAGGACGGAGACAGAGACAGAGGAGCCAGAACAGACACAGAGGTCAGACAGACAGACTGACATACAGACAGACAGGTGGAGAATGAGAGAGAAGAGCGAGAGAGAGAGGTGAGCTGATCGAGAGAGAGAGAGACGAGAGAGAGAGAGAGACAGACAGCAGACAGACAGACAGACAATTAGTGAGTGGGAGAATTTGAGGGGGGGGGGGGACATGACAGATTTCAGGTAGGGACAGACATGCAGACAGACAGACAGGACAGACAGCAGAGAACATGGGTGGGGAGGAAAGAAAGAAATTGGCGAGGATGGAAGTCTGTCTAAGGATAATGAAATCACATTAAAGAGAGAAAACTGAGAGGAGGTGAAGAGGAGAGAGCTGTAAGACCCTGTGTGGTTGAAGAGAAGATTAAGACATCTCACTGCCCTGATGTTTGTTAAAAGACACACACACCAACCCCACCCCCCCCCACCAAACACACACACCCCAACACACCACACCCAACCAACACACCACACACCACACACACACACACACACACGCTCGCGCTACACACAAAACTTTCTCTCTCTCTCTCTCTCTCTCTCTCTCTCTCTCTCTCTCTCTTCTTCTCTCTCTCTCTCTCTCTCTTACACACACACAAACTCACACACACACACACACACACACACACACACTCACACCACACCACACACACACCACACACAACCACACACCAACGTGAGAGAGGGAGATGTGGCTTGGAATGCAACCCACCCAAAAAAACAACCACAGATGTCAGCAGAGAGAGAGGAGAAGGAGTGAGAGAATGAGAGGACAGTGGGAGAGAGATAGAGGAGATGAGAGAGTGAGAGCGAGAGAGAGAGAGAGAGAGAGAGTGAGGAGAGGGATGGAGAGTTGAGGACGGAGAGAGAGAGAGTGAGAGACGAGAGAGAGAGAGAGAGAGAGAGAGTGAGAGAGAGCGAGACTGCCACCGCACAAGACGACCCAGACAATTAGGACCGCCACACCACATCATCTGGCCCCTCTAATGGCAGTTTTTCGAAGAGGACGAGAGAGAGAGAGAGGGAGAGAGAGGGGAGAAGTGAGAGCAGGATGAGAGGTGATGGAGAGAGAGCAGGATAGGTTGAATGATTGCTTTGTTTTTGATGGTGGGTGCAGGATACAGAAGAGTTGTGATGGAGAATATGTTTTTTTCTGAGAGGTGGAGAGTGTATACGTCTTAGTTTTGAGATTGTGGAAAGCAAGAGTATTGTGTTACGTGTTAATTATTGCTTGTGAGCTTGAGATGAGGTAGGTTGTGATTCGAGGATGTGTAGTTAACTTAGTGAGGAGGATCGTATTGGGGATGTTCATGTGTTGTGAGGAGAGGAGTGAGGATGGTTTGAGGATAGTTGGACTAGAGATGAGAGAATGAAGGGAGTGGATTGCATGATGACAGAGACAGAGACAGAGTAGTGAGACTAGAGAGAGTACAGATGATGTGGATAGAGTCATGTTGTGTGTTTGTGGTGTGTGTGTGTGGGTATGTGTGTGTAGGTGTGTGTTGTGTGTGTGTGTGTGTGCGTGACTGTGCGCGCGCGCGCGTGTGCGTGTGTTCTGTGTGTTTGTTTAGAGATATTGCATGCTGGAAGATGTATGTGCACATTGCACATGTTCTCTGCGCGCCTATGCTACGGGCTCATGATTTTTAGGTTGTGTGCCGGCAAACCGTAGTGTTTACACTGTATGTGGGACATGGCATTGTGTGGTGTGAACGATTTAAGATAGTTGTGTTTCATACAGCGTGTAGTTATGTTCATGAACGCGTGATATGTGTGCATGCATGTGCGCGCATGCATGTGAGGCGCGATGCATGTGTGTGTGTGTGGTGTGTGTGTGGTGTGTGTTGTGTGGTGTGTATCTGTGTGATGTGGGTGTGTGTGCCTGTGGGTGCATGTGCGTCGCGTTACGCGCTTAGCGCGCGAATGTGTGTTTTGTGCTATGTTGCGCGCGTTGCGCGTCGAGCTAGCGCGTATGTGTGTGTGTGTGTGGTGTGTGTGTGTGACTGGTTGTGTGAGAGAGAGAGTTTATGAGAGAGTAGAGAGAGATGAGAGAGAGAGCATATTTGGTGCGTGTCGTATGTGTCTGCATGCAATTAAAGTGTTGCGCGTAGTTTGTAGTGTGTATGGGTATGTGTGGTATGTGTGGGTGGGGTGTGTGTGTGTGTGTGTGTGTGTGTTCGGTGTGTGTGTTTGGTGTGGTGTGTGTGTGTGCGTGGCGTGCGTGTGTGGGCGTGTTCTTGTGTTTAGAGGGGATGTGCGTGAGTACGTTGCGCGTCGCGCGCGGAGCGTGTGTGTTGTTGTGTGCTGTGTGGTGTGTGGGTGATGTGGGTGTGGTGTGTGTTTGTTAGTGTGTGTGAGTGAGTGGAGAGAGATGGCGGAAGCGCGCGCGCGCGCGCGCGCGTGTGTGTGTGTGTGTGGGTGTGTGTGTGTGGGTGTGTGTCTGTGTGTATGTGTGCTTGTGTGTGTCTGTATGTGTGTGTGTGTGTGTGTGTTTGTAAATTCGTTTGTGGTGTGTTGTGTGTGTGTGTTGTGTGTGTGGTGTTGTGGTGTTGTGGTGTGTGTGTGTGTGCACTGTGTGTGTGTGTGTGTGTGTGTGTGTGTGTTGTGTGTGTGTTGTGTGTGTGTGAGTGTGCAGTGCGCGCGAGCATGGTGTGTGTGTGGTGGTGTGTGTGTGTGTTGCTCTCGTACGCTGCGTGCTTCTGTAAATACAAAAGCGAGACCGTACCAAGTCTCAACCGGTCTTTGCAAGGGCAGGTTTGCGGGTTACAGACGGGCCTAGGTAACATCATCAGCTTGGAAGATTAGTGTTTTGCGATCTGCCATCAAATGCCTGCCACCTCCCCCCCCCTACCCTCCGGCTTAATGCCAGGTCCAGCTATCTATTACATCATCTTACCCCCTATCATCTCACACACGGTTCTCGTCGAACTACCTTATAGCTACATGTGGCAAGAGGTTCGGCTCGATGTTCCGGACGGTGGATGGTAAGAGGTAAATCCGGTTTATTCTTGCTCGTACCTTTCTGAGTTCTGTCTGGCTGCTGCAATGTTTGTCTGTTCTGTGCTGAGTGCTCCGCGATATGTGTGTGTGTGCGCGCGACTTCGTCTCGTGCGTGTGCTGTGCGGTGCGTGCGTGCGTGTGCGTGCGTTGCGTGCGTGCGTGCGTGCGTGCGTGCGTTAGTCCTTTGTGTGTGTGTGTGTGTAGTGTGTGTGTGTGGGTGTGTGTTGTGTGTGTGTGTATGTGTGTGTGTGTGTGCTTGTGTGTGTGTGTGTGGTGTGTGTTGTGTGTTGAGTGTGTTAGTGTGTGTGTGTGTACATCCACATGCTTGCTGTGTGTGTGTTGTGTGTGGGTGTGTGTGTTGTGTATGTGTGTTTGTGTGTCGTGTGTTGTGTGTCTGTCTGTCTTGTCTGTCTGTCTGTCTGTCTGTCTGTCTCAGTCTGTGTCTGTGTGCGTGTGGCATTGTGAGATGCTATGTAGTGTGTGGGTGAGTGAGAGTGTGTGTGGTGTGTGTGTTGTGTGTGTTGTCGTGTGAGTGTGTGTGTGTGATGATCCGTGTGGCGGTGGGTGTCGTGTGTGATGTCGAGTGTGTTGTGTTGTTGTGCAGTTGTTGGTATTGTTGTGCTGTTGTTGTTGTTTTCTGCCTTAATGGCGATGTAGTAAAGTGTGCTATTGGGTAAATATGTTGAGTGTGCGGTGTGGCCAGGGATGATTTTGGCTCATCAAAAGAATATGCCCATCCTTAGCCTTCAGCCCCTGTGCAAACTACCTTCAGCTAAGCTTAACAAATACTCTTAACGCGGGAGAAAAAAGTTTCACTGCTGCGTAACGCGTAGCCTGGGTTTGATAGTTGACGGTAACGTGCAAGCTGATGGCAGCAGAGTTCTATCTGCTGAGTGGCAGTATGTTAACGAGTAAGTGGGGAAGGAGGTGGGAGAAGGGTGAGATAGCAGAGGGTAGAAATAATTTCCGTCATACGTCTTCTCATTACGTCTTCATTCTTCTTCTCACTTCTTCTTCTTCTCTCCGCCTCCTCCTCCTCTCCTTCTTTCTCTTCTTCTTCTTTCTTCTTCTTCTTTCTTCTTCTTCTGCATCCTTCTTCTTCTTCTTCTTCTTCTTCTTCTTCTTCTTCTTCTTTCTTCTTCTTCTTCTTCTTCTTCTTACTTCTTTCTTCTTCTGATCTTTCTTCTCCCCTACTCTCCTCCTTTATCTTCTTCTCCCTCCTACGCCTCCTAACCTCCTCTTGCTCCTACTATCCTCCTTCCTCCTCCTCCTTCTTCTCTTCTCTTCTTCTAGGTTGTTCGGTTTTGGATGGTTATGATTTTATTTTCGCACTCATACATTCGTCTCAACAGAAGTAGTAATATGTGGGATTCGTCAATGTCGTTGGTTTTGATCATAATTTACATGAGGTATAAGCCTTCTTAGACACTTGGCTGTGGTCATGCTCTTTCTCTCTCTCTCTCTCTCTCTCTCTCTCTCTCTTCTCTCTCTCTCTCTCTCTCTCTTCTCTCTCTCTCTCTGGGATAATTTTTGTCTTCCATGTTTTTTCTTTTATTTGACAGTTCCTCTCACGAGGGATTGTTACCCCTGTGTGTGTGTGTGTGTGTGTGTGTGGTGTGGTGTTGTGTGTGTGGGGTGTGTGTGTTGTGTGTGTGTGTGTGTGTGTTTTTTGTTATTGTTGTTTTAAATTTCTGCTGTTGTTGTTTTACCGCTTTTTTGTTAGTTTACACAAGTAACAAAGAACCACACACACACACACACCCACACACACACACACACACAACACACACACACACACACACACACACACACACAACCCCTAACATAATGTTTGTGTTATATTTGGGAGACAGACAGACAAACAGACAGACCAAAAAGACAAAGACAGAGACAAGAAACGCATCCCTCTTCTAGCCCTTTCTCTCTCTCCCCCCCCCCCCCCCCCCTCTCTCCCCCTCTCTCCATCTCCTCTCTCTCTCTCTCACCTCCCTCTCTCTCTCTCTCCTCCAAATATTTGCCCCAATGAACTTGTGCTCTGAAGAGATAAATGCACTTGTGTTGGCTCTGCAAAAACTGGAGAAGAAGTCTTGCCTGCCTTTCCTTATCTTTAAACTACGGGAACGGAGCGGATTCTGTTTACGCGTTTCTCGCCCCTCAAAAGGGGGAAGGGTGAAGGGGATGGGGGAAAACTGACACGTTTTTTTCTACGTGTGGCATTCAAAAATTTTTTTAAACGCGTTTAAGTTCCCCTTTCCTAACCCCTCCTGTTGGGGGTTCCTCGGCCCTCTCTCCTCTCTGTCCTTCTCTTCCTTTTTTCCTCCTCTTTTTCCCTTTCTTTTCCCCCTCTCTTTTCCTCTCTCTTTTCTCCCCCTCTCCTCTCTTTCCCCCCTCCCCCCCTCCCTCTCTCCTCTCTCTCTCTCTCTCTCCTTCCCCTCTCTTTTCTCCCTTTCTCTCTCTCTCCCTCTCCTCCTCTCTCTCTCTCCTCTTCTCTCTCTCTTTTCCTCTCCTTCTCTTTCTCTCTTTTTTAAAACTCTAAAAAAAAACCATCCTTAAAATCGCTCATCCCCACTCCCACTCTTTCACCATCCCTTTTCCTCCCCCTTACCATTCCTCTTCCCCACCCTCCTCTGACCCCCCCCCTCCTCTCTCCTCTCTCTCTCTTCCCCCTCCCCTCTTCTCCTCTCCTCTCTCCTCTCTTGTAGTTTTTGTTGTTTTTTAAAGTTTCCTTCGTTTCACCATCCCCCACTAATTAGTACTTTTATGAATAGTTTGTTACTTGTAAATTAGATTACAAGTTGCTAGTTGAATTGCCGGTAGAATGACATTGTTTTTAAATAATTTGCATACAAGGACAGATTTGAACTAGGGTTTGGGCCCAAAATCTTCATCCTTGGATTAAAGTCAGTCAGACAAAAAATCAACAATCAATCAAACAATCAATCAATCAATCATCATCCAAAACAACAATCAATCAACTCTCTCTCCCCCCCTCTCTCCCCCCTCTCCCTCCTCTCTCTTCCTCCTCTTCCTCTCTCCTCTCTCCTCTCATTTTTCATTTGTTTCTAAACTGCGTGTCCTCTGTCTTGCTTCGGGTTTTCTGTCTCTGTCTGTCTGTCTTTGTCTCGCTCTGTTTTCCCCTCTCCAATCGGTCGGGCGGTCGTCGGGCGGTCTCTCTCCTCTCTCCTCCCCTCTCTCTCTCTCCCCCCATTTTCTTCTCTCTCTCTCCTCTCAACCTCCTCCCTTTTCTTTTCCTTCCTCTGTCTCTCTCTCTTTTCGTCGTCCTCCCCCTCTCCCCCTCCCCCCTCTCTTTTTCCCCCTTCTCTTTTTCCCCTCCCCTTCCCCCCTTCCTCTGTCTCCCTTTTTTTTTTCTCTCTCACTCTCTCTCTCTCCCCACTCTCTCTCTCTTTCCCGTCTGTCTGTCTGTCTTCTCCTTCCCCCTCTCCTCTCTTTTTGCTGTCTTCTGTCGTCCTCTCCCCCCCCCCTTCCTCTGTCTCTCTTTCTCTCCCTTCACTCTCTCTCCCCTCCCTCTTCTCTCTCCCCCTCTCTTTTCTTCCTGTCTTCTTCCCCTCTTTCCCTCTCCCTCTCTCTCTCTCTCTCTCTCTCTCTCTCCTTCTCTCCCTCCCACCTTCTTCCCCCCTCCTTCTCTCTTTTCCCTTTGCTTTTCCCTCTGTCCCGCTCCAACCCCTCTCCCCCTCTCCCTCTTCTCCGCTTTTTCCCCCCTCTTCCTCCTCCCTCCCTTCACTCCCCCACCCTCTCTGTCTCTTTTTGTATTCCTCCTCCTCCTCTCTCCCTTCTCTCCCTCTCTCTCTCATCCTCCCCCTCCTCCTCTCCCCCGTCTCTGTCCCTTTTTTTGACTCTCTCCTCTCTTCTCTCTCCTCGCTCTCTCTTCTCTTTTTCCTTCCCCTTTCCGCCCCTCTTTCTCCTCTCTTCCCCTCTCCCTCCCTCCTCATTTTCCCTCTCTCTCTCTCCTCCTCCCCTCCACTTTCTCCCTTCCCCCTCTCTCTTTTTCCTTCTTCTTCTTTTGTCTGAGTTTTCTGCCCCCCCCCCCCACTCTCTCTCTCTCTCTCTCTCCCTCTCTCTCTCCCCTCTCCTCTCTCTCTCTTTTCCCTTTGCACTTTTCTTTCCTCGGGAAAAAACCACTTTCTTCTCTCCTTCCGAGAGATTCAATTCCAAAAATTTTGTTCAAAAATCCCGTTTTTACAGAAGATGTATTTCCAGAAACTCAGGGTTTTTAGCAAGAGTTCCAAAGGTTCAACAAGATCAGGTTTAAAGAGATGTTAGTTTTAAAAGAGAGATTCAGGTTCCAAAAAGAGAGGCAGGTTCACAAGAGATGCAGATTCCCCGCAGAGAGATGTCAGGGGCCTGTAGGGGTTTTTTCTTATCTGGGGGCCAAGGGGAATGGTGGAAATTTTTTTAATCACTTTCTTTTTCTCCCCCGTAACTTTTTTTAAAAATGAGAAGAAAAAAAGTACTTTTCCCGCTAGTTCATTGGTTCTGTACATTTCTGTTTTTTAAATCAACTTTCAGGTTGCCTTCCTCTGTCGCTGTCTTTCTATCTGTCGCTGCATGTATTTTTTATCGTCTTCGTTGTCTGCGTCTCTCTCTGTCTCTGTCTCCTGTCTCTTCTCTCTCTCCTCTCTCCCTATCTTCTCTCCCCTTCCTCTCCTCTCTTCTATTGTTGTTGTGTGTGGTGTGTGTTTGGTGTGTGTTTGTGTGGGGGGGGTGTGGTGTGTGTGGGTGTGTGTGTGTGGCGTGTCGCGTAAGTAAACTTCGACTTCAAATGAAACTAGCTACAATTCCCCTATCATTATCTGTGTCAAAATCTCCACTACATTTAGCGCGTGTGTGCGTGCTGCGTGCGTTTGTGCATGCGGTTGCGTGCTACGGCGCGCATGCGTGTGTGTCTGTGTCCGAGCGCGCGTGCTCGTGCGCATGTATGT
>CM031623.1:42100235-42105235 GCA_018398815.1 Conus ventricosus
TCTTTTCTAATCATGTCCGGTATTTTCATTTCCTGTCTTCCGTGCACACGAATAGACATGATCTGATTGGTGCCAGAAATGATCGGCATTTTTTTTTCGCCCAGCCTTCCATGGTTTGTGTAAAGGTCCATCTATCAACATAACATCTGCGCTTCCAATCACACCACTCCTACGTTGGCCAAGCTTCAGCTGAATTCCTACTGAGCTGCTGAGCGTCATACCGTTCGTTTTCGGAATATGTGTCTGGGATTGATAGTCACAGTCATAAATCTCTCGGTCTCTTGCCATCTCTCCTGATACTCCTTTTTTTTTTTCCTTCTCTTCCCTCTCTCTCTCTTCTTCTTCTCTTCTCTTCTTTCTCTCTCTCTTCTTCTCTCTCTCTCATCTCCTCTTCTGCTGCCTCTCTCTCTCCTCTCTCTTCTCTCTCTTCTCTCTCTCTCTCCTTTTTCTCTCTCTCTTCTTCTTCTCTTCTTCTTCTCTTCTCTTCTTCTTCTTCTTCTCTTCTTCTCCGTTTTCTTCTTCTTCTTCTTCTCTCTCTTCTCTTCTTCTCTCTCTTCGTCTTCTTCTTGTTCTTCTTTCTTTCTCTTCTTCTTCTTCCTCTTCCTTCTTCTTCTCTCTTCTTCTTCTCTCTTCTCTCTCTCGTTTCTCTCTTTTCTCTTCTCTCTTCTTCTCTTCTCTCTCTTCTCTTCTTCTTCTTCTTCTCTCTTCTTTTCTTCTCTCGTCGTCGTTTTCTCGTCTTCTTCTTCTTCTTCGTTCTTCTTCCTTCTTCTCTTGCTTTCTTTCTTTCTTTCTTCTTCCTTTTATCGTGTCGTTTCCTTATCTTCTTCTTCATCTCTCTTTTCTTTCTCTTTTTCTTTTCTTTTCTCTGTTTTTTAAAAAAAACCCTTAATCTATTGTGTCCCGCATCTCGTCCCCTTTCTCGCTCTCTCCTTCCTCTCTTCTTCTCTTCTTCTTTTTCTTCTCTCTACATTTTTTTCTGCCTTTGCCTGCCTCCTTTCCTCGTCTCTCGCTCTCTCCCTCTCTCCCCTCCATTCTTCTTTCCTGCCTCCCTCCCTCACCCCCATGCCTCTATTCCTTCGTCTCTGCTCTCTCCTCTCTCTCTCTCGTCTCTAACTTCTCTCTCTCTCTCTCTCTCTCTCTCTCCTCTCCTCCTCTCTCTCTCCTCGCCCTCGGTCCTGAGTGTAGTTGGAGCAGCACACCAGTTCGAAAAGACGTATTAATTTTGACACCAACAAATTATCTCCTTTATCAATTAAGAGACTTTCAATATTTCAAGTCAATCGTTTCAAATCTTATGCAAATTTTGAAATTTTAAAAAAAAAAAAAAATGGTGTCCCCAACAATCTTCCGTGAACATTTTGGTTTTTTTTTTTCTTTTTTTTTTCTTTTCTTTTTTCCCATTTCTTTTTTTTTTTTTTAATTTGGACTTTTTACGCACGACTTAATCATGAGCGCAGCATTGTTGTCATTGCGTTGTCTAGTCAGACGCTCAGAGGCGCTCGACACAACAGATGTGATGCGAGTAAGCTCGTGCATGTTATATTGGATCCAACGTTGCTGTCCCTGCCTGTGTTGTGTGATCTTTATCAAATGACTCGCGCCTAATTCAGGCAGGCACCAATTCGGATCTCCTTGTTTTAGTAGTGGAGCAGCCCACAACACGAGTTTATCGTTTCAGCAACGGTTAGTCTGTTTCTGCATTCTTCCTCTCCTTCTTCTCCTCCCCCCCTCTTCTTTTCTCTTTCATGTTTCTAAGTTACCTTCTTTCTTCCTCTACCCCCCCCACCCCCTTTCCCCTTCCTCCTTCTCTCTCTCTCTTTCACTCCTCCTCCTCCTCCTCCTCTCTCTTCTCTCCTCTTTTCCCTTTCGACGTTCTCTTCTTCTTCTTTCTCTCCTCTTTCCTCTCTCTCTCCCCCCCTCCCCTTCCTCCCTTTTCTTCTCTTATGGTCCTCCTCCTTCACTTTCCCTTTTTACTACTCTTTTCTTCTCCCCCATCCTCCTTCGCCTCGCGCATTCTCTCTCTCTTTCACTCCTCCCTCTCTTTCTCTCTCTCTCTCTTCTCTCTCTCTCTCTTCTCTCTTCTATCTCTCTCTCTCTTCTCTCGTCACATGCCACATGTAAAAAAGTTGTATAGTTGATTCAAACCCAAAGCACCTGTAATTGTAGTTGGATATTGTATTCGGCCAGCTACACCATACAGTATTGATCAGCAAAGGCATATTGTTTTTTTTTTTTTTTTTCCTCTTCCTCGTCCTTCTTCTCTTTATCTTCTTTCTTTTCTCTGGCACTTCTTCTTTCTCCTCATGCTTCTCCTTTTCTCTCTGATCTTCTCCTCCCCATTCCTCTCTTCATTTTTTTTTATTCTTCTTCTTCTCTTTCTTTCTTCTCTTCCTTTCTCTCCTCTCTCTTTCTGTATTCTCTCTCTTCTCCTCTTCTCTTCTGTTCTCTCTTCTCTTCTTTCTTCTCTCTTCTCTTCTGTTCTCTCCTCTTCTCTTCTGTTCTTTTCTCCTCTTCTCTTCCATCTTCTCCTCTTCTCTTTGCTTCTCTTCTCTCTTTCTTTCCTCTTCTCTTCTGTTCTTCTCCTCTTCTCTTCTGTTTCTCTCCTCTTCCTCTTCTGTTTGTCTTCTCTTTTTCTTCTGTTCCTCTTCTCTTCTTCTCTTTCTCTCTCGTCTTCTCTCCTCTTCTGTTTCTTCTTTCTTCTCTTTTCTTCTCTTCTTCTCTCTTCTCTTCTGTTCCTCTTCTCTTTTTCTCTTCTCTTTCTTCTTCTCCTCTTCTCTTCCTCTTCTTCTATCTCTCTTCTTTTTCCTTTCTCTTTCTTCTCTTCTTCTTTCTCTTCTCTTCTCTTCTCTTCTCTTCTTCTCTTCTCTACTCTTCTCCTCTTTCTCTTCTCTTCGTTTTTCTCCTCTTCTCTTCTCTTCTCTCTTCTCTCCTCTCTTCTCCTCTTCTCTTCCGTTCTTCTCCTCTTCTCTTCTCTTCTTCTTCTCTTCTCTCCTGTTCTTCTCTTGTCTTCTGCGTTCTATCCTCTCTCTCTGCCCATGCCTTCAGAAAGAGCTAGTATCGGCAGCGAGTGCCTGAGGACAATCTCTATAGGTGGAGTGTGTCTAGCCGAGAGGCCCAGTCCAGACCCTTGTGCGCTGAGGAAGCAGCTTTTGCACTCTCTGTCCCCTCCCCTGCCCCTCCCAGTCTGCCTGTCTACTGTCTGCCAATACTTGCTGACTGAGGGACGGCACTGGCTGCACGCCAAAAAAGTAAGGCACCAAGGCTTTGCTTAAGAATCGAGTATTTATAGACTGGCGCAATTAGATGGTTTTGATAAATTTTTATTAGGGACAGTACTTGGCAGGAGTCAGTCCTTCATACTCCCTTCCCCCTCCCACACACACACATGCAAATACCCTAACCCACCCCCACACCCCACCCCATTTTTTTTGCTTCTGCTCTTGTAACCCACCTCTTCCTCATCCATCACCCTCTCTTCTGCCCCCCCCCCCCCCCCCCCCCCCCCCCCCCCTTTTGTTTTTATGGAAGTGATAAGGCATTCAGCATGCACACGACTGCAGTTAAAAGGATGTGACTGTTAGTATTGAATCATTTCTTTGTTGTATACTCTATGGTCCAAAAATGTTATTTTTATGTTGATGTATCTTTAGTGTTTTTCGTCGTTAATGTGCATTGTGTACAGACACCCCCTCCCCCCCCCCCCCCCCCCTTTCAGTAAAGGCTGTGGCCTGTACTGAATAAACCATTTTCCGCCCCCCTCTCTCTCTCTCTCTCTCTCTCTCTCTCTCTCTTCTCCTCTCTCATCTTCTCCTCTCTCCTCTCTCTCTCTCTCTCTCTCACTCCCTCTTCTCTCTCTCCTCTCTTCTCCTCTCTCTCTCTCTCTCTCTTCTCTCTCCTCTCTCTCTCTCTCTCTCTCTCTCTCTCTCTCTCTCTCCTCTCTCTTTTCTCTCTCTCTTCTCACCTCTTCTTTCTCTCTCTCCCTTCTCTCCTCTTCTCTCTTCTCTCTCTCTCTCTCTCTCTCTCTCTCTCTCTCTCTCTCTCTCTCTCTCTCTCTTGTCTCAGGGCTGGGTGAAAAAAAAAGCATTTGTATTGCTTATCTCATTACCCTGGTAAAATAAAATTGCGTTCGTTCCTTCCTTCATTCCTTTTCTCCCCCTCCTTTCCCCCCTCCCTCTCTCTCCTATCTCTCTCTCTCTCTCTCTCTCTCTCTCCTCTCTCTCTCTCTCTCTCTCTCTCTCTCATGCGTTAAATATTGGTTAAAACTTACCCAACTACCTACAAGCAGATTATGTAGACAAGCATACGAAATGTTACTGCGGCAATTTGAGTTAGGAAAGCAGAACTGGGTTGCTACTATAAAACAGGTTTTGACAGTAAACGGATTTGGTGTGGTATGGCTTAGTCAGGGGGTTGGCGATAAAAGAGCATTTATGTTGGAATTTAAAGACCGTCTCATCGCATGTTATAAACAAAATTGGCATTCCAAGATGGAAGATGATATGAAGTATTCCTGGTTCCATTCGTTTAAAAGTATTTTACAACCTGAAAAATTCCTGACTGTAGTTACTAATAAATGGCACAGGGATATGCTTGCTAGATTTAGAAGTAGGACACTTGGACTAAATGCAAACAAAAGATGGTTTAATCCCGAAGGCATTGTGGACGATTTGTGTGTAATGTGTACAGATGGTATGAGAGAAAATGAAGATCATTTTCTATTCTCTTGTGCGGCTTATAACGAGATATCAGACAGAAGTCTCAACTTTTAATATTATTGCGACAGAAAATCATAACCTATGTAGTTTGTTGACCTCTGACAATAATAGGATAATAACTCTACTGGTTAAGTATGTGGCAGAAGCATCAAATGTTAGGAAAAAGAAATGTTCGTTAAGAACTAATGTTTGAGTTTTTCATGTATTCCGCAAGTTTGATGACCTTGGTAAGAAATGGTTTTGTTTTCTTTACTAGTATAGTAATCCGTTACAATTCATGTTTCT
>CM031623.1:42110235-42122735 GCA_018398815.1 Conus ventricosus
GGCAATCAGCAGACCGCCTAGCCTTGGGTTCATGATAATAGGGGCTAATAGCATGCCGCCATCGAACCTCGGTCACTTCCTCTAAGCCGGAAGATGAGCACTGCAAAGCCATCGGTGTCTAGGGAAGACACTAAAGCCGACATGTATGGATAATATGGGAGATTGGATCGACCAGCTGCCGCCCTGATAGTGGAATAGGTCAGAGACTTGGTGAATGGGCCATCTGTTCTCTGACGGTTAGTTACAAATTGGTTAGTATACGAATTGGTCATCTATTACATGACGGTAAATTATAAACGGGTCCGTCGGTAAATGGTCATTATTACCTCACGAGTAAATTGGCTTGTTACGGAATGATCATCCGTTTCCTTACGTTACATGGGTTCACAGTTATCTATTGCCTCAAGGGTAAAATCGTTTGTGACACAGTGGCCATCTGTTACTTCATGGGTAAACGGGTTCGTTATTAAATGGCTACATGTCACCCATCGGGTAAATGAGTTCGTCACTAAAATGGTTCTCTGTTACATCAAAGTAAATGGACTGGTTAACAAATGGTCATCTGTTACATCAAAGTAAATAGACTGGTTAACAAATGGTCATCTGTTACATCAAAGTAAATAGACTGGTTAACAAATGGTCATCTGTTACATCAAAAGTAAATGAGCTCATTACTAAATGGTCATATGTCACATCAGAAGTACATGGGCTCGTTATTAAATGGTCATCTGTTACGTCAGAAGTAAATGGGCTTGTTCCTGAATCGTCATGTTTCCTCGCAGTGAATGCACACGTTATTGGATTGTCAATTATCACCTGAGAGTAAATGGGCATGTCATTGGGTTGTCAACTGCCACCTAAGAGTAAATGGACATGTCATTAAATTGTCAACTGTCACCTGAAAGTAAATGCGCGCGTATTACATTGTAAGCTGTCATTTCAGAGTAAATGGGCACATTCCCAACTGTCCGTATTTCACCTTACTTTAAACGAGCTCATTACTACACAATCATGTGGTACCTCACAATAGATGGACTAATTAGTTTTATCGTCATCTGCTACCTCACGGTAAATGGACTCGTTCTTAAATAGTTATCTGCTGCGTCCCTGACCACGACGGTAACAAAGGACACTTGTAATCTGTTGCGTCACTGACGACGACGGTAACTAAGGACATTTGTAATCTGTTGCGTCACTGATCACGACGGTAACTAAGGACATTTGTAATCTGTTGCGTCACTGACCACGACGGTACCTAAGGACATGTGTAATCTGTTGCGTCACTGACCACGACGGTAACTAAGGACATTTGTAATCTGTTGCGTCACTGACCACGACGGTATCTAAGGGTATTTGTAATCTGTTGCGTCCCTGACCACGACGGTATCTAAGGGTATTTGTAATCTGTTGCGTCCCTGACCTCGACGGTATCTAAGGGTATTTGTAATCTGTTGCGTCCCTGACCACGACGGTATCTAAGGGTATTTGTAATCTGTTGCGTCCCTGACCACGACGGTATCTAAGGGTATTTGTAATCTGTTGCGTCCCTGACCACGACGGTGTCTAAGGTATTTGACAATCTGCTGCGTCCCTGAACACGACGGTATCTAAGGGTATTTGTAATCTGTTGCGTCCCTGAACACGACGGTATCTAAGGGTATTTGTAATGTGTTGTGTCCCTGACCACGACGGTATCTAAGGGTATTAGTAATGTGTTGCGTCCCTGACCATAACGGCATCTAAGGGTATTAGTAATGTGTTGCGTCCCTGACCACGACGGTATCTAAGGGTATTAGTAATGTGTTGCGTCCCTGACTACGACGGTATCTAAGGGTATTAGTAATGTGTTGCGTCCCTGACCATAACGGCATCTAAGGGTATTAGTAATGTGTTGCGTCCCTGACCATAACGGTACAGAAGGACATTTGTAAATGGCATGTCACCAAACAGGCGTTCTGTAAACTCACTAATCACAGATATATCTGAGGCACATGGCGAAGTGGTCACCTTATCACGTGGTCGTTTGTGACTTCACTATCCGTTGCCTCACTTACGGCGGTAAATAGACACGTTGCCAAATAGTCATCTGTTACCTCACTTACAGCGGTAAATAGACACGTTGCCAAATAGTCATCTGTTACCTCACTTACAGCGGTAAATAGACACGTTGCCAAATAGTCATCTGTTACCTCACTTACAGCGGTAAATAGACACGTTGCCAAATGATCACATGTTACCTCACTTACAGCGGTAAATAGACACGTTGCCAAACGATCATCTGTTACCTCACTTACAGCGGTAAATAGACACGTTACCAAACGATCATCTGTTACCTCATTTACAGCGGCAGTTGAGCTCAATACTAAACGTCTGTTTGTTACATCACTACTCAGGGAAGCATCTGAAGTCCTCGCTAAATGGACACGCTACAACCTGCGAATCTCTGACTTCAGTGACCACAGGAACGTCACCAAATGGTCATCGGTTATCTCACCTACAGTAGTCAACTGGCACGTAACTAAATGATCATCTCTGTCTTTACTGACCACGGTAAAATGGCTAGTTAACAAATAGGGGGAGAGGGAGAGGTTGGGTGGGGGGGGGGGGGGGGGCGGCTTTGTGTATACTCACTAAGAACCTTGGTGAATGGTCACTTATCACGTGGTCGTTTGTGACTTGACTATTGGTTGCGTCACTTACAGTGGTAAAGAGGCACGTTACCAATTAATGGTCACCTGCGCCTTTACTGACCTCGGTAAACGGGCACATTACCCAATTGTCACCTGTTATCTCACAGCAGAAAATGGGCACATCACAAATGTCTGTCTGTTTGGAAACATCTGAAGTCCTTGGTCAATGGATATGTCACCACATGCTCATTTGACTTCACTGTCTGAGAACGTACCGTAGCCCGGGGGACAAACAAAAAGGGGAAATTTTTAAACTTCAAAAAAGGCGTTAAAACCCTTTAACCTTAACGGGGACAGGCAAGTTCATTTGGGTCTTTTAACTATGTTGCCTCCAGGCGGGAAAGGGGAACCTTTGCAAATGTATCTTTTCCCTATTAAGCTTTGAATTGCCAAAAGTTTGTTATCCTTGGGGAAAATAAAAATTTCCCTGATCTGCTCCCTTCGGGGGTAATAAAGGCCAATATAATTCCCTATAATAAATAAATTTAAACATATTTATTTAAGGGTTTCCCCGTTAAAAATTCTTTATCTTTTAAAGGGCCCCTTGGAAATTAAATTTTTTAAAATAAATACTAAAGCTTGGCCCTGCAAAGGCCCCCGCTACAAATTGCAAATCTGAAAAACCAAAAGAAAAATTTATGGTTATTATAAAATGTAATATATAATGAATTTTTTTTAAAATTTAAAATTTATTAAAAATTTAAAAAAATTGGGGGGGGGGGGGGGGGGGGTTTGTGTTTTTTAAAAAAGGGGGTGGTCCTTTTAGGGGTCTTTTGTGTTTGTTTGGTGCGTCATTTTTGGGGTTTGGGGTTTTTGTTTGGTTTTGTTGGGGGTTTTTTTATGTTATTAAGGAAAAGGGCAAAAAAAGTTGTTGGGGGAAACAGGGAAGTCCTTGGCCGGGTAAAAAAAGTTTTTTTGCCAAAAATTGGAAAGAAAGGGAAGGGGGAGAAAAGGCGGGAAATAAGGGAAAAAAAAATTAAAAGGGAAACTGGGGAAAAAAGGGGGGGGGAAACCCCCCCAAACCCCACCCCCCCCCAAAAAAAAAGGCCCCCAAAAAAAGGTACGGAAAACCCAAAACAAAAAAAAAAAAACCCCAATAAGATCTCCCCCAAACCCTTCCACAGGACATTTTCCTATGTCCGGCAAATGGCCGAAAAGGGGAAATTTGCCTTTGATTTGGATCTGGAGGGGAAAGGGGTTTCCTGCCTCTTCTTTTTTCTTCGTGCCAAAATGTACCAAATTTTTCCCAGGGAAGGTTAGAAAAATAACCAAAATAGTATTTCCCCACACCCCCCCCCCAAAAAACAAAAATAAAAAATAATAAAATATAAATAAAAAAAAACCAAAAAAAAAAAAAAAAAAAAAAAAAAAAAAAAAAAGGAAAAAAAAACCAAAAATTTTTTTCAACCTAATTTGGGAAACATTTTAAATAGGTTTTAAAACCCCAAATTCAAATTTTTTAAAGTGTTGTATTTAAAAAAAGGGTTTGAAAAAACGCGAACGTTTTAAAAAACCATTTTAAAAATTTAAAATTAAAATTTAAAATTTATTTAAATTATTATAAAAAATAATTTTTAATATTTTTTTTAATCATAGTTTTTGTTTTTGTGGTGTGGGTTGTTGGGGGGGTTTCTTTTGGTGCGTCGGGGGGTTTTGGGTCGTTTTGGGGCGTCGGGAAACCCCCCCTTTTTTGGGGGGTTTTTGGGGTTTATGGGGGGTTTGAGTTGTGGAGGGCAAAAACGAGGAAAGGGGGAAAGGGGAAAAGGGGGAAAAGGGGTTTGGGGTCCCCCAAACTAGAGAGAAACCGCAAAAAAGGGGGGGGCGGGGGGGGGGAAAAGGAAAGGGGGAAAAGAAAGGGGGAAGGGGGGGAGGGGGCCCAAAAAAGGAAGAAAGGAGAAGAAAAGGGGGGGAAAGAAAAAAGGGGACAGGGGGGGAAAAAAAAGGGACCCCCCCAAAAAAAACCCCACCACCCCACACCAACAAGCACAAGGGGCCCAAAAAAACAAAACCCACAAAAAGGGCCGGGGCCCCTCACGTGGGGTCCCCTCCCCTTTCCCCTGCATCCCCTTCCATCATTTTCTCTCTAATCACTTTACCGGGAACCCAAAATTCCTTTATTTTATCTTCCCATCCATTTTTTCCTTTCTCTCTTCTTTTTTTTTTTTCCCTCTCGGCGCAAATTTTTGGAAAAACCCAAAACCCATTCCAAAATTTCTTAAAACTAATATCCCCACAAAAACATTATTTCAAAAAACCCCCCCCCCAAAAAAAAAATTTAAATTCCCCCCAAAAAAAAAAAAAAAAACCCCCACCCCAAAAAACAAACACCCCCAAAAAAGCCCCCCAACAAAAAACCCCTAAAAAAAAACCCGGGATTATTTTTAGAAATTTTTTTTTGGGAATTTGTTTGCGACCAAATCGGGCCCAAAGTCCCCCTTCTTGTTTATTTTTTTTTTTTTGTTTGTTTGGGGGGGCCTCACACGTTTTATTCCCCCTTTTGCCCTGTCCCTTTAAGTTGTTAAATATACGAATTTTTCGAAATGGTTCCCAAAAATTTCGCCGTTCAAAAAACACATTAAAATTTATTTGACTTGTCTTTGGGGGAAAATAAAATTTTGGATTCCTTAGGGTTTTACCCGTTTTCATACAGAACAATTTTGGGGGCCAAACAATTGTAATCCCCGGAGTTAACTTTTCCCCCAAAAAATGAAAAATTAATTAAAATAAAGGCGCCGTAAATCCTCGTTTCGCTGTTTTTCCCCAAATAAGCCCCCTTTCGGTCTTTTTTTTCCCCCTGGGGGAAAACTTTTTTTGAATGGGCATTTTTCTTTTTTTTTTTCCCCCGAAAATCAAGGTTGCTGATAGTTTAATTGATTATTTGGGTTTCCCGGCCCCAAAAAAACAACGGATAAAAGTTTGGAAAAAAACTCGCCAAATTCCCCCTTTTTTGACGGTGTTTTCCTAAATAAAAACCCTTAAAAAAAATAAATTTTTTTCTTTAAAATTTTCATTCATTCCCCAACTTTTTTTTTCCCCCCTTTCAATTCCTCCACATTTCTTTTTTTTTAATTCTTCCCTCATTTAATTATAAATTTTTTTACCCACATTTGGTTTTTTTTTTGAATTTGGGGCCCAAAATTTTTCCCCCCCAAATCTTGGGTTTTTAAAAAAACTTTTGGGGAAATTTTTCCCAATTTTTTTTGGGAATAACTGCGGAAAATTTTAAAAAACCATCTTATTTTTTTTTTAATTTAAAATTTTTTTTTAAAAACTAAAAAAGGGCGGGTTTTTTTAAAGTTTTTAAAATGAAAAGAAAAAGTTTAAAAAAAATTTCTTATTGCTTAACAAAAAAAAAGCGGGTTTTGGAAAAAGAAAAAATCTGAAAAAATAAAAAAGAAAAACAAAACAAACATTTTAAAATTCCCCACAAAAAAACAAAAAACACAAAAAACCCCAAAAACCAAAAACCCCAAAAAAACCCAAACAAAACCACCAAAACAAAACAAACCAAACCCAAAAAAACACCCCCCACTAAACCCAAAAAAACACAACCCCCCAAACCCCAAAAAATATAATGTGGAAAAAAAGTGTGAATGTTTATTAAAATTTTTTAATAAAAAAAAAAATTATATATATAAAAATTGATGATGTGTTTGATGTGATGGTGATGATGATGTTGTTTTTTTTTTTATAATATTTTATAAAAAAAAAAAAATATTGTGTTGTGGTGTTGTATATATTCGATTTTATTTTCCCACATCATCATCAAAAAAACCATTTTTTCCCATATCCCCTTTTCTTCTGTCTTTCTCCCCAAAAAACCCAACCAAATTCACTACATATCCCCACCCCCCCTTCAAAAAGGGGTATTAAATTCCCTCGATAAAAAAATTAACAACCCCAAAACCCGGAAAACCCCCAAAAAACCCCAAAGGGCGGATATCAAAAAAGCCCCACACCCAAAACAAAAAACCAACCTAAAAAAAAACCCCACCCCAAAAAACCTTTTCCACAAACACTCAACCCCCAACCCAACACCCCCCCAAACCCCGGGCCCCCCGGAAAAAACCCCCCGAAAAAAGGGAAAAAAAAAATAAAAATTTTGGGAGAAAAAAAGGGGGGGGTTTTTGTGGGGGGGGGGGGGGGGGGTTGGGTTTTTTTTTGGGGGGGGGTTTATTTTTTCACCTTTTTTGGTTTTTTTTGGGGATTTTTCCTGTTTTTTTTTGGGTTGGTGTTTAGTTGTTTTGGGGGTTTGTTGTTAGTTTTGGGTGTTTTTTTTTTGGTGTGTGTGTGGTGTGTGTGTGTGTGGTGTGTGTGTGTGTGTTGGTGTGTGTGTGTGTGTGTGTGTTTTTGTGTGTGGTGTGTGGTTGGTTGGTTTGGTTGGTTGGTTGGGATCAGATTTTTTCGGGGGTTTTTTTTTTTTTTTTTTTTAAACAACAAGCAAAAGTGTAAAATCGTTAAAAACGCTATCTACCTGATTACGGAACACGCTTAAAATCCATAACCAGGAGTTTAAAAAAAAAAAAATGAAGAAGCCGCACAACACCCATGCAAATTGCAATACTTCGGTTAAAATTTCAAAACCTTTTTCCACCAACACTGCTAAATTGATCCCCAACTAATTTCTTTGGCGCAAAAACCAAGTGGGGCCCCCAGCTACAATCAAAACAAAAAGTCCAGTCCTGGATTCATGTCAAAAGGTAGGGTGGACTTGGGGGGGTCTTCTGGGAGCCCGTGAGCACGGACAGTGAACACGCTCCTGGAGCGTACACTCGTAAAAAAGGGTTTTCGGCTTTTGGCCGTTTTCCCTTGACTGAAACCGGCTCTTGTTTTCAACGGCTGAGTTCCCAAGCCCCCCCGGTTCGGACGAAGGGGGGGTATGTGGCTCCGTCGTGTGCTCTCCTCCTCTCCTTTTGCTCTTCTCTCTCTCTCCTTCTCTTTCTCTCTCTCTCTCTCTCCTCTCTCTCTTCTGTCTTTTCTGTGCATTGAAAAGACACAGTAAACAGGAAAGGGTGGAAAACCCACCCCCCCCCCACCCCCAAACAACACCACACAAACCCCCCAAACCCAACCCCCACACCCGCAGTACCACGCACGCACGCCGCCCCCGGGGCCCCCCACACCCCACACACACCCCCCCCCAAAACCCCCCACACCCCCCACCACACCCCACACACACACACCCACAAAACCCCACCACACCCCCAAACCCCCCCCAAAACCACCACCACACACCCCACCCAACCCACCACACCCCCCACACCCACTGCGCCCAAGCATGCATCCCCCACGACGCCGCTACACCCAACACACACACACACACAAACACACACACCCCAACCCCACCTTTAAACAAAAACAAAAAAGAAAAAAAAAAAAAAAAAAATTTAGGGAGAGAGAGGAGAGAGGAAGAAGGGGGAGAGAGAGAGGAGAGAGGAATGGCACGTACTTTATTGTTAAAAACCTTAAGCCCCCAAAAAGGAAAAAGAAAAAAATTGGAGGTCATCGTCTTTGCATAAAAATTTTTTCACCCAAAAACCAACCCACACACCCCACACACACCAACACCCACACCACACCCCCACCCACCAAAACAAAAAAAAAAAAACCCCAAACCCTTTTTACAAGAACACACCCACACACCACACACCCAACACCCCACAACCACAAAAAAGGGCCCTCCCTCCTTTGCTATGCCCAGGGACCAGGCCACATGTGTACCCCGCCTGTTTTATGTAAAGGTTGATTGCGGGCAGGCGAAAATCATATCTATTCTGTGGACGTTTTTGCCAGAAAAAAAAAGGGGAAAAATTTAAAAGCAGCGGGGAAAAGAAAAAAAGAAAAATAAGAAGTTTGTGCTGTGGGTGCCGGCGGGTGGGTGAGCTCGGGTGTGGCTTGATGTGTGACTTTCAGGTGATTTTGTGGTAAAAAGCAAACCAAAAGATGAAAAAATCTTAAAGAAACGAAAAACCCAAAAAAAAAAAAAAAAAAAATGTTGTACTTTTAAAAACCCTTTTGCCCGATCCCAAGGGGAAATAATTCACCCTTTTCCCCCCAACAAAACCCCCCCCGGGTGTGGTTGATCCAAGTTGAAATGCCAGTCGGGTTTTTACAAACGCGCGTTAAAGAACCAAAGCAAAAAGTTTCAAAGACATCACACATTCAACAAAAGTACAACCACCAAAAAGGCGAACAAAGTGGTAACCCACCGGCAACACGGGGGCCCCAAAGCAAAAAAAGAAAAGCAGCAATGAAAACAACAATCTTGAAACCCGCTTTTCCTTGAACCACGATCCCCAAAAAAACCAAACCCCCCCTGGCAACCGATGAAACTACCACACCACCCCACCACCCTCCCCCACTACCACTGCGCCGGAATTCACAACCTCGCCGAAGAAAAAAGAACCTGGCGACTCGCCCTCTTTTACCAGTCTCGAAAAAAACGATTCCATCTCCCCGCTGCCGCCGCCCAACGAAGGGCGGTTCGTCCCCGCCCAACCCCTGGGTTTTCCCCCACATTCGCCCAAAAACAAGCCCCCTCTAAACTCGGCATGTCGTTTGCGTGAATAAAACACTGGTCTCGGGGTGGGTTGTGGGGTTTGGTGGTGGGGGTGTTTGTGTGTGTGTGGTGGGGTGTGGTGGTGTGTGGGGTGTGGGGGTTTTGGTGGTGGGTGTGTGAAAGAAGGGGAAGAAGAGAGAGAGAGGGGGGGAGCGGAGAGAGAGGAGAAGAGAGGGGGAAAAGAGAAGGGGAGAGAGAGAAAGAGAGAGAAATGGTTTTTAGAAGGCCAGATGCCTTTTGGTTTAAGAAACCCTTTTTTGGGGGTGGCATGGTCTGGGTGGTTTTTTGGGCGTTTTTTTGTGTGTTGTGTTTGGGGTTTGGGTTTTGGTTTTTTTCTGCCCCGCCCCCTTCACAATTTTTTTTGCCCCCATGCGTTTTTTGCGGGCTGGGGGTTGTTATCCCATTTGTTTTTCATTTCCTGGCCCCCCGCCCCCGTGGTTGCCTGGCCCAAACTTTTTTGCACGGAATGCGGTTGATCTTTTTTTTTTATTTTTTTTGGTTTTTGGTTTTTCTTCGGGTTTGTTGGCCCCGTTCCCGGCCCCCTTCTCCGGGAAAAAAAGGTTGTGGTCCCCTTTGGTTTTCTTTATTTCTTTCCCCCCTCCTTTTTTTTGGGGGTTTTCATTTTTTTTCCTTTCTTCTTCTCATTTTTCCCCCCCTTTTTTTTTCCCTTTTCCCCTGCGTCTGCGCTCGTCCTTGGGGTTCCTGGCCCCCCCTCTCTCTTCCGCTTTCCCCCTTCCTTCCTGTTGTTTTGTTGCTGTTCTCTTTTTCCATCCTTTCCTTTTTCTTTCCTTCCCGGGGGGTTTTCCCTGCCCCCCCTTTTCGGAGGTCGGGTTTTTTTAACCGACGCAACCCCTCCCCTTTTTCTTCCTGTTCTGGGTTTTTCGGGGGTTTAAAAAAGGTCTCCCTTTTTCCCCCCCCCTTTGTTCTTCTTTTTTCGTCCCTTCCGTTCCAACCTCCTTTTTCAACCCCCCCAAAAGGGGCCCGGCTTATTAAAAACAAAACTGCAAGGGAGAAAAACGGGCCCCCATTTAGAAATCAAACCCTTGCCCATTTGGTTTTCCACCGGTTCTTTTAAAAAAAAAAAAAAGGTTTTTATTTTTTTGCTTTGTGTCTCTTTTTTTGCCTTTTGATGGCGGGGTTTATGGGCGTCTCGTCCCGAAACAAAAAAAAAAACTTTTCCCGAAAGTCCCCAAAATTGGTGCCCCCCAAATCAAAAAAAGGAACTTTTCCCCACCCATTAGTTTTCTTTTGAGAATTTCGTGAACCCCTACAGCCCCAAAAAAAGTAAGAGAGTTCGTTACTACCCAACGATCTATACTGTGAGTGGTGGATCATGATCACAGCAAAAAAGAGAGAAAAAAAAAAAAAAAAAGCTGGACAGATGTGAAGACATCACAGAAGAAGACTTACGGGTGCATGGCCACCCTTCATCACTTTCTGTTTATCCTCGCCTAACCCCGCTCTTGTTTCCACCCTTAAAACTATACGCACGCACGAACGAACGCATGCATGCACGCACGCACGCACGCACGCACCACGCCCCCGACACACCACACCACCCAAACACACACAATCCAAAGAGAGAGAGGGGGAGAGAGAGAGAGAGAGAGGAGAGAGAGAGAGAGAGAGAGAGAGAGAGAGAGAGAGAGAGAGAGAGCGGTACGTACTTTATTGTCCGATGCATTACAGCTCAAACAAGGTAGAAAAAAAAAGAAAAAATATTGCGGGTCATCAGTCTTCTGCACTAAATATATTACACCACACACACACCACACACACACACACACACACACACACACACAAAACACACACACACACACACACACACGCACGCACGCACGCACGCACGCACGCACGCACGCACGCACGCACGCACGCACGCACGCACGCACGCACGCACGCACACACACACACACACACACACACACGCGCGCACGCACGCACGCACGCACGCACGCACGCCACACGCACACACACACGATCGTCTCAGAGATAATTGCCCCACAGTTAATTGTTATCGCAGATGAGACCCGATTTCGTCTCTCTCATCTTTACTGCTCGTGCTAGGAATTTAGCAACACGTTATAAAAAAATTCTTATTTCTTTGCAAGGCTGTTTACAATTGTTTTTTGATAGAATGCTGGGAATTGACTCTTGTTAAGGCATATGTCTGACGGATAGCGTACAGTAGTTTGTACAGTAGTCTAGCGGATATCAGTACAGTAGTTTGAGAAACGTGTTTCATTTCCATAACCATTTCCACATGATGCGCAATGGACATGACTTTGTGCTGGACCATTTCGGATCCACTCAATGCAGTTTTCTTTTAGACGACACACTCTGAGTCTGAATAGTGAAATGCTGTCTATATGCTACTTACAAGGAAGGCGTGACAAATGATAAATATTTCTCTGATTTGAAAATAGGTTACAAAAAAATAAAAGTATCCACATTTCGTATCGTTCTAGAGGTCAGGATTTCAGTTCTGTTTGATGACTCAAAATAAGTATCTCTTTAAACTAAGGAATGAAAGCAGGCCGGAATAGCTCAGTTGGTAGAGCGCCGGACTCGTGATCTTGTGGTTACGGGTTCGTATTTCGGTACAGGGGGCCGGGGATTTTTCCCTCGGAGTTAACATTGGTTCTGACTCCATTTCCCATACAGTCCTTCGAATGAGACTATAAACCGAGGTTCCGTGTGTGAACGCACGCACATCTTTCACACACGTAAATCCATCACCAACTTTCGCGAGGGAAGGCCAGTTTGTCCGTTGGTGTGGATGACACGTTACACGTAGCATGCACCTTCCCCGAAATTGGAGTATGGCTGCCTTAATGGCGGGATAAACAACGGTCATACACACAAAAGTGTCAGAATCTTCAACGCGATGAAGGTGGACACTCAAAGGAAGAAGAACACAAGATGCAAAGCATATAAACGTACTCTCAGTTTATCCTGGATACACATTAGATATTCCATAAAGAGAAAAAACCTTCTTGGGCTGGTGTAACCGTTAGTAAAGGCTATTCTCTGGTAAACATTGGCCATCATCTGTGACTTATAATGAACATACTTACAAATTTTTAGAAAGATCGGACAAGTACTTTCTGATATTTTTCCAGAAAGAAGAAAACCATTATGGGCCGTTAGTAACTATAACGGTAAACTAAAACATCGGGCATCATCCGTGACCCATAATGAACATACCTACAAATTTTCAGAAATATCGGCCACGTCCTTTCTGAGATATT
>CM031623.1:42140235-42155339 GCA_018398815.1 Conus ventricosus
ACTCTCCAGTTTTGAAGGCTTGACGGTGCTAAAGAATGATGCCAGTGCAGATCCTTTATATGAAAAAAAAAACAAAAAAAAAACGGGAGTCCTCTCCAGTGGGTGAACATCTGACCCACACCCAACATCAGTTTGAAAAGGACAACGTGCAAGTGCTCGACAGAGAAGCAAGATGGTTCCAGAGGGGAGTAAAGGAGGCAGTCCACATCGCCGCCAGGAACCCCACCCTTAACCGCGACCGGGACCGACACAACCTGCCATCGGTGTACTCCTCACTCGTTCAGTCGCACTGTCGTGAGTTCGCTCACGGCGGTGCGCACTGGATCCAGTTCTCAACCCAGCAGTTGCGCTGAAGAAGTCGGCCGGATTGCCGACGAAAGCTACGCACACAGTGAGTAGCCTTCTTTAACTGCGTGACTTGTTTAGTCTGGTAGCCGTAAAAAAAAAAAAAAAATAAATAAAAAGGGCACATCTGGTTATTGTTAAAAAAAAGAGAGAAGACATCATGCCCACAGTTATGAAGTTTGGAATAAGAGGATGGCACTGAGACAAGACACCTGTAATTCACACTGACTGGACACATTCCTAGTTCACGTCGATGAGAGAGGGAAGACAGGACCCCCTTCTGACATGATCCCAGAGAACGGAATAGGACTAACACCAGAATCAGGGCAGAAGAAGAATGGACAGGTGAACAAGAAGCAAAAGAAAGAAAGAAACAAACACGAAGGACACGTACAACAACAGCAGCAACAACAACAACAGCATCAACGACGACAACACACACACACACACACACACACACACACAAACACACACACACACGCGCGCGCGCGCGCGCGCGCGCGCGCACACACACACACGGACGCACGCATGCACGAACACACACCCATTAACAAGGAACACACTCACTCTCTCTCTCTCTCTCTCTCTCCTCTCTCTCTCTCTCTCTCTCTCTCTCTCTCTCTCTCTCTCTCTCTTAACGAGGGAGGGGGGGGGGGGTGTGGACGTCGCGGCAACCAGGTAGCAAATGAACCATTCATTACCCATCACCTCAAAAGACTGAATAGTCACCAGGATGCCACCGTCAGTCAGCCTCATGTCTCATGTATCCTGGAGAAAGGTCCAGTGACGGTGAGGAAAGACCCACTGACCACAGGGAAAGTCCTGTTGACAGTGGGAAAGACTACAACTTTGGATTCTCTCTTGAGGGCACATAAGACCGTATGGCGAAAGCTTGGCTGTGTCTGGAGTGGCACTGTCTTCATCTGTCCGTGGGCAGGGGTGGTTGGGTCTGTGGGGTGGCTCGGCAGCTGGAGGGTGGTGTTTTTCGCCGGTGGACTCTGCAGTCATGAAATACGGGCTGGTACACCCATGGGGATGCTACTTTAAGGCTGTTATGAGCTGCATCCTGTAGTCTAATTTACCTCTGTTCAGGAGCAGTTATGTCCCTTGATATCTTAATGGAGTGTCCTGCGCGTGCCTGTACCCATCGTCAACACAGCGCAGGCCTCCAAGGGTGGTACAGGACTGCTCTAAAGGCAGGTGAAGACAGTGCTTCTTTGGGTCCTCCCCAGCACCTTCGGGTGTTTCTTTTTCTTCTTTGCCTTAACTAGGCTGACCCTGGCAGAAAGGTCCAGTTGACGGTGAGGAAAGACCCACTGACCACGGGAAAGTCCTGGTTGACAGTGGGAAAACACTACAACTTTGGATCTCTCTTGAGGGCACATCAGACCGTATAGCGAAAGCCTGGCTGTGTCTGGAGTGCACTGTTTCCATTGTCCGTGGGCAGGAGTATTTGGGTCTGTGGGGTGAGTGCTCGGCAGCTGGAGGGTGGTGTTTTTCGCGTGGACTCTGCAGTCATGAAATTACGGGTGGTATAACCATGGGGATGCTACTTTAAGAGCTGTTATGAGCTGCATCCTGTAGTCTAATTTACCTCTGTTCAGGAGCAGTTATGTCCCTTGATAGATCATTATATGAGTGTCCTGCGCGTGCCTGTACCCATCGTCAACAAGGCAGGCCTCCAAGGGGTAGATAATACAGGAATGCCTCTAAAGGCAGGTGAAGACAGTGCTTCTCTGGGTACTCCCAGCACTTCGGGTGTTTCTTTTCTTCCTTTTCTCTCTTCTCTCTCTCTCTCTCTTCCTCATCTTCTCTCCTCTCTCTCGTTAAGAGGGCAGGGAGGGGGGGGGGTTGGACGTCGCGGCAACCAGGTAGCAAATAAACCATCATTACCATCACCTCAAAAGACTGAATAGTCACCAGGATGCCACCGTCAGTCAGCCTCATGTCTGATGTATCGTACCTTTGAAAGGACCAGAGCAGTACAATTCCTTTGAAGGCACCGCCTGTGGTGAGTCTAAAAGAGAGATCTTCACTTCATTAGCAGTCGTGAAATTACGACTGTATTATATTATATATATATATATATATATATATATATATATATATATATATAATTATACAAAAAACAACACGTTCCAAGGATAAGTACTGAGCACCATTCCAGCAACTTACAGAACAGCTTGGTGTTGCAATGACTGCAAGAAATATTCAATTATAAACAAAGCTTGCTCTTATGTCTTAGATTGAAGAAATAGGGGGAGATAAGCATTCATATCTGCAGTGGTAGATAATTCTGCCTAACTAACAGTATGTGCTCGAGTGGGTGGATGGGGAAAAATAAAATAAATGCTTCTCAAAATGAGCCCTCACCAAGCTTTATAATCTCCAATGGGGAGACAATCTCCAATAGGGAGGAAACTCACTAACACATAACTCGTGGTCATATACCGTTATTTCGAAACCTGGTTGTTTCTCCTCAGTGACCGCGGAAAGTGGTAATTTGACTCCTCTGCCTTTTCGGTTTTAAGAAGAATGCTATCCAGAAAAGGCTGGTGTGCAATACCGTAGTATGTTTGTTAAATTTTCAAAAAACCAACCAAAGGTGCCACCTAAGAAAATCATGAAAAAGCAAAACAAGCTACATTTTCTTGTGAAAAGTAGAAAATATAAAAAGATAACCTCTTAAGACACAAGTGCTAAAAGATAACCTCTTAAGACACAAGTGCTGAGGGCCAGTTCTTGGAATGAATCCGCAAGGGACTACCTTACAAAAACGAATACGTTCCAAGGATAAGTACTGAGCACCATTCCAGCAACTTACAGAGCAGCTTGGTGTTGCAATGACTGCAAGAAATATTCAATTATAAACAAAGCCTGCTCTTATGTCTTAGATTGAAGAAATAGGGGGAGATAAGCATTCATATCTGCAGTGGTAGATAATTCTGCCTAACTAACAGTATGTGCTCGAGTGGGTGGATGGGGAAAATAAAATAAATGCTTCTCAAAATGAGATGTTGCACACCAGCCTTTTCTGGGATAGCATTCTTCTTAAAACTGAAAAGGCAGAGGAGTCAAAATACCACTTTCCGCGGTCACTGAGGAGAAACAACCAGGTTTCGAAATATCGGTATATGACCACGAGTTTTGTGTTAGTGAGTTTCCTCCCTATTGGAGATTGTCTCCCATTGGAGATTATAAGCTTGCTGAAGGCTCATATATATATATATATATATATATATATATATATATATATATATATATATATATATATATATATATATATATATATATATATTATATATATATATATATATATATACACGTACAATTTTCCGTTGCCCACACTGCACCACAGCCAAATAATAACAGGCAGACTAAAAATATACAAGTTAAAAACAAGTTCTGCATTTTCTCCACACAAGGATAAAATCAAACATCAAAATTCGAGCTTTCGCCCACAGGCTTCATCAGGAGAATGTGCGAGCTTTCGCTCACAGGTTTCATCAGTAGATTGTGAATCACATTCTCCTGATGAAGCCTGTGGGCGAAAGCTCGAGTTTTGATGTTTGATTTTATCCTTGTGTGAAGAAATGCAGAACTTGTTTTTACCTTGTATATATATATATATATATATATATATATATATTATATATATATATATATATATATATATATATATATATATATATATATATATGGTGTGGGTAGTGATGGAATGGAGTGTAAATGGTGTGGGTAATGGTGGAATGGAGTGTAAATGGTGTGGGTAATGGTGTAATGGAGTGTAAATGTGTGGGTAGTGGTTGAATGAAGTGTACATGGTGCGGGTAGTGGTGGAATGGAGTGTAAACGATGCGGGTAATGGTGGAATGGAGTGTAAATGGTGTGGGTAGTGGTGGAATGGAGTGTAAATGGTGTGGGTAGTGGAGGAATGGAGTGTAAATGGCGTGGGTAGTGGTGGAATGGAGTGTAAATGGTGTGGGTAGAGGTGGAATGGAGTGTAAATGGTGTGGGTAGTGGTGGAATGGAGTGTAAATGGTGTGGGTAGTGGTGGAATGGAGTGTAAATGGTATGGGTAGTGGTAGAATAGAATGTAAATGGTATGGGTAGTGGTGGAATGGAGTGTAATGGTGGGTATGGTGAATGAGTGTAAATGGTGTGGGTAGTGGTGGAATGGAGTGTAAATGATGTGGGTAGAGGTGGAATGGAGTGTAAATGGTGTGGGTAGTGGTGGAATGGAGTGTAAATGGTATGGGTAGTGGTAGAATAGAATGTAAATGGTATGGGTAGTGGTGGAATGGAGTGTAAATGGTGTGGGTAGTGGTGGAATGGAGTGTAAATGATGTAGGTAGTGGTGGAGTAGAGTGTAAATGGTGTGGGTAGTGGTGGAGTAGAGTGTAAATGGTGTGTGTAGTGTTGGAATGGGGTGTAAATGGTGTGGGTAGTGGTGGAATGGAGTGTAAATGGTGTGGGTAGTGGTGGAGTAGAGTGTAAATAGTGTGGGTTGTGGTGGAATGGAGTGTAAATGGTGTGGGTGGTGGTGGAGTAGAGTGCAAATGGTAGAGTTAAGTGTAAATGGAAAGGGTAATGATAGAATGGAATGTAAATGATGTGAATGATGGAATGGAGTGTGAATCGTGTGGGTGATGGTGGAATGGAGTGTAAATGGTGTGGGTGGTAATAGACTGGGTTAAATGAAGCAGGCAGCAGTGGAGCAGATGGTGAGGAGTGGGAAGTAGTGCAGTGGGGCGTGACCAGGATTGGCGACAATGCGATGGTGCTGAGACGAGTGGACTCCAAAGACTCCACGTTTTATTAGTCAATGAAAGGCCATGGCCCTTGCTGAAGGGGAATGTACATGTAAGAGAAAGGAATCCAGTGGCATATCACACCAATGAAAGAATCAATAACCCAAATAGCATTTATCTTGGTACAGACTGAAATATCACATTCCACGAAGTCACAACATCCAACCAACCTGTTGAACGCTTTGTGGAAGTACATGACTATTTTTTTTCAGTGTAGTCTATTGGCTGGTTGACAAAAGCGAAGTCATCTTAAAAATGCTTGGAACATTGTGGTATTTTGGCTGAATGAATGTTACTCCAACATCACTCAGCGCAATGCAGCTAATCAAATGTGTCATTTTATCTTTATTACCGATGTTACATAGACGGCAGGTAAGCATCATTTCATTTCTGACAGTATACTTTAAAACAATGGACGCGTAATACTAAACACGCCGAATCGCAACTTAATCAATGTTCTTTCTGTGTACCTATTCAATATCAACTCAGTACAGGATGCTCTCAAAATGAGTAGTTTTAAGCCTGTAAGGGCAGTGGGCAGTGGGCAGTGGGCAAGTCCTTGGGACTTGTACGGGAAGCTGGACGTTCCCGCCCCCACAGTCTCCACTATCTTGCGAGCATACCGCAAGCATAGCTGGTAAGTTGACGGGTCACCGACCCTCAACTCTAGGGCTTGTCTACCTTGCATGTGAAGCTGAATTCGGCGGACTGCGCGGAAGAAACCACCGTGGTTCAACGGGCAGAAAGGCGATTTCCAGCAACGGGTTGTGGAGCGCACAAGGCGTGTCAAGACACAAAAGACGTCACGGTCATCCACTGCACCCCAATCTCTCTCCAGCCGTCTCGACTTCGTCTTGCCACTGGACACAGATATAGACTGGGGCGAGAGAGTGAGGCTGACGACGTGCAACTCTCCCTCACTATACTCCTTGTGCTTGGCAATGAGACTGCTGACTCCCTGGCAAAGGAGGGCACTACGAAGGAGCAGATGGACAGATCTACCAGCTACCCTGAATCCAGGACCATCATTAAGGCCAAGCTGCAGAACAAGTGGAAGCAGCAGCATCCACGCCACAACAGAGCAGACTCGTACTACCTGATGACTCGATGAGAGCAGGTAGCCATTTTCAGGCTCAGGACAGGCCACAACCGCCTGAAACACCACCTATTCACTAAACTCCGCATCGGCAACACAGAGCAGTGCCCCTGCAGAACAGGCAGCCAGACAACAGAACATCTGCTGCAGTCCTGCCCGCTCCACCAAGCGCTTCGAGAGAAAACCTGGCCCGACCCAATCCCAGTGGCCCGGGAGTTCTACGGAGGACTGGAAGGACCTGCGACGTACTGCCACTTTTGTCGAGGAGACGGGGGGAACCCATCCGAAGAAATGACGAACGAGACAACAACAACTATTATCCAAGTCAAGCGTAAGTCCTGACTTCAAACCCCCCAAAACCTCAATAAAAAGTCTGTACCCAGAAAATCTGTCGCTCCTATATTGGAGTTGGAAGAAGTGTGGAGAGCATAGACATTGAGTGGGGAAGGAACACAGTGAGTGCAACGACAGATAATGATGGGAAATGGAAAGTGGAAAAGTGGACAGCGAACAGTGATGGAGCCAAGGGTGGTGGTGCCTGAAGTGGGTAGAAGAGGACTGGAATTCAGATAGGGAATAGAAGAAGGAGAGGATGAATCCACCTGTCACAGTAATAGTCTATAACCTGTTCGTGCGAACCTGCTACTAGCACGATATCTCTCTGCCTGAGAGAATACACTTTTTCAGCACGTTTGACGAGAGAGAGAGAGAGAGAGAGAGAGGAGAGAGAGAGAGAGAGAGAGGAGAGAGAGAGAGAGAGAGAGAGAGAGAGAGAGAGAGAGAGAGATTTGACACAGCTGCTTTATTTCTTCTTTTTTTTTGAAAGTCACAGTTGAAAAAGGATCTTGCCATAGTGCAAGGAAGATTTAATCCATCTCTGCGAGAGCTAGGGGGACTCTCTCCCTCTCTCTCTCCCTCTTCTCCGTCTCTGTCTGTGTCTGTCTGTCTGTCTGCCTGGCTGTCCGTCTGTCTGTCTGTCGGTCTGTCTGTCTGTCGGTCGGTCGGTCAGTCGGTCGGTCGGTCGGTCGGTCTATCTGTCTGTCTGTTCGTCTGTCTGTCTGTCTTTCTATCCTCTCTCTCTCTCTCTCTCTCTCTCTCTCTCTCTCTCTCTCTCTCTGTCTGTCTGGCTGGCTGGCTGGCTGGCTGTTTGTCACGCTCTTCTCTCTCTCTCCTCTCTCTCTCTTTCTCTCTCTCTCTCTCTCTCTCTCTCTCTCTCTCTGTCTGGCTGGGTGGCTGGTTGGCTGGCTGTTTATCTGTCTGTCTGCCTGTCACTCTCTCTGTCTCTGTCTGTCTCTCTGTTTGTCAGTCTGTCTGTCTGTCTGTCTGTCTGTTTTGTCTGTCTGTCTGTCTTCTCTCTCTCTCTCTCTCCCTCTCACCTCCACACCACACACACACACACACACACACACACACACACACACACACACACACACACACACACACACACCATCACGCGCTCGCGCGCGCGCGCGCCCGCATACACACTCACAATAACACATGCACGGTGCTTGGGCACGCTCGCACGCGCGCACTCACAGACAGACAGACAGACACACACACACACACACACACACACACACACACACACACACACACACACACACACACACACACACACACACACACACACACACACACACACACACACACACACACAACACAACACACACACACACACAACACAACCACACACATATGACGAACGCAAAAAAACCCTTCTTATGCGTAATAGACCAAGGAAACTGAACAGCTGTCAACATCCAAAGCAAAGGGGGAGAGAAGCATAAAGAAAGAAAGGAAGGAAGCTAGCGGAGGAACCCGCACCATTTCTTTGAGACACACTCTCTCTGTGATGAGTGGGTGCCAGGGGATGGGCGAGTTCTATACAGCGTCACGGTGAATGATTGTGGAACATGGGTGAGCTGAGTGAGACGAAGGCTGTGTTACATGCTGGCACTGATAATCATGGTTGACAGTGAATGGGTGTAGGTATTGGGAGTGCCTGTGTGGAACTTCAGTGGTCCGGCAATAATCATGTGTGGCCTAACAGAGTATAAGGTGTGATACCGTTGGTGTAGGTGTGTGTGTGTGTGTGTGTGTGTGTGTGTGTGTGTGTGTGTGTGTGTGTGTGTGTGTGTGTGCCTCGTGGTGTTTGGTGTGTGGTGTGTGTGTGTGTGTGTGTTGTGTGTGGTTGCGCGCGCGCGCGCGTGCGTGTGTGTGTGTGTTGTGTGTAGTGTCTGTGTGTCTGTGTTGTGTGCGTGCGTGTTGCATATGCGTGGCATGCGCGCGCGCGCGTTTTTTGTGTATACGTGTTACTGTCCTTTTCTTGTGTTAGTGGGGCTTTTTCTATTAATTACCAGTTGATGTGCTTTGTCATGCTTTATTGTGTTGGGATACGAGAGTAATGTCTATTCAGTTTTGAAGGGAGGGAAGCAGTAATTAGGTTGATGATGATGATGATGATGATGATGATAAAGACGTGAGACGACGACGAGGAGGATGGTGAGATGATGATGATGAGATGATGATGATGATGATGATGATGATTGATGATGATGATGATGATGATGATGACGACGACGACGAACGAAGAAGAAGAAGATTTTTAGTAGTTGGAGGAAAGGTAGTGGTTCTGGAAGAGGTGTAGGAAGAGGGGGTGGAGAATGGAACTAAGAATGAGAATAGGGGAGGAGAAGGAGGAGGAAGACGAAGAGGAGGAGGATAGATATTATGATAAAGGCATAGAATCTATTATCTACGTACATTATCAATTCTGACAGAAAAAGAAATCTGATTTGAGCTAGGAACGCATGTACATAGGTTGAACCTTTTTTGAAAATCCTGTTCGTGTCTGGACTGTAGGGTCGTTTGCCTGATATTCTCACACTTCTTTTAACATTCGAAGAATGTATACTTCCTGTAACTTTCTCGCGGAAATTTTCTGTCTAGCTACGTCGTTTCTGCATGATAAATGGGCCCCCCTGTGAAAATTGAGAGGATAGAGCATACACAGAATAACGGAGCCAGAAAGCACTGACGCTGCCGAGCCGATGTTTGGGTAGAAGAACATAACCGATCCTTCGTAGATAACACGAGTAAAAGTGACAAGGGGAATGCGAGTGAGTATTCGGCTTTGTCAACGGTTACACAAGATGAAAGCAAAAGACAAGGGATGACGCAAATAGAAAGGGAACGCATACGCACAAAAAAGACGTTAAGAGCTGTGGAAAGTAGACTTTGCTTGGATGAGCAAATCGCGTTTTTGTACGCCCAGTTCTTATACAACAGGGAGTACTTTACAATGGGAACGAAGAAATGCTGTCTGTCTGTCTGTCTGTGTCTGTCTGTGTCTGTCTGTCCGTCCGTGGTCAAAATGTCTTCCACTCGTTCAAGACAAAACTACAGGGCCGATCTTTCTGAAAATTTGTAGGCATGTACATTTTGGGTCTCGGATGATGCCCGATGTTTTTTTTAATTTTTTTATTTTACCGCTATAACCGTTACTAACGGCTATAACGGCCCATAACGGTTTTTCTTCTTTGTGGATACCTCAGAAAGTACTTGGCCGATCTTTCTGAAAATGTGTAGGTATGTTCATTATGGGTCACAGATGAAGGCTGATGTTTACCAGAATAGCCGTTACCAACGGCTATAACGGCCCAAAACGGTTTTTCCTCTTTACAGAATATCTCACGCGTATTCAAGATAAACTGAGAGTACGTTTATATGCTTTGCATCTTGTTTTCTCTCTCTCTCTTTCTCTTTCTTTCTCTCTCTCTCTCTCTCTCTCTCTCTCTCTCTCTCTCTCTCTCTCTCCTCTCTCTCTCTCTCTCTCTCTCTCCTCTCTCTCCTCTCTCTCTGTCTTCAGGTAGACTAGCCTCTGCACACGGCACACGGGGTACACACCACGAACTCATAGGCCAAAAGCCGTGCGTAATTTTTCCAGTTATTATAGACACGGCACAACTTAAATGTTCTTTGATAATATTCATAGGGTCGGAAAAAGCTACCATTGCTCACCTCACCTTTCCGATCTGACCACTCCTCTTCTCCCTTAACCCTCTCTTTTTATATACATCAAATACACGCTGCACCGTTCCAAAGCAGCAGTCGTTCTTATAACGAATAGAATGGCACTGTTTGAGAAAAAGCCCCTGATGATGTAAAAAAAAAATAAATAAAATAAAATGCGCCACGGTTGCGTTCTAGGCCTGAAATATGACGTCGTCATGTAGGTAATGACATGCGACACATAGACTGTGAGAGATGCCATCGACATACACACACACACACCCTTAAAACTAAGTGAAATGATTGGTAAGTTTTTGCTACGTGAGGTCCTGATATTTGGTTGAGTTTGGGGTTCTAAGAGCTAGTTATTCTTCCAAAACGTTAATATGAATTACAATTACATGGCGTTTTGGTATAATATGCCAAACTCTGAACCGACAACAAGAATCAAATGGCAAGTGAAGCACAGAACAGAAACAGCGTCTGTCTGAACGGTCAAGTGTAAATGTTACCAAGCAACATTCCACCAGTCAGTCTCCATCTTCGTGGTCAGTCTCCTCTTCAGAAGGTCTAGCGGGACGGAGAATGAAGTCAGTACAATTCCTACCAACAAAAAAAAAAAAAAAAAAAAAAAGCGCGTGTGTGGTGATCGTACCGAAGGGGTCACGCCCTCATTACCGCCACAGCAGTGGAGCGAGAAACTCAGGAATGATGCGTGAGACCAGACATCTGCACTGCATGCTGAAATGACTCATTAGCCGCCAACATGGCTGAGTGGCAGAGCACCTGCATCGACACTGACTTGGCCTAATGGAACGGAACGGGAGTGACGACAGTCATACAGCACAAGAGATGGACAAAAGATGAATTAGCGAATAAAGAGAACACGTCAAACGTACCATGTTAAGATATTAACAAGAACAACCATTAAAAGCTACAACGACAACGACGACAGCAAAACAACAACGACAACAACAACTACACTTACGCACATGTGGATAGACAGATAGACAGACACAGATCGATAGAGTGATAGATAGATAGACAGACATATAGACAGATAAATGGATAGATGGATGGATAGACAGATAGAAAGATAGAACGAAAGATGGATTGATATTGAGATACATAGATAGATCGACTCTCAGATACATAGATAAACAGATGATAGTATATAGATAGATCCATATATACATACATACGCGAATTCATGCAACCACACACACACACACACACACACACACACACACACACACACACACACACACACACACACACACACACCACACACACACACACACACCACGCGCACGCACGCACGCACGCACGCACGCACGCACGCGCGCACGCAACACACACGCACACACACACACACACACACACACACACACACACACACACACAACACACACACACACACGCACGCACGCACGCACGCACGCACGCACACACACACACACGCACACACACACACACACACACACACACCACACACACACACACACACATGGAGAGAGAGAGAGAGAGAGAGAGAGAGAGAGAGAGAGAGAGAGAGAGAGAGAGAGAGAGAGAGAGAGAGAGAGAGAGAGAGAGAGAGAGAGAGAGAGTTGGGGTGCAAATGGAACGGCAAAGCTAAGAGAGAGAGGAAGAAGACGGGCAGATCACGTGGCAAGTGAACCATACACCTTCATTACCTACCACCTCAACGCGCTGAAGTGTTCCTGGCCATTATGCCAAGCATCAGTCAGCCTCAGTATCTGAAGAATGTCTGAGTCTGGAGAGACCAGAGAGCAACACCGTTCTTTTGTAAGGACCACTCGTAGTGAATGTGAGGGAGGGATCGCGTGGTAATGAACGCCACAGTAGTGGAATCCAGGAGCGCCGAGTCAGAGGAGATAAGAAACCTGTCCTGTAGTCTCTCTCCACTGGACAATAATAATTAGAGGCAGATTCAGAGGAGTACTCTAAGAAACCGATCTGAACTAACAAGAACCTGTACTGTAGTCTCTCCACTGGACATTATTATAGCTCAGTTGGTAGAGCGACTGACTCGTAATCTCGGTGATCCTGGGGTTGCGGGTTCGAACCTCCGCCGGGGCGTTTCGGTGCAGGGGGATTTTTCCCTCGGAGTTAACATTGGTTCTGACTCCATTTCCCATACAGTCCTTCGAATGAGACTATAAACCGAGGTTCCGTGTGTGAACGCACGCATAACATCTTGCACACACGTAAAATCCCATCACCAACTTTCGGAAGAGTAGGCCAGTTTGGCCGTTGGTATGGATGACACGTTACACATAGCATGCACTCTGCGTGAGAAATGGAAAGAATGAAGGAAGTAAGGAAAATGAGTGATCGCTATTGAACGATACTGACTGGATGACACGGGAAACGACTGAATGAAGCGCCAGCTGGCAGCTCTTCAGTCGGCACTACCCAGGTAGGCAGCCCGTTGTGTAAACGAGTGTTGATTGTAAAGCGCTTAGAGCTTGGCCTCTAGCCGAGAATAGGCGCTATGTAAGTATTCATTATTATTATTAGAGGTAGACTGAGAGGAGTGCTCCATGACACTGATCTGAACTAGCAAGAACCTGTACTGTAGTCTCTCCACTGGATAGTATTTACAGGCAGATTGAGAAGAGTACTCTATGACACTGATCTGAACTAAAAAGAACCTGTACTGTAGTCTCTCCACTGGATAGTAATCACAGGAAGATTGAGAAGAGTACTCTATGACACTGATCTGAACTAACAAGAACCTGTACTGTAGTCTCTCCATTGGATAGTAATTACAGACACATTGAGAAGAGTACTCTATGACACTGATCTGAACTAACAAAAAACCTTTACGGTAGTCTCTCTCCACTGGACATTATTATTAGAGGCAGACTGAGAGGAGTACTCTATGACACCGATCTGAACTAACAAGCATATACATAGCAATGTGCAGTTCGCTTGTTTTAAAACATCAAAATGTCGTCTGAAACACGCTAATGAACTTTCAATTAACGGTCTTATCTTTAGTTGCAAAGCGAGACGACTGCAGGCGAAAATCTAAACAAATCTTAAATAAATGTTAGCGAACCGCCCAGAGAACGTGGACAAACGAGTCACAAGACAAAGCACAACGCGTTTCGACCTCTTAGATCTACCCCAGGTGAACATAAACGAATAAAACAACGAAAATTCACTTAGCGTTCAACGCCTTCTTCCTTGCGCTGAACTCTGAACTCTGAAGCGATCTGTAGCGATCAAAGCTAAGTGAATTTTCGTTGTTTTATTCGTTTATGTCTCACCTGAGGAAGACCTAAGAGGTCGAAACGCGTTGTGTTTTGTCTTGTGACTCGTTTGTCCACGTTCTCTGGCGTTCGCTAACATTTATTTAAGATTGGTCTTATTTTTGTCCTCGTTACAGTCATTTCTGCTTTTCTGTTTTGTTTTGTTTTGTTTTTTCTAACTTATGAAAGTAAAGTGTTTGCAAATTGGGCCACTAATTCAACACAAACTCCGCAAAACATCCAAACTCGACTATAAGGACATTTGTCTTCTGCCGTTGGCTTATGAAGACAGTATGCTGCCACAGAGAGTCCGTGTATGTTCCCTGTTAGTAGGTACACACAATTCATCTGACAGACGGGAAAAGATGTGTGGACCCAGTGACGAGTGAACCATGCATTAACCCAGTGACGAGTGAACCATGCATTAGCAGCCGACTGTAGACCCTGATTTCATACTAAAGCAACGTGGCAGCAGCCTCTCACACGCCTCTCTGATCTTGTACAGTGAGGGTGGATGGAGAGGGGGGGGGGGGTATAGAGAGGAGAGAAAGGGTGATGTCTGGTGGAGAGGGTCAGGTTACTGAATGAAGAGATCATGGCCGTTTAGACGAGAGGAGAGGAGAAGAGTGGAATAGAACAGAACATGATGGAACGGAGTAGACAACAACACAATGGAATAGAGAATAGTTGGAAGAAAACATGGAACTGCAGAACAAAACAGATACAAGACAAGTGGTATGCGTAATAGATCTAAGAACGGAGTTCATGCAGGTGGCAATGGTTGCATAGAATACATTCTGGTAAAGTGTAGTTAATGAGAGTGGAAATAACATACAGTAGTAAAGTAGAAAATAGTAATAAAGTTCAATGCACAGACACAATCAGCCGTGTCTCCCTGATGAGTCCGATCCAGCAGACGAAAGGCCTAGGAGCAGGCAATACATATAGATCTGCCTTCGAGAGGGATTGCGATGGTTCCGTCATGCAGCTGGTGAAGGGTTTTCATATTCATAATATACATTTTCCCAATTTCTTCATCTTCCACACACCCCCCCCCCCCACCCCCCTTTCTTTTTAAATTCCAAATCTTTGCCAAGTCATTCCTATAATGATGGAAGACTTGTTAACCTGCACTTGTCCCCCCCCCCCCCCCCCTCCTCCCCCTTGCTTAATTGTTCAGCATTACAAAGTTCAATGCATTATTAGCAAAAGTGGAGTTGGGAGTTGAGAATAGCGGAGGAGAACAGTATACTGGAGAACAGTGGGGAAGAAGACAGTAGAGTTGAGCATGGTGGGGTGGAGAACGGTGGAGTGAGAAGACCTGGGGGGGGGGGGGGGGGGGGGGGGCGGCATGGAACATTGCAGTGCAGAATAGGAAGTGAACAGCGCAACTGAAAACAGTGGCGTACAGCACAATGGAGTGGAGTACAGTGAAGAACAATGGAACGGACTACAGTAAAGAACAATGGAACGGAGTACAGTGAAGAACAATGGAATGGAGTACAGTGAAGAACAATGGAACGGAGTACAGTGAAGAACAATGGAATGGAGTACAGTGAAGAA
>CM031623.1:42155439-42175439 GCA_018398815.1 Conus ventricosus
GTGGCGCTCCGCTTCCAGGCGCTGTGCAATGACAGTGCTCACGCTGGTGAGGGATGGCACGTCTGGCAGTGAAGTTCATCCTCGGACCACACGTCCTGTAGCTCATGGCTCCCTTAATGGTACTGGGTATCTCAACTGAGGTGCCCCACAGTCACCAGCACCATCCACTTCTCGCCACAGATGACAGTGACAGAGATGAAAGCAGGAACTCCGGTATCTGGATAGTTTTTCGTCCATGCCCCACTTTCCTCCCCATCTGTCGCCCCTCCACCCACCCCCACCCCCACCTCCTTTAACCTCACTAAATCATCGCCCGTATTTTCTGACAGGGTTCGTGGTTCATGGGAAAGGCAGACCCATGATCCTATATTTTTCCAAGTCCATGGCAGATGGTGATTCAGACGTCTTCCCTCGCTTCATGTCATCCAGTCTTGTGAAAACGGGAACCTTATCCCCTGCCCTTACCCGCCTCCCTGTGGCTCCTGTTTTTTTTTCTTTACCCATAACCCCCATTCAATCCTCAGCTCTGGTCACATGATTCTCTATCCTAGGTATTCCAGATTCCTAGACTAGCACCGCTTCATTCCTGCAGATCCCTATACAAGTGACTTTCTCCCAAGACCAATCCAGCAGTCAGCACCACATAATGTTCCGTCCAGCATACAGAGGTTGACGTGCCACACTCACAGCTGTCCACAATCCAATAATCTTCTCAGCTGGTGCGTCCCCGAGAACTTCACAGGGTAATGTCTGCTTGGACACGCAAACCATCACATCGTTCTTCTATTTTATTTATTTGTTCCACGATCTACGTATTGTTTAGCGAGAGAGAGAGAGAGAGGAGAGAGAGAGAGAGAGAGAGAGAGAGAGAGAGAGAGAGAGAGAGAGAGAGAGAGAGAGAGAGAAAGAGAGAGAGCGAGAGAGTATGACAGTAACAATGACAATTGTTTATTCATTTGAAAGACAGGCCCCTTGATAAAGGGTGCGTACATTACAGACAACTAATCCACATTACAACAAATATAACCAGACAAACAAAACAGTATTATGATGTTGTGTACTATCTCATCTGAAAGGCCTAGTATGAATATTTTTAATGACATTATTACAATGCCATGACATCACAAGGTTTCATCTGAAACCAATAGGGCTTCTGTAGAGTGTTGCTGATATTACGTCTGAGATTAAACAAAACAAGACAACATGAAACAAAGCGCAATTCGTCTTTTTTTTTTTTTTCTTCACAAAGTGAACTTAGCAATTGGGAGTATGTATGATTAGCTCTCAGAGAGAGAGAGAGAGAGAGAGAGAGAGAGAGAGAGAGAGAGAGAGAGAGAGAGAGAGAGAGAGAGAGACAGAGACAGAGACAGAGACAGTCAGACAGACAGAGTGCTCCATACAAGCGCACTCAAAACTGTTTGTCCTAAGGATACGTAATGAATGTGGTGTGTTCAGTGTAAACCTGTACCTAGTGTTACAATTTAAAAGGGAGACAAGAGAGGGGGGACTTTTGTGAAAGACGTCATGGCAATAATGACGCGCTGCCAGCCTCCTTTTATTTATCGCTTTTAGATCTTTGTATTTTTCGGTAAGTGTAGTGCTGTTGTTGATTTGTTTAAAACGTTTGAAAAGTGAATGCGTGCCTCATTGTTCAGTATTGTTTTGGATTGACTGATAATGCGATTGGAATATTCAAGATTATGTTAGAATGTTCTCCAGGTTTTTGTAAGTTGCTAGTGCATTGCCGAAGGTTCGAGAATGTTGTAGGAACTGACCGAATTGCATTTGCATATGGTCGTGGCGATTTCATTGGTTAAGCTTACTGATGTGCAGAATATTCCAGAAAAGAATAATCGAGTAATATTCTCGGAGGGAGCGTGGAGAGAGACACACACAGACGCGAGAGAGAGCGAAATGAGATTTGTTGAAGAGTTCTAATCTAGAAGTGTTAGAGTCTTCATTGAGTTTGAGTCTAGTCGACGAGAAGCTGCCATTAGTAGAATATTCGCTGCTGCATGTACGATTGAGTTCCTGTATGACTTATTGAACCTGAAGGTCAGTGGTTTGTTTTGTTCCTATATTCTTCAACGTTTGTAAATAAAAGGATCCTCTTCGTTTCAATACCGCCTGGTGTATTTTGTCGTTTGCGAGCCGAATACCTACCACAGGATCTACAACGAACGGGGACATCCCGTAATCACTACGTGTCGATATCACTAACGGGCTAATGCTCTACGGAACACTAATCTACATATCCAAACGACTATTACACGATATCACTACAGTGTCATTCGCAAGACGATTTCCCTTCATAACTTGTACCTATAGAACTATTTATGATTACCACTACGATTTCCAGACACCGTCTTTATCGCTACGTCTCTATGTCACTCTATATCACTACGATTTAAAAGAAAAATGAAACAAATTACGAAAAAATGTCAGTGTGTGTGTGGTGTGTGTGTGTGTGTGTGTGTGTGTGTGTGTGTGCGTGCGTGCGTGCGTGCGCGCGTGCGAGTGAGTGCGTGCGTGTGTGCGTGCGTGCGTGCGTGCGTGTGTGCGTGCGTGCGTGCGTGCGTGTGTGTGTGTGTGTGTGTGTGTGTGTGTGTGTGTGTGTTGTGTGCGCGCGCGCGCGCGCACGTGCGCAATGTCTGTCAATTCTCTCTCTCTCTCTCTCTCTCTCTCTCTCTCTCTCTCTCTCTCTCTCTCTCTCTCTCCTCTTCCTGCCAACGTAATACTGGTAAAATATTAGTTCAGTTCTCTCTCTCTCTCTCTCTCTCCTCTCTCTCTCTCTCTCTCTCTCTCTCTCTCTCTCTCTCTCTCCCCCCCCCCTTTTAATTTTTTTTGCTATAGTTGGTATTGTTTTAAGGCATGACAGATTGTGACGTTTTTAATAAGACCCCATTCATAAATGATGGTTGAATGCTCAGGCAAGAACGATAGACCGTTGTAGGAAAGTCAAACTTTCGTCCACACCCTTCACTTTCTTCTACAGATGGAATAAGAGGTTTGATTTTGATAACAACAACTGAATTTAATAAAGTATGAATAAAGATGATGATGATCTGCAGTGAATATGTTGTATTGTTGCTTTGAATGCTGATGTCCGTTTGTTCCCTATGAAATGAATTACACACAAAAGAAATTAATCATGCACGTATACTTGTAACAACAAAGTCTCTGTCCTTCTTCACTTCGCTTCTTGCAGTAGCACAGATATCGATTGTCCGCTCGTGCTACAAAAAGAATATCTACCAGAGAATACACACAGAATATAGTTATGCACAAGAAAATATACCAAAAAAAATGTCTGAGTGTGTTGTAGCGTGTTTGAATGTGTAGGGACGTGTTTATGTGATTGCCACTCAGCTTCACAGAATCGTGTAGCGTTCCGGAGTTCCGCTGACGTTCACAGTTCACTTCCAGATCCCGGCAAGGTTGACACACCAGCACGTTCCTCTCGACGAAGGGTTTAGCGGGATTAAGATGTGTGACGAAGGTGAAGATAGAGATGCGGAGATGATCAAGATGGATGAAAAGGGAAGAGTAGGAGTGCAAGTAGGAGTAGGAGTAGTAGCAGAAGAAGTAGAACCTGCAAGATAACAATCGTCTTAGATCTTGCACTATAGTGGCACATCACTAATCCACCATTACACGCTCTAAACACACTTTACAATTGCACTAGCTTGCTCTATCATTTACAATTGATTTCCTCCAAAAATTGCTTTACGATAAAACTCGTTAACAAAGAAGGAAAATGTATGCGAATATTCCAATCTGCCTTGACTGAGTTATTCGCCAAGGCTTAATGCTTGATGAATTACAATTATATTTAATCCTTGAACAGATTAAATCAAATGGCGTCAATCTTCATGTTACACAGATCACTTAGATCCGGGAAAATGCTTCGTTCATAATTTGAACTCGTTTACGATTCTTTAAATAATAAATCTGCATTCACAACAAATATCACATCTTCTAAATATGGTTGCATACAACGGTGAGCTGAAATAGAATTTACATAATACGGGTTAGTACATGGCAACACGACATGATGAGAGCAAACAGATGAAATGACAGCTCTACGATCAATCATACCTGTTGACTGGTAAATCTGAAATATTTAATTCAGAGCATTTTAAATGATCGCGCGCACAAAATATTATTGAACCGGTTAAATGTGCCTTAATGCAATTATATTGAAATAAATTTTGTTGCGCTATAACGAAAAAATGATTTAGACCTATTTACCTCAACACAGTCTTCTTTGACTACAGCTATCAGACTCGCCCACGGAACGATGAGACTCGTTTAGCCCTTCCCCGTAAAGGTTGTGGGTGTCGTCGTATGCCCTGTAGTGCCCCTTCAGTCCGGCCTCGACTGATACCTTCAAAAGGTTTTTTGCTCTTCGAATAATTTGACCTTTCTTGCGGAGCCAATTCCATGTCGACCGGGTTGATCAAGATCGTACGATGCAACGGTCAAAACTTACTGCACATGCGCGGACGGAGAAACCACTGACACTTGGATAATTGCGATTGGTCAGTACGATGGTTTTCCATACCCTACGATTGTAAATTATTTTATTATTAATACAAATACAAGTCTACATAACGCTTGAAATTGTAAACGTACTGCCTTAAAGCAAAAACTAACCATTAGTTTTGTCGTTTGGACATAGAAATATAAAACAAGGGCAGAGCGAATAGACGTCATGTATCGATTGCGTCATTTTCTTAATGAAAATGACCCGAGCTTATGAATGAATGTCACACAGATACACTTTCTTTCGACCATTCTCTCTCGACCCCCCCCCCCCCCCCCCCCCCCCTATTGTCATAACCTGCTGCGACAGCAGCCAAATAACTGACATTTACTAAATAAACGCTCTCCTCTCCTCCTCTCTCTCTCTCCTCTCTCTCTCTCTCTCTCTCCTTTAAATTCTTTTTTGCAATTGTTGGTATTGTTTTAAGGCATGACAGATACACATATATAAACCTCTCTCTCTCTCTCCTCTCCTCTCTCTCCTCCTACTCTCCCTCCTCTCTCCTCTCTCTCTCTCTCTCTCTCTCTGTGAAGCGTGAAATTCACAAATTAATTTTTGCGCCGAAATCAATTTTCATAGTATGAAAATCGATTTTCTGTGCAAATTACTTACTAATAGGCCCAATAATCAATAACCGGGTGCAAATTACGCCGGTAATTAATAACAGGCCCCAACAATCAATAATGGGCCGAAAATCTATTTTATTGTGCAAATTATTTACCAAAATCAATGTTAGGTGTAAAAATCAATAACCGGTCCCGCTAATCGATTATCAGACGTTATTTGGACCTGGTTATTGATTATTGGCCTATTGGTAAGTAATTTGCTTGAAAATTGAATTGATTTTCATATTATGAAAATTGATTTTCGGCGGGAAAGTGAATTGTGTGCATTTCACGAAAATCGATTTTCACAGTGCAAATTACTTACCAATAGACCCGATAATCAATAACCAGTGCAAATTACGCCGGAAATTTATAACCGGCCCGATAATCAATAACGGGCCAAAATTCAATTTTATGTGCAACTTATTTACCAAAATCAATATTAGGTATCAAAATCAATAACCGGTTCGATAATTGATTATCAGGCGTTATTATGCGCCTGGTTATTGATTATCGGGCCTATTGATCAATAATTTGCACATGAAAATAATTTTCATTCGATGAAAATCGATTTTCGGACGGAAAGTGAATTTTTGCATTTCACGCTCTCTCTCTCTCTCTCGCTCTCTCTCTCCTCTCTCTTCCTCTCCTCTCTCTCTCTCATCCTCTCGCTCTCTCTCTTCTCTCTCTCTCCTCTCTCTCTCTCTCTCTCTCTCTCTCTCTCTCTCTCTCTCCCCTTTTAATTTCTCCCCTTTCCGCATCTCTCTCTCTCACTCTTCTCTCTCTCTATCTAATTACCTCTTTCTCTCTCCTCTCTCTTCTCTCTCTCTCTCTCTCTCTTCTTCTCTCTTCATTCCAATTAAGTGTCACGAGAGTCTAAATTTAAAAGTAATGCCTAGTTTCTTTTGTTTTTCTTTGTTTGTTTGTTTTGTTATGTTGTGTTTTGTTTTGTTTTGTTTTGTTTTGTGCTCCATATAAAATTTTCATGAATATCCCATGAATATAATATATAATGAGGAGAGAGAAGAGGAGAGAGAGAGAGAGAGAGAGAGAGAGAGAGAGAGAAGAGAGAGAGAGAGAGGTCTTCGCTTAGTCATGTAGCAATAGCACTACGTATTCACAACCTCTACCTTGTTTTGACACTACGAGAAATAACAAAAGTGCTAAAAAGCGACTGCCCTCTGTCACTAATGGACATTTTTGATTAGCTCTATTTAGATGGCAAAAAAGGAAAAAGAACTCGAGGCTGACTTGCGATCTCTATTGGCGACTGTCCTTTAGCACTACGGGGCAGTAGCTCTACATACTTTCGTGGTGTTTTGTTTTTTTTCTTTCTTTAGCCTACGTGGCAATAGCTCTACATGATGAAAATGTAGAACTGCTGCACTGGCAGCGCTGATTTTTGTATTGACAGACTAGCCTAGTACTCATCATTCAATTTAGGAACGTTGCCACGCTTGTGAGGGAAAGGGGGGGGAGGGGGGTGGGGGGGGGTGGGGGGGGGGTGGGGGGGGGGGGGGGGGGGGGGGGGGAGAGAGAGAGAGAGAGAGAGAGAGAGGAGAGAGAGAGAAGAGAGAAGAAGAGAGAGAGTTATTAGATTATCTCTTTCTGTCTCTCTGAATCTCTCTCTGTCTCCGCATCTCTCTCTCTCATCTTTCTCTCTCTCTCTCTCTCTCTCTCTCTCTCTTCCTCTCTCTCTCTCTCTCTATCTATCTAATTACCTCTCTCTCTAATTATCTCTTTCGTCTCTCTTCTCTGTCTCTTTGTCTCTCTCTCTCTCTCCTCTCTCTCTCTCTCATCTCTCTCTCTCCTCCTCTCTCTCTATCTCTCTCTCTCTCTCTCTCTCTCTCTTCTCGATTTCTGTATTTTGATAATTTCTCAATTATCGTAATTTAATACAACTCGGAACTCTGAACATTTTTATTGTACTTTGGCCTTAGGCCAGGGGCTCTTGGCCATAATTGCGGAGGAGGGATGGAACTAGGAAAGAAAATGATTTACAAAATATATAATTTTGACGTACAAAACCATCCACATATACTCAGAGACTCCGGAATTTTAACGTAACCCGTATAGCTATGGAAACACACGTGTACTGACACATTAACTATAGAACTGTAAATGAACAACAAATTAATGAGTAACAATGACTCATGTCACCAAATACAGAGAAAAACAAAACAAAGCAAAGAAAGGATCAATACAATCTTGTAACATTTAAATGGATTCCGTCTCTTCTCCCGGGTTTAAAGCATAAAATATGAACATTCCAACATATCTAGTCAGGATACAACTTAGATTCTGTAACAAGTATGACAATACGGTCACGTACGATACGAGATCACGTACGGCACGATGTGACGTACGACACAAGGTCACGTATGGCACGAGGACACGTATGCACGAGGACACGTACGCACGATGTCACATACGACACGAGGTCACGTATGACACGAGACACGTACGGGACGAGGTCACGTACGGCACGATGTCACATACTACACGAGGTCACGTATGGCACGAGGACACGTACGGCACGAGATCACGTACGGCACGATGTCACATACGACACGAGGTCACGTATGGCACGAGGACACGTACGGCACGCAGGTCACGTACGGCACGAGGTCACGTACGGCACGAGGTCACGTACGACACGAGGTCACGTATTGCACGAGGACACGTATGGCACGATGTGACTACGGCACGATGTGACGTACGACACGAGGTCACGTACGACACGAGGTCACGTATGGCGCAGGAGACGTATAGCACGAGGTCACGTACGGCACGATGTCACGTACGACACGATGTCACGTACGACACGAAGTCACGTGGACACGTACGGCACGAGGTCACAAGCGACATGTGATCACAAACAACATGAGGTCACAAGTGACACGAGGTCACGCACGGCACGTGGTCACGTACGACACGAGGTCACGTACGGCACGGTAGGTAGGGGGTGGAACATAGACCTGGGGGAATCTGGAGGTGGGGGAACATAGACCTGGGGGAACATAGACATGGGGAAACATAGACATGGGGGAACATATAGCGCCTCCCCTAGTGGGGACCTACTGACATTATCCAGTAGTGATTGCGCTACACCAATCCCCATACAAACGGGGCCGTTGTCACTATTTTCTTTCTTTCTGCTGTAGAGCAAACGGGCATAGCGATATAGACACGTAGCTCTAGAGAACGCGAACATAAATAGCTTTTTCGATACATGGTCAATTGTAATGATATAGACGCGTAGTCTTAAAAGGGTCGTATGGTTTACGACACGTAGATCTATTGGTCGTAGGGCTAATAACTGGTAGTGCTTTAGATACGTAGCGATTGCGCTACGCACCACAACGAACTCTTACAAGCTATAGTACTGCACTTACCTTGAACTGAGGAAGTCAGCGCATTTTAGCATTGTAACATTTGGGGGCCAAGCCGAAGATCCTACTACATTGGTGTTTATTCCAGAGACATTATTCACTAGCCTGTACTAAACGAACTGCGATTTCGAAGGCGCCAGTCCAGATCTACGTCGACAAACGCCGTCACGAACTGCATCGGCTGCCGTCTGAGAAGAATTCGAAACTTAGATCAAAACGTTCAGCATCAAAAAAGTCTTCAGTCGTGTTTCCGTACAGCGTTTAGTGCATCGAGCAGGTCCAGGGAAGTGGAGGAAACTGTCGCCTGTGTCTGCAAGAGCAATTAGGATTCTGCAGAGCTAGGAGAGTCAAACGGAAGACTGCTGCCTGAGTCTGTAGTTGAGCAGTGGAAGGTATTGTTTCAGTGACTGACTGCTGACGTTAGTCTGAGTTACCATGGAATACGTGAAGATTGGAAAGGAACTAGGCCTTGCAGGTGATGAACTCAGGAAATATGTTAAAGAGACTGAGGCTGAGGCTGCAGCAAGAGAACTGGAAAAAAACGAAACTAGAATTGGCAGCGGCAGAGAAGAAAAGACATGAAGAACGTGAAGAGAAGGAAAGACAGGAAGAACGTGAAGAGAAGGAAAGACAGAAAACGTGAAGAGAAAAAAGACAGGAAGTAACGTGAAGAGAAGAACAGGAAAACGTGAAGAGAAGGAAAGACAGGAAGAACGTGAAGAGAAGGAAAGACAGGAAGAACGTGAAGAGAAGAAAAGACAGGAAGAACGCGAAGAGAAGGAAAGACAGGAAGAACGTGAAGAGAGAACAGGAAGAACGTGAAGAGAAGAAAAAGACAGGAAAGAACGTGAAGAGAAGGAAAGACAGGAAGAACGTGAAGAGAAGGAAAGACAGGAAGAACGTGAAGAGAAGGAAAGACAGAAGAACGTGAGAGAAGAAAAGACAGGAAGAACGTGAAGAGAAGGAAAGACAGGAAGAACGTGAAAGAAGGAAAGACAGGAAGACGTGAAGAGAAGGAAAGACAGGAAGAACGTGAAGAGAAGGAAAGACAGGAAGAACGTGAAGAGAAGGAAAGACAGGAAGAGAAGGAAAGACAGGAAGAACGTGAAGAGAAGGAAAGACAGGGAAGAGAAGGAAGACAGGAAAACGTGGAAGAGAAGGAAAGACAGGAACGTGAAGAGAAGATAAGACAGGAAGAACGTGAAGAGAAGGAAAAAGACAGGAAGAACGTGAAGAGAAGGAAAGACAGGAAGAACGTGAAGAGAAGGAAAGACAGGAAGAACGTGAAGAGGAGAAAAGACGGAAGACAGAGAAAGAGAAGAGCGAGCTGCGAAAGAGAATTGAAAAGACTTGAAATAGAACACCAAGAGAAAGAGAGACAAAGAGAATTTGAACTGCGGATGGCAGAAGTGAAAGTTCAGAATGGCGAACGCATTTTCCAGTCAGAAACTGCAGTTGCCAAGAGACCGTCCTCCAGCTTTCGTAGATGGGAAAGACAACCTCGACAGTTATCTGGAACGTTTTGAACGCCATTCTGAAGCAATGAGATGGCCAAAAGAGCAGTGGCTACCAACTTAAGTGCCCTTTTGACTGGTCATGCCCTTGAAGTATACTCAAGACTACCTCGAGAAGAAGCAAATGAATATGAAACACTGAAAACGGAACTTCTTGGAAGTTATGATTTTTCTGAACAAGGCTTCCACAAACGTTTCCGGTCCAGTAGGCCAGGAGAAGACGAAAGTCCTGCTCAGTTCCTGACCAGGATTCAAAACTATCTAGAGAGATGGCTGGAGTTGGCTGGAAGAAGAAAGACTATGATGGTTTGTCATATCTGGTCCTGAAAGCACAAATTGTAGAATCCTGTCTAAGACTTGCAGCCACCTTCTACAAGAGAAAGACCAGAACCTGAAATCCCTGACTGAAGCTGCACAGAGGTTCCTGGAGTCTCACAACCGGACCCTTGACACTAGATCAAAACCATCTACAGACCGATACGGCCAGTCCATGTGCAAATATATCAAATGCACCGTTGAAATGCTTCAACTGCGGACGCCTGTGTCACAAGGCTGCTGAATGCAGACTGCCCAAGTATTCAAATAAACACAGCCCTCCACACTTTAATCATGAAGACCAGAAAGACCAGCGCTTGGTTGGAAATAAAAGAAGCCTAACATCTGCCAATGTTGCCATCAGGGAAAGGAGTCAAGAGAGACGCCCGTCGCCGAGGAGATGGAGATCTACCTCACTTCATGCCTGTGACAGCCCTGAAGAGCATGAGAAAGTGGTGCAATGTGCCTTCTTAAACCATGTCAAGAGTGATTTGAGTGTCATGCCTGTGGTAAAGGGACATTATGGTGATAGGGAAGTACAGGTGCTCAGAGATACAGGGTGCAGTAGAGTCATCATAAAGAAGGACCTTGTTCCAGAAAAGCAGTTACTGCAAGAATGGCTACCAACGATGTGTCCATGGTCATGTTGAGGCCGCCCCACAGCTGATGTTGAAATTTCTACATCGTTCTTGTTGGAAAGTGAAGCTTTGTACTGCCCAGTCCTCCTCATGACGTCATCATCGGGCAACATTGAAGGTGCCCGTGCAGCTGATGATCCTGATCCTGAGTGGCCACACACCTGTGCAGTAACAACACACGCACAATCCAAGAAGGAGAAAGAAGGGAGAATCTACACCATTGAAGATCAGCAATCGACAGAAATCCCAGAAGTAACCAGACAGAAACTGATCCAGTTACAGCAAGCTGACCCTTCTCTGCAAAAATATGCCAGCAAAACAGACGCCATGACCAGGAGTAACACTGAGGTATCCTTTGTGAAGAAAAATGGTGTCATGTACAGACAGTACAAGAAAAAAGGTATGACTGATGGGGGTCAAATCATTGCCAAGTTCTTGTTCCAGCCAGTCTACGAAATCCCGTGATGGAGTTGGCCCATAACTCTATCCTTGGAGGCCATGTGGGTGTCAAGAAGACCACAGACAAAATCATAGCAGCCTTCTACTGGCCAGGTATCCAGGGCGATGTTGCTCGCTTCTGCAGGTCCTGTGACGTGTGCCAGAAGACTGAACCCAAGGGTAGAACTCCAAAGGTACCCATGGAGAAGATGCCACTAATTGACAGACCTTCAAGAGGATGGCATCGACCTCATAGGAGAAATCAAGCCAGCCAGTGAATCAGGACACAGATACATCCTCACTTTGGTAGACTAGCCACCAGATATCCTGAGGCAGTCCCACTGAAACGCATCGATACTGAGACCGTTGCTGATGCCCTGATTGACATCTTCAGTAGACTGGTGTGCCTGACGAAATATTAAGTGATTTAGGGACCCAGTTTGTTATCTGATTGCATGAGGGAGGTTGTTCGTCTGCTCAGTGTCCGCCAGTTGACCACCACGCCCTACCATCCCATGTGCAACGGCCTGGTAGAGAAGTACAACGGAACATTAAAGGCCATGCTGAAGACGTTGTGTGCTGACCGACCACGACAATGGCAAAGATATATCAATGCCTTGTTGTTCGCTTACAGGGAAGTCCCTCAAGAATCTACTGTTTTTCTCCCTTTGAGCTACTGTATGGCAGGACTGTGCGAGGACCAATGCACATCCTGAAAGAGCTGTGGACAAAGGAAGTGGAGTCCCCAGAAGTCAAGAACAGCTATCAATATGTGTTTCAGCTGCGTGAATGCATTGAAAATACCCTACAGTTAGCCCGAAGTGAACTAGAAAAGTTCCCAAGGCAAAACAAACACTACTATGACCGAAGACCAAGGTCAGGAAATTTCGGCGTGGTGTGAAAGTCCTTGTTCTGCTGCCTACTGACAATAACAAGCTGCTGATGCAGTGGAAAGGACCCTATCCTGTAGAAGCAGTCAAGGGACTGAATGACTATGAAGTGAAGATCAAAGGCAAGTAGAAGATCTTCCACGCAAATATGCTCAAGAAATACTTCGAACGGAAGAAAAGCCAGCTACAGATGCACATTTGGCTGAATTCAAAGATTGGGAGCCACCTTCCCCCCTCCGGCGATGGTGACAGCTTCACTGAAGAAAGTTCTGAGAACGATGAAGAACTGTTGAACTGAATGATTTCAAACCCCAGGAAACTATTGACAGTGTAGTTTTTGGGGCCACAACTGAACAGCCAGCAGCAAACAGAAATACGTGGACTGTTAAATGAGTACTCAAGTATCTTCACTGATTCCCAGGAAAAACAGATCTGATTCAGCATGAAGTGAAATTGACATCACCCGAGCCTATCAGGTCAAAGCCATACCCATTGCCTTATGCTACCAGAGAGTTGCTGAAAGAGGACATCAAAGACATGTTGAAACTGAGAGTCCCAAGGGTCGCCATACGCGTCGCCAGTTGTCGTCAAAAAGAAAGATGGTACTAACCGAGTGTGCATCAATTTTAGGCGACTCAACAAGCTGATTGACCTAGATCCTGTACCCATGCCTACAGCTGCTAACCTTTTCCAGAGACTGAGTGGAGATAAAGTTTTTTTCCAAGATCGATCTCAGCAAGGGTATTGGCAAGTCTCCATACCAGAGAAGACATTCCAAAGACTGCATTGTGTGACTCCAGATGGACATACGAGTTCCTCTGAATGCCCTTCGTATGAAGAATTCTGAGCAACACTTACGAGGGCATGAGAAAACTATTGGGCAACATGAAAGGTGTCATATACTACTGGGATGACATCCTGTCCATTCCAGAACATGGACAGAGCATCTGGAAATCCTTTGGAAGCTGTTCAAATGGCTCTCTTCTGCCAACTTGACTGCAAGACCCAGCAAGTGTGTTATTGGCGCAGATGATATTGACTTCATTGGTCACCGTCTCAGGAAGGAATGAAGGGGGTGCTCAAGACAATGTGACAAAAATCTTGGAAGCACCTCGTCCACAAACAAGAAACAATTGCGGTCGTTTCTTGGCTTATTGGGCTCTACAGAGAATACATGCCTCACTTTGCAACTAGACTGCTCCAATGTTGGACCTTCTGCGCAAGGGAAGCCTGACCAACTGGAGTGGGAGAGGCCCAAGACCCAAGCCTTCAACACTGTGAAGAACTTTCTGCCCGAGAACCTGTGCTACGGTAGCCTGACCCTAACAAGACGTTTGTGCTCAGCACTGATGCCTCTGACGAGGTGTAGGTGCAGTCCTCATGCAGGAACACGATGGGAAGCTGTTCCAAGTCTCGCACCGCAGCAAGAAACTATCCAGGGCAGAGCGGAGGTATGCTACCATGGAGAAGGAGTGCCTTGCTATTGTGTGGGCGGTGCGAAAGTTTGAGGCCGTTTCTCCAGGGGGGTTCACTTTGTGTTGCGTACTGACCATAAACCTCTATCTTTTTTAGAATCTGCCAAGTTTGTGAACAGTAGGGTCATGCGCTGGGCCATGTACTTTCAGAACTTGATAGAAGGTTGAATATGTGAAAGGCACAGACAATCTGGCTGCAGACTTTTTTTTGTCGTGCGTGAATAAATGAGACTTGAAATGGTGTACACTTTAATTGGGTGTGTGTTGCTGGTTGATCTTTATTTCAAGTCATTTGACATTTCTTTTGAATTGTAAAGAGTTTGTTTTTTTTTAGAAATTGAGAAATTTCTTTAAGTGGTGGGTTATATTACAATTTAAAAGGGAGCAGAAAAGGGGGACTTTGTGAAAGACGTCATGGCAATAATGACGCGCTGCCAGCCTCCTTTTAGTTATCGCTTTTAGATCTTTGTATTTTTCGGCCAGTGTAGTGCGTGTTGTTGATTTGTTTAAAACGTTTGGAAAGTAAATACATGCCTAACTGCTCAGCATTGTTTTGGATCGATTGATAATGCGATTGGAATATCAAAGATTATATTAGAATGTTCTCCAGGTTTCCGTAAGTTGCTAGTGCATTGCCGAAGGTTCGGAATGTTGTAGAAACGGACCGAATTACATTTCCATACGGTCGTCGCGATTTCATTGGTTAAGCTTACTGATGTGCAGAATATTCTAGAAAAGAATAATCGAGTAGTTTCGAGAATATTCTTTCGAGTTCATAAAAAGAATGAGAGCTGTGCGACTGGGGGAGAGACACACAGACGAGAGAGAGAGCGAATTGAGATTTGTTGAGAGTTCTAATCTAGAAGTGTTAGAGTCTTCATTGAGTTTGAGTCTTGTCGACGAGAAGCTGCCATTAGTAGAATAGTAACTGTTGCATGTGCGATTGAGTTCCTGTATGACTTATTGAACCTGAAGGTCAGTGGTTTGTTTTTGTTCCTATATTCTTCAACGTTGTAAATAAAAGGATCCTCTCGTTTCAATACCGCCTGGTGTATTTTGTCATCTGCGAGCCGAACACCTACCACAGGATCTACAACGAACCATACAAGCATATAGTACTGCACTTACCTTGTATGAGGAAGTCAGCGCATTTAGCATTGTAACACATGGCTAGACCTGATGGTCTGCTCCATGTAATCCGAATTTCAGCCAGGAACTACGAACGTAGTTGTTTTTGTTAACCTTGATTTGATACACACTGGGAAATGTTATTGTTCTGTTAATCCCCCCCCCCCCCCCCCCCACATTGTCAAAATACCTCTTTGGTAATGACAATAAAATATCAAGTTTCTCTCTCTCCTCTCTCTCTCTCTCTCTCTCTCATCTCTCTCTCTCTCTCTCCTCTCTCTCTCTCTCTCTCTCTCGTCTCTGAGAAGTGTAGGTCAATTTGCTAAGCTGAAAAGTAATTGTAGCAACACACACGTGTTTTTTTTAAAATCCCTCTGACATATCCACTAGCAAACAACTAAACATTTTTAAATCTTGTAAATGTTCTGCAAAATTCCAATAGAACAACGATCGACTTGTTTGCGTTTGTTTTCCGGCAAACGTTGTGAACTCCAAAAGCAGCTTGACTGCAGCTAAGCTCATAGTGTGCTGAGTCGGTTAGGAACGGACACAGGAAAAAGCACCTCAGGCAAAAGTCAGATTCATTGATGTCTGTTTACGTTTTTCGTTTACTATACATTTCCTTCTGAACCAGAACTCCAAGAAACCAGCGGAAAACCGTGACGGCGGTGGAACTGCTCAGTGGACTACTGGAGAAGCTTCAGGCCTCACCTGGCTTGTAATACGGTCACCCAGTGTTTAGAGGAAGAGATGAAGAAAACTGCAGCTACCCCCAGATGCCAGGATTGGGGTTCGAAGTTAAAGGTCGGTGCTACAGCCTGTGGTTTGCCAACAAGAATATTAAGAGCTTTCGCGCCAGCTGGGAAAAAGAATGTCTGCGAAAAGGGCGCAGATCGCTGTTCTCAAACGACGCAGGAATACAAAGATGTGACCGGATCTTGTGGAGACATCAACAATTCCCTATAGTCACGGCTTGTTTTCCATTACGGTGGATATCCCAACATGTAAGGAACGTGTATCTGCCTGTTGTTTTGTGAGGTACAACATTTCGTTAAAATATTTACACAATCTGACGTTCACGGAATTTGAGAGAGAGAGAAGGGGGAGAGAGAGAGATTGTTTCTAACAAAACGACATGAAATGTTAAAATCGTCAGAGATCGTGTTATCGTTTCAAACTTTCTCTGGCCTGGGATTGATACTTAGGAAACAAAGGCGTTGCAAATGAAAAAAGAGCATGACTCCCACTGAGAACTGTGAACAGAATTGAATTGTTTACATGTATTTCAATGCAAAAATGATAAAGGATACTTACAAGAGCTGAAAAAGAGTGAATCGATGAAAGAATAATTCAATTTCAATAAATTTATTGACGAAAAAGAAATCTCTGAATTAAAAGTACAGTGATCATTATTAAAGCTTTTCGATTAGTGAATTTGTTTATGTCAAACAATGTGTTGGTCTTTCAGATGCAGACCTGCATACAATAAATGCTGCTTATTTCTATTTATGTGTCAGAAAAAGTTCATTAACAGGAAAGCGTCGGAAAATGTGAAAACAAATAGAAATTGAATTCTTAAAAAAAAGTAGTTGAAGGTGATTTGAATACAATTGCATGATTCAGTTTTTGGAGTTCCTTACTATTTTGGTTTGCCCTGCAGGACAAAAGATACAAGAGCATTCATGTGATTAATAGATTGGGAGACATATTTAACTATCATTTCGATCACAAAACTTCCAAATTAACAAAGTGGCGATTTTTAGTGACAACTTTAATATAACGCCCATATCATCTCCACCCATAAAGAGTGGATTTAATGGATAGAGAGTGGAATACCAGGAATATAGGACATTGATTAAAGAAGTGTAATACAAGCCCTCAGAACATAAAATTTTTTGCCAGAAATGAAATGGAACAAGAACAAATGTACCAGCAGCGCACTATGTCTGCAACAGAAAATGTGGTGACATTTTAGATAAAGGTGAATGATCTAGGGCAAAGAAAACTACCCAGAAATAAGACTCACCCTTTTCATCGAAGATATTGCATAATGTTTACCTTCCAACATTACGTTGAACAAATGAGACACCAAAAGAGATAGAAAACACAGGAAAGCGTGTAATCACAATTCCCCTCGTTCTAGCACCACAAGCGCTCACGGCAACGCTATGTTTGGCCAGGAGGAAAAACAGGATAACCTGTCTGATCCCCAGACCAGTTCTGAAAGGGGTCCTCACCACTGCTAGATGCTGCTGGTTTAAGCTTGGCATTCTCTGTGATCCTGTTCACAGCTCTGCACGTAGAAAGCCTCGGTTCACGGTCTCTGGTATTCTCCTGTTTCTGTCCACAATTAACTGTCAAAGCGTGGCTTAATCCGTGTTGGCGAAGAACTACTGCCAGCACTTCTGCAAAATAGTATTAGAAAAAAATAAAGATGAAAGCAAAATCAAACCTGTGGTTTGGAATCTGGAGATAGATTTCTTCTTCTCCAGGCCAAGCACAATATGACGTTCCAGGGACCGATTATGATGCTGGAGTGAAGGGATGCGTGGAGGAAAGAGAAGAGGGGAGTATCCAAGGTGTCGTGCATGGGAAGGTGGGGGAGAGAGAGGCAGGAGAAGGAAGTAACGCGAACTGCTCGTCGCAGTGAGTGTTTGCCATTGGTGTCAAGGTCAGAGCACTGTTTCGCTCTTAGCCAGGGAGTTGGAAAAAAGGGACAGAAGGCATGACCAAGACAGGACAGCTAGGAGGGGGAGATGGAGTAACGAGTGGGGGGGGGGGGGTGGGGGGGGTGGGGGAGAACTGATCAATGTACTGTTGAATTGATCTGAATAGCAAAACAGATACAACCCATCAAAAGATATCTGCTTTTCAGTACTCGCTTCGACTCTTTGTGCTAACAGGCCTCTACTTTTTTCGTTGGGTTCTTTCTTTTTTTTGGAAATAAGCCTGACTGACATCGATTCCCAGTGGATAATTACATCTAAGTACTGAATTTCTTTAGACAGATTTAGCCTAACTGTGTAGATGGTGTAGAGTTCCTAACTGTGTAGATGTGTAAGAGTTCCTAATTCTTTGAAGAGCTACAGAAATGTTGATGACAATTATCATATATCGAGTGTCGTGAAACAACAGACAAGCTTTAATTAAGAAAAAGTCTCCTACATTGTGTCTTTTCACTAAAGCTGAGCGAATAGAGTTCCATCATTTTTTATGAGCAGTCAAAAAGGCCGAAACAAGACAATTAGACTGAGCTTCACATTTATCATTCTGAAGTCTTTGAAGACTTCTGAGCAGCTTCCAGAATTTTGAGCTCATTGAACAATTTTTTTTTCTAGAAATAAGGATGGTTGTGGCCAAAATATAAAATGATGGTGTCAAGTTTTCAATGGTTTAGTTCATTTGATTCATGAGTACCTATGTGAATCATCTATTGTTTCGCTTGTGAGGACTGGTGAAACGACTTCAATACTTCCAATTCATGTCGATATCCATTTTGACATGCATTTAAAATATTTCATTTAATAAGAGTGCTGCCACTATTCAGTCCTCTTTATGATAGTTTGGTTTTAGAATTACATTTTTCGTATATGGAACGATTTGCATTTTCTCATTTCCTGAACTATACCGATTGTAATATTCTGACCCCAAAAGTTTTTTTTTTGTTTTTTTTTTGTTTTTTTAACTCAGAAACCAGCGAAACCGTGACGTCGGTGGAACTGCTCAGTGGACTACTGGAGAAGCTTCAGGCCTCACCTGGCTTGTAATACGGTCACCCAGTGTTTAGACGGAAGAGATGAAGAAAACTGCAGCTACCCCAGATGCCAGGATGTGGGGTTCGAAGTTAAAGGTCGGTGCTACAGCCTGTGGTTTGCCAACAAGAATATTAAGAGCTTTCGCGCCAGCTGGGAAAAAGAATGTCTGCGAAAAGGGGCGCAGATCGCTGTTCTCAAAACGACGCAGGAATACAAAGATGTGACCCGGATCTTGTGGAGACATCAACAATTCCCTATAGTCATCGGCTTGTTTTCCATTACGGGTGGATATCCCAACATGTAAGGAACGTGTATCTGCCTGTTGTTTTGTGAGGTACAACATTTCGTTAAAAATTTTACACAATCTGACGTTCACGGAATTTGAGAGAGAGAGAGGGGGAGAGAGAGAGATTGTTTCTAACAAAACGACATGAAATGTTAAAATCGTCAGAGATCGTGTTATCGTTTCAAACTTTCTCTGGCCTGGGATTGAATACTTAGGAAACAAAGGCGTTGCAAATGAAAAAAGAGCATGACTCCCACTGAGAACTGTGAACAGAATTGAATTGTTTACATGTATTTCAATGCAAAAATGATAAAGGATACTTACAAGAGCTGAAAAGAGTGAATCGATGAAAGAATAATTCAATTTCAATAAATTTATTGACGAAAAAGAAATCTCTGAATTAAAAGTACAGTGATCATTATTAAAGCTTTTCGATTAGTGAATTTGTTTATGTCAAACAATGTGTTGGTCTTTCAGATGCAGACCTGCATACAATAAATGCTGCTTATTTCTATTTATGTGTCAGAAAAAGTTCATTAACAGGAAAGCGTCGGAAAATGTGAAAACAAATAGAAATTGAATTCTTAAAAAAAAGTAGTTGAAGGTGATTTGAATACAATTGCATGATTCAGTTTTTGGAGTTCCTTACTATTTTGGTTTGCCCTGCAGGACAAAAGATACAAAGAGCATTCATGTGATTAATATTGGGAGACATATTTAACTATCATTTCGATCACAAAACTTCCAAATTAACAAAGTGGCGATTTTTAGTGACAACTTTTAATATAACGCCCATATCATCTCCACCCATAAAGAGTGGATTTAATGGATAGAGAGTGGAATACCAGGAATATAGGACATTGATTAAAGAAGTGTAATACAAGCCCTCAGAACATAAAATTTTTTTGCCAGAAATGAAATGGAACAAGAACAAATGTACCAGCAGCGCACTATGTCTGCAACAGAAAATGTGGTGACATTTTAGATAAAGGTGAATGATCTAGGGCTAAAGAAACTA
>CM031623.1:42185439-42220439 GCA_018398815.1 Conus ventricosus
ATAGTGATAGAGACTGCCACTCTGGGATCGGTCTCTACAGCCACAGGCGACGCTGCTCGGGGCGATCAGACAGCCCGGACAGCTATAAATCTTAGGTCGGACATACTCTACCCATGGTCAGCTATGACTGACAGAGGCCTACTACTACATTAAAAGCCTTTGCAAAATCAACAAACAGTGCGCAACTGTATTTATTTTCATTAATAAGCTTACTGGTTAGCCTTTGATCTACTAGGTTTGTAAGTGCTGTCTGAAAAGAATGATTTTTTTTTTTCTGAATCCCGGTTAATTTTTATTCAGTACATTGTAGGAGTCAAAGTGGTGGCAAAGGCGTGTGTTTATGTCTTTTTCCAAGGGCTTGGAGTGAACTGGCAGAATGGATATAGGTTTGTAGTTCAATGGCTCAGAATTGTTTCCAGATTTGAAAATGGGTATCAGTTTTGCAACTTTGAACTGAGCGGGGGAAAGTGACATTTATCAATGCTTAAATTATAAATTAACTTCTCTATGGCTGCAAGAGCTGGACCATGACAGCTGAGACGACCAGAAGAGTCCAAACGTTTGAGACCAAGTGCTACAGACCAGCATGCTAGGAATCTTCTGGAAAGACCACAAGACCAATGACTTTGTTCGTGCCCAAATAACATCACGGGCATGCCCACAGGAACCCCTCCTAGCGCTTGTGAAAAGGAGGAAGTTGACATGGTTTGGTCACGTGACTCGCCACAACAGCCTACCCAGACAGTGCTGCAAGGAAAATTGGAAGGTGGCCACAGACGCGGACGACCAGCAAAGAACTGGATGGACAACATCAAAGAGTGGACCCGAATGGACAGCCCCTCCCTGATCAGAACGGCAGAAGACAGACCTGGCTGGCGCTCTCAGGCCCGCAAGACGTCCATCATGTCTCCCCACGACCATCCGATCAAGGGAGAGAGTGAGTGAGTGAGAAATTATAAATATAGGTAAGAGATTCACATATAACAGGTGCTGATGGTTTCAGAATTTTTTTTCATTACTTCCGCCAACTCCGCGACTTCTGTCTGCTTTGAATGGCATAAAGCTAGGTAAACATCACTGACTGTCATGGGCGGAACTGGTTGAACTCAACAAATGTTCTTATCATTGCAAAAATGTGTTCTGCAGTTGTTAGGGTTAGTTGAGTTTATTTGGTGTAATGCTGGTTCGGGACTTATCTTTGACTGTTAGGTTTTATTCGTAAGTTCATTTATTGCTTTCCATATGGACTTCGAGTTTTGTTTATTGTATACAAGTTCATGAAAAAATCGGCTTTTTTCTGCTTGTTTGAGTGAATTGACTTTATTACCTTGCCTTTTAAACCCATCCAACTTCCCTTCTCCTTCAAGCAGATCGTTGCGTAAGAAACAGGCAGCATGTATTTAACCAGTCATCCACTTACATCATGAGGTCTGTAAGAAAGTTATCTTCGTTAACTTGTCCAAATATTTATAAGTGATATGTTTGTGGTCAGTTTTAGGAATTTTAGTTCCATTAATTTTCTACGTAATGCATACTGGAAAGAGCTCGCTGCAGCCATTCAAAGGCACACATTTCTCAATGACGTTATGTGGTCTATTAACGTTTTGCTAGTTGGCGTTACCCGGGTGGACAAGTCTATAATTTGGGCTAAGTTGTACGAAGTAGTCCTATCTGCTATGATGTTTGACATTTCAATAGATCAATGTTAAAAACTCACCTAAAAGTGTTATTTCTGTAACATCAAGCGATGGTGCATCCATCGTGGCCGTAAACTGTCCACCCAATGGCCGTAAACTTGTCCACCCAATGGCCGTAAACTTGTCCACCCATGGCCGTAAACTTGTCCACCCAATGGCCGTAAACTTGTCCACCCAATGGCCGTAAAACGTGTCCACCAATGGCCGTAAACTTGTCCACCCATGGCTGTAAACTTGTCCATCATCAGCAATGTAATGTATCTAATATGCCCGTACACTTGGACTCGGTGGGATCTCTGCGTACAATATTGTAGCTAGAGATTAAGACAGTGGTATATGGAACAGTATGTGAAAGTCTTGATTCAGTGAAGCTAAATATATAACAGGGTTTGTCTGGGTTATACAGTATAGTGGGTACCTCATGGAACCTGTCTCGTAGACGCTTTACATTGAGATGTCCAAGACGTAGCTCGTCTTTCTGTGGCCATGAAGATGATAATTGCAAATTTGTGCAACTAAAACATATAGCGAGAATACACTTGAATACAAACACAAATGTGTCCATATTAGTACACACACAACACGACAATCTTCAATGCAAAAGGATAATGAACATGAAAAACAGGGAGAAGTTAAACTTCAAACAACTGTGAAAGAACAAAAATCAACAGAAATGGTCAATGTATAAGGATGATGAATATGAAATATAGGTAGAAGTTAACTTCCAAAAACTGTGAAAGAACACAAACAACAGAAATGGTCAATGCTGAAGGATGATGAATATGAAATATAGGTAGAAGTTAACTTCCAAAAAAACTGTGAAAGAACACAAACAACAGAAATGGTCAATGCAGAGGATGATGAATATGAAATATAGGTAGAAGTTAAACTTCCAAACAAACTGTGAAAGAACACAAACAACAGAAATGGTCAATGCATAAGGATGATGAATATGAAATATAGGTAGAAGTTAAACTTCCAAACAACTGTGAAAGAACACAAACAACAGAAATGGTCAATGCATAAGGTGATGAATATGAAATATAGGTAGAAGTTAAACTTCCAAACAACTGTGAAAGAACACAAACACAGAAATGGTCAATGCATAAGGATGATGAATATGAATATAGGTAGAAGTTAAACTTCCAAACAACTGTGAAAGAAACACAAACAACAGAAATGGTCAATGCAGAAGGATGATGAATATGAATATATAGGTAGAAGTTAAACTTCCAAACAACTGTGAAAGAACACAAACAACAGAAATGGTCAATGCATAAGGATGATGAATATGAAATATAGGTAGAAGTTAAACTTCCAGACAACTGTGAAAGAACACAAACAACAGAATGGTCAATGCAGAAGGATGATGAATATGAAATATAGGTAGAAGTTAAACTTCCAAAAACTGTGAAAGACCAAACACAGAAATGGTCAATGCATAAGGATGATGAATATGAAATATAGGAGAAGTTAAATTTTCCCAAACAATGTGAAAGAAACAAACAACAAAAAGGTCAATGAAAAAGGTGGAAATAGGTAAAGTTAAACTTCCAAACAACTGTGAAAGAAACAAACAACGAAATGGTAAATGCAAAAGGATGTGAATATAAAAATATAGGTAAAGTTAAACTTCCAAAAACTGGAAAGAACACAAACACAGAAAGGGTCAATGCAAAAGGATAATAACTGAAAAAAAAAAATGCAAATTTTAATTCAAAAAAGAGATATAAAAAAGGGGAGAGAGAGAGAGGGGAGAGAGGGGAGAGAGAAGAGGAGGAGGGAGAGAGAGGGGATCAGGTTTTTGGAAAGTTTTTAGGACTGAAATCACAAGTTGAAGGCTCTTACCCCAAGCTTTGTCTGAATGACTACAATGCGGCATTTTTTTGCGAAATGGATGAAAGGGTTTCCAAACAGATGAACGAAATATCCAAAAATCGCATTTTTATTTCGTGCATGCACACAGAAAAAAAAAAGTTAGTTTTTATTTGACATATTCAGCAATTATCAGGTGTCACATTTTGCATGGCTTTATCGTAACTATCTTTTTTCAGTAGATTTGTGGGCAAAATAATATGTTCATTCGTTATTTTTTCCTTTCTTACGTACCAACATAATTTTCACTGGGTTTTGCTTTCTATACAAAAAAAATTCCGTTTTTACCCCCCCCCACACCAACTGAAAAAGTACAGCCTTAAGACAAGGCAACAAGCTTCAAGAAAAATTTCAAAATATTGGCGTATTGTCACCAACACCATTCCACACTGAAAGTGCGAAGCCATTAAGATAAATAAAACAAGCTTCAAGAATAACTTGTTAGTATTGGCGTTAACATAATGTCTACCTTTATTCGGTAAAAAACATTTTCCTTGCCAATTATTTGAAAGCATGATCAATGTGTGGCTGCTGTTTAAATTCATCTTCAGTGATGACGCCCAAACATGGTGTTCATTGATTTGCTTTCAACGTGTGTGTGTGTGTGTGTGTGTGTGTGTGTGTGTGTGTGTGTGTGCGCGCGCGTGTGTGTGTGTTTGAGGGCGATGGTTATGGGAGTGCAGTGTTACGCTATTGCCACGTGCTGCGATGGAAACAACGATTGTGTCAACAGGGATGATGAACTTGGCTGCATGACCGATGAACTGTGTGAAGGTAGATATCTATCCCCACATCATCCACCTCCCCCCGCACCTCCAGCAGTTGTCGAGTTCATAAAAGGATGCCATACCATCTATCCCCTGAACCAGACAGGTGTCCAAGAGCCCATCTTGTGCCCAGAGACTCATTACCAGTGCCCCAAGGGCTACTGTCTTCCGGTGTTCACCAGATGCAACGGAGTGTATGACTGCCCAGAGTGGGAGGATGAAGCAGGATGTGAGGACTACCAGTGCCCTGGCTATTACCACTGTCGTGGCTCTTCCAGCTGTCTGCACCACTCCCATGTGTGTGACGGCATCCACCAATGTCCACAGTCTGATGATGAACTGCTGTGTGGTCAAAAGTGTCCCGGCGGGTGCACGTGCTATGGACTGGCTTTCACGTGTCCACGCTGGTTCTCTGCTGACCAGCACCCGGACCTGCGCTATCTGAAAGCTCGTGGCAGTGGGATGAAGATGGAACAGTTGACGTTGAATACTATGCTGGTCTATCTGAACCTAGCCAGCTGCCAGGTGTTTGACGTGGGGAATATCTCCTTCAGGAACATGGTCACTCTGGATCTCAGTGATAACCACATTACCTCTCTCACCAGTGTTGTTCAGGATATGTTAAATTTACGGACATTAGTTCTTTCGAACAATCCACTCTCGGGCTTTTTGAATACAGACAGTTCCCAGCATAAAGAATCCCATGGTAACCCTGTCGTGATACTTTCGCAAATCCAAGTTTTGCACATGGCTGCGATATATCTTCCAACAATAAACCACAGGTTGGGAAAACTGTGCCCTCATGTACAGACGCTGAACGTTTCTGGTTGTGGTACACACCGTGTGTCAGATCCAAGCCTGCAGTTGATGACACAGCTACAGACCCTAGACATGACAGGCTGCCCAATGGAAGACATCCAGGAGAATGTCTTCAAGGACCTTGCACGACTGGAAAAGGTATATGGCGACAATTACAAGCTGTGCTGTAGCGCTGCGTTATTAGAAGTGTTCAATGTCAACAACTGTCATGCTCCCAAGGACGCCATCTCATCGTGTGATGACTTGCTTCAGTCCAATGTCTATCGAGCAATGCTGACCTTGTTCGCCTCTTTGTCCATGCTTGGCAATTTGGTCAGTGGTGTATTTCGCTCGATGACTATCAAACGAAAAGGATCCACAGGCTTTGGTGTGTTTGTGGTTCATCTGTGTGCCTCAGATTTTCTCATGGGGCTGTATCTCGCTGTGATAGGAGTGGTTGATAGGCTTTACCGTAACGTTTACGTGTGGAAAGATGTGTCATGGAGGCATGGCTCTGTGTGCCAGTCTGCAGGGTTTATATCACTGCTCTCTTCTGAAGTCTCATCCTTCATCATCTGTCTCATTACTCTGGACCGCTTTTGATCGTGCATTTTCCGCTGAAGTTTCTCCGCTTCAAGAGCACCCAGGCTCATCTGGCCACTGTTGGCTGCTGGTTGATTGGTATTCTGTTGGCTTTTGTGCCCTTCTTTCCAGGCCACGGTCACTGGGACTTCTACAGTCAAACAGGCATCTGCATTCCTCTGCCAATCACCACCAAACAATTTGCTGGTCAACGGTACGCCTTCGCCGTTATGATCGTCCTCAACTTCATCCTCTTCCTCTTTATCGCCCTTGGGCAAGCCATCATTTTTTACTCTGTGCGAACCAATCAAATGTCAGCAACCCAGACGGGTCACAGTTCACAGGATGCTGACCTTGCGCGTCGGCTGTTCACCATTGCTGTGTCGGACTTCCTTTGCTGGTTCCCCATTGGTCTCCTGGGCCTCCTGGCCTCTCAGGGGGTCTCTGTGTCTGGCGAGGTCAACGTTGCTATAGCAATCCTCGTGCTCCCTTAAACTCGGCCATCAACCCTTTTCTATATACTCTGAATGTCCTGATGGAGAAAAGGCGTCGGGCACAGGAGGACAGACTGCTTAAGCAGATTCAAACTCTGGACAGAACTGCGGAATGAGCACAACATCTGGTTCTATCGTCAGAGTTATGTGATATTTATATAGCAATGAAAGCAAGTCGTTAAAGCAAAAAAGACCTGGACGACACTTATTTGACAAAATTCAGAAACTAAAGCATGTACAATGTGTGGGAAAATACACAAATAATATTACCAAAGAAGACAAGCTTCTCCTGCTGAATTAGACAAGAAAATTTCTATGTGTCTCGGAAAGAACCGAAATTGATATGTTTCGTATCACACTTCTCTTTAAGTCTTCATGCTGAAAATAAGCAGCATGGAATGAATGAGGAACACCAATCTATCTGTCTGACTATCTAGCTAGCTATCACTCTTTCACTCTATCTATCATTCTATCTATCACTCTATATATCTATTTCTCAATCTATCAATCAATCTATCTATCTATCTATCTATCTATCTATCTATCTATCTATCTATCTATCTATCTATATATCTATCTATCTATCTCTATGTCTATCTATCTATCTATCTATCTGTCTATCTATCCATATGGACTCTTTTAAATCGAACAAAAACACAGCAGATAGTTTAGATGGCATTTACTGTTTTGAAGTTTGTCTTCTCCTTGGAAGGAGCTGTTATTTTCCTTAAAGCAAAGTGTCTTTGGAATAATAGCACTGTTCCTAAAGCCTGAAGAGTTCAAGAGGGATACCATTTTGGGGAAAATGGTTCCAAGAAGACCTCGAGGAGCGGCTGAGACCAATTTGTCTGACTTTTAAAGATTAACAACGTCCAGGAGAAGAAAAAGAAGAGAAAACTGTGTTGTGTATTGTAAAGTGGAAAAAAAATTTCTGGTTCTTCAGGCTAGTTCCATGAAAGGTTGATGTACATCAGATCATATAATACCGTTTACTAACCAAACACAGAAATAGTTTTCCCGTAGTTAAGAAAAGCATGGGAAAGTGTTTGGTACGCCAATTTTGCTTACTAAAAGAAAACGAAAATCTGGAAATATGTATATGTTACAAAAAGAAGCTTGGGGGGTGGGGGGGGGGGGGGGGGCATTCATACATGAACAAGAATTATATAAGTAAACGGTGCTCATCTGTCAGTAACATGGTATTAATGTAATCCAAAGATGTTTATTGTGGTTTATTTTATATATATGTAGAAAGAAACTCGTGGAGAGCGTGGCAGCAGAGAGTCCTCAGAAGAGAAGCCCCCTTCAAGCAAGTGTTTCGGCCCTTATCTCCTGACACTCTAGGGGGGTTGGGCCACACCCGGTTCATGACTCCGGATGTCCCTCTGCTGCCCTTTTTTTCCCCATCTTGGGACGAGCCATGGCTGGGATTCGAACCCATGACCCTCTGGACATGCTCGTTTCCTACTTAATGACTCGCGCTTTAACCACTGAGCCACAGGGACACCTGATATTTGTAGGGAAATTAAGCCTTATGAAGTTCACTTTTGTTCCTCCTTGACCAGATCCAGCTTGAACACCTCTCTGCCGCTTCTGCCATTGCTTTCAGGGCTTTGGTTTTTTCCTTCCCTGCAACTGAGAGCTGTTTCATGAGGCTGTATGCAGACGTTCCTACAAATCCCCTTGCTCCAATTTCTGCAGTGAGGACTTTGACCTGATAGCCTTTTTCCCTCAGGCTGTTTGCCAGATCAGCATACTTTTCAGTCTTGTAGATTTGAGCTGCCTCCATTCTGTTCTCATATGGCACCGTGAGCTCGATCATGATCAGCTGCTTGGTTGACTTAGAGTGGACTACTATGTCTGGTCTCATGCCACTCTTGCTGATGATCTCTGGGTGACTCTTCCATTCTGGGAGGTCTGCAGTGCACTCCCAGTCATCTGCCCCATCCAGCAGACTCTGCCTGCATGTTTCGAGTGGCACTGTTGTTTTGGCCATGATTTGCTGCCTCCTGCCGTGAAGAATGTTGGGGGTGCTTTTGGAGTCCTGATTCCCCCTTTTGTGGTGTTGGTACTAGCCCAGACTACTTGTACAATTTCTTTGAGCACTTGGTTGTGCCTCCATGTGTACCTTCCTTGAGCCAGGGCTACTTTACATGAGCTTAGAACATGCTCCACTGTTTGTTTTTCATGGCAGAGGTGGCATGCAGGATCGTCTGTTTTCCCACTTTACCAGGTTTGCATTTGAGGGCAGAAGGTTCATATGCAGATCTGAGAATGAAGCTGATCCTGAGAGGCGCCATGTGCAATGTCATTCCAAGTTAGACTTCTTTGGAGTGCATTCTCCCACGTTGTCCATTGCCCTTGCTGGCTCTGCTGGACTGCTTTTTGGAGTCTTTTTTGGTCTTCTTCTTTTCTCATCTCCTGAATCAGCATGTCTCTTTTGGCTTTTCCTTTGGCCTTTGACCCCCATTCAGTTTTGGGGCACCCCAGTCCTTGTCTGTTGGTCTGTGTGTGTCCTGTTATTTATCTGATCTGTGAGACTTTCTTTTGCAGAATCCATCGCTCTTGAACGTTCCATTTTCTGCCTGTCTTCAGCTGGGGCTTTATTGCTTCTACCACCTTGTCTCCTGAGTCCTCCAGCATGCTTTGAAGTCTGATCTTCCCTGCTTTGTATTCCTCCAGGATGGATTTCAGTGTAGTTTGAGCTTTGCTTGGCGACAGTACAGCGCGATGTCAGTCAGACAGGGTGGGACACCAAGCCATTTCCTTGTGAACTTGTTGATTTTGGCTTCCATTGCCCCCACTGTGCTGGTGCAGATGTCGATATATCATCAGAGGCCATAGGTGCTTTGGTATCAGCATGAACTGCAGACACCAGACCTTGTATTTGCCAGGGAGCCCACACTGGTCAATGGTCTCCAAGCTTCTTCCGCCATCTGCTTGGTTTCTTTTGCTCTTTGTGTGTCTTTCAGCGTATCATCATACCATCTTCCAAGGCTCTTGACTGGTTCTTCTGTGGACTGTTGGAATGGCCTGGTTGGCAACACTGAAGACCACAGATTCGGCCACTTTTCCTTTCCTCAGTGAGAGACTCCGTGATTTCTTTGGCTTGAACTTCATTCTGGATGAGGCAACTATGTCGTCCAGCCTCTCCAGCACATGACGTGTCTCGTTTCTCTGGATGAAATCACTGTAGTGTCATCCATGAAGGCTTTGAGAGGAGGCATCTTGTATCCATCGCCAGGTCTGTTTGTCTCGCGTTGTTTGTTGCTGCTTTCAAGATGAGTTCCATTGCCAGCACGAACAGTATCGGGGAAATTGCACAGCCCATTGCAATGCCCACTTCCAAGTTGATCCAATCAGTTGTGTACTCCTTGGTAGAGAACCGCATTGAGAAGCCATTGAAATACTTCTTGAGCATGTCGCGGATGTTCTTTGGCACATGGTTTCATCTCAAGAGCCAACTGTATCATCTCATGGGGCACAGATCCATATGCGTTTGCCAGATCAAGCCACACAACGTCCAGGTCTCTCTTTTCTGTTTTTGCTTTTTGGATTGCGTCCCAGATCATTGTGGCGTGTTCTACACAGCCAGCCACGCCTGGGATGCCACCTTTCTGGACTGACACATCCAGTACTTGTTTTCCATCAGGTACTTGGTCAGCCTTGTTGCCATGACAGAGAAGAAGAGTTTCCTTCGACGTTCAGTAGTGATATTGGCCTGAACTGGCTGATGTCACTTGAGTTTTGCTCTTTGGGGATGTACACACCATCTGCCGTCATCCACTGGCCGCTAATCTTCTGGTTTCTCCAAGCCGATCGCAGCAGCCTGTGGAGCCACTCCAGCACCTTGGGACATTTCTTGTACAGCTGGTAAGGTATTCCGTTTGGCCTGGTGATGATTTTGGCTCTGGCTTTGTCGACCACCTTCTTGATTTCCGCCAACGTTGGAGGCTTGCCATTGAACTGTTCCTCAGGGTTGGTTGGCCACACCAGACCTTGAATGTCGAGTGGTGGTTTTGCTCTGTGAGTCAGAGTAGTTTTCCTCAGATGCTGCTCAAGAACTCCTTTGTCCACATTTGGGTCCCCGATTTTGGCTGCTCAAACAGTGTTCTGGCAAACTGGAAGGGGTCTCTGAAGAAGCGCTCTTGTGTCTTCTTCTTTTTTGCTCTTCTCTTCCTCGCAGATTCTGCTTTGCTGAGGGCGCTGTGTTTTTCTTTCAGGTCTTCCCACAGTTTTTTTTCCCAAACCTTGTTTTTCAGCTGCAGTGCGGTCTCATTTGCTTCTTGAGGTTGTTCTTTTGGACTCTGATCTTGTGGCATACCCCATGTCCCATATGTGGCTAGTTTGTGTTCAGGGTGCTTTTCCCTATCAGGGCACGAGTCTTTGGCGATTTTTGATCCCGTTTTTTCCCAATCTTCAGTTTCGTTTGCTCGTGGCAGGTTGAGTTTCAGGCGCCTGGCATCGAGGGCCTGTGCAAATTCCTCATCCGAACAACAGCGTGGATGTCCCTTTGGCACTGTGGTTTAAATCTGGCCCTTCCGGGCTTTCCGAGACGTCCTTATTCCTGGCTGTTTTTGTAAATGTTTTGTACAAAAGAAAAAACGAAATTGTTATGTACAAAAAGAAGCTTGGGGGTGGGGGGGGGGGGGGCATTCATACATGAACAAGAATTATATAAGTAAACGGTGCTCATCTGTCAGTAACATGGTATTAATGTAATCCAAAGATGTTTATTGTGGTTTATTTTATATATAATGTAGAAAGAAACTCGTGGGGAGCGTGGCAGCAGAGAGTCCTCAGAAGAGAAGCCCCCTTCAAGCAAGTGTTTCGGCCCTTATCTCCTGACACTCTAGGGGGTTTGGGCCACACCCGGTTCATGACTCCGGATGTCCCTCTGCTGGCCCTTTTTTTCCCCATCTTGGGACGAGCCATGGCTGGGATTCGAACCCATGACCCTCTGGACATGCTCGTTTCCTACTTAATGACTCGCGCTTTAACCACTGAGCCACAGGGACACCTGATATTTGTAGGGAAATTAAGCCTTATGAAGTTCACTTTTGTTCCTCCTTGACCAGATCCAGCTTGAACACCTCTCTGCCGCTTCTGCCATTGCTTTCAGGGCTTTGGTTTTTTCCTTCCCTGCAACTGAGAGCTGTTTCATGGGGCTGTATGCAGACGTTCCTACAAATCCCCTTGCTCCAATTTCTGCATTTGAGGACTTTGACCTGATAGCCTTCTCTCCTCAGGCTGTTTGCCAGATCAGCATACTTTTCAGTCTTGTAGATTTGAGCTGCCTCCATTCTGTTCTCATATGGCACCGTGAGCTCGATCATGATCAGCTGCTTGGTGACTTAGAGTGGACTACTATGTCTGGTCTCATGCCACTCTTGCTGATGATCTCTGGGTGACTCTTCCATTCTGGGAGGTCTGCAGTGCACTCCCAGTCATCTGCCCCATCCAGCAGACTCTGCCTGCATGTTTCGAGTGGCACTTTTTGTTCTTGGCCATGATTTGCTGCCTCCTCCCGTGAAGAATTTTTGCGGGTGCTTTTGGAGTCCTGATTCCCCCTTTTGTGGTGTTGGTACTAGCCCAGACTACTTGTACAATTTCTTGAGCACTTGGTTGTGCCTCCATGTGTACCTTCCTTGAGCCAGGGCTACTTTACATGAGCTTAGAACATGCTCCACTGTTTGTTTTTCATGGCAGAGGTGGCATGCAGGATCGTCTGTTTTCCCCCACTTTACCAGGTTTGCATTTGGGGCAGAAGTCATATGCAGATCTGAGAATGAAGCTGATCCTGAGAGGCGCCATGTGCCAAATGTCATTCCAATTTTAGACTTCTTTGGAGTGCATTCTCCCACGTTGCCCATTGCCCTTGCTGGCTCTGCTGGACTGCTTTTTGGAGTCTTTTTTGGTCTTCTTCTTTTCTCATCTCCTGAATCAGCATGTCTCTTTTGGCTTTTCCTTTGGCCTTTGACCCCCATTCAGTTTTGGTCACCCCCAGTCCTTGTCTGTTGGTCTGTGTGTGTCCTGTTATTTATCTGATCTTGAGACTTTTTTTTGCAGAATCCATCGCCTCTTGAACGTTCCATTTTCTGCCTGTCTTCAGCTGGGGTTTTTATTGCTTCTACCACCTTGTCTCCTGAGTCCTCCAGCATGCTTTGAAGTCTGATTTTCCCCTGCTTTGTTTTCCTCCAGGATGGATTTCAGTGGTAGTTTGAGCTTTGCTTGGCGACAGTACAGCGCGATGTCAGTCAGACAGGGGGGGACACCAAGCCATTTCCTTGTGAACTGTTGATTTTGGCTTCCATTGCCCCCACTGTGCTGGTGCAGATGTCGTATATCACAGAGGCCATAGGTGCTTTGGTATCAGCATGAACTGCAGACACCAGACCTTGTATTTGCCAGGGAGCCCACACTGGTCAATGGTCTCCAAGCCTTCTTCCGCCATCTGCTTGGTTTCTTTTGCTCTTTGTGTGTCTTCAGCGTATCATCATACCATCTTCCAAGGCTCTTGACTGTTCTTCTGTGACTGTTGGAATGGCCTGGTTGGCAACACTGAAGACCACAGATTCGGCCACTTTTCCTTTTCCTCAGTGAGAGACTCCGTGATTTCTTTGGCTTGAACTTCATTCGGGATGAGGCAACTATGTCGTCCAGCCTCTCCAGCACATGACGTGTCTCGTCTTCTCTGGATGAAATCACTGTAGTGTCATCCATGAAGGCTTTGAGAGGAGGCATCTTGTATCCATCGCCAAGGTCTGTTTGTCTCGCGTTGTTTGTTGCTGCTTTCAAGATGAGTTCCATTGCCAGCACGAACAGTATCGGGGAAATTGCACAGCCCCATTGCAATGCCCACTTCCAAGTTGATCCAATCAGTTGTGTACTCCTTGGTAGAGAACCGCATTGAGAAGCCATTGAAGTACTTCTTGAGCATGTCGCGGATGTTCTTTGGCACATGGTACATCTCAAGAGCCAACTGTATCATCTCATGGGGCACAGATCCATATGCGTTTGCCAATCAAGCCACACAACGTCCAGGTCTCTCTTTTCTGTTTTTGCTTTTTGGATTGCGTCCCAGATCATTGTGGCGTGTTCTACACAGCCAGCCACGCCTGGGATGCCACCTTTCTGGACTGACACATCCAAGTACTTGTTTTCCATCAGGTACTTGGTCAGCCTTGTTGCCATGACAGAGAAGAAGAGTTTCCCTTCGACGTTCAGTAGTGATATTGGCCTGAACTGGCTGATGTCACTTGAGTTTTGCTCTTTGGGGAAAGTACACACCATCTGCCGCATCCACTGGCCGCTAATCTTCTGGTTTCTCCAAGCCGATCGCAGCAGCCTGTGGAGCCACTCCAGCACCTTGGGGCATTTCTTGTACAGCTGGTAAGGTATTCCGTTTGGCCCTGGTGATGATTTGGCTCTGGCTTTGTCGACCACCTTCTTGATTTCCGCCAACGTTGGAGGCTTGCCATTGAACTGTTCCTCAGGGTTGGTTGGCCACACCAGACCTTGAATGTCGATGGTGTTTTGCTCTGTGAGTCAGAGTATGTTTTTCCTCAGATGCTGCTCAAGAACTCCTTTGTCCACACTTAGGGGCCCAGATTTTGGCTGCTCAAACAGTGTTCTGGCAAACTGGAAGGGGTCTCTGAAGAAGCGCTCTTGTGTCTTTCTTTTTTTGCTCTTCCTCTTCCTCGCAGATTCTGCTTTGCTGAGGGCGCTGTGTTTTTCTTTCAGGTCTTCCACAGTTTTTCCAAGCCTTGTTTTTCAGCTGGCAGTGCGGTCTTCATTTGCTTCTTGAGGTTGTTCTTTTGGACTCTGATCTTGTGGCATACACAATGTCCCCATATGTGGCTAGTTTGTGTTCCAGGTGCTTTTCCCTATCAGTGCATCGAGTCTTTGGACGATTTTTGCATCCAGTTTCTCCCAATCTTCAGTTCGTTTGCTCGTGGCAGGTTAGTTTCAGGCGCCTGGCATCGAGGGCCTGTGCAAATTCCTCATCCGAACCAAAAGCGTGGATGTCCTTGGCACTGTGGTTTAAATCCTGGCCTTGGTCTTCCGACGTCTTATCTGCTGATGCAGTGCGCTGCTGCTTATTCAGATGAGTCTTCGCACATCCCATCTTTGTTCTGTGGATCTTCATGCCACGGGTGGTAGCGAAACGCTTTCCACAGACACATGGATATTCCATTTGGTCCATGTTCATAGTCCGTTTGGGATTGCAGTCGTGATTGGTTGAGCACCGATGGATTCATCATTCTCTCCCCCTTTCGGTGGATCCTGGGGGCATCTTTTCCTTTTATTTTTAGTAGCCACATGTTTAAGGCAAAGTGGGGAGCCAGCCCACAGAGCCCTTGGTTCTGGTCTTTCCAGTGTCCTCCGGTCTTTCCCGGGCGTCCTCCGGCCTATTCCCGGAAGTCAATGGTTTACCCATGCATCAGTAGAAAGAAACTCGTGGAGAGCGTGGCAGCAGAGAGTCCTCAGAAGAGAAGCCCCCTTCAAGCAAGTGTTTCGGCCCTTATCTCCTGACACTCTAGGGGGGTTGGGCCACACCCGGTTCATGACTCCGGATGTCCCTCTGCTGCCCCCCCCCCCCCCCCTTTTTTTTTCCCATCTTGGACGAGCCATGGCTGGATTCGAACCAATGACCCTCTGGACATGCTCGTTTCCTACTTAATGACTCGCGCTTTAACCACTGAGCCACAGGGACACCTGATATTTGTAGGGAAATTAAGCCTTATGAAGTTCACTTTTGTTCCTCCTTGACCAGATCCAGCTTGAACACCTCTCTGCCGCTTCTTTCCATTGCTTTCAGGCTCTGGTTTTTTCCTTCCCTGCAACTGAGAGCTGTTTCATGAGGCTGTATGCAGACGTTCCTACAAATCCCCCTTTTTCCAATTTCTGCATGAGGACTTTGACCTGATAGCCTTCTCTCCTCAGGCTGTTTGCCAGATCAGCATACTTTCAGTCCTGTAGATTTGAGCTGCCTCCATTCTGTTCTCATATGGCACCGTGAGCTCGATCATGATCAGCTGCTTGGTTGACTTAGAGTTGACTACTGTCTGGTCTCATGCCACTCTTGCTGATGATCTCTGGTGACTCTTCCATTCTGGGAGGTCTGCAGTGCACTCCCAGTCATCTGCCCCATCCAGCAGACTCTGCCTGCATGTTTCGAGTGGCACTGTTGTTTTTTGGCCATGATTTGCTGCCTCCTGCCGTGAAGAATGTTGCGGGTGCTTTTGGAGTCCTGATTCCCCCTTTTGTGGTGTTGGTACTAGCCCAGACTACTTGTACAATTTCTTGAACACGTGGGTTTTGCCTCCATTTTGTACCTTCCTTGAGCCAGGGCTACTTTACAATGAGCTTAGAACATGCTCCACTGTTTGTTTTTCATGGGAGAGGGGGCATGCAGGATCGTCTGTTTTCCCCCACTTTAAACCCGGTTTGCATTTGAGGGCAGAAGGTCATATGCAGATCTGAGAATGAAGCTGATCCTGAGGGGGGCCATGTGCCAAATGTCATTCCAAGTTAGACTTCTTTGGAGTGCATTCTCCCACGTTGTCCATTGCCCTTGCTGGCTCTGCTGGACTGCTTTTTGGAGTCTTTTTTGGTCTTCTTCTTTTCTCATCTCCTGAATCAGCATGTCTCTTTTGGCTTTTCCTTTGGCCTTTGACCACCATTCAGTTTTGGTCACCCCCAGTCCTTGTCTGTTGGTCTGTGTGTGTCCTGTTATTTCTCTGATCTTGAGACTTTCTTTTGCAGAATCCATCGCCTCTTGAACTTTCCATTTTCTGCCTGTCTTCAGCTGGGGCTTGATTGCTTCTACCACCTTGTCTCCTGAGTCCTCCAGCATGCTTTGAAGTCTGATCTTCCCTGCTTTGTATTCCTCCAGGATGGATTTCAGTGGTAGTTTGAGCTTTGCTTGGCGACAGTACAGCGCGATGTCAGTCAGACAGGGTGGGACACCAAGCCATTTCCTTGTGAACTTGTTGATTTTGGCGTCCATTGCCTCCACTGTGCTGGTGCAGATGTCGTATATCATCAGAGGCCATAGGTGCTTTGGTATCAGCATGAACTGCAGACACCAGACCTTGTATTTGCCAGGGAGCCCACACTGGTCAATGGTCTCCAAGCCTTCTTCCGCCATCTGCTTGGTTTCTTTTGCTCTTTGTGTGTCTTTCAGCGTATCATCATACCATCTTCCAAGGCTCTTGACTGGTTCTTCTGTGACTGTTGGAATGGCCTGGTTGGCAACACTGAAGACCACAGATTCGGCCACTTTTCCTTTCCTCAGTGAGAGACGCCGTGATTTCTTTGGCTTGAACTTCATTCTGGATGAGGCAACTATGTCGTCCAGCCTCTCCAGCACATGACGTGTCTCGTCTTCTCTGGATGAAATCACTGTAGTGTCATCCATGAAGGCTTTGAGAGGAGGCATCTTGTATCCATCGCCAAGGTCTGTTTGTCTCGCGTTGTTTGTTGCTGCTTTCAAGATGAGTTCCATTGCCAGCACGAACAGTATCGGGGAAATTGCACAGCCCATTGCAATGCCCACTTCCAAGTTGATCCAATCAGTTGTGTACTCCTTGGTAGAGAACCGCATTGAGAAGCCATTGAAGTACTTCTTGAGCATGTCGCGGATGTTCTTTGGCACATGGTACATCTCAAGAGCCAACTGTATCATCTCATGGGGCACAGATCCATATGCGTTTGCCAGATCAAGCCACACAACGTCCAGGTCTCTCTGTTCTGTTTTTGCTTTTTGGATTGCGTCCCAGATCATTGTGGCGTGTTCTACACAGCCAGCCACGCCTGGGATGCCACCTTTCTGGACTGACACATCCAAGTACTTGTTTTCCATCAGGTACTTGGTCAGCCTTGCTGCCATGACAGAGAAGATATATATATATATATATATATATATATATATATATATATATATATATATATATATATATATATATATATATATATATATATATTAGCCTTCCAATTACGTTGTCAATGTACCTCAAGTAGTCCAGAATGAATTTCTGAAAGAGTTCAACACATGGCATTTCATTTGATCTCAGTTTTTAAGGAAATTTAGTGTACGTTTTTAGAAGGTGTGTTTTAAGGAGGTGTAAGTGTGTGTGTGTGTGTGTGTGTGTGTGTGTGTGTGTGTGTGTGTGTGTGTGTGTGTGTGTGTGTGTGTGTGTGTTATGACTTGAGAGTTGACTTCAACGCAGTGACAGCCCTGATATGGTCCTTTTGCGGTCGGCTTGGCTATAAGCAACATGATCTCTCTCTCTCTCTCTCTCTCTCTCTCTCTCTCTCTCTCTCTCTCTCTCTCTTCCCCTCTCTCTCTCTCTCTCCCCCAAATTCGGCACCGCAAATGGAGACCTGCAAAAAATATCTTGTACCTCTGAACATAATGTTGTGACTGCTCTTTAGGTGTCGTTTAGGATGTTGCCTACCTTGATATTCTCCGAATTCCTCCTCTGTCTAAAGTGGCGTGGTAGGAATCTAGGTTGAAATAAGCCTGGCATTATCTTTTTCCTCTGTCATGACTGGGGCCCTTCCGGCAGCACCTGTTACCCGTTCACACAGTCCTTCAAGAAGTTGATATAACACACACATGGTCAGTTGAACACTGCACTCATTGCGAAGCTTCATTTTGTGTTCGTGTGTCTGAGCATTATTTGCCACGTGCACGCAGCAGGTGACTGTGTCACGCACGAACTGAAACAGGTCGCCTCAGTGACAATTGTGGAGTGTGGCCCGTCCATTGCCAGGTTGGAAGTGGACATGGAGTGCGTGATTCCTGCCGGGAGTATGCTTACCTGTTAACTCTTGGAGGGGGGGAAGGAGGAGAACGCTTAGACTCGCCGGGAATAGTGGGTTTTACGTGTGTAAACGAACACTCGTGAAACTGGAGTTCTTCGCTGTGAGCGGGTAATTCCGTGCATGTGAGTGCTGTCTTGTGAGTTTCCGAGGAGAGAACAGATAAATGTCTGTTCTACGCCACTTTCGCCCTTAACCAGTTTTCGGGCGAAAGTGGCTTAGAATCAGCATATTACTGTTCTCTGACAAGTAAGACTTCAATAACTAAAAAATAACGATTATCTACAAACAAACATACTGAACAAACATAAAGTAAAAAATCCTGCTTAAATCTAGAAATTATGTATGGCTTGACCGAGACACTGTGCACGCAGGCCTACAGGGTTCGTGGATTGTGGCAGGGCGTATCAGGTTACAGTGGTTTGTGCGGCAGGGAACTGCTGCGAGACCACGCGGCGTCGCACACCCGATGACGAGACGGCTTGCCAGTTCTAGTCATGTTTGCTGCGCATAAGCCTCTTATCAAATCAAGTGCCGAGCTTAAATCACGTGACACTTTGTGTTGTGCCCACCATACACAGCCGCCGCCATTTTACATTCGACCGGTGGGCTGTGCGGTTGTATGCTGGTGTGGCGAGCATTAGAAATTGTGTGTGTTAAAAACATGGCGAGTCATGGAAGTGATGTTTCAATGCCTTCTGTCAGTGCTGGAAGTGACACTAATATTACTCAAGAAATGGATGAAATGTTGTTATTTTCGCAAGGAAAACTTTCTGATCAACAGGCCGATCTTGTGGAAAAATACATTGTTTATCATGAGGCCATGGCAGTGGCGAGCCTTGTTCTTCTCCCTCAAAGCCAAAAGGAAGCATTTTGTTTTTGTCTCCTCAACAAAAACGGAACTCTCAGTTGAAGATCTTGACAAATATTTGAAAACACAGCTTTGTGAGCTGACTTCCGATCCATTTGATAAAACCAAAACCTTTAAAATTGTTCAAGAAATGACCCCCCATCTTACACCGGGCATGATACACATGACGTGTTAGAACCTGCATGGCAGCCACAGCGGTAGTTTTACTAGCGCCCAACAAAACTAGGCCAATCGGCAGAGTCTGCCGATTGACCTACAAAGCCCACCTCTACCCAGCCTACTGGAGCGGCGCCAACACTCCCTTCACCTCTAAAGGCTGCCTTAGACGGGCGCTGATTGAACTGAAACAGATCTTGTGATCATTGATTCAGGACTCTGATATGTGCTTTCGGCGGCTGCCTTGAATTTACAACGTTCAAGTGTAAACAACAAAAAGCCCCCCTCACTTTCCCACAAGCACTGTCCTGTCTATTGTGTGTTTATTTGTTTGTTGTTTGTTTGTGTTTGTTTGTGTGTGTGTGTTTTGTCCTACCCTACGCGCGCACGTCCCCCCCACCCCCACCCCCACCCCACGCACGCATGTCCTCCCACCCCCACCCCACGCACGCACGTCCCCCTGTGTACACCACACACACTCCTACCCCCAAGTTGCCCCAAGTTCTTAATTAAGTTTTTAATTAAGTCACCCCAAGTTCTTAATTAAGTTTTTAATTAAGTTACTTCAAGTTCTTAATAAGTTCTTGATTAAGTTTTTAATTAAGTTCTTGATCAAGTTCTTAATAAGTTCTTGATTAAGTCATCCTTTAAGTACAAACAAGTTCTTATTCAAGTTATAGATAATTATCAAAAAATACAATCTATGTTTTTATCTTAAATAGTAAATGTCTAAGATAGTACACACACGCCTCAAAAAACGCGTCATCATTGAGGATGTCTTGCTTAACGCCTTGGTGTGAAATTGGCCAGCATAGATCTTAATGAAGTTCTTACATGCTAAGCAACCGCATTGATTACAATTCGGGTCTATGGAAATGTCTTTTATAGACTCCATGTCTTTATTTATTGACTTTATCATTTTATAATACGCCATGATCTATTTTTATTAAAAAATTTAAAATTAAGTTCTTAAAATATTATTCCATCTGAAATGGATCAAAATGATGCTTTGTTATTGGCGGTTTTGGCGTGCTGGTGTCTTTTTCTGCATTTAGTGGTTCAGATTTTTTTGATTGCTTTTGTTTCTGTTGCAATTGTGTATATATTTTATAGCCGCAATAACTGCCCCCAACAGCAGCAATGGCGCCAAAAATGGCAACAGTTTTAAGTTCAATATTCCATGAAGACTTTGGGGCCCTTGTATCACATGGAGTTTTTATAGCCGGCATTGAATCAACTTGTTCTGGCGTTGGCGGCGTTATGTTTTCATGATGAGTCATATTCTGTAACATTAATTTTTTTGTCTGTTCCACTCTGCTAATTTTTTTCCTGCTTCAACACGCCCAGGATTTTTAATGGTCTCCACCTGGTTCAGCGTTTTCTGCTGATTTTCTGGCTTGGTTACTTTCTCCACCTGATTCAGTGTTTTCTGGTTCTGCTGATTTTCCAGATCGTTCATTTTGAAGGGAAACAAAATCTATATGATTAAAAGTTATTAATCCCATGATTAATGGCGATAACAATGTTCCAAATCTATAGTATAAATCACACCCTAGAGACTCTAATGACTTTGTTAAAACTGGATCTTGCGTTAAATCATACGTAAGATCTTGTTCAGAATCAATGGGAGCAAATCTACTGACTAGTTTAGTGTACAAACTAAGAACCGTTTGCCCCACACTTTTCACCATTCTAGACCCAGCTGCGCTCATTACCTGTTATGATACTTTAAAATGTCTTGTGGCGACATCTGTTGAATCTGTTCTATGCTGAATTCAGTTCCGAGGAACTGTTTTGTTTTTCCACATGCTGCCAAAGAATACAGCCTCTCCGTTTTGGGCATAATAGCTTGGTCATCAGCTTGGTCATTCATAAGTTCAGGAAGTTTAGGCTGCCTTGTAGCTGTAGGAGATCATCACTGTTCATGTTTTTTAATAATTATAATTATTTTATTTATAAAAATGAGCACCGAAAAAACTGTTACTAACCTTGTATACCATTCTGCTGTTATTGGAGGACTAAGTGTAGGATACTCAATGCTTGGTAAAAGCCTGTTAAGAATTAAACCGGCAGATCTTGGCAAACTAGACTTTGAGGATTCAGCAAAGCTGATTGCTATTGTTGCAGCTTCGTTTGCTACGAAAGATTTTCTAGTTAAGCAAGGAATAATTCCAGACAATATAAATATGTAAGAAAAAAAATACATTTATAAAAAAATGGCTTTCACTCGCAATAATGATAGGCGGCGCTGTGGTGAATGCGCTTGCTTTTAGCGGAAGTAATTTCGCATTAGTAAACTGCGGGATGACGGCGAGAGAAAAAGACATAACAAAGCTATGGAGCAACTAGCAGCTGCACAAGACGCCTATGAAAAGCAGAGACTTGAGCAGTTAGATTTTATTAATGACACACTGAAAAAACAGGGGCATGCAGCTTACATATTTAAAAATGTTGATCAAGCAATAAAACAATATTATCTAGTAACAGGCAAACCGGTCCAGACATTGCCCCACCAAAATTAAGTGACTTTTATCAACCATCAGAAAAACAAAAGATGCAAGAAATCGCGTTTATTGCCTTTGGTATGGCCGCCGTGTATTTTGTGCACATAATATTGGCTGAATAAAAAATGAACAAAATCTATTATTCACCCAAAGGATATTGGAAGGGTATCACAGCAATACAAAAGCTAAGCCAAGCGGCAGGGGTCAGTGAACAAACAGCAAAGGAATGGTTATCTAAACAAGCGATTTGGCAAATTTATTTACCAGCGCCTAGACGAATGCAGAGACCACACTTTGTCAATACAACTCCAAACGACACCCATCAAATGGATCTTCTATATTTACCCTCTGATAGGATTAGACGAAAAAGATTTAAGTACGCACTCACAGTCATTGACATGGCTTCAAGATACAAAGATGCGGAGCATTAACACAAAAGAGTGCTTCTGCTGTTGCTGTCGCTATACAACTGATATACCAACGAGGCCCCTTAACTTTCCCTCGCATGATTCAAGTTGATGATGGAAAAGAATTTAAAGGCCAAGTGAATCAATTATTGTTAAAACACAGATTACTATTAGAAGAGGCATTCCGGGAGTTCACAGATCACAGGCTTTAGTTGAAAACTTTAACAAACAGTTAGCCGAAAGACTTTTCTCCTACCAGTATCACAGAGAGCTGATTGACAATTCTCGCAACACAGAATGGGTTAGAAGACTGCCCTCAGTTTTGCGCGCAATGAATAATGAAGAATTTAAAGGGCTAAAACCAGTTACAAGCAATCAAAAGAAAAACAATAAATGTTGCTGAACTCCAGTACACCCAGCAACTATTACCGTTTGGTTTAAAAGTAAGGTACCTTTATTTACCGGGGAAGCAGAAGGGGACACTCGGCATCAGGGCAACAGATCCAGGTTTTGGAGTGTTGACCCATATGAAATAAAAGAATTGTAAAGATGAATCCGCCGTTGTAATTATTTACGAGAAACTGACACCACCCACTAACAACCAGCTCCTCAACGATCTTTGGTGAAGATGATCTGCAATCATTCGCAGAAACAGTTCGCTTTAATTAATTTACGTAAACATATTTTGGTTTATAAATGGAAAAGGCAGAGAAGGAAGCGAGAACGAAACAAGAATGGTATAAAGGAAGAGACTTGAAATGATACGGGTAGAATCTTTCAGGCGTTGGTAATGCTATTAAGGAAAACATTTTCGAGGATTAATCAATGCATGCTAATTCATCCAGATACCTACACCTCAAAACCACAAAATTGGGAAAAAGAATATCGTGAAATAATAAAAAAAAATTCGAACTCGTCAAGCAACATGAGGAAAAGATTTTAAATGACTTGGATTGAAGCTATGATTGATTTATTATAATAGTTTGATGAAAAAATATAAAACCCCCCAGTTTATGCGGTCCTCCAGTGACCGATGCAGATGATAACTCCGCCGGATTATAACACACACCCGTTTGTTGTTTGTTCTATCTATGACTTATATGTTACAACGGTGTGGTTGATCCATCGTAGATTAGATCGCAGTTTTAGTTTCATGATGAAAAGTCTTTTTGCCAACAATGTTCTTTGGAGTTGTCATGTGATATGTTTTTGACTGCACAACGCTGCGTGGATATTCCTTTTGCTTTCTTAATGATTTTCTCCTGGCTCGAAATACTGTACATTTTTGACTTCAGCCCCAAAATACTCTTGATCACCTTTCCAATAATTCATCCTCATCTTTCCTGCTACTTCTTGTTAGTTATTGAAGCAAAGGCGATCTTTAGGGTAATCAGATGTGTCGTACCACCCCAGCATGCCCTTTAGCTCTTCGGTTTTCCATGTCTTCTATAGATGGTTTTCAGTCGGGATATCTATAACAAAACTTATCTGTATCTGTGTAAAGTACTTGGGACTCAGATACGTGGGCTTCTTAAAGTTGTCAACCCCTCCCCCAAGAAACTCTAACATCAAAAGCTTTGATATTTCTAAAAAAGTAAACCCAATTAAATACAGGTTTGTCTAATTTGACTTTCTTTTTTTTCATCAATATGCGTCCAAAAGCTGATTTCATGAAATCTTCTGAAGTCCTGATAATTTGGTTTTGAAGATGTTAATTGCTTCGTTCTTTTGGTGGACCAATCTGGACATCTTTGCGCTTTGTGCGGATTCACTCCATAGTCTTTCAAAACAGCTGTTGTTCATTCAGCTTGAAAAAAGTCTTTTTCTGAAAGCACTGGGGATTTAGTCTGAGTCAGTGTTCTTATGATGTATGGTTCATGATCGGTTCTTGATCAAAAGCATTATGCGATGATACTGCTGTCAACTTCAAACCATGTTCTTAATAAAAGTGTTGAAGTCTGTAATGAAGACATAAGTTTTTTTTGCCTCGAAGATTAGGCCAAGTTTTAGGGGGCTCTCTTGGATCCCATCTTTTGACTTTCTGCTGCTAATGATAGTCATTTGTAGGTATGGAGTTCATGAGGATATTCTAAGTCAACTTCTAGAATGAACCTCGCTGTGATCAGGCGTTAAACTGCCCAACCACTTAATGCCTTTTGAATATTATTCGGATCGCCCGCCTGCGTACATTTTGAATGTTGCGTAATGGAAGCGATGCGACATAGCCATCCATACAGATTGTTTGCATCTAAATACATGAGTTAGTTAGACTTTTTCTCGGATCATAGGCGTCCAAGTATTTGTTGTTAGCTTTACAGTAATGATGCGACGCCATACGTAATTCTCCACGAATCCGTTTTCAATCATCGGGAATCATTGGTTTATTCTGAAGATATATCAATCTGTACTCCTGTATAACTTTAAGGGAAAGCGTCCCAGCTCATCCGCGCGCGCAGAAATATAATGCGCGGGATCCAAGCGGTAATGTTTTCATGCAGGTCTTTCTATATTTTCAAAGACGTCCGCCAACTCAATCATACATCTGCATTAAATAGGTGGTCATGATAGTCTCCCATCGTTTTACACACTAACTTTTGCCAAAGCCCATCTGAGCATGCTGGTAAGCGGTGAGTCGCTTGATGTCATGTCTCTAAGACTAGAAAGAACGCGCTTTAGGCGGAAGTGTATCTTCGGCAAACCTTTCCAACTGTTCATGTATTCATAAGGGTTAAAAACCCTTTCTATCAAGTGTTGAGTCAAACTTTCTTCGTTATTGGGCAGGACTTTAAGGACATAGCCAGTAGTGCCTCTATGCAGCCCATCAGGTGTGGTAGTAGGTCGTAGAATGAAATATGATTTTAAAGTGAACTCATGTACTGTTCTGATGACTGTGCAATGCAATGCTACCCTGAAGGCGTTAGTTACTGCTTGCATTATTATGGTGCGGTGTCATAACCTCGCAAGTTGTGAAAGATTACAGGGCAGCTTCCATTGTCTTTGGATCAAACTTTTTTAGTTGGAAGTTTGCATTTACTGTGCGCTGCACCTCTAAACTTCCACTAATGGATCTTGGTCTCTTACTGTGGGGTTACACTCTGGGCGTTAGCTCTAAACCGCAAAATCCATCTAATGCCGTGGCTGAAGGCTTCTGTGTTTGTCTTCAGGCGCATTATGATTTCAGATAAGTTTAGATTATTAGAAAGGCGTTACGCACTTGCTGCTTTGCGTTTTAAGAATTGTTTCCCCCTTCTGCAGCATCCGGGTCTCCTCTATATAATTCTGGTTCTGAAGAAACGCCCTCCGACCTAACAATAATGAAGGCAAATGTCTGTGAGATAATCTGATGGATTTACTCAGTAAGACTGTTTTTCGAGTTTTTGTGGGTGTGGCCCTTCGTAAGGATCAATAAGCGACTCGAAGTTGCGGAAACTACGTATGGACTTGTTTGCTAGCCGTTTACAGTCTTAAAACTAACTTTAGATCTGGCGGTGGAGCGTAGTTAGTTCTGTCTTACCAGTTCTACCAGAACTTTTACATGTTTTATTGTTCCACTTGCGGCTTGCACAGATGGAATTCATGTTAATACATTTTTCTTGCAGAATTCTTGTAAGTTAGTGTTTTTTGAAGTATGCGCCAATAATTCTGTATTGTGCGTATCTATGTGTAATGGGGCAGCCTGATGGCGAAAGCATTGGGGTAAGTCCACATGACTTTTGGCTGGGTTCGCCTATGTTGGACTGTTCTTGGACACTTTAATTGGCGCCAATTTGTTTTCCTCAATCCCTTGTGTATACATTTAACAGTTAAAAAAAATTTTTTTGGGGGTTGTTTTGTTCTTCAACTGATCATATTTGATCTACACTAACAGGAAAGGATTTTCAATTGAAGTTAAGATCCTTGGGTGTATTGCCGTTTGTTACTTCCACTCTCTCTGCGTGGTCGGGACATGTTGCAGCCTTGCAAGAACGCACACATGAAACATTTGGTTGTCTGAATTTTTTTGTTTAAAACTGCTCTCTTTAAAACAACTCCGAGGTAGCGGATGTAGCCTTGCCTACATTCGGTGCCTACTTAGACTGTTTAATCTGATTCTAAGACTTCACCCTCTGGACCAACCAGAGCCTATCATTTTGGCTCTTCAGCGGCAGCATCAACTGTGTAAGCAGTGGGTCTGCCCAACGGGTGTTAAGTCATTTAAGAGAAAGAATAGTCTGCTGTTGAGTGAGACCAGACTTCTAGTTTTCTTCATTTTATTGTTATATAGTCGATTATAAACAGCTAACATACTTTACTGGCGGGTCTATTGTTAGTTTGCCTGAGAAACTGAGAAAGGAAATTGCATGTTACAACACTTGCCTGTACGTTTGTTGGGTCAATGACTTCTAAATCTTATCATTCAGTGCTCTTGATATACGCTCTCTCTCAGCATTCCTACAAACAATTCGTCTTGTCCGTCATATATCTTAGCCATGCTGTCTTTCTTTTCTAAGCCAAATATTTATTTTAAATTAAAAAAAAAAATAATTTATCAGATTCAATATCGACGGCCCTTTTGTGCTTGGGACTCATAAACTAAAGTAATAAACACTTTTGGTTGTTGTTAATGTGAGCTGTTTAGAACAGGGTTAATGGTCTCGTTTATACTTTTTTAAGCTATATTCCTTTTTTAATCTGCTCGGGCGTACTTGGGCGGTTGAGAAAAAACTTGTCCCGCCTTTCTTTGAAGATTCAAACTTTTGTCTTTTGTAGTTCATCAAAAATCAGCTGGTAAACGATTAAATTCTTCATCCGTGTTGTTTTGATTCAACTAGTGCTTTATTTTTTGTCAGTTTAAACGAGCTACGTTTAGCTGTTTATTAGTTGAACATCGCCCCCTGTGTGCTTTTGGAGTTTGATTTTTTAATTTTTTGCCGGGCCGCCACTTACAGCTAATGAGCATCAGGGCCGGAGCTTAGACAAACCTCCTAGGGGTTAAAGCTGCGGTTGGCGCCTATGCCCGTTGCTAAAAGACCAACACTACGTTCTGTGATAGGAGCGCTTATAGTCGATGTTCCAGTATTAACATATGTAACTGCATTAAGGCAGCAGAATACCTTCGTGTGGTTTTGCTGGATTTGAAGGTTCCTGCTCTAGTTTTGTGGCATTTTGTGTAATGTTTGTTAATCTGATGGTTTTTTACTTCTGGGGGGTTTCTATAACTGCAGAATTGCTGCCTATCTATCTCTTGCGGCGCAGTAGGACATGTGGATAATGTTTAACAGACATGCTTTTAGAAAATATAAAAATTATTTCGTATTGGTATATCTTGTAAGATGGTATTTCAATATTCAGCTGCGCATCATATATTAAAAACAAATGTAAATTAAGCGGTTTATCGGCTTCTTCTTCTTTATCAATTTGAATGGTTTATGACGTCTTCTCACGTTCTCCGCTTCCATGTAACTGATTATCCTCCGATGACCTTAGGTCATATCATAAACCGGATTTTTGTGTTTAATAATCATCAAGTCTTACATGTGAAGGTGGAGATCTTGGCACAAGGTCAACTGTTGGATTTTACACCTCCTCTGCCAAACAGTTTTCTTATTTCGTCAAAATGTTGATATGGTTAACGCCCGCTTGCATAGATTGGTTAGGACTGCCCTCAATCGAACATTGTACTTGCGGTATTTTTGGTTTAAATAACTTTTATAACTTCTCTTCCCTTGTATGGGTTTTCATCTTCACACAGAATTAAAATACTTTATGCGATCTTGCGCGGCACACTAAAACTAAATTTCCATATAGTGTCGGCCCTGCTTTTGGGTAATGTTGTATGATCAATCACTCTTTCGTAATATATTACTATTTTTGATGATATTGGTGCCAATAGCCTTGCTAAATTAGGGTTGCTAACAACGTCAAACCTCTAACGAGATGTCAGAAAATGCTTTGGGTACTTTGCTTCGGTGTCTGATGATTTGATAACCGTGTGTCTTCTTTAAAGTTAGTTTCATATGTCAATCTGTCTTTTAATGCTCCTGAAAGTATGGCGCATGCGCTTTTAACAACTCAAATATCTAAAGGAATGGATAAAAAGCGATTCAATCGCAAAATTTACGCCACTTACTTTTGCCGTCTTTAGTATCTGACGGACTATTCCTATGTTTTAGTGCTTCGTCATTTTCTTTCCTTGAATCGCAAAGTCAGCCTTTGTCAGTCCCGGTTAGCCATTAGATCAGAATAGGTTAAAAATATGTCTGCATTGTGTAAAGAATATATTTCTTGACCCCTTCATAGTTTATAGAAATTTTCTTAACGATTGACCGTCCCAGATTCTGTACAACTGTCTGTTGGGGTCTGTTGTTGAACCGAGCGCTATTTGAAAGTAGGACGCGCAGAGCCTGGGCACAATTCACGTCATTTGCTCCTAGGTCTGGAAATTTGACAGTAAGAATTTGATCTGCATCCAATAGTAGATGATTATTGGAACAGTATTAGTCCCTTATTTACTTCACGCCAAAGGGTTCTTTCAGATCTTCTAGCGGGTCACGAATCGAGCCAGTGCTTGTGACATTTTTTTTTTTATAAACTAAATAAAAAATTATTAATTATTATAACCTTGGAGCCCTTGGAAGGTGAAGAAGATTATGATGTTTTTGATCGTGGCGACGACATGAGTGAAATGATCCCTTTGACACAGCATCGCTCAACGCTTCAATGCGGCGTGAATTACAGAAAGTACGGTCGACAGCAGTTTACAAAAGTTTAGGCCAAGAACCTCCCGAATTTATAGACCCAAATGATTTTGATTTAGAAAGATGGTCATTTGTCTGTGAAACGGACCAAAGGGCAAATTAGTGCGGCTTAAAACTAAACGACCCATCAACGTTTTTAGCCTAGAGTACAATTATACATATGACTCAGTGTGTAAGATCAATTCGCTTGGTCTTGGTAGACCGAAATTAAGGGCGGTAGGCAAGTTTTACTTCAAACACACTGCAGGAACTCCCAACCGTAACCAATTACAAACATGGAACTTGAAGAATTAAATCAATCGGACAGCATGAAATAATTAAATGCATTAGAAGCAGAAACCAGTTTTTCAGAAGAAACAGCATTACAAGACTATACACGATCACAGCTACCATGCGAGAAATAGCAGCCCTTGATCTTGCTTGGAAGCTTCAATGGAGAATTAACAAACAATTTAGCAAATACTAGGTGAACTAGTTTGAGCATATAAAAAAGGAAAAAGAAAAAACTCGTTGAGGCTGACGAACTCCATCGTAGGCCTGTTATTAAAGAAAGAATAAGACCAAAGACTAAAAAACTCTTGAACAAGAAAGATTGGCAAGCTAGATGCGCTGACTACTAACCGAGGACCAATTACGAACTCAAGTGATAGAAGAACCGAGAAACTATCGAAAAAATTTTATAGGAAGACACGACACTAGCTGAAAGAATAAGAACACTCCGTTTAGAGGAGCACGGAGTCACATTAGCAAGCGTTATAACAGCCTGAGGGTTTTGCATATAAGTACATGGGTGTTGGCTATTTACAGGCGGCCGGTCTGGCCAAAGTTCTGTACCTCCGCCGCATCGCCTCCACCTGATAAATCATGGGTTATAAAAAAACAACTTGTTCATCTTGCGAGTTTATTAAAAAAATTAGCCGTAAAGCCGTAGACGCTTTACCTGGTATATTAGGCAGTATTGTAGCTGGCTTTGTCTACTGCAAAGCCAAGTAGTGGGCTTTATGGCCGGAGCACTTATGGACATTAGTTCTTGTAATAGTGGTTACTTTTAGTAAGATAAAGACCAGTAATCTTTGCAGTTAATCAAGAACAAGCGCTGTCTTTTTCATATTCATGGTCATCGGCGAACAGAGTCCGCAGGCTTTGCTGAGTCTTCAATGACTTTGGGGGTTTGGGAACTACGGGGATTGGATGATCTTAATCTGGGCGTTCGTTTATGTTTGTAATATTACTGGATCAGAATTTATTGTCGTTTTTCCCTAACCTTCTGTTCATTGCCTGCTATATGAATTTCTTTATTATAGTTTATTATTGTACCTATTCTGGAGTCTGGGGTCAGAAGCAGCATGTTAAATCCAGGCCAAAGCAAAGTTTATTTCTCGTTCTTGCGTATTGTAAAACCGATGTGGTACCTTTGAATCCTTGAAGCGTAAATCAACTGTAGAATGAATGGCGTCCTCCTAAATTTGCTAAGTATTGTTTTGTGCGTCAAAGCCAGTAAGAAGGATCAGTTATGCTCGATCTTTTGCCTGTGCTTGCGAACCTAGAAAACACAAAACGTAAAGTGCGAATAGTAGTCGTTTATTCGTTCTATTCCCGCTTAGTTAGGCCCTTAGTGTGTCAAGCTAAATGTTGTCATGCTGTTTTATGCTCTTGCTGTAGGGACCCTGGGGGCTCAACTGGTTGTGCAGTAAAGAAAGATTTGATTGGAAAGGCGATTGCAGTCTAGTGTATACTTTTGTGCGTGCCCCGAAAATAAAGGGTCGCCCTAGGACATGATTATGATCCAAATTTTGTCTAAAAGCCTTGCTCTTGATGTTTATATTGAATTTCGTTACAAATCCTTTCAAAAGCCTCATGTTATTCTGTTGATGAGTGGATATTAAACGGTTTGTCATTTGGTAATGGGCGCTTGCAGTTCAGTCCAAATACTGTCTGAAGGTGTAATAGAAATGAAATCTGTACACTGACCTCACCAAAGGATCATGGTGATTTAATTGATCAGCATACGACACTCCACACCCAGTTGATGCGCAAAACACAGCAAAGTTTAACTGGTTCTGATAAAACTGCATCGGATGACTAAACCACGCTTTCTTGGTGTGGTCGTTTTCAATAGGGGGTTAAGATAGCTCTTCAATGGAGTACTCACCTTTTTATGAAAAGAGGCAGTCTGGGTCACAGCAATGTCAAGAGTATCAGTTGCTATATTTTTAAGATTGTAGTGCGGCCCAACAGAATATTTTGCACCAGTATATTTGAATGCACTCATTTTTATTTCGGTTTAAAAATGTTTGTAACAATAACAACCCAAGACCGTCCTTCGTTTTTAGAACATGCTATTGATAACAAATGCGGGGCCAAAATGGTTGCGCTTCATGAAATATTTTACAAAGTCGTATGGTTTAATATAAGTGAATCCAGAAGAATAATAAGATTAAAAAAATTGACAAAACAGGGACCAAAATTAGCCAGTTAACAATAGCTGATGGTTATTACGGTTTTGCTCACTAAAAGAAGCAATGAGTAACTTTGACATTACTCTCAAACTTAACAATGCAAATCTGAAACAATGTTATTATTCAAGCCTGAAGAAGAAGCAGGTTACTATTTTGATAAAGAGCTAGCTAAAATGTTAGGCCTTACAGCTAACAATTATATATTTAGAGTTACACCAACCAAAACTACTTATGAGGGGGAAAGTCCGCTCGATCTTGCATTACATTCATTACTCTATGTTCATTTGGATGAGCTGAGCACTGATGAAAACTTATATGACGAAGGCCCTCAACTGTTTTAAGAGCTCTTCCATCAGGGAAAGCTGCATATTGCGATTATGAAATTATACAATTCCCTAATTTACAGTTTAAAGGATTAGTTTGTGGGAGGGTCGGATCATTTAATATAAAAATCAAGACAAAACAGGAAAGCCGTGAAATGCGATAACCTGCACATTGTTTTGGAAATAAAATAATAAGTTGTACTAAAAAAATGTCGCATGGGCCAGAAGAATCAGGAGTTACATTAGCGCCTGTAAGGTGTATAACTTTAGAATTAAAAGACCTTGCAGACGTTGCGGACTTTGAACAGACGGTGAGATAGGCGCTTTGTATGGTTTTGAGTACACTAAAGATGGTGATTATAAACGCAAAAGAGGTTGGCGACAGCAAAAAGTTTCCTAAACTAGACAACTGCGCAATCTAGAGGCAAAATAATGTTGGCCAGTATGAATATAAAATAGTTCGAAAACCTGACCTCAAATGGCATTTAGAACCATATTTAGAATGGGACATAAAATTTGAATTCATAAGCCCATTTACATATTTTAGCCGTCAAAAAGTTTCAGAAAAGCATTCAACTCTGGCCCTTTACATGTAAGTCTTATACCGGACGACAATAGTCGGAAAGAAATTGAAATAACGCCGTATGGGAAAAAGCAGTACATCCTCCACAGAAAAGAAACAGTTGTAAAAAAAGCTTCTACAAAATTACAGTTCTTTCCAAGCAGAAAATTAGGAGCCACGTTCACAATGATATTTGAAATTTCTGTCTTTAAAGATGTGGAGAGGGATGGAGTTTGGGGCGTTAGTGACGACCTTATAAAAGGAATTAATATTAGCTGGCAAAACTTAGACGTTAAACGCCTTAACGTTACCATCGTCGTTCTTCACAATGGCGAGGATATTAAGATCATAACAACAAGCAACAAAATCAATGTTGACTTAAATAGAAACATCTTACAGAACTGAATTGGATTAATCTTACACATTTAGGCCTTATAGGGTTTTATTATACTGAACAAGTTTTGACAGAGAGTATGATAAAAATAATAACTGGATTAGATTAAGTTCTGTTATAAAACTATGGAGCAGTTAAACTTTATGGCAAAAACTCCTCATTGCTCATTGATTTGTGGGCAGACTGGTGTGGAAAAACAATATTTATCCTCGACCTATTACAAACAGTTTATCGCTATAATTTTAATCATATTGTGATTTTCTGCCCAACACTTAAATGGAACAAAGCATATCATGATAGAAGGTTTATATGGGCAGATGATGACATATATTTAGTTAATCCTAGCAATAAACTGAGTGAGTGTTTAGAACAGTTTTATAGACTGTTTGAAGGAACGCAGACACTATTTATTATAGATGACTGTTCGGCAGAAAGAGACATAGTTAAAAAGAGAAACACTTTGTCAAAACTAGCTTCAGCGGAAGACATGCTGGGATAAGTGTGTGGATTTTATGCCAGAAATATAACTCGGTTTTAAAAGACTTTAGAGAACAGTTAAAGACTGTAGTTTTATTTCACATGAAAGACAGAGACTCATTTGAAGAATGTTTGCGCGAAAATGATGTTATTGAAAATGATCAGGAAAAACATAGGATTAAACAAAAACTGAAATCTGAAAAGTTTAGTAAATTAGTATTGAAAACGGATAACCCTACACAGTATGTTTGTTTGTAGATAATCGTTATTTTTTGGTTATTGAAGTCTTACTTGTCAGAGAACAGTAATATGCTGATTCTAGGTCACTTTCGCCCAAAAACTGGTTGAGGGTGAAAGTGGGGTAGAACAGACATTTATCTGTTCTCTCGAGGTGAAGTCGGAGTGTCGTCGTGTATCTGCAAGTCAGTACGTATTGAGGCGTTATCCGCGAAGGTTGGGTTGGCCTCGTGCTCAACTTTGTTTCTGCCGTTGGGGTAGGGGTTCTGGGTATGCCCTCGACTGACTTCTGAAGGTTTGGCTACTCGAGTTTAGACTGTCAGTGTTTCGGTGTTCAGTGGCGGGTTCTGCATCTACCAGGGCGTTGGCTGTCTGGCAGTGTCCCGGCGACTGAGGGTGTCATCCAGTGTGTGTCGTTCCTGTTTTGACCAAGGTGAGCGTGTAAAGTAGCGGAAATTCTGGAGGGCTGTATAGTTGGTTGTTTGCAGATATCATAATTTCATAAACGTTTGTATTTCAGTCCCCAGAACTGGAGGATTTTCAATTTATTTTTATTCGAAAAGTTTCTTTCTTTGTGAGTTAACCTAAGATGAGAAGGAGGAAATTTAAATGCGCGGAAGTTTGAAGAGAAGAAAAGAGATGTAACTTGAACTTAAAGTCGAGGAAAACCGTACATGTGGGAATGAAATAATGTGCGTTTCTATTCTATATTGTTGCAGATAGGTGGATTTGTTACAGTGGTATTGATGTGCTAAGACATATGTTGTGCTTGGTAGTGGTCGCTGGTGTACAGAAATATTTTCAAGTTTGGTAAAGATTGGTTATTTTCTGAGAGTGTAGGTTGGTGTCGGAGGACTGGAACTTTTAATATTAAAAGAGGAGACTGTCGCAGGGTGCGTGGCAGGTACAGAGGTCAGACTGCATGCGCTGTGTCTGGGCGTGCGTGAGGTTTATCGATCGATAGGTGACGGGTGGTAGTACCTCGGATAGACAGGTCTTGTAGAGGTTCACTTTTGGTGTTTGAGCTTGGAACCAAACCGGATTGGATGGGCAGAAAGGTAAGTTAGGGATTATTACATTAATAAAAGATTTTTTTTTCTAATTATTATTACAGATTTGCAGGTGAATTAATGATTATGTTAAATACAATAGTAGTATAAGTTAGATTACCTAGTACATGTTATCACAATTGAAAAAAAAGAGAGAAATAGCAGATGATAATAAAAAAGGTGTTTCAGATACTTAGGAATTGTGCCTCAGAAGTCTACTCTTGGTGTATATAAATGTATGTGGTTCTTGTTTTAGTCGACGGGGTGCGCCAGTATTCAAAACGTTTTCCTCAGCATTGTGGTGTCGGTAGGCAATGTTTAGGACAATGTATAGCAGCGCTCGGAAATCCTTATCGAGCTTACGTATTTGGTTATTGTCCTACACTTGATAATTGCTGTTAACGTTTGCGGGATTATGTTTGTGCCTGCCAAGAAAATTAGGGTACTTGGGTTCAATTCTATTATTTATTTAGTTATTATTATTATTTTTTTGCTTGAGATGTGTTTGATGATTCTGTTAAGCATGTTACTAGGTAATAGATCCTGAATTGTGACCGGTCGGATTGTTCGTTGGAGTGAATATGATTTATGATCCTACTGAATCATTGTGTCTTGGAGACCTCGATGGGAACTGAAGTCATGGGAATATAACTCAGACAGTATAATCACTGTTATGAAGGAACGGTTACAATTATGTTCGTGGCCGTTGGTGGAAATGGAAAGTCAATGAAGCTGGTTTAAATGTGTGATGGAAAATTTCTGGTGAGAGAGAATTTTGATGT
>CM031623.1:42230439-42235439 GCA_018398815.1 Conus ventricosus
ATGAAGTTGCTAGGATTTTGAAGAATTCTTTCCCTATGTTTGTTTTGAGTTTCCCGTCGTATGGGGGGTTATACCATATGATTTTTCTTTTCCTATTTTTCTTGCTTTTATTTGTGTTGTTGTCCGGGTTGTATTGTAGTTTGTAATTGTATCCACTTGTTTGTAGTGCCTCCTGGTATTCCACTGCTGCATTGTTGAACACTCTCTCATTGCATGACAGGTTTGATAGTCTCTTGTTTATGCCATGGGGTATGGTCTTTAATACAGATGGTGGATGGTTACTTTTGGTGTGTACATAAAGAGGTGTATCGTTGGGTTTCTTGTATGGTTTATATATATGGTTGTTGAGATCCAGTGTTATGTCTAAGTAGTTCACTACCTTTTTGTTTGCTTCAATGGTGATCTTTAAGTTGTGGTTTTGGAAGATTTTGCATAGTTCTTTCTTCTTGTTTTCGATGGTTCTTGGGTTGTTTGTTAGTGCAGCAAGGCCATCGTCTCTGTACAGTCCGACTTGTTTTCCGAGTTTTTTCTTGATGTTGGACAGCATGAATAGTCCGACCAGTTCACATGTTTCTGCACCATCATATGAACCCATGGTTACGTCGAATGTTGAGTTTCTGTTGGTTTTCCTGATCCAGGTTTCATTTCTGCTGTGTAGTAATGTTTTCTTGGTGTGGAGAATGATTTCCATTTCTGACCCTGTTATGTCTGTGTGATTACTGGCAAACTTCAGGGCTTTGGAGAGTAGTTCCTCATCTATGGATGGGTAAAAGTCTACTATGTCAAATGTGATAAATACTGTATTACTTTGTTTATTGAGTTTTTTGAACCATTGGATAACTTCGTATGTGTTCTTCCAGAGGTTGTAATCAGAGTTTGATTTTATGTCCTTTGTTATTTTTTCCAGAATTTTCTTGCTTATTTTGCCTAATTCAGATTTCGATGGGTTTATTAGTCTGCATGTTGGATTGTTATGAAAGTTGGGTTTGTGGTCTTTGAGTGTTATGAAAGTTTCTTTTGTTGCTGTCGCTTGTATCCTGTCACTTAGGTCTATGCGCTCTGCAAGTTCTTTATCTTTAGTGCGGATACTGTCATGTATATTTTTGTCAGCTTTTTTGTAGTTTTTCTGGATGTTTTTGTCAAGGAGTTGAGAATATTCCTTTGGTTCCATTTTGTAGTAATTGCTAGTTTTGTCAGCCTTCACAAATATTTTTTTGTCATTTTGTACTTGTTTTATTTGTTTTTTTAATGTTGTTTGGAAATCGTTGTTAGATTTTTTGAATTCAATATTGGTTATCATTCTTTTCATTTGATCTTCAAAGGGTTTCATATCGTCTATGACTGGTGGTGATCGCCATGATTTGAAATCGTAGGTGTTTTTGTCCTCTTTTTTTTGCATTCGGGTTCAGGAAAAAGAATGCTTTCCATCTCATATTGCGTACGAACTTTTCGGTTTGTTCTATTAATCTTTTTAAGTAGAATTGTGGGTTAGAGAACGGTATGTTTTTTGTTGACTGCCTAAAATTGATTTCCTCCATTTTAAAATCTTTCGGGCCACAGTGCTCAACGTGAGGAGCAATCAAGATGAATATAACCAAAGAGCCTAAAATGATTTTAAAAGTGCTCGACCCTTTGGGGAGCAACATTTGTCAATGATGTTAAAAAGGAAGGTTAAAACTCAAGGTTAAAACTCGACAAATTTGTTTCTAGCGGCGTTGCGCTGTCATCAGGATGGTTTTTGTTTGCCCACCGCCGATGTTTGTAGCGTGTGGGCTCACGTTTGCGGTTGTTTGCACGTGCGGGTTGGCTGCACGTGTTTTTTTGGGCTTTCAGGTTTTTGTTTTGGATGTGTTCACTAACAACGATTTCCATTTATGTCTGCAGTTGTTTATGTCGGCGGTGGGCAAACAAAAACCATCCTGATGACAGCGCAACGCCGCTAGAAACAAATTTGTCGAGTTTTAACCTTGAGTTTTAACCTTCCTTTTTAACATCATTGACAAATGTTGCTCCCCAAGGGGTCGAGCACTTTTAAAATCATGTTAGGCTCTTTGGTTATATTCATATATATATATATATATCTATATATATATATATATATATATATATATATATATATATATATATATATATATATATATATATATATATATGTATGTATGTATGTGTGTGTGTGTGTGTGTGTGTGTGTGTGTGTGTGCGTGCGTGCGTGCGTGCGTGCGTGCGTGCGTGCGTGAGTGCGTGTGTGTGTGCTTGTGCGTGTGTGTGCGTTTGCGTGTGCGTGTGCGTGTGTGTGTGTGTGTGTGTGTGCGTGTGTGTGTGTGTGTGTGTGTGTGTGTGTGTGTGTGTGTGTGTGTAACCGCATTTTTTCTCCTTTTTTGTTGTTGTTGGTACTTGTTTGCGCGCACGTGTGTGTGTATGTGTGTGTGTGTGTGTGTGTGTGTGTGTGTGTGTGTGTGCGTGCGTGCGTGCGTGCGTGCGTGCGTGCGTGCGTGCGTGCGTGCGTGTGTGTGTGTGTGTGTGTGTGTGTGTGTGTGTGTGTGTGTGTGTGTGTGTGTGGTTGTTGTTCTTGTTCTTGTTCTTGTTGTTTCTTCAGTTTATTTTCTTCCACTAAAAGTGTTATCAGACACGTCTCTCTCTCTCTCTCTCTCTCTCTCTCTCTCTCTCTCTCTCCTCTCTCTCTCTCTCTCTCTCTCCTCTCTCTCTCTCCTCTCTCTCTCTCTCTCTGTGTGTGTGTGTGTGTGTGTGTGTGTGTGTGTGTGTGTGTGTGTGTGTGTGTGTGTTGTTGTTGTTGTTGTTGTTGCCGCAGATTCAGTCGACACCAGTAAAACTGGAAGACGGTCAGTGGAACTGCTCAGTGCCTTATTGGCCCCACTTCCAGCCCCACCTGGCCTGTAACCTTAGAGTACAGTGCTCTGGGGGAGAAGATGAAGAACACTGTTGGCACCAGACCTGTGGCCCCGACGGCTTCAAGGTGGACGACCACTGCTATGTACTAGTCAGACCAACCGCACAACTCGCTCACACCGAGGCCAGGGAAGTCTGCAGAAGGATGGAGGGTCATTTGGCGATGTTCACGTCCTTGGAGAAAATGGAGGCACTGAAGGAAATGGTGTGGGGTCGCAGTCGCAAGTTTGATTTCTATGTGGGACTGAGCACTGTTCCGTTCAGTGCTCCAGTACTGTACGTTACTTAATACATAGCATCTAGCATGCAATTATTTACCTAACAAGTCAAACGTTATAGCTTGAATAATTAAGATGCATCGTTACAAAGTTTTTTGTCAAGTAATCGAATGGTCCATTCATACATTAACTTCACATGACAGATCATGGGATGCACACTTTTATTGAACACAAAACCTTTTAGTCTGCTGCCATCTCTATCATATAAGAAGTGATGAACAGTGGGCTAACACCCTAATGCGTTTGAGCTTACCTTGTTGTAACGTTCCGGCAAGATATTTCTGTCGTTTAGGAGAACGTTCTGTGTTTATAAGTACATCTGCAATAATGAAACTTAGCAACAAAAGGTCTAGAAGACTAATATATATATATATATATATATATATATATATATATATATATATATATATATATATATATATATATATATATATATATATATATATATATATATATCCTGATGGCAGCGCAACGCGATCGGAACAAATTTGTAGATTCTGTTTTAAAAAACCTATTTTAACAAATGTTGCTCCCCAAGGGGTCGAGCACTATCAAAATCATTTTGGGTATTTTAACTACATTAATCTATATATATATATATATATATATATATATATATATATATATATATATATATATATATATATATATATATATTCAATATTCAGTTAGTAATATTCAATAGATTAAACATGTATGAATGTTTAAAGGAGATGAAGGAACTGGTTATGAATAGTTATAAGTGATATTGCTTTACTTATTCATTAATTTTTATTTTGGTCAAAAACGAAACCACAAGAGCCAGTCTCCTTTCTGTTTTGGGCAGTCTTTTAGGAACTGGCTAAACGTAGACTTTGACCGTCTTATCTTCTGAGCTACATCATTGTTATTATCCCCCCCCCCCCCCCCCTCCCGCCAAACATTCTGACTCCCCCTCCGTAGCCATGTCCAGTGTTGTCTTACTGCAGCCCAAGCACCCCATTCACAGGGAGCAGTCAGGAGCGAGCTGTCAAGAGGCACCCCACCAAAGGGCATTCTGTACTGCTACTGCTGCTTTGGTGCTGTTCAGTCGTGCCTGTTCTGATCCAACAAACGCAGCTCAGCACCTGCTAAGCCCGGTATTGAAGATCGTAATCGCTAAGTCGTGCAGCCAACATGAATGAGCGTGTCCCTTCGGAAGACGCCACCACGTCATCCAACCGTACTCCATCCAACCATAGTCCATCCAACCATGGTCCATTCAACCATAGTCCATCCAACCATAGTCCATTCAACCATAGTCCATCCAACCATACTCCATTCAACCATAGTCCATCCAACCACAGTCCATCCAACCATAGTCCATCCAACCATAATCCATCCAACCATAGTCCCAGTGAGCTTACCAATTTTGCCGACCTCGACATGGACTCACCAAGAACACAAACATGGACAGAAGATCGAAACTGAGGTCACCATGAGCGCTGGCATGAAGAGCCACAGAACTGTTCACACTTGTTTTTCCATTCATTTTAAATGTGATTAATAGCGAACCGCCAAGAAACGTAGACAAACGAATCACAAGACAAGACACGACGCGTTTTGGACCTTTTAGGTCTTCTTCATGCAAGATAGAAAACACTCCGGACAACGAAAGTGAACCAGCAATCAGTTATCTTCATTCACTTCAGCGCAAGATGGGCGTTGAATGAGTGTTTTGTCTTGTGATTCGTCCGTCTACGTTTTCTTGGCGGTTCGCTATTAATTACATTTAAAGTTTGTTTAGATTTCCGCCTGCAGTCGCCTCACTTTGCAACGTTTTTCCATGCTGATCGA
>CM031623.1:42245439-42255439 GCA_018398815.1 Conus ventricosus
GCTTCCCTGTATATCTTTCTGTCCCTCTGTCTCTGTCTGTCTCTCTGTCTGTATTTGTGTCTCTTCCTCGGCCTTCTTCTCTCTCCGCTTCCCTGTATATCTTTCTGTCCCTCTGTCTCTGTCTGTCTCTCTGTCTGTATTTGTGTCTCTTCCTCGGCCTTCTTCTCTCTCCGCTTCCCTGTATATCTTTCTGTCCCTCTGTCTCTGTCTGTCTCTCTGTCTGTATTTGTGTCTCTTCCTCGGCCTTCTTCTCTCTCCGCTTCCCTGTATATCTTTCTGTCCCTTTGTCTCTGTCTGTCTCTCTGTCTGTATTTGTGTCTCTTCCTCGGCCTTCTTCTCTCTCCGCTTCCCTGTATATCTTTCTGTCCCTCTGTCTCTGTCTGTCTCTCTGTCTGTATTTGTGTCTCTTCCTCGGCCTTCTTCTCTCTCCGCTTCCCTGTATATCTTTCTGTCCCTCTGTCTCTGTCTGTCTCTCTGTCTGTATTTGTGTCTCTTCCTCGGCCTTCTTCTCTCTCCGCTTCCCTGTATATCTTTCTGTCCCTCTGTCTCTGTCTGTCTCTCTGTCTGTATTTGTGTCTCTTCCTCGGCTTCTTCTCTCTCCGCTTCCCTGTATATCTTTCTGTCCCTTTGTCTCTGTCTGTCTCTCTGTCTGTATTTGTGTCTCTTCCTCGGCCTTCTTCTCTCTCCGCTTCCCTGTATATCTTTCTGTCCCTCTGTCTCTGTCTGTCTCTCTGTCTGTATTTGTGTCTCTTCCTCGGCCTTCTTCTCTCTCCGCTTCCCTGTATATCTTTCTGTCCCTCTGTCTCTGTCTGTCTCTCTGTCTGTATTTGTGTCTCTTCCTCGGCCTTCTTCTCTCTCCGCTTCCCTGTATATCTTTCTGTCCCTCTGTCTCTGTCTGTCTCTCTGTCTGTATTTGTGTCTCTTCCTCGGCCTTCTTCTCTCTCCGCTTCCCTGTATATCTTTCTGTCCCTCTGTCTCTGTCTGTCTGTCGGTCTGTCTGTGTCTCTTCCTTAGCCTCCTTCTCTCAGTCTGTCTGTCTGTCTTTCTCTGTGTTTGTGTCTCTTCCTTAGCCTCCTTCTTTCTCTGTCTGTCTGTCTGTCTGTCTGTCTGTCTGTCTGTCTCTCTCTCTCTCTCTCTCTCTCTCTCTCTCTCTCTCTCTCTCTCTCTGTCTCTCTCTCTCTCTCTCTCTCTTCTCTCTCTCTCTCTCTCTCTCTCTCTCTGTCTGTCTGTTTTCCTATGTATCTATTGTCCCTCTGTCTCTCTCTGTCTGCCTGTCTGTCTGTCCGTCTATCTCTGTATTTGTGTCTCTTCCTTAGCTCCTTCTCTCTCTCTCTCTCTCTCTCTCTCTCTCTTCTCTCTCTCTCTCTCTCTCTCTCCTCTCTCTCTCTCTCTCTCTCCCTCTCTGTTTTCCTATGTATCTTTCTGTCCCTCCGACTTTGTCTCTGTCTTTCTGTCTCTCTGTCTCTGTCTATCTGTCTGTCTCTGTATTTATGTCTCTCCATAGCCTCCTTCTCTCTCTGTTTCCCTATGTATCTTTCTGTCCCTCTGTCTCCATCTGTCTGTCTGTCTGTCTCTTCTCTGTATTAATTTGTGTCTCTCCCTTAGCTCCTTCTCTCTCTGTCTCTCTGCACGTGTCTCTTTCTGTCGAGTTTTGTCTGTCTGTCTGTCTGTCTGTCTGTCTGTCTGTCTGTCTTTCTGTCTGTCTGTCTGTCCTTCAGTCTGTCTCGAAATTTGCAGCCCTTTGAATGTGGAACAGACCATATGACGTCAAGCAGCCTCGACTGGTTTTCAAGGAAGCTGGAACTGCAGTACATTCCGGGGATGTTTTACATTTTTTAGTTTCGCGGCCTCGTCATAGATTCACAGCAATTGTTCGGCATTGCATACACAGTTTTGTTTCTTTGTTTGTTTTAATAAAAGATAAGACAATGATCGTGGGGAAAAAGATAGCACGCGCAAGGGACAAAACGGACGAATTTTGACGGAGATGAAAAAATGATAACCTCAAACGACAAAGGATCTCCCTAGCGTCTACTTGTCAGGGGAGACAATTTACGTTTTGACGATAGCAAATAATGATAAATAATTTGGCTTCTACTCTAAACTTTGAAATCGATCAGACTTTTACTACGCAACAGACGATAAATAAACGTTCTGCATGGAAACGTATGTTGTGTTAGTGCAATAAAAGTAGAAGTGAAATTTAAAGATGCATAAATAAAATCCAAAATTATATCATAGCACTTTTTAAATGTTAGAATCAAATCAGCAGGATGTGCTTTGGCTTCAAATATCCAAATACAATGGAGAAAATGTGAACACCGGCGACAACGATTGCCTTGTTACTGTGTTCGCGCATGTTGACGTTTCGTTATCACTGTGTTTGTTACCACCATGCAAAAATAGCACTGGGTGCTATTGCATATGTGCTGGGCACCACTACTGCTATTGGTCTGTATGACAACGGTCATTATACTACTTTCAAACACACTGTGTGTCGATAGCACTACTTGGGTGGATTCATGACGAATCATTGCTAGCAGCCAGTCATCATTTTCTTTATTACATTGTTTCTACATCCTGACTTTTAACTAATCAGCAACAACATAAAGGTTAACAGTCCATCAAATGTCACTTTTAACAGGTACTCTCTTTGCTTGTCGACCAATGTAAGGTGGTGACCTGTGAGTTATAGGTGATATCTAGAAAATACATGTGTCAAACATTGACATGTCTGTTTTGTATTGTGTGTTATATATGCATCACGTCGTATCCTGATCTCTCTGAATACTTCTATAATTTAGCACAAAATTGTGGTTGGAAAGATGGCAGTCTGTTTCAGGCTCTTTTGCTCAAGGCTCGACACAGTTGTTTCATCCCCTTTTCCCAAGCCTCATCATAAACATTAACGTCATCGGTTACAATTTATGTTTCATTGCATTATAAAATTGTTTTTCGGCGCTGCTAATATTCATGTATACCCATTTGACATAATACAACTAAAAAGGAAGAATATTCATGTGGCTTGACTAGTGTAGCGGGCGTCCCCAATAATTGTGAGGATTACTCCGTAAAATGGACAAGGGTGGTCATTAGGTGAAAGTGACCACTGAGAGATAGTTTAATAAGGACTGGTAAGGTGCTTGTCGTGTGTTTTGAACGCTGAGTATGCACTCACTAGGAGGAGGGAGGAAAGAATTAGTTTCAGCCCAGCAGATGGCCTAGAGACACGAACCTGTAAGGACGTTGGTCAAGGGGTCCTCACCACTGACCAGTCATTACCAGGTGAGCCATAGATAGTTGGGGAAAGGTACAAGGGAAAACCTTAAGGAAAGAGAAAGAAAGAATTCATATGTTGAATTGGGAAGCAGGTTACTTACACGAACCTTATTCGTGTTTCACCCCTTCACCCTTCACCCCGTCAGCTATTTCTCCTCTGATGCTGCGACGGCATCTGTTTCTCAATTGCTGAGATGGGTGTTTAATGATAACCATGGTGTGGGGAACACACTGATAGTTCAGCTCCAGCAATTGAAGACCCCGGGTAGAGGAGTCAGATCTCATCGTTTCCCCAGTGACTGGAGAGTTCAAGGGGCAGGCACTTTTTCTGATGCGGACAGGGCATCATGACAGTATGGGGCGAGTGCTTTCTCTGGTGCAGGTATGACATCATGAATGCACGAATGATTTATTCTCCTGGTCTGGATCTTGGGCCAATGTTGTGTAAAAGGTCATGTTTTTATATTCTTGAAGGATATGTGTATTCTTTCTCTGGCAAGAAGGAGGAATCTAGAAAGAATATATTGATATCAATTCGTAACTTGATTTATCTCTCAGTGTGAAGAGAGAGAGGGAAACATGTACAGAATTTGTTTGATAAATACGGGAGAATGATGAACGTTGTCTGAATTGTTCCATTCATTTAGTAAAGTGTTTACCGGAGGAGAGGGGGAGAAAAAAAAACATTCTGCAGTGCGCCTTTAGGTTGACTGGAGGGATTGTGTGTGCGTATGGAGTAAATGCTGTCAGGAATGCGTGTGTGCAAGAGTGACAGTGTGACAGTGGGTACCCCGACGTAGCTAAAATTGCTTTTTGTTCCCCCTTGGGAAAAAATAACAAAGATTTCTATTTGTGCCCTCGGGGGCCTGGGAAAAGAGGGAGATATAATTTCAGTTGGAAAAAAAAGGATTTTGATTTGTACCCTCAAGGGTTTGAGGGAAGGAAAAAAAAAAAGAAATTAGACTAACCATTTATTGCGTATAATGTTTGCATTTGTTTTCTTTTTTATTTCTATGTGTATTTTGGGTGTTTGAGATTTCTTCTGGTTCTCTACTCCGTTATGTTTTTTTTTTTTTTTCAGGATTTCTTGATGACTTGAATTATCTCTCAGAGAGAGAGAGAGAGAGAGAGAGAGAGAGAGAGAGAGAGAGAGAGAGAGAGAGAGAGAGAGAGAGAGAAACATGTATAGAATTTGTTTGATAACTACTCGAGTGTGATGTTGGAAGTCTTCAATTCATTTAGTAAAGTGCTTTCCCTGGAGGAGAGGGGGAGAAGAAAAAACATTCTGAAGTGCGCCTTTTGGTTGACTGGAGGGATCGCGTGTGCGTATGGAGTAAATGCTGTCATGAATGCTTGTGTGCAAGAGTGACAGTAACAGGGAGAATGACTCTGGGGCTGTGTTCACGGAGAATGATTCTGGGGCTGTCTTTAGGGAGAATGACTCTGGGGCTGTGTTTAGGGAGAATGACTCTGGGGCTGTGTTTCGGGAGAATGATTCTGGGGCTGTGTTTAGGGAGAATGACTCTGGGGCTGTGTTCACAGAGAATGACTCTGGGGCTGTGTTTAGGGAGAATGACTCTGGGGCTGTGTTCACAGAGAATGACTCTGGGGCTGTGTTTAGGGAGAATGATTCTGGGGCTGTGTTTAGGGAGAATGATTCTGGGGCTGCGTTTAGGGAGAGCGACTTTCGGGGTTTCTTTCAGGGAGAGTGACTGTGGGGCTGTGGTCAGGGAGAGTGTCTTTAGGGCTGTGTTCAGGGATAGTGACGTTTCGGACTGTTTTTAGGGAGAGTGACGTTTGGGGCTGTGTTCAGGGAGTGACTTTCGGGCTGCGTTCAGGGAGAGTGACTCTGGGGCTGCATTCAGGGAGAGTGACCCTGGGGCTGTGTTCAGGGAGAGTGACGTTTGGGGCTGTGTTCAGGGAGTGCCTTTTGGGGCTGCGTTCAGGGAGAGTGACTCTGGGGCTGTGTTCAGGGAGAGTGACGTTTGTGGCTGTGTTCAGGGAGAGTGACCCTGGGGCTGTGTTCAGGGAGAGTGACGTTTGTGGCTGTGTTCAGGGAGAGTGACCCTTGGGCTTCAGTCAACGTTCAGTCCACTGAGGTGTCCAGAAACAAGAGTTCGATTCATCTTGGTGTAACGTTCTGAGGGGGTCCGCCAGTTCTGCTCTGTGATGTCATTGCCAGACTAGTGTTTCAAAACCTTTCCTGTTGATGGTGTGTAAATTGTCGCCTATCTTAGTCTCATGGTAGGCGTGCTGGTGTTGTATGAAAGATTGACACATACATACATACATACATACATAAATACATGCATGCATACATATGGCGCAACAGAATAACATTCTCGTTATTCTCCCTCTCTCTCTCTCTCCTCTCTCTCTCTCTCTCTCTCTCTCTCTCTCTCTCTCTCTCTCTCTCTCTCTCTCTCTCTCTCTCTCTCTCTTTCTCTCTCTCTCTCTCTCTCTCTCTCTCTCTCTCTCTCTCTCTCTCTCTCTCTCTCTCCCTCTCTCTCTGTCTCACTCTGTCTTACACACACACACACACACACACACACACACACACACACACACACGCACACGCACACGCACACACAGAGAGAATTTTTAAAAACCTCATAGATACAAATCTTAAATTCGTTTGCGAACCGCCAAGAAAAACGTAGAAAAACGAGTCACAAGACAAAACACGACGCGTTTCGACCTCTTAGGTCTTTTTCAGGCAAGACACAAACAAATAGGACAATGAAATTGAATGAGTTTTGTCACTTAGCTTTGATCTCTTCAGTGCAATTAGGCGTTGGATGAAAATGACGCTGTTAGAAGGGAGATCATGTGTGAGTCAAGGTAGTAATGATGATGATAATTATATTACTGATAGGAATACTAATACAGTAGAAACCGCCTTTATGGCGGTCGGATATAAGGCGGATACCGCTTATAAGGCGGGTGACCTCCAAGTACGGAATGCGTCCCTTCTTTATAAGACTAAAATTACGGGGCAGTATAAGGCGGTGCCGCCGCTGACCATATACCGTTTATAAGGCGGGCCTTCTCACCAAGCTAATCAGCCCCGCGGGAGGGTGAGTAGGGTTCATTGTTTGTTGGCTGCAGTTGAGCGTTGTCTCACTCTCTCACCACGCTCAAAGCCTTTGTCTGCCTTCAGTCAGCGCTTGTCTCACACGCTCACTCGCAGTCAGTTGATGAAGAGAAAAGAGAGAGAGAGACGCCCGTCACTGCCTGCGGCAGTCAGTTGATGATCATGGATACGGCAAAGAAATCAAGACAATGTCTGTCAATGTCTGAAAAAGTCAAGCTGCTTGACAGACTGAAGGCGGGAGAACCAAGACAAAAACTTGTCCAAGAGACTGGAATTGGACTGCGAACCATTGAGCGCATGGTTGCATCTGAAGCAGACATCCGAATGAACGCGGCAGCAACTTCTTCCCCCCAATCAGTCAAACGCAAAAGGACTGGCAAACACGATGAAGTTGACACTGCTTTGGGGGCTTGGTTTACGTCTGTCCGAAATAAAAAAACAGATCGTAACCGGGCCTATGCTCATGCAGAAATCGAAGGATTTTGCCGAACAATTAGGCTCTGATTTCTCACCAAGTGTTGGGTGGCTTGGTCGGTGGAAAACAAGAATGGGCGTCAAGTTCAAGAGGGCGCATGGAGAGAAGAATGCGGCCGATGCCCCCGCTGCGGAACAATGGTTAACTGACAGAATGCCGGAGATTCTTGAGACTTTCATATGTAAGGCGGAACCGCTTTTAAGGCGGCTGAATCGGCGGGACAAACGCCCGCCTTATATCCGGTTTCTACTGTAAAGGTAAAAAAACAAATTTTTAAATAAATGGTTTACTACTACTTTTGGTGATAATAAGGCAATAGCAGTTGTAGTATGGGAGAAGGGAGTGGGTTAGAAGATTCTTAACAGCATGGTTGCCGTTGCAACAGTCTTAGTGGCGATGGCGATGCTCATGGTGGTAAGGTCGATACTAACAAGAGTATTACTGATGATACTGCTGACAACTATTGTGAAGGTAAAGGTAATAAAAGCATGATACAGAAATATGTTTAGAAAATACATTGTTTATGATAATCATATAAATACATTTTAAAAAAATGAAACATAAATTGTAAAAAAAAAAATAAATAAACAAAATAAAACAAAAAGAAAAAAGAAATCGAAAGTAAAAAATAAAAATAAAAAGATAGAAATAAAATGATAAGGGTTTTTCAAGAACGAATGCAAACATTGTAATACATTATTATCGAGAAGGCACGCAATGACTAGTAACAGCGCAAAAATGCACACTGTGCCCTTTGTTTAGCATACTGTGATACTACCATTTTAGAATCCAGTGGATAAGAAATCAGCACCTTCCCATAACGAGTAAAAAAAAAAATAATTGAAGAGAAGATAACCTTAACAATGAGAATCACAAAAAGGCGTGTCTGCGTTTCCAGGTGCATCATCAAAACAAAACGTGTTTGTATTCTTTCTCAGTGCTGAAGTATGCACTCTTTCATGGCAACGTTGAGGTCTCAGTTATTTTCAGTTGTGTAATATAAACTGCAGCAATCATTTCTGTTCAGTTTGTTAATAAGACAAAGCAGAGCTCTCCACTTCTGGAATCTTAGAGTCTGTGCTGTCAGTCACAACTGGCTTATAACAGAACTTACTGACAGTGGCTACACTGGTTTATATTGCCATTTCAAAAACATGAATTATTGATGTACCTCTATGTAACAAAGCTGAAGAAGTCGCACATGTCAAGCTCAGTGGTAAAGAATGGAAGACCTGCATCTATCGACACACGTTTCAGGCGCTAGATATGGGATCCTTTCCACTTGATCTAATCACCTTTCAAAGTTCTCATTCAGACAACTGCTTTTTGTGTTTCAATTCAAAGGAGGTTACTTTAATCCCTGTTACCTTTTCTGGTGATTGTAAGATAGTCGTTTAATATGAAACTAAACTAAAACATAAATATTTTTCTCATTGGGCTAGTTTTGTGTACTGACGTGGTTTTTTTAATCTCTTGTGGACCTAAAAGCTTACAGCGGTTTAAATATTTCCCAGCCATTCTTCCATGGTTTGTCCCTGCAGATGAATGGCATCAATAAAACAAGCAGAATTAAATAACGAGCTTTCAGATGACCATTCAGAGGTTCCACCATCTTGAGGACATGTCTAAGGCAGCTTGCAGAACAAATGTGCTTTGGCTGATGGAGACATGCAACTGGCTCTCCATGAATGATGATGATGATGATGATGATGATTGATGATGATGATGATGATGATGATGATGATGATGACGATGATGATGATGATGATGATGATGATGATGATGATGATGATGATGATGATGATAGCAATCATCATCATGATCTTCATCATCATCATCATCATCATCATCATCATCATCATCATCATCATCATCATTAATCAATATTGTTATTGTCATCATCATTATCATCAACATCATCACAACCATTACTATTATTGTTATTAGACATCTTATACAACTTTCCAAAATCTTGAAGAGCTTTACAAAAAAAAAAGAAGAAAAGCATACCCCTATTTCAAACACACGCACACACACACACACACACACACACACACACACACACACACACACACACACACACACACAACACACACACACACACACACACACACACACACACACACACACACACACACACTACCACCACCACCACCACCCTGACAAGCAGGTGAAGCAGAAGGACGTCAGGGAAAAGACTGCTTAAAAAGAAATGTTCTTTAGATGAGATTTGAAGGATGAGAGCGAGGGACTGTGGCTTTGAAGGATGAGAGTGAGGGACTGTGGCTTTGAAGGAGGAGAGCGAGGGACTGGCTTTGAAGGAGGAGAGTGAGGGACTGTGGCTTTGAAGGAGGAGAGTGAGGGACTGTGGCGTTGAAGGAGGAGAGTGAGGGACTGTGGCTTTGAAGGAGGAGAGTGAGGAACTGTGGCTTTGAAGGAGGAGAGTGAGGGACTATGGCTTTGAAGGAGGAGAGTGAGGGACTGTGGCTTTAAAGGAGGAGAGTGAGGGACTGTGGCTTTGAAGGAGGTGAGTGAGAGACTGTGGCTTTGAAGGAGGAGAGTCAGGGACTGTGGCTTTGAAGGAGGAGAGTGAGGGACTGTGGCTTTGAAGAATGAGAGTGTGGGACTGTGGCTTTGAAGGAGGAGAGTCAAGTCAAGTCAAGTCAAGTCAAGTCAAGTCAAGTCAAGTCAATCAAGTCAAGTCAGAATTATCTTTATTGAGGGTGAAAGAATAAGCTTTCCAGCTTTTTTTTTACATTTTGCCTTCATAAACAAGAAAGAAACTAACTGAACATATAACCACAAGCTCAAAAACATTATAAAACACACATTTTCTTTCATGCAAATAGATAATTATCATATGAAATCTAAAACAATATTGAACCTATTGTTGGAACTTCAAGTTCAAGCAAAAAAAAGAGAGAGAGAGAGAGAGAGAGAGAGAGTGAGAAGAGAGAGAGAGAGAGAGAGAGAGAGAGAGAGGAGAGAGAGAGAGAGAGAGATGGGGATAAGGGGATTGTATTAATGGAGTGAAGGACTGTAGCTCTGAAGGATGAAGGAGGACTGGGGGTTTTTGAGGAGGAGAGTAGGGGACTGGGGTTTTGACGCTAAAGTCCATGTTTAATTTTTTGCAAACTTACGGAGAAAAATAA
>CM031623.1:42262939-42280439 GCA_018398815.1 Conus ventricosus
ACTGCTTTCATACAACTCGACAGATTATCAGTGAACTATGGTAACATCCTCCACGTGTGCCATCAACTTTGATTTACGGATACGACGACTATGCCAGGCACGATTAGAAGCTTGAAATGTGTCAAAGTGTTCAACTTGGCGCGCCTGTGGTTGCACTTTCAAAGGAGGAACACAAATCATCATCTATGAACAACTGACTGACTGTCCAATCACCTGGGATAAATCCAGACTTACACGGTGAAATGATATTATCACACGATTGAAAAATTGAAAACTTGTCTGTTGATGTTAGGCTACATGTCCAGGGCCTTACCAATGCAAATGAACAGAGAAAATGGGCAACGATTGTCTTGACAGTCTTCTGCCGATAATAAATGAATTTTTCGTGGCATCATTTGCCGGACCAAAACCCAAAAGGTTGTATGAAGTATTGTTACCTGACGGGTCTTTTTTTTATTCAACATTCTTGTTCGATTCACGGGTATTTATGGTGCCCTAGCCTTCAATTTTGTTGCTTTTACATGCTTTCCAAACAACGACCAGAAAGTTTCTCTGTAGCGAGACCCCATAACGTAATAGACAAAGAAATTGAAAGTAGAGTTGATGAAAGAGAACACTTCAAGCAACCAGACACCCACGAGAAAGAAGTTGTGATGACGTCGACCAGAATTCACTTCTGGTAAGAATAACCAGCTCAAATGAATGATAGCCACGGGAGAAATACAGGCGATAAAAAACATGGAGTTGGCTAGAAGTATCTTAGTTAGAACCAATTCCTTCGGTGAGATTAAAGAAGAGGTCCCAGATCTCCACGTCACTGTATGACGTAATTTTACAACCGTCATTATTGTTGTTGTCGTCACCACGATCATTTCAATTGCAGGTAACCCAGCACCAAATACTAAACTGTTCAAGTGATCAATTACTTCTTTGTGGGTATTGTAAAAGGTTCCTTCAATGGCCGTTATTATCTCCACACGTAAAACAGGGTCATACACACACCCAACACGATGGCGGAAAGTCACAATGAAAAAGAGACCTGTTATCACAATACTCATAACGACAATTATGACTGCCATTGTTTTTGTACGTAGGAGAGTTTGAAATCTAAGTGGATTAAATACACAAAGGCATCTCTCTGAGGCGATTATGGCAGATAACACATGAGAAATAAAAGCTGAGGCTATAAGAAAATTAAAGTTTCTGTTGATCAAAAATGTGAAAATGGGACCAATTGTTTCATTCGAGGTGAATTGCAGATACAGCTGCTCACCATACAATAACAATGACGCAGTCAAATACAGTTCATCAGCTAGAGACAAAGCAAAGAGGCACAGGTTCACACGATCCCGAAGCCCGTGTTTGTAGAACACCGCCATGTTGATGACGTTAGCTGGTCCACCAATCAGAAACAGCAACACAAGCAGGTTGTTTTTCATTCGACGGACAATGGTTTCCACTTCGGCACTGACAATATTATCAGGGTTGTCCCAGGGTAAGAACTCCATCTCACTGAATACGACGTTGATGCAGTCATCTCTATGTGACAAAGTGTTTTGTGTGACATTTTGGAAACGATCAGATGCGTTAGTGTGAAAGACCATTTGGTTGCTCACATTCATTGGTTCAGTTGAGGTAGTTTTTTTTAAGTGTACTCACTGGAACAGAAGTAATGTACACGTTTCAATCTTTTTAATACAAGACAGAATATGATAGTTCCCACACGCTCTTGGGGAAGAGTTTGACTTTCACACTGTAAGCTGTCTTCTTCAACCCTACGCCCTGCCTCCCATTTTCCTGACCCTTCTCTTTGTTTCTCGACTCCCGTCTCTTTTTTCTTTAAATTTCGATACGTCTATGCTAAAATGATGATGGATGTATTTGTCTGTACTTGCGTCCCCGCCCCACCCACTCCGCCCCTTCATCACTACCATCCCCATACCCCACCACGTATATGTTCCATGTACGTGTGCACTTTGGCAGTCTTTTTTTTTTAAATTTAAGCTAAGGGTCTTAAATATACACCAACTGTTGGCTAAGCAATTCACTTCAGTTGAATATTGTCTAAATATTAATACTCTAGGAAACGGAACGCTGCAAATATAATTGCATGCATCGAAAACAACTGTCACCGTAGAATTCCTTTCACCCGTATCCCCTGTCACAAGGAAATGACGTTCACACTCCGCGTCCACTCTTCACAAGCTATCAAAATCACACGAAATCAGCACTACATGCTTGTTATTCAGTCGCAGTGATCATAATAAAGTTCACTTCGGGTTTCGCCTGCTTACAAAGGAACACGTTGCTAAGCTCGATGATAGTCCTGTTTGGACAGTGACGGAGCTTTCACATGCTCAGAGGTGCATGAGGAAGAGGATGACAAAAGGAAGAGGCACGATACAGGCGAAGATCTGTACCGAAAGAAACTGTCTGGTGACAGTGACAATCCATCTTTGCCGTTTGATATTTCTATGTGTTAAGAGCACCGAAACAGAACCACGAAAAGCGTGTAAACAGAGGCTGATCCAAACTTTCTGGGCATTAATCTAACTTGTAAACAATTCTATATTTTAATTCTGCTTGTCCCATGTCTATCCCTGTGTCCGACATTAATATAACTCTTATATTAAAAGAAGTCACATGGGCAGATTTTTACCACCACCACTACCACCACTACCACGATTATCATCATAATCATCATCATATCATCATCATCATCATCATCATCATCATCATCATCATCATCATCATTTCATCATCATCATTGTTATCATCATCATCATCATCTCATCATCATCATCATCATCATCATCATCATCATCATCATCATCACCATCATCATCATCATCATCATCATCATCGTTGTTATCATCGTCATTGTTGTCATCATCATCATCATCATCATCATCATCATCATCATCATCATCATCATCATCATCATCATCACACCATCATCATAATTATGCTTATTGTCATCATCATCATCATCATCATCATCATCATCATCATCATCATCATCCATCATCATCCATCATCATCATCATCATCATCATCATCATCAGTCTCTTAATGGTGGTGTCTTTAGGGCACCACTTGAAGTGAGAATTCTCTTCCATCGTTGCCTGTTCGCTGCAACTCACTGAGAATCGCCAAAAGTCAAGCCTGTAAATTTCTGGTGCCCCCCCCCCCCCCCCCCCCCCCCCCCCCCCCCCCCCCCCCCCCCCCCTCCTCCCCCTTCTTCCTCTGTCTGCCCCTCCTTCAGTTTCCTGGCATTACTCTTCAAAATGGATTTTTGCCAGGCCGAGCAAGAGATGTGATTATACCATTTCAGTTTCATTTCTAGAAGGGGAGGGGGGGGGGGGGGGGGGGGGGGGGGCAATTCGCCAATTACTTTGGCAGGTAAAAGAAATTAGGGATGTGCTTTGAAAATAACCAGAGAACTATAAGTATAGAAAGAAACTGGTCAAAAAGATTGAAACACTTGCGAAATTAATGAAAACATGCCGGAGGGATTTAGAAAGTTATGGAAAAAAAATTATGATAAAATGTTTCATGTTGAGTCAGTTTGTATTTGTGATGAAGTGTACTGGTCTGCCTAAGAGGGTTTTGACTACAATAAACAGAATCCATATACGTTTATAAGGCAAAGGAAGGATTCCAATAAGAAAGCGTTTGCAAAGATGAAATGTAAAATAATGGAAGCCGATATTAGCGAAGGAGCAGTCAAGATGGTCACCATCTTTAAAATACAAGCATTTCTTTTTTATTTACAGTGAGGTTGTCGGTTATTCACAGCAACAAAGCCGGAGCTATATTCCCAAATGGCATCTTACAAACTAGTAAAGAACATGCGTGCGTTGGACATAAACTGTACTTTAAACAAGCTTACACCATATTGTCAAATGAATAGCCCATTTTGGTAAGAAGTTGTGTACACGCATTTAGACCGCAAAACGTTGGGTAAGGAAACTGATACATCTGGACAAAACTTTCATTAACAGCTTCTTTAGAATAATTCACTGATTTTTTCCTTCCTGGAAACCCAGAAGAATGGATACATGATGATTTTGAGCACAAGATTTGCTGTTCAAAACCAAAATATATTAGGAAAATATCAAAAGACAAAGAAAACACGACTGCGGACTTAAAAACTTGTGCTCATGAATTTGGCTGGGAAAGCTAAACTTTGAAATAAGCAAGGATACTTGGCAAATGGCACATGCTGCTCCGAAAGACATGAGACTGAGGGAGTTGCAGTGATAAATTGTTCGTAACACATACACAACAAATACTTTATTCCATTTGCAGAACTGAAGTGGATTATGAAGAACACTTGTACAACTGTCCCCCAGTCAAAGCATTCTAGAATAAAACTGAATGCTATATCATGGACAGACAGGTATTTGTATGAATTTGAATATTTAGAGTTAAGAAAGGTGCTTGTGAAAACGATAACCCAACACAAAATATGGTCAACAACTTCATCTTATTAGGGGAAATATGGATAAGTATAAAAAAAAAGAAAACAAATGCAAATGCACCAACAATCTTTCTTTTCTTTTTTTTAGCAAGAAATGCAGCGCAGAGTATTTACTACTGTATAATTTCTCTGGTTTTGGCTAACAGAGAAAGAATATAGTTAACAGGTAGTTATTCTAAAAAAAGGAAGATGATTAGTTCTGCAAGACAATACAGACAAACAGATAACAGGAGAAACCACGATGCGTTTCGACCTTTTGGGCTTTCTTCAGGCAAAAACGGACAACATTTAGAACAATGAAAACGAAGAACGGGCAACCACTTAGCTTCTCATATCTGGCGCAAAATGGGTGCTGAATTAAAACGAGGTCGTTGGGAAGGGGGCAATGGGAATTAAAACAATAACGTCGGTATTGACATAATAATACTGGTTGAGTGGAGATGGAAATGATCGATGAAAACAGGCTTAACGTGCCTATTAAAAGTTAAAAAACACACACGACCACGCACAACACACACACACCACACCACACACCACACACACACAGCAGCACGCACGCACGCACGCACGCACCGCACGCACGCACGCACACGCACGCACGCACACACACACACACACACACACACACACACACACACACACCACACACACACACACACACACACACACACACACACACACACACACAAGGTAAACTCATGAAAACTATTGGACGATGATCAAAATGATACTAATTGTGATACGTGAAATAATGTTGGTGTTGATTAATATGATGATACTGGGTGAAAGATATGGAACCAATCAATGGGAAAAAGGTTAACATACCAAAGGGAAGAAAAGGAGAGAGTGGGAAGGGGCTCATATTAACTACATCTCCACCCAGGGAAGAGGGAAGGGGAAATCATGTACAGGAGATAGTATATAGAATTGAAAGGAAGTAAGATGGAGAAGAGGAAAGGGATTGGTTATCTGAGTAAAGAAGAGATAAAGTAAATGTAGTGAGGGGGGAAAGGAAGATGGCTGTAAGTTATATATGGGTAGATAGTGGGGTAGTGTAGTGTGAGTGTATGTTGGTGGAGAATATAATGTGCTGGTCTTATGGTGGTGGATAGGTGCATGCTAGTTTTGGATGTTGATGTCATTGGGTGGGGGAAAGAAAGGGAGGGATATTACATTTAGGATGGGGGGGGGGGAGGTGGTGGTGGGAGCTCGGATTCCTACACCTGCACACACATATGCACAGGGAAGAGGGAAGGGAAACTGACGCGAGCAGTATTGTTGGAAAAGTAAACAGTACGGGATGGATGATGATCATTGTCATAAGTGAAATAATGTTGGCACTGATATAATAAAAGCGTTTAGACAGAAATGGAAAAGATCAATGCTTAAAGGGTTAACATGTCTAACACACACACACACACCACACACACACACACACAACACACACACACACACACACACACACCACACACACACACACACACAACACACACACACACACACGACGTAAACGACAGATAAGTTCCTTGATATGTAGATGGAAATTGGATTGTTTTACAAAAAAATATGTCACAAATATACATTGTACATGTGGTCATAGCATGTCAACTGATCACATTCTGCTGTGTAAATTAATGAAAAAATTCTTTCCAAATACGTCTGTACAGCCTAATTAATATGTTTTCCTGTCAGCAAGTGAAACATATCTTATATCTTTTCTTTTTGCACTTAGCTATAAGTTCAATTGGCAAATACTTATAATGGATATACTCAGTAGTGAGGGAAGAAGAGGTTTTCTTCTTTTTTTTAGTTTTCTTTTTTCATCTTTGATCAAGTGGATTTTCTATCTTTGTGTTATAGCTGTTGATAAGTTAATTCTTTTGACTCGTTGTGTTAACCTTTTTCCCAGGCCCCGATTTTATTTTCGTCTAATATCACGTAATGTGGAAAGACGTAAAGCAAAACAATAGGACAAACGACAACAACAACAACAACAACAACAACACAACAACAGCACAACACACACACACACACACACACACACCACACACACCACACACACACACACACACACACACACACACACACACACACACACACACACACACACACACCACCACACACACACACACACGAGAGAGAAGGGAAACTCATGTAAACAGTATTACTGGAAAGTAAACAGTAGTGTTCGATTATGATCATACTGATGCTGGTTGTAATAAGTGAGATCATGTTGATGTTAAGGTAATGATACTGGTTGGAAAGAAAGAACCAAAGAATTGCTTATAGACGCTCTGGAGGAATGCTTGGAATCCGCCTCTCTGGACAACCAGAATGTGGAAGCCAACTGGTCGACCTTCAAGAAACTGGTCTACAACACTGCTGCAGAGATCCTGGGACCAGCAGCCAAGAACCACAAGGACAAGTTTGATGAGAACTGTGATGACATCCAACAGCCACTGGATGAGAAACATCTTCTGCGCAAAGCTTAGCTCAGTGACACCAAGTCCACCTCCAAAAAAGATGCGTTCAGCAACATACGCAGAACAGTTCAAGAGGTACTGCGAAAGATGCAGGACACGTAGCTCAGAAACAAAGCTGACGAAATCCAAGGATATGCTGACAGGCATAGTATGAAGAACTTTGATGATGCCTTGAAAGAAACTATGGACCTGAATCATCAGGATCATTCTCCTCTCTGCTCAGCGATGAATGAAACACATTGATCACTGTCAAGGAAAAGATCTTGGAACGCGGGGCAGATCATTTCCTCATCCATGACAAACCCATCGACCATCTCCCTTAAGTGCCAACCAACAAAAAAATGAATGAACCACCAACCCTCTTGGAGACCCAGAAAGCGATATGTTTGCTGTCTAGTGGCAAAGCTCCTGGCTCAGACTCCATACCAGCTGAAGTCTAAAAGGAAGGTGACACATCTCTGACTGAAAAGCTTCATCATTTGTTTCTTCTGATGTGGCAACAGGAGTTCAAAGATGCATCTATCATCCATTTTGCAAACACAAAGGGAGCATCCAGGCTTGTGACAACCACCGAGGCATATCCCTCATTTCTAGAGCAGGCAAGCTACTTGCCAGGATTCTGCTGAACCGCCTTACAAAACACCTTGAACAAGAGCTTTTGATGTAGAGCCAGTGCGGCTTCAGAAAAGACAGTGGAACCATTGATATGGCATTTGCTGCCAGACAACTCCACGAAAAATCTCAGGAACAAAATGCACACCTGTTCTTCACCAATGTTGACCTGACGATCGCCTTCGATACTGTCAATAGAGGGGCCTGTGGAAGATCATGGCCAAATACGGATGCCCATCCAAAATTCATCTTTATGGTGCGACAGTTCCATAATGAAATGCGGACCCTGATCCAGGACAATGGAGAGACATCTAGCCCATTCCCTGTCACAAATGGCTGTGTTTTTGGCACCCACTCTGTTCAACATCATGTTCTATGCAATGCTGACTGATGCCTTCAGAGAAGTAGCCGTGGGCATCGACATCAGATTCAGAGCAGATGGAAAGCTAGGTAACCTCAAAAGGCTCCAGGCAAAATCTAAGGTTATAACAGACATCACCTGGGATTTTGTTTTTGCTGATGACTACGCTCTCAATGCTGGCTCAGAAACTAACGTGTAATCCAGCATCAACAAGCTCTCCGTAGCCTGTGCCAACTTCGGTCTCACCATAAATACAAAGAAGATGGAAGCTCTGCATCAACTTGCGCCAGGCAGACATTACCATGAGCCTAATATCACAGTCAATGGTGTGAGACTCGCTGCGGTGAGTAAATTCACCTACCTTGGCAGCACACTGTTCCAAAAACGTCACCATAGACGATGAAGTGAGCATCAGATCTGCAAAAGCAAGTGCAACCTCAGGTGGACTACATGCCAAAGTTTGGAACAGAAGAGGCATTGATCTGAAGACCAGGCTGAGGGCGTACAGAGCAGTTGTTCTCCCCACACTCGTCTATGAATGTGAAACGTGGACAGTGTACCAACGACATACCAAGAAGCTGAGTCACTTCCACACAACCTGCCTCAGGAGATTGTTAAACATGAAACGGCAGGACAAAATCCCAGACACAGAGGTGCTCGACCAAGTAAGCATGCGTAGCATCCACACCATCCTGATGCTGTCTCAGCTTCGATGGGCAGGTCATGTGGCTCACATACCAGACCACCGGCTACCCAAGAGGCTCATCTATGGTGAGCTGCAGCTAGGAAAGCGTTCCCATGGAGGTAAGAAGAAACGCTTCAAAGACACTCTCAAAACATACTTAAAAGCGTTTAACAACAACCCTAATACATGGGAACAAACTGCCATGGATCGAGCTAGATGGCGCTACTCTATTCACAAAGGTGCCAATTTATGTGAAGAAAGGAGGACAGTGCAACGCAACAAAAGAGACAGGCAAGGAAAGTCCGTGCCAGCAATAAAGGGCAGGTCTCACACATTGCCTTCCAACCTGTCACCACACATTCCGTGCACTCATCGGCTTGATCAGCCACACTGCAAATGCACAAATCATGACACACACACGCACACACGCAACACCCCTCCCGTCAACCTCAAGATGACTGAAGTGGTTCTCATCGATTCAACAGACGAACAAAACGGACACCCTCCCGCATTTTCTTTACTCAGATACTAGTTCCTTTCCTCTTCTCCATGTTATTTTCTTTCAGTTTTCATATATACTAATCTCCTCTACAAGATTTTCCCTCCCCTCTTCCCTGCATGTAGGCGGAGATGAAGGTAATGTGAGCCCCTCCCACCCCTCCCCTTTTTTCCGTTTGCACGTTAACCCTTTTCCTATGACAGATTTCATTTCTTTCTAACCAGTATTATCATATCAACACCAACATTATTTCACTTATCACATTTAGTATCATTATGATCATCATCTAGCAGTACTGTTTACTTTTTCAATAATACTGTATGCATGAGTTTCTCCCTTCGTGTGTGTGGTGTGTGGTTGGTGTGTGTGTGTGTGTGTGTGTGTGTGTGTGTGTGTGTGTGTGTGTGTGTGTGTGTTGTGTGCGTGGGGTGCGTGCGTGCTGCTGCGTGCGTGCGTGCGTGCGTCCGTGTGTGTGTGTGTGTGTGCGCGCGCGCGTGCGCGCGTGTGTGTTTACTGCATATTCAAGATCAAATCAATAACACGAATTCATGGAACCGACTCGCATACAAAAATACAAATCTATCCAAACGCAATTAACAAATTCACGTTCACTTGGTGATTTCAAAATACAGACAATTAAGTATGCTGTCACTACTAACAAAACGTAAAGAGACCCAGACCCCTGCAAGCACTTGCAAAACTACAACTCATAGACGCTAGAGCAAACCTAAAACCCAGACAGTAATTGAATCGCCCAGTATGATACGTAAGGAGGTTTTGATGTGCAACTGAACTGAAAAAAGGCGGGAAAATGCAAACCAAATCAGTAGGTAAATTTTTAAAAAGATAGTAACGGGAAAAAAAAGAGAGAGAAATGCCAATGAAGAGAGGCATGTTACACACTTATTGGGAAAAAAAAGGTGTGGGGGTGGGTGAGTGGTAGGTGGTGGTGATGACGGACAGGAAGAAAAGAAAGGTGCTTAGTAAGCTGCAGGCAACTGCAGCATGATCCACAATGATGTTTTCATTTCTTAACTGTTATCAGCAGGTATTCAAAGGTTCCAGTGGCTGCCTTGATTCTTTTCTTACTTCTTCATCAGTGACATGGCCCCTGTGGAGACGTGCAGGATTTTGTGGAAGCGTCTCCTCCACATACCTGGACTCTTCTTCGTACATCTTCTGTCAGGGGCTATGTTTCACAGGCAGAGAGAACAAGTGATATCAAGAGTGTACATACCATAATGAATTCATAATTGAGAACATTGGTGAAACATTGGATGCTTTTCAAATTTTGAGAGCACTGTTGATATTTGGACCATTCTAGAGAGGACTTTTGGTTTGAATTCTTCATCTGTCAGAAGTGCTCCCAGGTGCTTGAATCTGCTTACTGTCTTTCGTTTTTGACCACTTGCTTTGATGTCTTTTTTGATGTCTTTTGTGTTGTTGCCATCATTTTCTCTACATAGCTTGCTACGGATGTTTTGCTCAGGCGTTTAATTAGTTGGTTATATTCTTCTTCCCGTCCAGCCAAATCTTTGATGTCAGCAAAGCGTAGGCTTGTGATGATCCTACTTCAAATGATCACCGCTTCAAGATAGTCCTCTGGAAAATCAGTCATTACAAAAATACTGGAAAGGGTGTTGAGAGCGTAGACAGCTCTGTCTGATACCAACAGTTGTGCGGAGCCGTTTTGTCTGGACTGCCATCATAGAAAACTGTGCTGGTAGCTCTTTCATAAAGTTGCTCTGTGACCCTGATAAGGTTTTTACTGTTGTTGACGTTCTTCCTTATTGCCCTTATGTTTGCATGCGAATTCTGACAAATGCTTTCTGAAAATCGATCATTGATGAGGCTGATCGTAGGGTAAGTCTGACATCGCCGACAGTGACCTTTCTTGGGAGCGTAAAGACATAGACTGGGTCCATGAAGCTATACATTGTCCTGTCTGCCAGATCTTGCGACAGATAATTTTCAGGACGTGATAACTTGTTATTTCCCAAACTGAATTTCCCTGTGCAGGTATATTACTGCTGTGATCCACTTTCTCTGTAGGGACAGAGTATCATATTCATTGGTTAACTGAAACGTTTAGAACAGCCGGATCTCCATAGTGCTATAGCCCATACAGTTTTGAGTGGTACTGAGTCCACGCTTAAAGACCTTCTTGTTCTTCAGGACACATTTCCAGGCCTAGAACGTGAATGGTGACCATCCGTGTTTACTGTTTGTCAACGTTCAACTGTCGGGTATCTGTTTTTGGCATGATGTTATTCAGGCTGTCCTTCATATTCAAACTGCTCACTATCCAGCATTCCAGGGTTTTCTTCATGGCTATTTAGTTCTATTGCAGCCGCTTTTTGGTCTTTCTCTTTTCCTGTGTCTTTCATTGCTGTTTCCACTCTACTCCTTGTTTAGGTTTTTGATAAGCAGATGATAATCTGACAGTACTATACCGACTTCCATAAAAAAAACGCGAAAACAAAAACAAGCTGAAGGTTGGGGGTGAATTTCATTGGTCACAATTGTACAGAGTGGAAGCGAGAATTCACGTGATTTGATTCATTACACCGGTAATGTGTGAAAATGTCATCAGCAATATGTCTTTTGTGTGGAAAATCCAAGGTCACGTGACAAACCAGCTTGAAGTCCTAATACGTGTGTGGCCACCATTTGCGTTGACAACTGCTTAACACCTGCGGTTCATTGAGTGGACCAGGTGGTTGATGCGTCCCCTTGGCACACCAGCCCACACATGGACGATGGCCTGGTGAAGTTGAGCCGCTGTTGCTGGTCGTGCACGCAGGAGGTCCAACCGTCTGCCAAGTTCATCCCAAAAATGTTCTATTTGGCGTTTAAATCGGACTGAGGGCTGGCCAGGGCAGCACATTGACGTTTGTTATGCTGAAGAAATTGCTGGGTGGCCCTGGCGGTGTGTGGTCTTGCATTGTCCTGCTGGAATGTCCAGTTTGGGTGTTTGCGCAAAAAAAGGATTCGACATGGGGTCTGAGTACCTGGTTGATGTAGCGCGTGCATTGACACCTGTCCGCGACCAGGACCAATGTTCTGAAAGATGACTGGTCCTATGGCGTGGTTAATGCCAATTGCACCCCATATCATGACGTTCGGGCCTCGCAGGGGTTCCGCTCTACCCAACAGGAGTCCAGCATAGCGTTCACCAGGTTGACGCCATATTCTGACACGACCGTCCAGCCATGTCAATACAAAAACGGCTCTCATCTGAGAACAGTATGCGTCCCCACTGCTGCCTGCGCCAGTTGATTCGGGCTTGTGCCCACTGCAGCCTGTCCTGCCAGTGTCTTGGTGTCAGTACCGGACCTCTGTGAGGACGCCTACATGCCAGCCCGTTCTCCTGAAGATGCCGCCGCATAGTGTTGAGGCTGATTCGTTGCTGGAGATTCCCAGGCACCTGTCGAGCAGTGTTAGCGGCTGTTTGCCGCCTGTCCCGCAGATTGGGTTCGAACAAGATGGCGATCCTCTCTTTGTGTGGTGACCCAAGGACGGGCTGGCCGGGGATGATCATCAGTGGTACCAGTGACTCGCATGCGGTGCCTGCAGACGATAATGGTTGAGATGTGGACGTTAAGATGTTGGCGACCTGCCTGGCATCCACACCACCTCCAGATGGCCTAGGGGACGATTGCGTTCCTCTGCTCGTAGTCTTGGCATCTCTGTAGCGCTCAGACGGCAAGTCGTTACTGAACCTTATAGTGCGGCTTTATAAAGGCTGCATGCTGCGTACTGCGCTGGTTAACTTTGCTCTGCATGGTGTGCACGTGCCTCACATGCAGCAACCAGTTTGCCATTTTTGTTGACCTCCAATGCCGGGAATGATGTGTTGCTCACACAATTTTTTCACTGCACGTGAGTCTTGGACCCAAACAACTTGCCACAATGGTTCAATATTGTATATTCACCCCTTTTCACCCGAAAAATAGCTTTTCAAATTGTCGCGTTTTTTATGGAAGTCAGTATATTTGCATAAACTGATGAGATCTTGGAAGAGAATTTTTTTACACCCCCTCCCCCCACCCCCCCCTCCCCCCGCCCCCCCCCTGCCCGAAAAAAAAAAAAAAAAAAAAAACAGGAACACACAGAAAATATATTGCTACCAGTTTTTTTAAGTAACCACTTTCCACGTTTCACAAAACGCACAAAGAATCGTTAATGATGAGCATATACAGGGTTTTCTGTTGGCGTTTTGTTTAAGCAAAGAAAAACACAGATAAGTACTAATGTTTTTTTCAAAACAACGAAAAACTATGCCACTTACCCCATCCTTCTTAAAGAGGATAAGACCCTAGATAGGCAGATCATGTCTGGGGCCCCAGTGACACAAAGACAGGGAAATGATAACGAGGCTAGGGAATAGGAAGAAAGAGGATGCACTAATTATTGTGTCTTGTGTCGTCAGTTTAGCATGAAGTTTTAACGGAGCAGCACAGAAAAAAATAATGAGACGTAAATTGATATGACCTAGTGCATCTGTAAGAACGTTTCTTGGGTTACTGCGGTTGAAATCCTTCTGCCGAATGGACCGTTCTTGTGTGACTTCCCTACTTTTATCAAGTCTGTTGAGTGTTTCCTTTCCATGACATATGAAGACACTTCCTTATCAGTGGTCTTTACCATATCATGATAAATGGCCTGGGTGCCTAACGTTTTCCCCACAAACATTGCATCACTGTTGATTTCTGCAGATTTTTCAGATTTCCAAAATCACAAGGGTAGGGTTTTTTCGATAATCGATTACACAATACCTATTGTAGTGCATACGTCGACTTTTGCATATCATCTTCTGGGACGCACATGCGATCAGGTGTGATTTTGCTGTGAATCTAGCTCTTCTTTTCATAATAGGCCTCGAACTACTCTTGTGTACCTAGAACAAATTTACAACATTGCATTTGAAGTCTTCTTGTGGTGATAAGTCTAAAGAAAGGGTTAAGATATTTCACAGATTTGTTGGTGTTGTTGTTGTAATTTGCAGATATGAGGGAATTATACTTTAAAACGATGTATACAAATACGATTTATCAATGTAGTTTGCAAATGTAAAGCAACATCTAGTTGGTTCTGTTGAAAAATTGTGCTTTTACTTATTACGAGACTGCCGTAGTTTGTCAGCCGGTATTCCAAGATGATCCCGAACTTCTATAAACTTTCCAATTTTATCGGAATATATGCCAAAAGAAATCTATAATCATATGTTGTATCATCCAAAAGAGGGAAAAAATACAATTCTTCTTATTTTTTAAACACGTTTGGGTTTATCTTATTTTACTCTGCAAGCTTGTTCCTTCCTCTGGCAATTGAACATGAATTAGTTAATTCATTTTGAAGTCTTCTGTCGTTGTTAGCAGTATCACTAAGTCATCAAGACATTTAAGAGTTACTTCTATCATTATTCACGCATGGAGAAATAGTGTCTTTTAATCTTTCACGAGATCGTCACTGAAGGTATTGAAAAGTGCTTGTAGTAAGCCTAGTTTGTTTATGTGTGTAAGTTTATATGTACGTGTGTTTGCAAGTCTATATTTAAGCGCGTGTGTGTGTGTGTGTGTGTGTGTGTGTGTGTGTGTGTGTGTGTGTGTGTGTGTGTGTGTGTGTGTGTGTGTGTGTGTGTGTGTGTACGTGTGTGCACGTGTGTGTGTGTGTGTGTGTGTGTGTGTTGTGTGTGTGTGTGTGTGTGTGTGTGTGGTGTGTGTGTGTGTGTGAGTGTGTGGTTGTGTGTGAGTGTGTGTGTGTGGTGTGAGTGTGTGTGTTGTGTGTGTGTGTGTGTGTGTGTGTGTGTGTGTGTGTGTGTGTGTGTGTGTGTGTGTGTGTGTGTGTGTGTGTGTGTGTGTGTGTGTGTGTGTGTGTGATATGAGGGAAAGAGATTCCGAATGGGAGTGAACGACACTGCGACAAACAGAAGACAAAGAATTCCTACGTGCGTTACTACACTGAAAACCACGTGGAACTCCTTGAATGACACCAAGCGATCAGGACAGGAATGGGAGGATGGAAGCAGTTCGTAGATCCTTTGTGAAAGCATAGGTCGAAAAAGACCCTCAAAGCATAAGAAGTGATCCACCTTTGTCGACCCGCCAAGCAATCTGGCTTCCTGTACACAGCCACACCGAGACTTGCTGAGTCACAGACCCGTCACAGGCTGTCCACAGGGAGCAGTCAGTTTTAGGTAGTCTTCAAGCAGCCTGCTAGAGGACGCACTGCATTGCTACTGAGTCATTCTGTAGTTTTTACTGTGCTACCGAGTCATTCTGTAGCTTACTGTGCTACTGAGTCATTCTGTAGTTTTACTGGGCTACTGAGTCATTCTGTAGCTTTACTGGGCTACTGAGTCATTCTGTAGTTTTACTGGGCTACTGTCTGTCGTTTTACTTTGCTACTGAGTCATTCTGTAGTTTTACTGTGCTACTGAGTCATTCTGTAGCTTTACTGTGCTACTGTCTGTACTTCTACTGTGCTACTGAGTCATTCTCTAGTTTCACTGTGCTACTGAGTCATTCTGTAGCTTTTCTGTGCTACTGTCTGTACTTCTACTGTGCTACTGAGTCATTCTGTAGTTTTACTGTGCTACTGAGTCATTCTGTAGTTTTACGTGGCTACTGAGCTATTCTGTAGTTTTACTGTGTTACTGAGTCATTCTGTAGTTTTACTGTGCTACTGAGCTATTCTGTAGTTGTACTGTGCTACTGGTCATTCTGTAGTTTTACTGTGCTACTGAGTCATTCTGTAGCTTTACTGTGCTACTGAGTCATTCTGTAGTTTTACTGTGCTACTGAGTCATTCTGTAGTTTTACTGTGCTACTGAGTCATTCTGTAGCTTTACTGTGCTACTGAGTCATTCTGTAGTTTTACTGGGGCTACTGAGTCATTCTGTAGCTTTACTGTGCTATGAGTCATTCTGTAGTTTTACTGTGCTACTGTGTCATTCTGTAGTTTTCCCGTGCTACTGAGTCATTCTGTATTTTACTGTGCTACTGAGTCATTCTGTAGTTTTACTGTGCTACTTAGTCATTCTGTAGTTTTCCTGTGCTACTGAGTCATTCTGTAGTTTTACTGTGCTACTGTCTGTAGTTTTACTGTGCTACTGTCTGTAGTATTACTGTGCTACTGTCTGTAGTTTTACTGTGCTACTGAGTCATTCTGTAGTTTTACTGTGCTACTGTCTGTAGTTTTACTGTGCTACTGTCTGTAGTTTTACTGTGCTACTGAGTCATTCTGTAGTTTTACTGTGCTACTGACTGTAGTTTTACTGTGCTACTGTCTGTAGTTTTACTGTGCTACTGTCTGTAGTTTTACTGTGCTACTGAGTCATTCTGTAGCTTTACTGTGCTACTGAGTCATTCTGTGGCTTTACTTTGCTACTGAGTCATTCTGTAGCTTTACTGTGCTACTGTCTGTAGTTTTACTGTGCTACTGAGTCATTCTCTAGTTTTACTGTGCTACTGAGTCATTCTGTAGCTTTACTTTGCTACTGAGTCATTCTGTAGTTTTACTGTGCTACTGTTTGTAGTTTTACTGTGCTACTGAGTCATTCTCTAGTTTTAATGTGCTACTGAGTCATTCTCTAGTTTTACTGTGCTACTGAGCTATTCTGTAGTTTTCCCGTGCCTGTTCTAATCGAACACAAGAAGAACAAATTCAGCCAGCTCCCTGCTGACAAACGTGGCTTGGTCGAGAGCTAGCACGCCGATTTGGAGACCACAAATGCGTCCGTCTTAGGACATGACCTGTGAACGGACGATGCAAGGAAACCTGCAAGGGAGGTAATCTGCGAGAGTGACCCCCCGCCGTTTTCACAGGACAAATGGCACTGGTGGGCACACCCAGAGGAATATCGCTCCGTCAATCAGCTTAGCAAATTTAATCAAAGAGAGAAAATTTCAAAACATACAAATGAAATGCCGCGAATGTGATGCAAACACTGTGTAACAGTTATTATTATTATCATAATTATCATCATCATTATTATGATTGTTTTTATTGTTGTTATTCTAATTATTATTATTATCATTATTATCATTATTGATTCAGATCTGCATGGACTACGTTTGATCTGATTTTTTTTTCCCCAAATGACGCATGCCCAAATTGCGTAATGACCTTGACCTGTACGTTGAGAAAGGGTACGCTCTTTTGCAGAGAAAAGACAGGTGTTATCTTGCCCTGATTTTTTTTTCCAGAAAGGATCCACTAGCCAGCATCGATTATTTCTATACAAACATCACGGGCATGATGGGTAAGGACAGAAACTGAGCTGAAGTTAACAAAAGAAACAGGGTACGAAGGGCCATACGCTTTTGATACATTTCGTGGACTGCATATCACTTAATTCATTAATTCACAAACT
>CM031623.1:42285439-42295439 GCA_018398815.1 Conus ventricosus
GCTTGCCTGCTTTAGAATAGGAGTCACAATAGACGTCTTCCATATATCGGGAATTTGTCCACATTCCCAACATTTGTTAAATAATTTATGTAAAATGGACTATCCAGTTCTCTGGTAAATGGTTTAACATAGTGTAAGAAATCCCATCCAAACCAACCGAAACCTTTTTATTTCCCAACAGACGGATAGCATTCCTGACTTCCTGTAAAGATATTGATTACATTTATAGTACTATTGTTGTTTGGTACAGGATCTCTATAGTTATCAGTATTTTTTTCTTTCCATCTAAACGACTTTTGCTCATTAGGCAAACATTCCATACAACATGTTTTAACGTACATAGATGCAAATTCCTCAGCCTTTTCTTTGGGAGATAGAAATTCGTTACTTGTTGTTTTGATTGGGTAATCTTGGAGTTTAATGCCCGATTCATTTCTTTCACCTTATCCCACACCTTTTTCAAGTCTTTACAGTCAGATACTTCATTTTATACAGAACTGTGACCAGTATTGTCTTTTTCCTTGCGCTGTAACTCTGTTTGCTTTTATTTTGTACTGCACATTTCTTTGTGAGCTGCATCTTTTATCTCTTGCACAGGAACTTTTCTAACTTTTAGCCAATTAAGATAAGCTAGTGTTTTTGCTTTAACAGCCTCCTCGCAAGCCTGATTCCACCAGACATTCCCTGAGAATGTTTCACACCTTTTTGGTCCTTTTTTTGGAATAGCTAAAGCAGCAGCCTCAAGAACTGTTTTCTGAAAGTTATCAAAAAAGATGTAACATCCTCACAAAAACTCCACTCTCAGTCTTCTCAGTGAGGTAATTTTGAAAAGTTTCCCATCTGCCTTTATGTAATTAAATTTGGGTATAACATCTACACCACTAACTTCAGATTCAACGGATTCTTTAAAAGATAAAGTATTGGCACATGGTCACTACCAAAAGTATAAAGAGAGTGTGCATACAGAAGCGCGTTTTCTTGTGTGCTTTCGTGCGTACGCGCACGTGAGTGCGGGCGTGCGAGCGTGCGTGCGTGCGTGCGTGCGTGCGTGTGTGTGTGTGTGTGTGTGTGTGTGTATGTGTGTGTGTGTGTGTGTGTGTGTGTGTGTGTGTGTGTGTGTGTGTGTGTGTGTGTGTGTGTGTGTGTGTGTGTGTTTCTTCACTCGCTTGCGCGCGGTTATGTGTGTTTAAGAACAAACTGTAGTTTGTCTCACAATACGTTAAGTTGAATGCTTATGTGTGATTGTCTACACGTGCGTGCGTGCTTCCGTGTGTGTGTTGTGTGTGTGTGTGTGTGTGTGTGTGTGCGTGCGTGCGTGCGTGCGTGCGTGCGTGCGTGCGTGCGTGCGTGCGTGCGTGGCGTGCGTGGTGCGTGCGTGTGTGTGTGTAGTTGGGTGAACGCTCTTCTTTCACCATTTCTAGGTCTGTCTTGCTTGGGGAAAAAAGAAGATCACATCTATAGGCTATATAGATTATGCATTAACAGTGGTGCCCTTATGCTACCAGTTAAGGATTTAATGGTCATAAATCATTGCTCTAAGTTTTCCATCCTTTTTTTTTTTTTTCTTGCCCCTTCCCACTATGATTTTGTTCACACACACACACACACACACACACACACACACACACACACACACACACACACACACACACACAAAACACACACACACACACACACACCACACACACACACAAAGTAAAGAGACACAGGTTGACACGATCCCGAAGCCCGTATTTGTAGAACACCGCCACGTTGATGACGTTAGCTGGTCCACCAATCGAAGCAGCAACACAAGCAGGTTTTTGGGGTTTTTTTATTTGACAGACAATGGTTTCCACATCTGCACTGACAATATTAACAGGGGTTTTCCCAGGGTTAGAACTCCATCTCACTGAATACGACGTTGATGCAGTCATCTCTATGTGACGAAGTGTTTTATGTGACATTTTGGAAATGATCAGACGAGCTAGAGTGAAGACCAATTTGGTTAGCCACATTCATTCGTTCCACTGGGGAAGTTAACAACATATTAACCCAAAAAAGTAGAAAAGGAAACTGCTTTTTTAAAAGTTTTCTCACTGTATGAGAAATAATACCGCCGTGTCAATGTCAAGGCACGTGAGAATGTGATAGTTCCCATATTCTTTTGGGGAAGAGTTTGATATTTGCACACTCCACACTTGCTATCTGATGCAAAATGTCCACAATGCATTTTTTTGTGCTTGTGAGTTTGTTTTTTTTTAAATTAAATTTATTCATGTTTTTTGGTGCTGCGTGGGCACCAGGTCCATGAGGATTGGAGTCACTTCAACACACAGAAGGCTGTGCCTTTTCTCACTGTTAGCATTGTGTGCAAACGCGGTCACAGCCCTTTTCCCCTCCCACCCTTTTCTCCCTTGAACACACATGTTAATATTTTATAGAATTATACACATGGGCATATAGCATGCCTGCATAAACACATGCTGATGTTACACCACACTTGTAAAAATTTTAGACACCTCCAATACTGCTTTGCACAACTTCTTTAGTCTGTAACTACGGCGTGTGTACTCTCCTTGTAGCAGGAACATTATCGCAGATGGCTTTTTTCAGCATGAATGCCCGTTGGGAGATACGGGGGTGGGGAGGGAGGACAGGCATGTAGTATGGCCACTGCCAGGAAACCAGGAGGTGTGCGAGGAGGAAAAGGGGATAGTACATGGAATGAAATTGAGGAAACATTTTCCTAGGTGGCATATAACAGTGACGTTCTTTGTCACGTGATAGTGACGAGTGTTCTGTACTTAATGGAGAGACGGGTGGTCGGGATCTGGGGTGATAGCTTAATAGGGGCGGAAAGTCATCTAAATCCATATGGTTGATAGGAGAACTGAGGGAGGGGTGATGTTCATTTGAATGAGAGGGACAAAGGTGGGATGATTATCAGGGGGAGGGATGAATGGAGAGGTTCGATCTTACGAGGGAGGGTGGGGAGCAGAGTGGTTCAGACGGTTGGTGGGGTGCCTGGGGGACGGGGTTTCCCTGTTGTATAACAGTGGGGGAGGGGGCTTATTACCACTTGTTGGTTTCCTGGGGGCAGGGTTTCCCTGTTGTGTAGCAGTGGGGGAGGGGGCTTATTACCACTTGTTGGTTCCTGGGGGACGGGGTTTCCCTGTTGTGTAGCAGTGGGGGAGGGGACTTATTACCACTTGTTGGTTTCCTGGGTGACGTGTTTCCTGCTGTGTAGCAGTGGGGGAGGGGGCTTATTATTGTTGGTTTCCTGACACTGCCTTCAGCAGGCGGCCCTCTCCTTTTCCCGGCGTCACGCGCGATGTGGTGAGCAAACAACCTTCTGCATGCGGGCTGTTCCTTTCTTGGAGGGATGAACTGCATCACTGTATAAAACCATTCTGGGTGCTCCGCTAGCTGTGGTGAAAACGTTCGAGTGGTCTGTATACTTGACCCTCATGTTTTCACATGCTACTTGCAAGTTGATGTTGCTAGCATGTATTAGATCATTCAATGGAGGTAGGGGTGGCACAGTTTTTGAGCATCATTGGCGGTAGGGGTGGCACAGTGTTGAGGGTCATGGAGGTAGGGATGGCACAGTTTTGGATGTAGGGTGGCACACTTTTGGAGGTAGGGGTGGCACACTTTTGGAGGTAGGGGTGGCACAGTTTTGAGGGTCATTGGAGGTAGGGGTGGCACAGTGTTGAGGGTCATGGAGGTAGGGGTGGCAAGGTTTGAGGGTTATTGGAGGTAGGGTGGCACAGTGTTGAGGGTCATTGGCGGTAGGGGTGGCACAGTTTGAGGGTCATTGGAGGTAGGGGTGGCATAGTTTTGAGGGTCATTGGAGGTAGGGGTGGCACAGTTTTTGAGGGTCACTGGAGGTAGGCGTGGCACAGTTTTGAGGGTCATTGGAGGTAGGGGTGGCACAGTTTTGAGGGTCATTGGAGGTAGGGGTGGCACAGTTTTGAGGGTCATTGGAGGTAGGGGTGGCACAGTTTTGAGGGTCATTGGAGGTAGGGGTGGCACAGTTTTGAGTGTCATTGGAGGTAGGGGTGGCACAGTTTTCAGGGTCATCGGAGGTAGGGATGGCACAGTTTTGAGGGATGTTTTGGGTGGCACATGCACTATGTTCACCAACGTGGATTCTGTAGGGGAAGGGACGACGTCATTAGTGTCTTGGTGTTGTGTAGAGCTCTACTGTAGAAAACCAAGCTTTCTTCTCCACTGTGGTGTGGTACTGGGGATGGAAGAGGAGGAGAAGCAGGCTCGGAGGGCAAGGTGGTTGAGAGATGAGCATGGTAGATGCTTTGAATTGGGAGTGAAGGGGGGTTGATAGGGAGAGTCAGGTACATATCTGAGTCTCTCTGATGACACACGGCTATCTCCCTGCGTCGATGATCTCCCCTGGTGCCACGGTAGTGTGTGCGGTGGGCGTGCCAGTGGTAATGACAATGCGGCGCTTGTCATCATTCTCGGCTGGTTGGGCATCGCCGCTGGTCAGAATGACCATTGCAGTGGAGTGGTCTGGCTGTCGTAAGTCTTTTACTGACAGGAGTTCAAGGCGGACAGTGCTTGTGGTGACAGAACCGTCAGTGTATATTAAAATATCATCTTTTGTGCGAAAAGTATTCTGCCAGCATCTGAATTTCTGCGTTGGTTTTGCCTTCTGGCCATTCTCGACAATGTCTTCCAAGTTCTGGAGCCATGGCAATTTGGTAGAGGTGCTTCAAGTGGTCTGGATATTTCCCCATTCTTTGGTTTCTTTGACTTCTGCTAACTGGCACACAAGCTGTATACTGTCTTCTGCCTGTCCCATCCATGATTTTCCACGTCCTAGCCGAGTGCCTTTTGTTTCCTTGACAGCCGCATTTAAGTGGGTTTTGGGGATTTTTTAAGGGCTCTGAAATATGCCTTCACTTGTTCCAGCTTGTGTCTTGTCTGCATTGAAGGAAGGTCGAGCAGGTATCGCATAGTTTGAACTGGTATGTCCTTTGTGGTTCCCAGGATCATCTCATTGCTTCATTTTGAATTCTTTCTAATTTGAGAAGGTTGCTGTTGTAAGCCCTAATCCATAATCTATCACACTGAGTACAAGTGCGTGATACAGTCGGTAAAGATGGCTCTGTTTAGTGCCCTTTTGCTGCCATTGCGTTCATGGCAGATAAGCCTTGTTTTGCATTTAAGATGGAGGATACAGTTTCTTGACACTACTGAACAATGTTGCTCAGCTGTTGCTGAACTGCTTTCGTTCTTTCTTCAGCATTCTTTGATGTTTTGTAGATCAGGCCGTCATCTGCAAATGTCATCACTCGAGCAATTCCGTTTCTGTTGAGGTCTGCTAGGCCTTTTCTGTAGACATTTTACAGAACAGAAAAAGAACAGAAAGAGGCGAACATTGACGTAATCCCATAGACAAACTGTTGCCACTTGGTTTATTTTGCTTCTTCAGCTACTCTTTCGAATTGTTCAGTCTTCTGATTCATGTCTGTTTTAATAGCTAGATCAGGGCAAGGTTTTCTTTCTCTTTGCCAACTTCTTACAGACTTGCGTTTCTCTTTCCAGGCTGTTTCTGTGTCTATATTCCACCAAAGAGGTTGGACGATTTGTTTTGGTTGTAGCATTGTTTTGTTTCCTTCTTCTGCCCCTTAACGTTCGTATGACATCCCCTTCATTGTTGTTGTATTGTTGTTTCGTTTGCGTAACTTTTGATGGCTTCTGTAAACTAAAACACAATGGGGAAATGGTCACTTCCATGATGAAGAAGTGTTTCCGCGCTCATACCTGCTGTGAATTTTGGTCCAATGAGTGCAATGTCAATGACACTGTCATTGTCAACCCTGCCTCCCTGTATGTGTTAGGGATGATGATGTCAGTGCACTAAGAAGTACTTCATCCAACATCACTTCCAGTGCAATTCCTTGAGGATTGGTAACCCTGTTGATCCCACAATTTTGAGCGTGCATTAAGATCTCCACATAGTATGACAGAGTCTCCAAATTCCTGTTCTATTTCCTCCAGAAAGGTCCAATCCGTTTTTGATGTGTGGGTCCCTGGATGTATATATGCATTGATGACTACAAGGCTTTTCTGATTGCCATCCGGTCTTTCTAGCTTCACACCCATTAGCTCACGTGTGCTGCTACACCATTTTTCCAAGTCTCTTTCTCTGCTTGCACATCGGTTTGTCTACTCGTCTGTCTGCCAGTCTCCATGCTTGTTTGTCTTTCTGTCTGTAGTTGTGTCTCTTCTTCAGCATTCATCTCTGCTTCCCTATGCATCTTTCTGTCCCTCTGCCTCTGTCTGTCTGTATGTCTGTCTCTGTGTTTGTGTCTCTTCCTTAGCCTCTTTCTCTCTCTTTGTTTCTCTATGCATCTTTCTATCCTCTGTCTCTCTGTGTCTCTCTGTCTGTTTGTCTGTATGCCTGTCTGTCTATCTATCTCTGAAATTGAGTTTTTTCCTCTGCCTCCTTCTCTCTCTCTTTCCCTGTGTATCTTTCTGTCCCTCTGTCTCTCTCAGTTGTCTGTCTGTTTCTGCATTTGTGTCTTCCCTTAGCCTCTTTCTCCTACGTGTCTCTTTCTGTCGCTCTGTCTGTCTGTCTGTCCGTCAGTCTGTCTGTCGAAAATTGCATCCCTTGGAGTGGTTGAACAGACCATATGACGTCAAGCAGCCTCGACTGGTTTTCAAGGAAACTGGAACCGCAGTGCATTCTGGGGGAAGTTTTACATTTGTTAGTTTCGCAGCCTCGTCATAGATTCACAGCAATTGTTCGGCATTGCATGCACAGTTTTGTTTCTTTGTTTGTTTCAATGAAAATGAGACAATGATCGTGAGGGAAAAATAGTACGCGCAAGGGACACAACGGACGAAGTTTAACGGAGATGAAAAACTGATAACTTCAAACAATAAAGGATCTCCCCTGCATCTACTTGTCAGGGGAGAAAATTTACGTTTTGACGATAGCAATAATGATACTTAATTAAGCTTTTACTCTAAACTTTGAAATCGATCAGACTTTTACTACACAACAGATGATAGATAAACGTTTTGCATGGAAACGTATATTACGTTAGTGCAATAAAAGTAGAAGTGAAATTAAAAGATGCAGTGGTAAAATTGTGGGCCCATTGACAAATAAAAACCCAAAAAATGATATCATAGCATTTTTGTACTCCCAGTTCTTACAGAACAGGAAGTACTTTACAATGGGAATGAAGAAATGCTGTGTGTGTGTGTGTGTGTGTGTGTGTGTGTGTGTATGTGTGTGTGTGTGTGTGTGTGTGTGTGTGTGTGTGTGTGTGTGTGTGTGTGTGTGTGTGTGTGTGTGTGTGTGTGTGTGTGTGTGTGTGTGTGTGTGTGTGTGTGTTTTGTGTGTGTGTGTGCCGTCTGTCTGTCTGTCCGTTCGTGGTCAAAATGTGTTCCACTCGCTGAGCGGATCGTTCTGAAAATTTGTAGGTATGTTCATTATGGGTCACGGATCATGCCCGATGTGTTATTTTACCGTTATAGCCATTACTAACGGCTATAACGGTTTTTTTGTTTGTTTGTTTGTTTGTTTTGTTTTTTTATGGAATATCTCAGAAAATACTTGGCCGATCTTTCTGAAAATTTGTAGGCATTTTCATTATGGGTCACAGATGATGCCCAATGTGTTATTTTACCGTTATATTATTTGCTAACGGCTACAACGGCCCATACGGTTTTTATTTTTTATTGAATATCTTAGAAAGTACTGGGCCGATCTTTCTGAAAATTTGAAGGTATGTTCATTATGGGTCACGGATCATGCTCGTTTGTTATTTTACCGTTATAGCCATTACTAACGGCCATAACTTTTTTTTAAGAAAATCTCAAAACGTACATGGCCGATCTTTCTGAAAATTTGTAGGTATATTCATTATGGGTCACGGATCATGCCCGATGTGATATTTTACCGTTATAGCCGTTACTAACAGCTATAACGACCCATTTCGATTTTTCTTTTGTATGGAATATCTCAGAAAGAACCTGGCCGATCTTTCTGAAAATTTGTAGATATGTTCATTATGGGTCACGGATGATGCCCAGTGTTTTATTTTACCGTTATAGCCGTTACTAACGGCTGTAGCGGCCCATAACAGTTTTTCGTCTTATGGAAAATCTCAGAAAGTACATGGCCGACCTTTCTGAAAATTTGTAGGTATGTTCATTATGGGTCACAGATGATGGCGATGTTTACCAAAAATAGCCGTTGTTAACGGCTATAGCGGCCCAAAATGGTTTTCCCTCTTTATAGAATATCTCACGCGTATTCAAGATAAACTTTGCATTGCTTTGCATCTTGTTGAATGTTAGAATTAAATCAGCAGGAAATGTTTGGCTCCAAATATCTAAATAAAAGGAGAAAATATGAACATCGGCGACAACGATTGCCTTGTTACTGTGTTTTGCGCATGTTGACATTTCGTTATCACTGTGTTTGTTACCACCATGCAAAAATAGCACTGGCTGCTATTGCGCATGTGCTGGGCACCACCACTGCTATTTGTATGACAACGGTCATCATACTACTTTCAAACACACTGTGTGTCGATAGTACTACTTGGGTGGATTCATGACAAATCATTGGTAGCAGCCAGTCATCATTTTCTTTAATACAATGTTTCTAAATCCTGACTTTAACTCATCAGCAATACAATACAGGTTAGCAGTCCACCAAATGTCACTTTTAGCGGATACTCTCTTCTTCGCTTGTCAACCAATGTAAGGTGACCTGTGAGTTATATGTGACATCTAGAAAATACATATGTGTCAAACATTGACGTGTCTGCTTTGCATTGTGTGTTATAAAATGCATCACTTCGTAGCCTGATCTGTCTGTCTACTTATATATTTTGCACAAAACTGTGGTGGGATATATGGCAGTCTGTTTCAGGCTCTTTTGCTCAAGGCTCGACACAGTTGTTTCAGCCCCTTTTCCCAAACCAGTCATTGTTTTAAATTTTCAGTTACATGTGCTGTCCTACAGTATCAGACAGAAGGCATTAAAATCTACATACATCCCACTCAGTCTGTCTGTCTGCCCCCCCCCCCCCCCCCCCTCCCCCTCCCATCTCTCTCTCACTCTCTCTTTTCTCTTCTCTCTCTCTCTCTCTCTCTCTCTCTCTCCTCTCTCTCTCTCTCTCTCTCTCTCTCTCTCTCTCTCTCTCTCTCTCAATCTAGCAAGCACTTGGACTAAATGCAAACAAAATATGGTTTAATCCCGAAGGCATGTAGACGATTTGTGTGTCATGTGTACAGATGATATGAGAGAAAATGAAGATCACTTTATATTCTATTGTGCAGCTTATAACGATATCAGGCAGAAGTCTCAACTTTTCAATATTATTATGACAGAAAATCATAACCTATATTAGTTTGTTGTCCTCTGACAATATAGGATAATAACTCGTCTGGCTTAGTATGTGGCAGAGGCGTCAAATGTTTGGAAAAAGAAGTGCTCGGTAAGAATTTTAATGTTTGGGTTTGTTTTCATGTACTACGCAAGCTTCATGACCTTAGTAAGAAATGGTTTTGTTTTCTTCACAAGTGTAGCTAATGATGAGGCGGACGGTGATGATAGATGTGACAGTGCAGGAAAGTTTTTATAACAGTGAATGTGTGTGCCCGGGTGAGACACTTGTGTCTATGATCATGTTGTTACTTAAAAAAAAACTACATATTCATTTTGAGTGACGAAAAAGCACGTCATTATTTTCTTTTTCTTCTACATGGCTTCAAGCCTCATCATTAACATTTACGTAATCCGTCACAATTTATGTTTCTTTGCATTTTAAAATTGTGTTTCGGCGCTGCTAATATTCATGCATAAACCCCTTTGACATAAAGGCCATGTAGGCCATTGCCAATATAAAAAAAACGCATCCGAAGCATCCGAAGCGTCTCTCTCTCTTCTCTTCTCTCCTCTCTCTCCTCTCTCTCTTTTCTCTCTCTCTCTCTCTCTCTCTCTCTCTCTCTCTCTCTCTCTGTGCGC
>CM031623.1:42300572-42315572 GCA_018398815.1 Conus ventricosus
AACCCAAACTTGGAAAAAGGAAGAAAAATTACCCTAGGATGGGAAAGAACGATTGGCGCTGGCACAACTTGGAAAAAGAAGACAGTGACCATAGTGAAGAAAAACAGATTTGGCGCTGCAACAACTTGGGTCGGAGATTGCCCGGGATTCAGCTTGAAGGACGAAGGAGCGATGCATTTTGAACTGGTAAAGCTGTAAAACAGATGAAACATAAATGAGTTGCACGAGAGGTGTTTCTCCCTGTGGGATCTACCGAGGGAAGATACAGCTCTGTACGTGTGACTACACATTGTATTGATACTTGATAAACATTGACATTCCTGTCTTGACATATACATTTATTGCGAAGATATCATCTCAATCCGATATCAGAAATTAACAGTTACCTCAAACGAAAAACGTAATGAACGGACCATATTAGAGAGAGAGAGAGAGAGAGAGAGAGGAGAGAGAGAGAGAGAGAGAGAGAGAGAGGAGAGGAGAGGGAGGGAGAGAGAGAGAGAGAGAGGGAGGGAGGGAGGGAGGGAGGGAGGGAGGGAGGAGGGAGGGAGGGAGGGAGGAGGGAGGGAGGGAGGGAGGGACGGACGGACGGCCCGGGACGGACGGACGGACGGACGGACGGACGGACGGACGGACGGACGGACGGAGGGACGGAGGGACGGAGGGGAGGGAGGGAGGGACGGACGGACGGACGGACGGACGGACGGACGGACGGACGGACGGACGGACGGGACGGACGGACGGACGGACGGACGGACAAAGCGAAAGTAAATGTTGGATTAGTGCATATCAGTTTAAAAGAAAAAAAAACACCTCCAGATAATAGTCCAATTTCCTTGAAAAGAAACATTATGCATTAGCTTTCTGCATTGTTTTTAATAAATGGAACATGTTTAGTCTTGTTAGTCACGACATGTTGTATTTATATTTGTTGCATACCTGTGTGTGTGTGTGTGTGTCTGTGTTTTGTGTGTGTGTGTGTGGTGTGTGTGTGTCTGTGTGTGTGTGTGTGTGTGTGTGTGGTGTGTGTGTGTACGTGTGTGTGTGTGTGTGTGGTGATAGAGAGAGAGAGAGAGAGAGAGAGAGAGAGAGAGAGAGAGAGAGAGAGAGGAGAAAAGAGAAAAATGCGAATGTGATGTGAAATTTTGTATTAGTACATACATAACATATTCGTGTAACTTGTAGTAACTTCATTACGTTACGTTGAACCAATACCATTGCCGTTCATTTTGACACTTTTTGCTTTTAATTTCATGCATTTCGTGTTTTTCCTTGTCAAAACAATAACTGAAAAAAGTGCACCTTCATGTCTCGGCAGTAGTGCAGTGTCTCCTGTGGCTGGCTACCTCATGGTACCTCATTGCTGCAGTCCTTTGTGGACGGTGGGATAAGACAAGATAAGATAATGTTGCTTATAGCCCAGCCGACCGCAAGGGCCACATCAGGGCTGTCACCACGTTAAAATCAACTCACAAGTCATTTAAAACAACAACACAAAACAAAACAAACAACAACAAAAAACGCCACCTTTCACACATCTCTTTAAATTGACATCTTCTGGAACGCACCAGAAACTTCATTAAAAAATCTTTCTTTCCGTAAAATCAGACGAAAAATGTTAATCTCTCTCAAAAACTCAAAGATCACGTCAGGCGGGACATCTCTGAACAGGATTTTCATGGACTTCCAGTTGCAGTTCCAACAGGACGACATGGGTGTGGTTGTGCACGTTGCAGCTGCTGTGGGTGGCATGTGGGCATACCTGCTGACCCAGTGGCCTGCGATGAAGCAAAGACTTTATCGATTACAATAAGGCAATCCCAATGCAATCATCCATGAAGTTCGTTGTTATTAGCGAATGTGTCTCAACCCTGCTTAGATGAAAGTTCTTTATCATCATCACCACAGCGTGGAATAGGAATCATTAATCAGACTGTAAAACACACACACACACACACACAACACACACACACACACACACACGCACACACACACACACACACACACACACACACACACCTCACACGCCAAACACGAAAAACCTTTCCAACCATCACGTGTTCCAACTGATGTGAAGGTGGCTGCCTCACCAAAGGACGTCAACATCATCTGACGGCGCCTCATCGCATGGCGACATAACCACCTTAAGAGGGGGCACAAAATGGCGATTGTGTCATGTTACCTGGATGCATTATATGGACCATGTGAGATGTCTGGCATCCAGCAGGTCTGCTGGTAGACCTTGATGGGTAGTCTGGAGAACTGGAGATAGGATGAGGCATGGTCGTTTTAGATATATATATATATATAATGAAGGTAAAACCCTGGAGTAGGCTGGACACCACTCAGTGATGTGAGGTGCACTGCTGATCCAGAAACTGGCCAGTCACAACGCACAAAAATAAATGAAGGCACACCAACCACACACTCTTCATGTTATATATAAATATATATATATATATATATATATATATATATATTTATATTATAAATTATAATATATATATATATATAAAAACACACTCACACATACATACATCACACACTCACGCATGCATGCACACATACACACAGGCACAAACTCTCTTCTACTTCTCTCTCCTCTCTCTCTCTCTCTCTCTGTCTCTCTCTCTCTCTCTTCTCTCTCTCTCTCTCTTTCTCTCTTTCTCTTTCCTCTTCTCTCTCTCTCTTTCTCTCTCTCTCTGTCTCTCTCTCTCTCTCTCTCTCTCTCTCTCTCTCTCTCTCTCTCTCTCTCTCACTCTCTCTCTCTCCTCTCTCTCTCTCTGTCCGGTCAATGGATCTCCCGATGTACGAAGACTGGTTGTTCTGTCACTGGAAGGGTTCTCATGGGCATTGTCGAGTGACTAGTCTTCACTACCAAATGTTGAGAAATACGCGCGATCCATTTTGGTCGAAGAACTGCAACTGCTCCCCGCCACCCACCCCCTCCCTCCCCACCTCTCTATCTCTCTCTCTATCGGTTGTTCTCCATCCTATCACCCTCCCAACTTTGAAGTAGTTATATATTGCATTATTCACTCTAAACTGTTATGTATTTATCAATGTATATGTATTGATGTGTAGTTGTGTGCGATGCTTTCTTTCATGTCTTCAGGTACCTTTCCGTTGTTTGGGGCTGGATGAAAAAGCCACTGACTATGTGTTTATTCCGTTCCCTCAACAAAAGTTTTGCTCGTTCGTTCGTTCCTCCATTTTGTTCTTTGTCTGTCTGTCTCTCTCACTCTCTCTTTCACACACACGCACGCACGCACGCACGCACGCACACAGACAGAGAGACAGACAGACAGACAGACAGACACACACACACACACACACACACACACACATACACACATACACGCACGCACGCGCACACACATACACACACACACACACACACACACACACACACACACACACACACACACACACACACACACACACACTCTTCAGAGGTGACAGGAGATCGTATGTTTGACACCGTGTTTAAATTCAATTATTCATTTCATCAGCATTCAGGAATTCAATCTTTTAAACTGTGTTGCTTTTTTTTTTTTTGCAAGTGAACATGTTGGTACCGCCTGATTTTGGGTGTCAGTGTGTGTTGTGTGTGTGCGTGTGTGTGTGTGTGTGTGGTGTGTGCGCGCGCGCGGGGCGCGCGCGCGTGCGTGCGTGCGTGCGTGCGTGCGTGCGTGCGTGCGTGCGTGCGTGCGTGCGTGCGTGCGTGGGGTGCGTGCGTGCGTGCGTGCGTGCGTGCGTGCGGGGTGTGTGTGTGTGTTGTGTGTGTGTGTGTGGTGTGTGTGTGGTGTTGCCTGCGTGTCTGTGTGCGCACGCGGATATTCGTGCGTGCATGCGTGCGTGCGTCGGTGTGTGTGCCCGAGTGCGTGCATGAGCATGCGTACGTACGTGGATCCAGGCATGCGTGCAAGGGGGCGGGGTAGTTATGTGGGGGGGGGGGGGGGGGGGGGGGTTCACTTCTTCACATGTGTAGCAACCAAAACCGACAAGGACAAATCGTTTGTGTAGTGTGGAAATGTTGTAGATCTTGCACTGTCCCTCGCAGGGCATGCGAGTGCAACTTGGTCTTGACTCACCGCTCAAAGCTTTACACTATAACAGGTAAGAAATTCTACATCAACTGAAATGGAACTGTGTAAAAAAGCGTTACTGGAGTCCATTTCCGATTAAGGGTTCCACTAGCAAAAGATACAGATTCGATGTCAGAGAGAGAGAGAGAGGAGAGAGAGAGAGGGAAGGAGAGAGAGAGGAGAGAGAGAGAGAGAGGAGAGAGGGGGGGGGGGATGTTGTACTTAAAAGGGATGAAGGACGCGAGAAACGGACTGTGTGTTTGTGTTAGTAGTAGAAACTTTCATTTTTACGTCTTTTCAAAAATTGTGTATATTAGACGAGAGAGAGAGAGAGAGAGAGAGAGAGAGAGAGAGAGAGAGAGAGAGAGAGATTCACGATTCACGATTCACGTATTTTATTGTCATTACCATTACGGTCTGATGACAAGGGGGTACAATACACTCAAAAAGTATGTTGCGCACATGAAATCAATATAGAAAATTACAAAACATAATCTCAACAAAACTTCAATCATTTATAATAATCATTAACCCATAAATACATACCCCAAAGCACTCATCCACCAGCCCCCCCAAATTTTTCACACACACACACACACGCACGCACGCACGCACGCACGCACGCACCACACACGTACAAACACACCAAAACCCACACACACCCACACACCCCACACACACACACACACACCACACCACACACACACACACTCCGATGCAGACATACCCACGCACCTACACACCTGCCCAAACCCAGCATACACACATATACACACATGGATAAACACGCAGCGGCAACGCAATCAAAAATATATGAAATTCGACCATCCACTTTATCATACGGTATCTGAACATTCACTTCTATCTTCATCATATTAATGGATTATGAAATCATATTGAGTTATTCTTTTCTTTTCGCAATTTCTGAGCCTCTGCTATAAATTTTGCAACTGATTTGAAAACCATGCCATCATTTGAAAGTAGAATGATTAACTAATGAGTTTGAGCTAAACCCGTATGAAAAAACCCAATTTGTTCCGTAATTTTTCCCATATCCTGTACAGTGGAAAAAGAAATGTTTTTCATCCTCAACATCATAACTACACTTTAGGGCATGAAGATTCTGGGGAACCCCCAGGCAGATACCATCTTTTCTTTGTATTAAATCCGAGGGTTCTAAATCGAAATCGAGAAAAATTTAAATCATATGCCATTTGTCTGATAAATTATAGTACTTTTCAGCTTGAAAGCTTTTTAAATGAATAAACCAACTGTATTTTCTTGTTCTCAATAGCCAAATCCCAGTTTTTTTGTACGAACATATCAGTCTGTCTTTAAACTCTGAAATAAAGTGTCTATCATTTCCAACACCCTGTAAAATCCATACAATACCAAACCATTTACAGATAATACTTTTTTATTTGATAGGCCCAATTCTCTTTGCCATTCCGAGTTAAATTTACCTTTCATGCCCGTATGCTTTTTTGCACAATCGAGACTGAGGCAATTTTTGAATTTTTAGCCAGAAATTTTTATGCACTTGAGGGAAAGATCTTATGTACAGAGGATTGGGCCCGGGTTTTCCGTATAGCATAGTATTAGAAGCATGTAAGGTAAATGAAGGAAACGTTTTATACCCTATGTTGCACTCTTTCCATTTTCTGATTAGAGTAAAAACCCCCATATTTCAGCAGCATAAGTAAGAATGGGTTCTATTTGGGCATCAAAAATTTCCAAAATAGATTACAGTCAATAGTATTTAGCTTTTTAAATTGACTTCAAAATTTCAATTACACCCTTTCTACCCTTTCTGCTTCCCTCTTCCCAAGCAAATTCAAACTTAATCTTTTTTGAAATATCATTCCTAGGTATCTATAAATTGAAAACCCTTTTATTTCTTCATTTCCATAAAACCATTTTTCATGCATTGAAAGGTGTCCCCCATTTCTAAATACAAAAATATTAGTTTTATCTAAATTGACAGTTAATCCTAAACGATCGTTTCTTCTTTTATGACTTTAATTGGGTTTTCTGGAGCCTATCACTGTTTGAGACATTAGAATGACATCGTCAGCAAACAGAAGCAAAAAAATCTCAACAGCTCCTGAGATTAATTGGATTACCATGCTTTCCTTTTTTGATATTTAAATTTGCTAACTCTTTAAGGGAAAAAGAAAACAATTTGGGCTCAAAAGGCAGCCTTTTTTACACCCTTTGGACAAGTCAAAAAAATTTTAGAATATTCACTCTTTGCCGCACACATGCAGCACAGAATTATACATACCAGAATAGCCAATAAAGTTTTCCATTCACTCCACTTTTACGCAACACGTTCCAAAGAATATTACGATTAACAGAGTCAAAAGCCTTCCTGAAGTCAACAAAGGCTATATAGAGTTTAGAATGCTCAATAAAATATTTCTGTACAAGTGAATATAGTGTATTATATGGTCAATAGTACTATAATTTGCTCTGATTCCTCCCTGTTCTTCTAATATTTTTCCTTCATTTTCAGCCCATTTTGATAATCTTTTGTTCAAATATGAGTATACACTTTGCTATAGTGCTAGTGAGTGCTATACCACGATAATTATCTGGATACTGGAGTCATTTTTTTTTGGGTAAATTGGAATAATAATAGATTTTAGCCCATTCTAAAGGAAAATTGCTGTGTTCAAAAAGCTCATTAAATAAGCGAACAAGATAATCAATTATGATCGAATTTGTTCTTTTAACATTTCTCCAACAATTCTATCAGGTCCAGCACTTTTCCTGTCCTTAAATGTCTGATACCATCCATTACTTCTCTCTAAAAAATGGTGTTATTGAACAATGGCACAGATTCATCCTCATCATCCAGTGAAACGTCTTCTTCCAGAGGAACAGTATTATCTAAATCATTAAAGACATGCAAAAAGTGATCAACCATTGTAAGATGGAGATTTCATTGAAAAATTAAGCTTTTCTTATTAACGGATCTTATTACATGACCAAAATGTTTTTTGAATCGTTTGTGGATTCTCTTAATTTCTTTAGTCTATTTTCCTCAAATTCTATTGCTTAGTTTTTTCTCAGTTTGATGTATTCTTTTCGTGACACTGCATATTCTAACTCTTTTTTCTTTTTTATCACTAGCTGTTTTACATCCTGAAATCTTTTTAAGCAGCCTTTTTACTTTTGCTTTCTTTCTCTCACATTCAACATCAAACCAGTCATTACTTTTTAAATTTGGACCTTGACCTACCGTGCGGACCATACAAAGCAGCAGCTCCATATAAAGCATTAACAAAAAGGGTTTTAAAACTATCATTTTTTATCAATATCCATTTGCAGGAGGGATGACTGTAAACAACTTTGGAACTCCTCACTTTCAAGTTCATCTTTATTTTTGAACATTTTCATTCGACCAAACAATTTTTTCTTCACCTGACTGTTTAAAACCTGGTTACTTTTCCAGATTCCGGTGAACGTTATTCCATACAACTTCGATTGGCAAGTTTCCATGAATGAACACAGTCACCAAACCCTGCAAATCAAATTTCGGTAATAAATCAACATGAATCAAAAAGTAATCAACCACACTACATCCATTAGGGGATACAAAAGTGTAACTACCCTCTTTAAACCCGTCACAAAACCCCTTTAAAATATTCATATCAACAAAAAACAAAATCCAGTAACGTTTTCCCAAAAGCAATTTACAACCATCTTTTTTAATGACGTAAAAAAATGTCATCCATTTCGTTTCAAATCAAAATCACACATTGTCATATCTTCATGCTCAGATTGCATCTGACCTGTTCGAGCGTTCAATCACCAGTTTTCAATAAAGTATACATCATTTTTATCAAACTTTTTTCCCGTAAAGCCTCTTCTAATAAAAGTACGCCATCTTTGATTTCCTTATCATTATATAGAGGGCCTCCTTCTGGAACAATATAACACCAACAAAAATGATATCTTTATTCACACCAAAACAGTTTTATCTATTGTTATAACAATTGTAATGTCACAATTTATCTGAATCTCTTTTACATATTTTTCAAAAAACTTTCTTACTAAAAGGAGTTCCCTCCTGAGTTTCTTCCATGAAATGAAAACTTTCTAGCTGAAACAAGAAATTTCCATATAATAATTGAAGATGCATTTATAGTCAAAAGACGAATCTAAAAAGGTTTCTGTGGGCAAACAAAATCATATTTAATTTAAAATAATTACAAAAGAAACATCACGCAGTTTTGGAAACAAATTTTCAACATTAAACTTAGGAAAGTCCATTGTTGTGGATGGTCTGCCTGTCCTATTTGCTTTTTACAGAGTTTGAAAAGCAAGGCTCTAGTCCACCCGTACCCCTTTCCCCACATTGAGACTTTGCTGGACTGGTTAGACAGGGACGCTCGCATTTCCACTCTGTCTGTCGGGCACAATCCGCCACGCGCTGTGTGTTCGTCGTTTACCGTGACGTCGATCCGTGGAGACACGGAGGGAATCCCCGCTAGTGGCCGTGATCCAGTTCGCTGACCTCCGCCTGACCGCTCTGAACCCCCATCTTACCACCATTACCACTTGTTGCCGATCGGGTGGGGCACGAACAGGGTGGGGGAGCGGAGGGAGATGTAAACCCCCCACCCTGACTGCCATCCCCCCTCATTGGGGTTAAAGGGCGAGAAGCAGGGGAAAAACCCCTACTGTCAACGTTTTTCTCGCCCCGACTCGTGGTGTTGTCATGGCGACTGGTTTCAGTGCGTCGGTCGTTCTCATTCAGAACTGTAGTGTTTTTGAACATTTGTCCTGCCAGCATTAGGTTTGACACTTCTGTCAGTACTGCAGTCCTCCCCACTTCCCCCCACCTGGGCATATGTTCGGGGATCTGGCAATCGAGGGCCTATGACTACTGACCTTCTTAAAGAACGCCCTCTTTCCTTCCCGCCTAGCTTGTGCAGCTAATTTGGGCTTGCGCTCTGGTATTTGTCATTAGCCACTCTCACTCCCTGTTCCTGTAGTTGTTGTCGTGTGTTTCTGTTCGTTAACAGCGACATTTTGTCTCTCCAACTTCTAAATTCACTATCATAGGTCTTGTATGACCCTCACGTGCTATCCTATCCGGTGAGCTCGCTCTATGTCGTCATCTGTCCATCGTCTGTCATCATTAGTACTGTTTAGAATATCAACATGCTTTGGCACATGTGTCGAAACGTTCTCGCTGGCTTTTTTCTGGGGAATCCCCAGGGAAAACGTAAATTGTCTCTGCGTGAGAAGTCCCCGAGTCTGTCCGTATCTATTTTTAGTTTCTTGACCTCTTCTTTTATTTCTTCGAGTGTTTCAGTCGTTCCTGCGTCCTCTTCTTTTCTGTCATCTGACACCGCAAACAAATGTTGTATGTCTGTCGTCATGTCAGTCACAGTTTCTGTCAACTGTCTATGGCCAGCTTCAAGTCTGTCACATTTTTCTGTTGATCTCCTACATTGTTGTTTCACTTGACTTAATTCATCTTTTATTTCACTGAGATCATTCCTGATTTACTGTTGTCTGATGCTGAAACTGTTGTTGTTGGTTTGTATAATTCTTCCATCAAGTCGTCTTGTCCTGTCGTAGTATTCGCCATTGCATTTTCTTTTTGGGTGCACCTGTCCGTCAGGGTTGGGGCCCGGGTTCGGTCTCCACGTCACCGCAAAGCAGCAGCTTACGCAGTGGAACACGGCATGCACGACCCCAAAAGCAAGGACGGCACTTGCACGTGCGGTCCCACTGACACATACCGGTGTTGACACACATGAAATATTCGCACATGAAAATAGTCCTTTCATGTTTACACTTTCTGTAAACAGTCCATTGTCTGTTGTCGCATTTTGGCAATTGTTGCACAAAGTGTTAATAAGAGCGATGATCGCCCCGCACTGTACAAATATAACAATAACATCAGCAGAATTTATCATCGTTTCACTGTCCGTGTCACTGCTCTCCTGTCCGAAACCAGAATCCTTCTTTCCGGGTGAACTTTGACCTGGCATTCAATCTGCCACAAAATATGCCCATAGCGGCCCTTTCCCCATCAACAAGTCCACCATTGTCACTTAGTTTCGATTACTCGGTTACTTATGTTTCCATTGCAAAGAATACCAACTTGAAACAGTTCAAAACAAACACCGTATAAAGCAACATCCTTTTCATCAGTATACAAACGCTGCTATCCGGAAGCCTTACCCGCATGCCCCACCGAGATGAGAGAGAGGAGGGGAGAGAGAGAGAGAGAAAGGGTATGTGTGTGATGCATAGGTGTGTGGAAGTGCACGCAAAACATGGAATATTTACTACTTATAACATTATAGCAAATATCTAACAGGACTACATATTAAACAAAAGGTAACTTTGAAAGCAAAATCAATATCAGAAAAAACATCAGTCACTGTCATGCCTAATAAACATGGTAAGTATGCCTTAAGAGTCACACAATCAAATAAAACGTGGGCTCTCGACACGTTTGCCTTACCACATATGCATTTTGTTCCTGCACTATATTTCGTTCTGAATGCGTCAAGTTTCAGTCTATAAAATACTGAAACAAAGTTTCTGTACTGATACATATCACGAACCTGCAGGTGTTCAATGCTTCAACCTGATCAAAGCTGAGAACATGGCTATTTCGAGCATTAACCCGCAAATAGGGGATGTTCTGGTTGTTTCTAAAAACGTCCCAAGCCACTTGTTTTAAAACTTGATGACACTCTTGTAAGTCAAGGGGACAGAAAGTGACTGTGCACTCATTTTAGTTTTGGCTCCTTTTTTGGCAGATCTGTCAGCAAATTCATTGCCCCAAATTCCACAGTGGGAAGGGACCCAGAAAAAAGTTAAATCGGTCCTTTGCACATCAAAATATGAATATAAATGACATATTTCCTTTAAAACAAAGTTTTCAGAATTAGAACTGAAAAAACCTGATAGATTGTAGTACTGACATTGAGTCGACACACAACAATACTTGCAAGATTGATTGCGGTAAATCAATTAAATATGTCAAAGCCATTGTATAGCTATCATTTCGGCGACTAAGATAGATCGATTTTTTCCTATTGAATACGCTTTATCTACTTTAAGTGATGGAATAACAAAAGCGGATCCAGCGTTCTTGTTATTTGTCAATGATCCATCAGTATATACCTTAAGATGGTTAGGATACTTGCTTTGCATATGCATCTTTGCTGAATATGACAAGATATGCGGATGTTCAGCTTTTTTAGCATCAGTGTGATTAAGGTCAAATTTTGCCCTGTTTCTTTCCCAGCTTGGGATTGGATCAGTATGAGAAATCTTTGCCAAAGAGTCGGGAGTCAAATCAGTTTTCTGCAACAAATGGGCAGAGTACGAGCCAACAGTAGACAAGCAGGAAATGTTTTCGCTCGTTTGGGGTAATCAGTAGATGGATTTAAAGCGATTTCTGTTTCATTTACACCTTTCAAAGCTGTACATTTCACAACATATTTTGCCAAAGTGAGTGTTCTGTATTCGTTTAAAGGCAAAACATCAATTTCCGAATATGTCCCTACTGTAGAAGCATGTACAGGGATTCCCAGCATAATTTAAAAGCCTTGCTATCAACACTTTGCAGTTTTTGCAACAAATTATTTAGGAGCACAAAAGAAAGCTTCTTGAGCATACGATAGCTTAGAATCGAACGAGTGATATTGCCAGATGTTTCAATGTTTTTACATCCTGGCACCAGCTTTGCTTGCTTAAGATTTTCAAAAAATTCAAACTTTTCCTAGCCTGGTTTAAGAGATAATCAATGTGAACTTTCCATGTCAATTTAGATGTGAAGTAAACTCCTAAGAATTTCACTGAGTGGACATACTGAAGTGTTATTCCATCAAGTCTAAAAGACGGCAGATCAACGGGATCATCACCATTATTAAATAACACTATATACGTTTTTTTCATGGGAAAGTTTCAGTCCATTTTCAAACAAGTACTTACTAAGATTATTTAGCTCTGCCTGATATATTTTTTTGTAATAGCTGATTGATCTTTTTGGCGTGTTTTTTCTTAGACTAGCATTTATCCACATACACAGATCATCAGCATACTGCACAACGGTAGCGGTTTTAGTTACGTGCTTTGGGAGATTCATGTAACAAAATATTAAATAACATTGGAGCAATTACGGAACCTTGGGGAATGCCCATTTCTAGCGATTTAAAATTTGAGTATGTGTTTTCTACCCTGACTTGCAAACTTCTTTCTGATAAAAATTCTCTAACGTACTTATAAAAATTACCAGATATGCCATTTTCTTCAGTTTTATAGCAATCTAGCATGCCACACGCTATCAAAGGCTTTTTTAAACATCAAAAAATGTCGCCAGAGTACTCTTTCGCCTGGCAAATTGATGCTTAATTTGTGTTGTTTATTTTTACAATTGTGGTCAGTTGTTGATCTTCCTTTTCTGAAGCCTGCTTGATTAACAGGTATTATTTCATTTTTATCACAAAAATAGATAAGCCTATTTAGTATAATTCTTTCCATAAGTTTTCCTACATGAGACGTCAGAGCTACAGGACGGTAACTGTGGACACTTGTGGGGGACTTTCCTTGCTTTACAATGGGAATAATTACAGACTGTTTCCAAATTGATGGCATTACACCATTATTCCAAACCCGTTGGAATATTTTCAATAAAAAACAAAGATAATTATCTGGTAAATGTTTTAGCATTTCATTCGAAACAGCGTCCAATCCAACTGACGATGATTTATTACCTATCAAGGAGATGGAGTCGTTTAACTCGCATTTAGTTATGGGGGCATTTATATAGTGGTCATTATTTGAAATTGGCTCTTCGTACATCTCTGTTTTTTCTTCCCTTTTCCTATGTTGTATGCAATCTTGTGGAAGACTTTCTAGACGCATTGTCTTTGAAACATGTTAGCGAATGCTTCTGCTTTTTCAGATGAGGTTGAGAATTTTTTATTATCCAAATTAACTGGATATCTTGGGAGATTTATCCTTTTTTCATAGTTTGAAATTTTTGCCACACTTTTTGAAGGTCCTTATGATGAGAAACTTCTTTAGCACAAAACGCTGTCCAGTAAAGCCGCTTTGCTTTTGCTATTGTTCGATTAGAGTGTGACTTAGCTTTTTCATTTCTAGGTGGTTTTCTTTCACTTTTATTTTTAATATATTCTTTGTATTTCAGTTTCTTTAAGGCTACAGCTTCTTCGCAATCCTTAGTCCACCACACATTGCCGGTATGAAGTGTTTTTGGAGAAGTATTAGTTCGACATTTTGGTATTGAATCATCAGCGGCCAAGAGAATCATTTTGTTGAATTTTGAATACATATCATTTACATTTTCTTCATCTTCACAAAAGTCTCTATGTGTCTATAGGAAAGAAAAGCCTTGAACTTATCCCAGTTGGCAAACTTATAATTGTACTTAGGTATTTTGTCTTCAGGCAAATTTTTTATGTCGTATGTTTTATTAATTGTCATTATGATGGGCAGATGATCACTTCCAAGAGTGTCATCAAAAGTTTGCCATAAGCAATCAAAAGCTAATTGGGGGGAAATCATTGTCAGATCTATTGCGCTTGATCTATGAGTGGGAATGTCTGGAATCCTAGTTATACTCCCATCATTAAGCAATGTGTGTGTGTGTGTGTGTGTGTGTGTGTGTGTGTGTGTGTGTGTGTGAGTGTGTGAGTGTGTGTGTGTGTGTGTGTGTGTGTGTGTGTGTGTGTGTGTGTGCGTGTGTGTGTGTGCGTGCGCGCGCGCGCGCGCGCGCGCGCGCGCGCGTGTGTGTGTGTGTGTGTGTGTGTGTGTGTGTGTGTGTGTGTGTGTGTGTGTGTGTGTGTGTGAGTGTGTGTGAGTGCGTGCGTACTTGCCTGCGTGCATGCGTGCGTGCGTGCGTGTGTGCGTGCTTATCTGCGTGCGTACGCGCGCGTGTTCAGATGCCAGGGGGAGAGAGAGAGCGGTTCAGATGCCAGGTGAAAAGAGCTAGAGCGGAAGTTGAGATCCTTAGTTTACATAGCTTTTACCAGAGGTTGAATGGAATAACCGTGGCGTGGCACGGCGTCGACATCTATCGCTTTTGCAGTAAGAGAGCGCAAGGCACTGAACATCGCTGCTGAGGAGGATTGGAATAGAGGGGGATGGGGCGTGGGGGGGCGGGGGGGGGGGTGAGGGGCGTATAAATGAGAGGGATGAGGTGAGTGGGAGTGGCAGGAAGGGGTGGGGGGGGGGGGGGGGAGGGCATGGATAGGGGGCCTAGCTGTTCGCCTGTGGCTCAATCTATCATGGTGTTGTTAATGACCGATGCAACTGCTCTAGTATAGCGAGGGGGGGGGGGGGGGGAGGGGCGTGGAAATGTAGGGGATGGGGTGATTGGTGGTGAGGAGGGGAAAAGGAGGGGGGGGGGGGGGGGGGGGGGCTAACTGTTCGCCTGTTGCTCAATCAATCATAGAGTAGTTTATGGCCGATGCAACTGCTCAAGGGGGGGGGGGGGGGGGGGGGGGGGGGGGAGGTTAAGGGGCGTGCAACAATGAGGGACGGTGTGAGTGGAGGTGCAGGCAGTCCAAACCTGGGGGCCGTTGATGATGATGTTGACCATCTCAGGCCTTCCTGACACTCGGCAGCCCCTTCGTTTTCTCTCTCCTCCCCTACCCTCTGCCCCTTCCCTAGGCCTGCTGAAATAAGCACGAGCAGATTTAGCGGGATGGACATGTTTCCCTACCACGCCAGCCCACGGCTGTCCTCAACATGCTGGATGCGCAGTGAAACCAGCGTGTCCCTCCTTCTATGGTCACTGCCTGGAGCCCAGAAGGAAGAAGGACGCAGTGAAACCAGCGAGTCCCTCCTTCTATGGTCACTGCCGGGAACCCAGAGGGAAGAAGGACGCAGTGAAACCAGCGTGTCCCTC
>CM031623.1:42320572-42325572 GCA_018398815.1 Conus ventricosus
TTTTGGAAAGCTGTATAAGATGTCTAATAACAATAATAGTAATGGTTGTGATGATGTTGAGGATATGATGATGACAATAACAATATTGATAATGATAATAATGATAATGATGATGATGATGATGATGATGGTGATGATGATGATGATGATGATGATGATGATGATGATGATGATGATGAAGATCATGATGATGATTACTATCATCATCATCATGTCTCCATCAGCCAAAGCACATTTGTTTCGCAAGCTGTCTTAGATGTGTCCTCAAGATGGTGGACTTCTGAATGCTCATCTGAAAGCTGGTGATGTAATTCTGCTTGTTTTATTGATACCATTCATCTGCAGGGACAAATCATGGAAGAATGGCTGGGAAATATTTAAACCGCTGTAAGCTTTTAGATCCACAAGAGATAAAAAAAAACCGTCAGTACACAAACTAGCCCAATGAGAAAAATATTTATGTTTTTAGCTTAGTTTCATATTAAACGACTATCTTACAATCACCAGAAAAGGTAACAGGGATTAAAGTAATCTCCTTTGAATTGAAACACAAAAAAGCAGTTGTCTGAATGAGAACTTTGAAAGGTGATTACATTAAGTGGAAAGGATCCATATCTAGCGCCTGAAACGTGTGTCGATAGATGCAGGTCTTCCATTCTTTACCACTGAGCTTGACATGTGCGACTTCTTCAGCTTTGTTACATAGAGGTACATCAATAATTCATGTTTTTGAAATGGCGATGTGAACCAGGGTAGCCACTGTCAGTAAGTTCTGTTATAAGCCAGTTGTGACTGACAGCACAACTCTAAGATTCAGAAGTGGAGAGCTCTGCTTTGTCTTATTAACAAACTGAACAGAAATGATTGCTGCAGTTTATATTACACAACTGAAAAAGACCTGAGGCCTCAACGTTGCATGAAAGAGTGCATACTTCAGCACTGAGAAAGATTACAAACACGTTTTGTTTTGGTGATGCACCTGGAACGCAGACACGCCTTTTTGTACTTGTTATTGTTAATGGTTATCTTCTCTTGAATTATATTTTATGACTCGTTATGGGAAGGTGCTGATTTCTTATCACTGGATTCTAAAATGGTAGTATCACAGTATGCTAAACGAAGGGCACAGTGTGCATTTTTTGCTCTATTACTAGTCATTGCGTGCTTCTCGAAAATAATGTATTACAATGTTTTGCATGCGTTCTTGAAACCATTATCATTTTTATTTCTATTTCTTTCTTTTTACTTTCGAGCTCGTTTTTCTTTTTGTTTTATTTTGTTTATTATTTTTTATTTACAATTTATGTTTCATTTTTTAAACTTTATTTATATGATTATCATAAAAATGTATTTTCTAAACATATTTCTGTATCATGCTTTTATTACCTTTACCTTCACAATAGTTGTTAGCAGTATCATCAGTAATACTCTTGTTAGTATTGATCTTACCACCACGAGCATTAACATCACCATCGCCATCGCCACTAAGACTTGCAACGGCAACCATGCTGTTTAAGAATCTTCTAACCCACTCTCCCTTCTCCCACACTACAATGCTATTGCCTTTTTATCACCAAAAGTAGTAGTAAACCATTTATTTAAAAAATATTTTTTAACCTTTATTAGTATTCCTATCAGTAATATAATTATCATCATTACTACCTTGACTCACACATGATCTCCCTTCTTAACAGCGTCATTTTCATCCAACGCTACTTGCACTGAAGAGATCAAAGCTAGGTGACAAAACTCATTCATTTTCATTGTCCTATTTGTTTGTGTCTTGCCTGAAAAAGACCTAAGAGGTCGAAACGCGTCGTGTTTTGTCTTGTGACTCGTTTTTCTACGTTTCTCTTGCCGGTTCGCAAACGTGTATTTAAGATTTGTATCTATGAGGTTTTTAAAAATTCTCTCTATCTATGTGTGTGTGTGTGTGTGTGTGTGTGTGTGTGTGTGTGTGTGTGTGTGTGTCTGTGTGTGGTGTGTGTGTGTGTGTGTGTGTGTGTGTGTGTGTGTGTGTGTGTGTATGTGTGTGTGTGTGTGTGAGAGAGAGAGAGAGAGAGAGAGAGAGAGAGAGTAGAGACAGAGACAGAGACAGAGAGGGGGGGGGGGGGGAGAGAATAACCAGAATGTTATTCTGTTGCGCATATGTATGTATGTATGTATGTATGTATGTATGTATGTATGTATGTATGTATGTATGTATGTATGTATGTATGTATGCATGTATGTATATATGTATGTATTGTATGTATGTATGTATGTATGTATGTATGTTTGTGTGTATCTTTCATACAAACACCAGCACGCCTACCATGAGACTAAGATAGGCGACAAATTACACAACATCATCAGGAAAGGTTTTGAAACACTAGTCTGGCAATGTAACATTATATTGTTTGTCTTTGTATTTGTCTGACTTTATTCAAGTTTAAAAGGCTGTGCCAGTCTTGAATAAAAGTTACTCTGGTTAGGTTTCCTTATGGAATCAAAACGTACCATGCTTGTTTCTGTTTCTTGTTTACTGTTCCCTGCCTCACTTCATTCTCAATATCTCTCAGTGGTCACTTTCACCTAATGACCACCCTTGTCCATTTTACGGAGTAATCCTCACAATTATTGGGGACACCCGCTACACTAGTCAAGCAGCATGAATATTCTCCCTTTTAGTTGTATTATGTCAAAGGGGTATACATGAATATTAGCAGGCCGAAAAACAATTTCATAATGCAATGAAACATAAATTGTAACGGTTGACGTTAATGTTAATGATGAGGCTTGGGAAAAGGGGCTGAAACAACTGTGTCGAGCCTTGAGCAAAGAATCTGAAACAGACTGCCATATATCCCGCCACAGTTTTGTGCTAAATTATAGAAGTATTCAGAGAGATCAGGATACGAAGTGATGCATATATAACACACGATACAAAACAGACATGTCAATGTTTGACCATGTATTTTCTAGATGTCACCTATAACTCACAGGTCACCTTACATTGGTCGACAAGCAAAGAGAGTACTGCTAAAAGTGACATTTGATGGGACTGTTAACCTTTAGGTTGTTGCTGATGAGTTAAAGTCAGGATGTAGAAACAATGTAATAAAGAAAATGATGACTAGCTGCTAGCGTTGATTTGTCATGAATCCACCAAGTAGTGCTATCGACACCAGTGTGTTTGAAAGTAGTATGATGACCGTTGTCATACAGACCAATAGCAGTAGTGGTGCCCAGCACATATGCAATAGCACCCAGTGCTATTTTTGCATGGTGGTAACAAACACAGTGATAACGAAACGCCAACATGCGCGAACACAGTAACAAGGCAATCGTTGTCGTCGGTGTTCACATTTTCTCCATTGTATTGGATATTTGAAGCCAAAGCACATCCTGCTGATTTGATTCTAGCATTTAAATAGTGCTATGATATAATTTTGGGTTTTATTTATGCATCTTTAAAACTTCACTTCTACTTTTATTGCACTAACACAACATACGTTTCCATGCAGAACGGTTATTTATCGTCTGTTGCGTTGTAAAAGTCTGATCGATTTCAAAGTTTAGAGTAGAAGCCAAATTATTTATCATTATTTGCTATCGTCAAAACGTAAATTTTCTCCCTGACAAGTGAATGCTAGGGAGATCCTTTGTCGTTGGAGGTTATCATTTTTTCGTCTCCGTCAAACTTCGTCCGTTTTGTCCCTTGCACGTGCTATTTTTTTCCCCCACGATCATTGTCTTTTTTTATTGAAACAAACAAAGAAAGAAAACTGTGCATGCAATGCCGAACAATTGCTGTGAATCTATGACGAGGCCGCGAAACTAAAAAATGTAAAACATCCCCAGAATGTACTGCAGTTCCAGCTTCCTTGAAAACAGTCGAGGCTGCTTGACGTCATATGGTCTGTTCCACATTCAAAGGGCTGCAAATTTCGACAGACAGACTGAAGGACAGACAGACGGACAGACAGACAGACAGAAAGACAGACAGACAGACAGACAGACAGACAGAGCGACTGAAAGAGACACGTGCAGAGAGACAGAGAGAGAAGGAGGCTAAGGGAGAGACACAAATTAATACAGAGAGAGACAGACAGACAGACAGACAGAGACAGAGGGACAGAAAGACAGAAAGACAGAGACAAAAACAGAGGGACAGAAAGATACATAGGAAAACAGAGAGGGAGAGAGAGAGAGAGAGAGAGAGAGAGAGAGAGAGAGAGAGAGAGAGAGGAGAGAGAGAGAGAGAGAGAGAGACAAGGGGGCTAGGAAGAGACACAAATACAGAGATAGACGGACAGACAGACAGGCAGACCGAGAGAGACAGAGGGACAGAAAGATACATAGGAAAACACACTTTTACACTTTACAACACTTTGATATTTTATTGTCATTACCAAACAGGTCTTTTGACAAGGGGGGGAGGTAACAGAACAATAACATTTCCCTCTTCCTTTCCTGCAAACAAATAGTACACATTCATTCCTAAGGTGCACCAAATCAAAGGTTAAAACAAAATAAATTCATAACATTTACTTATGTCCTCATGCACAGGAGTAATGCAATTAGAAAAAAAAAAGACTAACTCGACCATCCACTCGTTCAAATGATGACAATGTATCTTACCGATCTCTTCCACTTGCGATGAATGATAATATTCATTCAGATATCTCTTATAATGCATTATTTTAAATTTCACTATCCTCCATCTGTCTAATTTTCAATGCTTCTGCGATGAATTTTGCAACTGATTTTAATTACAAGTTCATCATCTGATGATAACACGACTGCAACATTTTGTCTTTTCGCTATATCTAACTGGAAAAGTGAACAATTTGTCCGCACTTCATTATAAGCAGTTACAGTGGAACAGAAAGTGTTCTTCGTCATCATAATGTGTCTACATGCAGGACAAGGAGATTCTGTGGATGTTTCACATTCAAACCATCTTTTGTTCGCATTAAAACCTAAAGTTCTCAACCTAAATCTTGCGTAATTTATTC
>CM031623.1:42333072-42335100 GCA_018398815.1 Conus ventricosus
TTTTTTTTTAAAGCTGCCTCGGTTCCAGTGCACACTTTAAAGTGCTTTCCTGTAGTACGCCAGTTCATAGAGATTGATTTAAAGTAAATACACGAAAACACAGAAGCACGCTGCCCGTTTTGTTTCAGAAGCTCTGAGACAAGTAAATGTTTCTTTCTTCAGGAAAATGTGGGTAAACCACACAAAAAAAAACCAATACATTTTCGGCAAGGGATTCTTGACATTACATATGCACTGGAAACTCTGATACGTCCTCAATACTGATTCTTTTAAACCATGCCGTCTGGGCGAACGGAATTTGGAAAATGCATTAAGTATACTGTCTGTGAGAGGCTGAAAAGTTCATTTGTTGTTCATTTGCTGCTGACCTTTCTGCCCAAACGTTGCAGGACGCGCTGTATCTGGGTGTTTTTCTGTGCCCCGAGGCCAAGTTCAGCACGTACAGAACAGGATTCAGCGCCATGTTGACAGGCAGGACGAACGTTGTCAGAGCAAGAAACGGATTCCCTGAGGCATGGACTGCTGTGTAGGCAGCAGCAACACCAGGATACCCACCAGAAACCAGCCGCAGGCGTCAGGTCATGAATGTTCATGGTGCGACGAGCCAAGTTCAGCCGGTGAGATCTTTGAGGGTCGACCAGAACACACAATGGGGTCGGCATGAACAGCGATGTAGATGTACACCTGACTGCCAAGTGTCAGTCCATCAGCAGAGTGTTTCAATACGACAACAGCGCGCGTGTCTGTTGTGAAGAGCATTTGGAACATAATTCACTGGGAAAGGAACACAAAGGCTGGTTTCATGGTGGAAAGACAAGGAGAAAGATGTGCTGCAACGGACAGAATTAAGCCCATCCCCCAACACAGGATGACTGAAGCTGACCACCTGTCTTCTGCCCCACACCTGTAGGTCTGGGCGGGCCAGACTGCAGCAATGATTCACTGTGAGACACGTCAAGATAGAGGCAGACACCTGGACAGACAGCAAGTACAGGAAGCTGGACAAAGCGCACCAGGAACTATGTCTCCACCACCTGTCCTCCCACAGATACTGACCATGGAACAGCTGGTCAGCCAGACACGCCCCAACAGATACACGCCCATCACCAGGTTCGACGCGGACAGCTGTGACATAAAGAGGACAACTCCAGTGTTGGTGTCAATTCTCCTCTCCACGTGTTGTGGTCTTCTGAGGAGGGAGAGGGTTGACACGTTGCCAGTAGAACCAACGCTGCCAAGACTGCTGTCATCGCGAGTAGGGCAGACGAACGCAGCAGATTGTGGCAGGTGAGGGGTGAGGCAGGGGAGTGACAGTGTTGAATATTGAAGCCTGCCGGCAGGTGCTGAGAACAGCACAGTATTGGGGACGTCGGTGTACACAGAGTGCAGCTTGTTCAGGGAGCTGAGCCAGTGACGTGGGAGTTGATGCAGCCGCAGCCTGTCACGTCCAGTGTCTGTAGCTGTGGTGTGGGCAACACCCCGGTCACCTGCGTACACCACTGTCTGACAGGTTGAGGATGGTCAGAGCGAGGAACCCCTCCAACGCCTGGACAGACAGGTGAGGCATGGGTACATTAGACAGGTGAAGGATGCGCAGACTGTGTGAAACGTTTGACACAAATGACTCGCTGCCTTCAAACATACCACCCAGTGGGTTACCTTGTCAGCAGCAGCACTTTCAGCTGACTTGCGTGTTTCACTGCTCTAAGGTCACGCTGTGGATCTCGTTATAACTGACGTCCAGAATCACCAGGTTGACAGTCGGGGAAGATGGAGGGAGAATGAGGTCACAGTGCTGCAGAGCCACGAACAACCAACATGGTGTTGTTTCCACAGATGTTCCAGCCTCAGTCCACTGTGGCTGGCATCCAGATAACGCACGTCAGGATAGTCCTCCACACCGACCCCCTCCTGCAGTGAAATGACAGACCCTGGCACGTGCAGCTCTTGGGACAGGGGTGATGGCAGAATCGTTCGTCATCATGCTGTGACAATGGTTGAACCCGTCACACATGTGGTCAGCGTGCA
>CM031623.1:42335200-42395200 GCA_018398815.1 Conus ventricosus
TATTTGCAGCCGTCTTTTTGGTTTTCTTTTCCTGTGTCTTCATTTGTTTCACTCTACTCCTTGTTAGTCTTGATAAGCAGATGTACGACAGTACTACGCTTCCATAAAAAAAAAACGCGAAAACAAAACAGCTGAAGGTGGGGGTGAATTTCATTGGTCACAATTGTACAGAGTGGAAGCGAGAATTCAACGTGATTTGATTCATTACACCGGTAATGTGTGAAAATGTCATGAGCAATATGTCTTTGTGTGGAAAATCCAAGGTCACGTGACAAACCAGCTTGAAGTCCTAATACCGTGTGTGGCCACCATTTGCGTTGACAACTGCTTAACACCTCGGTTCATTGAGTGGGACCAGGTGGTTGATGCGTCCCCTTGGCACACCAGCCCACACATGGACGATGGCCTGGTGAAGTTGAGCCGCTGTTGCTGGTCGTGGACGCAGGAGGGTCAACCGTCATGCCAAGTTCATCCCAAAAATGTTCTATTGCGTTTAAATCGGGACTGAGGGCTGGCCAGGGCAGCACATTGACGTTGTTATGCTGAAGAAATTGCTGGGTGGCCCTGGCGGTGTGTGGTCTTGCATTGTCCTGCTGGAATGTCCAGTTTGGGTGTTGCGCAAGAAAAGGATCGACATGGGGTCTGTAGTACCTGGTTGATGTAGCGCTGTGCATTGACACCCTGTCCATGACCAGGACCAATGTTTTGAAAGATGACTGGTCCTATGGCGTGGTTAATGCCAATTGCACCCCATATCATAGACGTTCGGGCCTCCCCAGGGGTTCCGCTCTACCACACAGGAGTCAGCATAGCGTTCACCAGTTGACGCCATTATTCTGACACGACCGTCAGCCATGTCAATACAAAAACGGCTCTCATCTGAGAACAGTATGCGTCCCCACTGCTGCCTGCGCCAGTTGATTCGGGCTTGTGCCCACTGCAGCCTGTCCTGCCAGTGTCTTGGTGTCAGTACCGGACCTCTGTGAGGACGCCTACATGCCAGCCCGTTCTCCTGAAGATGCCGCCGCATAGTGTTGAGGCCGATTCGTTGCTGGAGATTCCCAGGCACCTGTCGAGCAGTGTTAGCGGCTGTTTGCCGCCTGTCCCGCAGATGGGTTCGAACAAGATGGCGATCCCTCTTGTGTGGTGACCCAAGGACGGCCTGGCGGGATGATCATCAGTGGTACCAGTGACTCGCATGCGGTGCTGCAGACGATAGATGGTTGAGATGTGGACGTTAAAGATGTTGGCGACCTGCCTGGCATCCACACCAGCCTCCAGATGGCCTAGGGCACGATTGCGTTCCTCTGCTCGTAGTCTTGGCATCTCTGTAGCGCTCAGACGGCAAGTCGTTACCGACCCTTAAATAGTGCGGCTTTATAAAGGCTGCATGCCTGCGTACTTGTCGCTGGTTAACTTGCTCTGCATGGTGTGCACGTGCCTCACATGCAGCAACCAGTTTACCTTTTTTGTTGACCCTCCAATCCCGGGGAGATGTTTGCTCCCCACAATTTTTTCACTGCACGTGAGTCTTGGCCCCAAACAATTCCCAAACAATGGTTCAATTTTGATATTCACCCCTTTTCCACCCGAAAAATAGCTTTTCAAATTTTCGCGTTTTTGATGAAAGTCAGTATATTGCTAAACTGATGAGATCTTGGAAGAGAATTTTTTACACCCCCCCCCTCCCCCCCCCCCCCCACCCCCCCTGCCCGAAAAAAAAACAAACAAAACAAAAACAGGAACACACAGAAATGTATTGCTACCAGTTTTTTTTAAGTAACCACTTTCCACGTTTCACAAAACGCACAAAGAATCGTTAATGATGAGCATATACAGGGTTTTCTGTTGGCGTTTTGGTTAAGCAAAGAAAAAACACAGATAATTACTATTGTTTTTCCCAAAACAACGAAAAACTATGCCACTTACCCCATCCTTCTTAAAGAGGATAAGACCCTAGATAGGCAGATCATGTCTGGGCCCCCATACACAAAGACGGGAAATGACAACCAGGCTAGGGAATAGGAAGAAAGAGGATGCACATAATTATTGTGTCTTGTGTCGTCAGTTTAGCATGAGTTTAACGGAGCAGCACAGAAAAAAAATAATGAGACTGTCACGTGCGAGTACACCTGACGGGGGGGTATTTAAACGGGTAATGTGCAGTGGCAGAAACGGAGCGATCACTCAATCCCTCACACCACCAGAACACAAGAGAAAGAGGTTCAACAATATTTTTACTTCACATTACAACCATTCACTCACACTAGCACTCCAGATGGGGTATGGGTCAAACAAAGAAGAGGAAAAACAGCGAAGGGAGGAAAAGAAAGAAAGAAAAAAAAACAAGGGGGCATAAAAAGAGAAAAAAGCACTATCAGAACTAACTGACCTAGGGACCAAAGTAAATTAAATAGACCCCAAAAACCCCCAATATCCTGGGATCCCGCTACCGTCCCCACCTAACCCACTAAACCGCTAACAAGACATTAACAAAACAGAAGAAAGACAGTACTGAAACAATAATACATCAAACAGGACCTAGTCAGGTTAAAACAAAACAAAAAAAAAAAAACGAATCAGTGACCGGCTTCAGGCCCACACACCCACGCCAAACCCACACCCACACCACACCGACCATTTTAAACCCTGTGCCCGAGGGGGTTTCCCACCGGGGAGTGGATCCAAAGAAGGGCGAACGCAGGGGGGCGGTCTTTCCAGTCCGAGGGCAAGTGTTCCGTGAAGGGTGAAGCCACCTTCAACAGTCTCAGGCAGGAAAGGGGATGGTCTTCCATCCGGGTGAAGGTTTTTCCCGTGAAGGTGAGGCACACCTTCAACGTCCTCAGTGCAGCGACTGTCCTGATAACCGGATGGCATCTGCCAGGTCCCTATGCTGTCCTTCAGCCAGCCAAGCCCGGAGCCCCGGGAAACAAAAGGCAATTTTCCCGCCCTACGGCGGAGATCATTTCCAGAAGAGAAGTCATCCTTCGTCTTTGTCAAGGTGTGCAACGTGGGTCCGGCGGGGTCAGTGTGAAGGGTCACAGTGCCGTAAAAAGGTCAAAAAATGTCTTGTACTTTAAAGGGTAAATAAATAATAACTCTTCACTTTTTCCTTCTTTTAAACCTGTACTCATGGCATCCTGCATCCAACCTATGAATGCCCGTACTAAGGTTTAACTTCCTTAGTCAAAACTCATAATAAACCAACTAAATCCACATACGTCTGTCACACAAACATATGGACAAGGACACAAGAACGGAACCACAATGCGGGCGATAGGGCCGAATTCCACACTCCGTGGTCAAGTGTAACCGTCAAAACGCTCATGCATTCCACGATCCGTCTCGACCTACGAAACAAAAAGGAAATAAAACTAACACTTACATAATCCTTCCGGGCCCACATCACATATTAAGAAATACAAGCTTGACTTCGACCTGTGTAATCTGAAAACAACCAAACAGCTTCCATTGACCGGAATGAAGGATATCAAATAGTAAGCAATTTTCAACTCATCAAGTAACCGAAACCTAGCCCCAAGGACCGAAAGGGCCAATAAAGAAATGCTTTCCTACATTCCACCATAATCCCAATCGAACCACTTCCAAACAGGCAGGGCCCTCTTTGGACAGTTACACACAAAAAAGGTGTGTCCAGCCAACAGCAATTAAGGCAGAAAAAACCGCAATCACGAGAGGTTAAAAACCAAAAAAACCCAAAGCACGTCAAAAGTGACCAAAGTTACCAAATGGGGGTGGGCGAGGTAAGAAAACGTCCGACTCCCCAATCCGATAAGGAGGCAGCCGAAAACCGTACGGCCCCAAGAGTGGACTCCAGTCAGGAAACCTAAGGTGCTTCCTCCAGCTGGCCGGATAGGGATCCCAGAGGTGGCAAGGAATCTTTCCTTCCCCCGAAGGTGAAAGACAGTTCCACCAACCCACGTCGAAGGGGATTCAAGCAGGAAGGCTCCACTGGCGAGAAGAGATCTCCCGACCCAAAAGTTCAAAGCGATGCCAAAACCACTCGCCAAAACAAGATGGCAAACCAGTAAAAACCCGCTCAGTTTGTGCACCTGACATCAGGATGAACCACTGGAAAACGTTTAAAAGAACAGAAAAGAAAGCTTTTTAAAAAAATAAAAGAAGAGAATATTGGGGGAGGGGAGCAAAATGCACGAACAAGCGGCCGGGATGCACAAAATAGCCACTGGTCAACACCCGCCAATGTTGTGAAGATGTCACTGGCAACACTCCCAACTTTATATCAGTTTGGGAAGAAATAATTATCTTCCACACGAAAGATTTCGTCCGTGACAATACCCCCCAACCAAGAGCTGGGCCACTGAGGGAAACAGCCTTCACGGGCCTCCAGTATGTCTGTACCCCTTTTTCACTCATGTAGACTTTTCATTCCAAACCCTTGACTCAGCACTCCATCCGGCTGAGGTTCAGCCTTCATCATCCTCTTCACAGTCATTAGTCACATCCAGTCCCTCTCCTGGCACACCATTGTACCGGGGCACTGGAGATGGAGAAAAGGGTGGCACAGGTGATGAAAAGACGACTGCTGCGTTGCTGTTCAGGACTCGGAAAGCCATACCGCAGTGTCCTGCGCACTGCTCGGCCGGGCTTCATCTGCGCTTAAATTTCCCTCCAGGTCACCCCCCTGGGTCAATAAACGTCAGTGTCTGGAGCACAGTGTAGGTTTCCAGGGCCTTGCATGGAAGATGGGTCAGTGTGACTAACCCATTTCAGCACTTTCTTCTCTGCCCGGATCTCGGCCTGAATCTGTGAACCAGCTCCCTGTGTCCTGAACAGCCGATAGCTTGCAGCAAATGGGTCATGCCTTCACGTAGAGAAGGGTTCCCATTCTCAAGTAAACCCGTTCTCGGGCCGTCTTCATACATCCGGGTCACCTTGGTCATGGAGCGTGTGTTTTCCCCGTGTGTAGGAACAGAGCTGACACACAACTGCCAGGTGCCCGCTTCCCATGCTGGGGCGGCGGTCCTGGTTGGTGTTTGACTCCCATTCGTCTCAATCAGCGCATCTCGACTCACTTTGGGTCTGCTCCTTCGTTTCCTTAATAGTGGTTCACCCACAGGATGCGGACCTGTGAGTCAAAAAAGCCACAGGCATCCTGGTGTCCGGCCTGGGAGTTGCCGGTGCAAAATTGCCTGCGACCGTGACTTTGGTGTTGAGGGATGGTTCCTTTGCTCGCACATTTGGCGTATAGTTGAGGGATCCTTAGTCAAAGTGCCATGCCGAGTCAGGGGCTTCAGGAGGGGTTTCAAGGCCTCTTTCTCTCTCTGTGCCTGGGAACGCGTGGTGGCAGTCACAAACACTTCTGCTGGCAACTCGACGATATCTCCCGACGCTGACCGTCTCCAAAGCACACTGAATTGCCAATCAGTAGGGAGTACGCAGGTCGCTGAAGGCACTGCCCACACCTTCCCTTTAAAGTATGGCGAGAGACATCTTACCAGTGCTGTAGATCGCTTTGCCCTGAAGGATGACTCGATTCCTGACCCCTTGGCATTCTTCTCCTCGAGGTGCACACAAGGGACTAACTGCTCATCAATGAAGACTGCTGTGGCTCCGTGTCAATAATAGCTTTCCACTTTCTTGCCACACACCACGGATGGGAAGGAGATAAGATGGGGTCGTGACCTCACTCCTCCAAATGCCACCCTAAAGTGCAGATATCGGATTTAGCCTTGTCCTTCCTTTTGGGGACAATCCCGAACAAGAGCCCCTTTTCCCCACAGAGGAAGCAAAGCTTGAGTTTGGGTCCGACTTTCCCGGGAATTGCTGGGGACATCGTTTTTGGAGGGTGACGACGGTTTGAAGTCATGTGACTCCCCGATCGACGGTTTCCTATTGTCCCTGGCGCAGGCATGCATAGTGACGACGCGCATCTGCGAAGGCTTCAGCCACCTCGATTGCCCGGGGCGAATGTCTTGGTTTCCCACCCAACTTGAACTGCAGTTCCTGAGATACCGACTCATAGTTGCTCCAAGAGGAAACAATCCTTCAAAAATCCATTTCGAGGCCTCAATCCAGTATTCCATGGTGCGCCGGAAAGGCGTTCTCCGAACTGGTGAAAAGTTTCCTCAAAAGGTTTCCTCATTGTGCGAAACTGCTTTCTGTAAGACTCAGCAGTCATGTGCAGTCTCCGGCGAAGTCCCCGCTTTCAACTCGGTATAGGAAGCTCCGGTGGAAAATATCGACAAACGCCTCCTTAGCCTTCCCTGTCAGGCTACTGATAGGTAAAGGCTTTACTCTGGTCTTTGGGCTGACGGCCCCGCGCAACCGCCTCAAAGTCCGATGTAGGTATCTATATTATCGCTGGCACTGTACACTGGCAATGTAATTTGGGGCGGAGCCACCGGAATAAACCATGCCCTGGTGAAAATCCGCTATTTCTCGATGGTCAGAACCGTGCCGGAAGCAACCACAGACTGTGTTTTCGGTTCATCTAACTGTTAAACCCAGTTCGGCCCGGAGTTTTTTTTTTCCTCACCAACGAGCCTCAAAGCCCCAACTCTTTCTGTTTCTGAGCCTCCCTTTCTAACCGTTCTCTCTGTTCTCCTAGACTCTCGCTCCAGTCTCCTTTCCCCATCTCCTCTTTCCATCGCCGTTCCTTCTCTTCTCTCTCCATCCTTCTCTCTTCCATCTCCAATTTTTTTTCCTCCATTGCCATTTTCCACCGTCCTCTTCTTTGGCTTCTCTCTCCTCCTTCTCCAGTCTCCTCTCTTCTCCTCTATCTTTTCCCTCGCTTCCTTCCCCTCCTCTCTCTTTTCCCCCGCTTCCTTCTCCTTTTCTCTCTTTTCCCCCCGCTTCCTTCCCCCTCCCTCTCCAGTTTTCCTCTCCTCCCGCTCTCTCTTTTCTCCTCGCTTCTCTTTCTTCCCTTTCCCTCTTCCCTTGGCCTCTCTTTTTTCTCTCTCAATCCTCATCACATAAGAGGATCCATGGGCGCTGGTCCAGGAGGGATGAGGCTAGGCGAAGGCCGAAAGCGGAAGGCATCCCGAAGATACGGCGGAGGGCGAAGTCCCGAGACCGGAGTGGGCAGAGGTCGTCTCGGAGAGAGTGACCCAGGAGGGGTTATCTCCTGTATTGTAGACATCACGGTGACCCGAGGACAATCCCACCAGAAGAATACACGACCTGGTTTGTTGGGCCAGTCATCGCCTGAGTCATGGGCTCCCCCTCCCTGGCAGAATTCCTGCACCGCGAGTCTGAGAGCGAGTGATCCGGCGCTCGTCGTCCACGTGTTCCATAACTGACAATATAACTCACCAGACACGAAGTCACCGGGAAACACTAAAGATAACACAGAATTTGCACAACCCAGCAGAACCCTGACAACGAAATCCCACGAAGGTTCCGACGTGTGTCCACTTTCGCACTTAGTACCACATCGCCCACTTCGAAGGGCCAAAAGTATTTGAACCCACCTCAAGCCAATAGTTCCGGTCGATACAAATGGATATAAATCCAAGATTCTGTGAAATATCACTGGGGTTGAGAGAACATCCCCCCGTTTCCAAAGGGAAAAACGCACTATCTTAAATCAGTGAGTCATAGGGTAACACCAACACATGGTTAACCCACCCTCACCGAGAATGACAACACTCACTGAAAGACACTGAATGACAAATGGGCGTAAAAGGGTTTGATGTCCGCCAAACACGCATGGACAACCCTAACAAAACCCACGAGGAAGTGCTTTTTTCCAACGAACCAAGAGTGGTCCACCAACACTATTTCCTCCAAAAATCCAAGTTCCTACAAGGTAAACCCCAAAGGTTAAAGACCAAGAATGGGAACCGAAACTGTATAAATCACAACGGATCAGCAACTCCAATCCCCTAAATCGCAGCTGTCTTCCCACGAGAAGGAAATACGGAGTAGAAACGTTCCACAAATGTAAACTATGACTAAGGGTAGTCAATAACTGTAAACCCAAAATTCCCAACACAGGGAAGGAGAAGTGACTAAGTCCTACGTGCGACTTTTTGACTAAGTGTAGTCAAAAACCAACAAATCTCCAACCTAGGATGCAGTCTAAGGTATGTCTCACAAGACAAGAGAGTATTTGAACAACAAAGTCAACAATGTATGACTTTATGGACTAAGTGTAGTCAATCCCCAAAACCGTTCAAACTTTGAAGAGAAAGAATGCTTCCCCCGAACCAAATTGCAGTCAAGAGTACTGCCACACTAAGCTAGCCCAAACGAACTGAATCGATTAACCGGCCAAGCTCAATAAAATAAAGCAAACTAACCTCTTCTCACCAAATGAACACAGAGTATCCAAATTCAATAACTAGCCAAGAGCTGGAGTTATTTCCCCTGAAATTCCAACAAGGAAATACCCAAGTTATGTTTTTCAACACTTCACAGCGTTGAGAACAACAATCTTCAAAAGAAAACCTCTGACCAGAAAAACGTGGTCCAAGCTCAACAGTTTTCCCTGTATGGAAAGCAAAATCCAAACATGAATCATTCCAACACGATGTTTGGGAAATTTAAACAATCGACAAAGCACAAACTCAAATGTGTAACAACGACTGCCCTTGTGCACCGGCGTGGGCCAAGAACCCCAAACAAAATTACCACACCTGGTAACAAACCTATGTCCGGAAACAAATGTTAATCTCTCAAAATAAAACTTCAAAGACGTTTACCCCAGCAAAAAGGCCAAAGAAATCACAAACCCTTTACAACTGGAATTTATAACTCAACGCGTTACTCCAACCAGCCCAAACCCAACTTACCAAAGAGAAAAAACTACAAGACATCAACAAACCGCATAATGCAGGGACGGACAATAGAACTACACGACCCGTACCGCAAGGCCAAACAGCTAACCTAAATTCTACCGGCAACTGACGTAAACACGGGAAATACACGTGCAACCAACACGGGCACGGGGCACCAAGACAGAACTGACTCGATCAAAACAGTGGCCCATGAACGCGCCGAAATTCCCGTGTAACACGATCTAGTCCACAGACGGGAACCCACGTGCTAAAATCACTGCTCTGTCACTGAATGGGGGACGGAAGAAAAAGGGGGGGGGGCCCCAGAAAAAGGCACAGTGGCTCTTTGGAAAGACACCTATGTGTATCCACTGACGCTACACTCCCATTCCTCAACACACAACTGACAAATTTATTATTCCAATCCCACAGTCACACAAATTAGTGTTGAATAATTAAGAAAGCCCTAACATCAGCAGCTAAATAGAAAAGCAAAATACACTGCTTGTATGTGCGCAAAACAGAAGAGGAAAGCCTATCACTTAGGGCTAATCCCCTTAGACTAAACAACACAGATCCTACAACCTAGTGTGTAATAACAAAATAACACACCAAAAATAGTCTTTCCTTGTTTCGTAAACTGAAGTAGGTAAGCTTACGCAAGACCGAGTTTCGCGCAAACACGGTATCGGAACTAATGTCAAAATTGCCTTGTAAACAAAGTACCAAGTGGCAAATGAAACACCAAATGTTTGGCAAACCTGCCTACACTTACCTTTCTAACACAGTCGGCGTCTTGGGTACAGGCAAACGCAGATCAGAATCCCCAAAAACAGTACAAGCACTGATACGATGACTCGCACAAGCAAGACCTATTAATCTAGAGTTCAAAACCCCCTTCTTTTTCCACCCAAGTACCTATTCTAACTAAGGTAAAGAGAAAAGGATAACGGAATTCTAGAACCAATAGCCGGCGGTACTAGACAAAACAAAACAAACACGGAGACGAACGCGGAACGGAAGCGCCGAAGGGCCGACCACGGAGCAAAGGAACTCTACTGGGCCCACAGCACCCCAAAACCGGTCCCGCCCAAGGGTTCCTACTACCTCTAAACCCACCCCAAACCAACCACCGTCAAATACACTTAAGAGAGATAACAGATCACTTTAAGGGTCGGGCGGGGAGCGAGTTCAGAGCGCGCTTCCATACTACCACATACACATTCCTGTTACCCCGCATCTCCACCATAATTGTCACGGCGAGTACACCTGACAGGGGGGTTCTTAAACAGGTAATTGCAGGGCAAAACCCGGGGCGAACCTCAATCCCTCACACCACCAGACCACAAGAGAAAGAGGTTTCAACAATATTTTTTACTTCACATTACAACCAATTTACTCACACTAGCACTCCCAGATGGGTATGGGTCATAACAAAGAAGAGAAAAACAGCCGAGAGAGGAAAAGAAAGAAAGAAAAAAAAACAATGGGGCATAGAAGAGAAAAAGCCACTATTCAGAACTAACTGACCTAGGGACAAAGTAAATTAAAATAACCCCAAAAACCCGCCAATATCCTGGGGTCCCGCTACCCCTCCCCACCTAACCCACTAAACCGCTACAAAGACATTACCAAAAAGAAGAAAGAAAAGTACTAAAACAAAAATACATCAAACCCGGACCAGTCAGGGTTAACAAAACAATAAAAAAAAAACGAATCAGTGACCGGCTTCAGGCCCACAACACCCACACCCAAACCCACACCCACACCACACAACGACTCTCTTATCCTGTGCCCGAGGAGGTTCACCGGGGAGGGGGATCCTAAGAAGGCGAAGCCCGCAGTGGGCTGTCTTCCAGTCCGAGGCGAAGATGTTCCAGTGAAGGGTGAAGCACACCTTCAACAGTCCTCAGTGCAGGCAGTGGGATGGGCTTCCGTCCGAGGGGAAGGTGTCCCAGTGAAGGGTGAGGCACACCTTCAACAGTCCTCAGTCAGCGACTGGGGCCCTGGATAACCGGATGGCGTCTGCCAGGTCCCGGGTTGCTGGTCCTTCAGCCAGTCCAAGACCGGAGCTGCCGGAAACAAATGGCAATTTTTCCCCGCCCTACGGCGGAGATCAGTCTCCAGAAGAGAAGTCATCTCTTTCGTCTTTGGCAGGTGTTTGGGAACAGTGGGTCCGGCAGTGTGTCAGTGTGAAGGGTCACAGTGCCGTAAAAAGGTCAACAATGTCCCTTTGTCACTTTAAAAAAGGGTAAATAAACTATAATAATCTTTTCACTTTTCCCTTGCTTTTAACCTGTACTCATGGCATTCCTTGCATCCTGTACCTATGACATTGCCCGTACAAGGGTAAAATTCCTTTGTCAAAATCTCAATAAATAAAACCAACTAAATCCATCCATACGCTGTCACACAAACAAATAGGACAAGGACACAAAACGGAACCACATGCCGGGCGATACGGCCGGAATTCCACACTCCGTGGTCTAAGTGTCAAGCCGTTCGAACGCTCATGCATTCCACGATCCGTCTCGTACCTACGAAAACAACAAGGAAAATAAAACAAACACTTACGATATCCTTCCGGGCCCCCCATCACATATTAAAACAATACAAGCATTGACTCGACCTGTGTAATCTGAAACAACCAACACAGCTTTCCCTTGACCGGAATGAAGGGATTATCATAGTAAGCAATTTTCAACTCAGTTCAAAGTAACCGAATACCTAGCCACCAAGGACCCCAAACGCCATTTAAAAAAATGCGGTTCCTACAATTCCACCACATAATGCATATACGATACCACTTCCAAACAGGGGACCCCTCTTTGGAGCAGTACACACAAAAAAGTGTGTCCAGCCAACTGCATATTAAGGCAGAAGAAAAACCGCAATCACTGAGAGTTAGAAAACCAAAATAACCAAGACACTGTCTAAGACCAGACCATATAGTTACCAAAATGGCGGGTGGGGGAGGTAAGAAAACGTCCGCTCCCCAATCCGATGAAGGGTGGCAGCCGAAAACCGTGACGGCCCCAATGAAGTGGACTCCAGGTCAGGGATGACCTAAGGTGCTTCCCCCAGCTGGCCGGATAGGGATCCCAGAGTGGCAAGTGAATTCTTTCCTTCCCACCGAAGGTGAAAGACAGTTCCACGCAACCCACGTCGGAAGTGGATTCAAGCAGGGAAAGGGTCCAGCTGGCAGAGATAGAGATCTCTCCGACTCCAAAGTTCGTAAGCGAGTGCCACAAACCCCTCGCCAAAACAAGATGGCAACCATAACAAAACAGCTCAGCTGTGTCACCTGACATCAGCTGATGAACCACTGGAAAACGATAAAAGACACAGAAAAAGAAAGCTTTTTTAAAAAAACTAAAAGAGAGAAATAATGGGAGGATGGAGCAAATGCACGGACGTATCGCGCCAGATGGCACAAATAGCACACTGTCAACACCCGGCCAATGTAGTGAAGATGTCACTGCAACACTCGCACTTTAAATATCAGGTTTGGGAAGAAAGAAATTAGGTGGGGGGGGGGGTCTTCCACCACGAAAGTATGTACGTCGTGACAGAGACGTAAATTGATATGACTCCTAGTGCATCGTAAGAACGTTTTCATGGTTACTGCGGTTGAAATCCATCTTGCCGAATGGACCGTTCTTTGTGACTTCCCTACATTTATCAAGTCTGTTGAGTTTTCCTTTCCATGACATATGAAGACACTTCCTTATCAGTGGTCTTTACCATAACACATGATAAATGGCCTGGTGACTAACTTTTTCCCCCACAACATTGCATCACTGTTTGATTTCTGCAGATTTTTTTTTCATCAGATTTCCAAAATCACAAGGGTAGGGTTTTTTCGATAATCTATTACACAATACCTATTGTAGTGCATACGTCGACTTTTGCATATCATCTTCTGGGACGCACATGCGAATCAGTGTGATTTTTGGCAGTGAATCGAGCTCTTCTTTCATAATAGTGGCCTCGAACTACCTCTGTGTACCTAAACAAATTACAACATTGCATTTTAAGTCTTTCTTGTGGTGATAAGTCTAACAGAAACGGTTAAGATAATTTCACAGATTTTGTTGGTGTTGTTGTTGTAATTAGCAGATATGAGGGAATTATACTTAAAACGATTTATACAAATAAGATTTATCAATGTAGTTTGCAAATGTAAAGCAACATCTAGTTGGTTTCTGTTGAAAAAATTGTGCGTTTTACTTTTGGTACGAGACTGCCGTAGTTTTGTCAGCCGTTATTCACAAATGATCCCGAACGTCTATAAACTTTCCAATTTTGATCGAATATATGCCCAAAGACAAATCTATAATCATATTTGTATCATCCAAAAGAGGGAAAAAATACCATTCTTCTTAGTTTTTTAACACGATTTGGTTTTATCTTATTTTACTCTGCAAAGCTTGTTCCCTTCCTCTGGCAATTAAACATGAATTAGTTAATTCATTTTGGAAGTCCTTCTGTCGTTTTTTAGCATATAACTAAGTCATCAAGCATTTAAGAGTTACTTTATCATTAATCACGCATGGAGAAATAGTGTCTTTATAAATCTTTCACGAGATCGTCACTGAAGGTATTGAAAAGTAGCTTGTATAACCTATGATGTTTAGGTGTGATGTTATATGTACGTGTGTTTGCAGTCCTATATTTAAGCGTTGTGTGTGGTTGTGTGTGTGTGTGTGTGTGTGTGTGGGGTGTGTGTGTGGTGTGTGTGGTGTGTGTGTGGGTGCACGTGGGTGTGTGTGTGTGTGTGTGTGTGGTGGTGGTTGGTGTGTGGTGTGTGTAGTGTGTGTTGTGGTGTGTGTGTGTGTGTGTGAGTGTGGTGTGTGTGTGTGTGTGTGTGTGTGAGTGTCTGTGTGTGTGTGTTGTGGGTGTGTGTGTGTGTGGGTGTGTGTGTGTGGGTGTGTGTGTGTGTGTGTGCTATGAGGAAAGAGATTCCGAATGGGAGTAACAGACACTGCGACAACAGAAGACCAAAGAATTCCTACGTGCGTTACGACACTGCAAACCACTGGAACTCCTGAATGACCACCAAGCAGTCAGGACCGAATAGGATGGAAGCCGTGCGTAAGATCCTTTGTGAAAACATAGGTCGAAAAGACACTCAAAGCATAAAAAGTGATCCGACCTTTGTGGACCCGCCAAGCAATCTGGCTTCCTGTACACCAGCACAACACCGAGACGTCTGATCCCAGAGCGCCTCACAGGCTGTCCACAGGGAGCATCCAGTTTTTAGGTAGTCTTCAAGCAGCCTGCTAGAGGACGCACTGCATTGCCACTGAGTCATTCTGTAGTTTTTTACTGTGCTACTGAGTATTCTTCTGTACTTTACTGTGCTTACTGAGTCCATTCTGTAGTTTTACTGGGCTTACTGAGGCCATTCTGTAGCTTTACTGGGCTACTGATCATTCTGTAGTTTACTGGCTCCTGTCTGTCTTTTTACTTTGCTACTGAAGTCATTCGGTAGTTTTACTGTGGCTACTTACTGGTCATTCTGGTAGCTACTGAGCTACCGTCTGACTTCTACGTGCTACTGGAGTCATTCTCTAGTTTTTACTGTGCTACTGAGTCATTCTGTATCCTTACTGTGCTACTGTCTGTACTTCTACTGTGCTACTGAGTCATTCTGAAGTTTTTACTGTGCACTGAGTCATTCTGTAGTTTACTGTTGCTACTGAGATTTCTTAGTTTTGCTGTGTAATACTGATAATTCTGTATTTTACTGTGCTACTGAGCTATTCGTAGTTTACTGTGCTACTAGAGTCATTCTGTAGTTTTACTGTGCTACGAGTCAGTCTTGTAGCTTTACTGTGCTACTGAGTCATTCTGTCTGTAGTTTTACTGGGCTACTGATCATTCTGTAGTTTTACTGTGCTACTGAGTCAATCTGTAGCTTTACTGTGCGACTGATATTCTGTAGTTTTCCTGTGCTACTGAGTCATTCTGTATCTTTTCTGTGCTATGAGTCATTCTGATTAGTTTTTACTGTCGCATACTGTGCATTCTGTGTTTTCTTCCCGTGCTACTGAAGTTATACTGTAGTTTTACTGGTGGATACTGAGTCATCTAGCAGTTTTACTGTGGCGACTTAGTCCATTCTGTAGTTTCCTGTGCGACTGAGTCTTTCTGTAGTTTTACTGTGCTACTGTTCTGTAGTTTTACTGTGCTACTGTCTATAGTATTACTGGTCTACTGTCTGTAGTTTTACTGTGCTACTGAGTCGATCTGTAGTTTTACTGTCTAACTGTCTGTAGTTTTTACTGGTGCTACTGTCTGTAGTTTTACTGTGCTACTGAGTCATTCTGTATGTTTTAACTGTGCTACTGTCTGTAGTATTTACGTGCTACTGTCTGAGTTTTACTGTGCTACGTCTGTAGTTTTACTGTGCTACTGAGTCATTCTGTAGCTTTACGGTCTAACTGAGTCATTCTGTGGTCTTAACTTTGCTACTGATCATTTCCTGTAGCTTTACAGTGCTACTGCGTAGTTTTTACTGTGCACTGAGTCATTCTCTAGTTTTTTAATGTGCTACTGAGTCATTCTCTAGTTTTACATGCTGCTACTGAGTCATTCTGTAGTTTACTGGGCTACTGAGTCAGTCTGTAGCTTTACTTTGCTACTGAGTCATTCTGTAGTTTTACTGTCTACTGTCTGTAGTTTTTACTGTGCTACTGGTCATTCTCTAGTTTTAATGGCTACTGATCATACTCTAGTTTTACTGTGCTACTCTTAGCTATTCTGTAGTTTTCCCGTGCCTGTCTAATCGAACACAAGAAAGAACAAATTCAGCCCCGCCCCTGCTGAGCAAACGTGCTTGGTCGAGAGCTAGCACGCCTATTTGGAGACCAAAATGCTCCGTCTACGGACATGACCTGTGAACGACGAATGCAAGGAAACCTGCAAGGGAGGTAATCTGCGAGAGTGACCCCCGCCGTTTTCACAGGACAAATGGCACTGGTGGGCACACCCAGCGGAATATCGCTCTGTCAACACTTAGCAAATTTTCATCAAAAAAAGAGAGAAAAAGTTCAAAACATACCAATAAATGCGCGAATGTGATGCAAACACGTGTAACAGTTATTATTATTATCATAATATATCATCATCATCAGTATTAGATTGTTATTATTGTTGTGATTCTAATTCATGTATTATTATCATTATTTCATATTGATTCAGATCTGCATGGACTACGTTTGATCTGATTTTTATTTTCCGCAAATGACGCATGCCCAAATTGCGTAAATGACCTTGACCTGTAACGTTGAGAAAGGGTAACGCTCTTTTGCAGAGAAAAGACAGTTTATCTGCCTGATTTATTTTCCGAAAGGATCCACTAGCCACATCGATTATTTCTATAACAAACATCACGGCATGATGGTAAGGACAGAAACTGAAGCGAAGTTAACAAAAGAACAAGGGTATACGATGGGCCATACGCTTGATACTTTCGTGGACTGCATATCACTTAATTCATTAATTCACAAACTACAAGTACACAACATGGTTTTTTTCTTGTTCAGTACGCCTGTTTTTTGTTTTGTTTGTTTTTGTTGTTTTGTTTGTTTGTTTTTAATTAAGAGCCTAGCCCGTAATAAATCACAAGAAAAGAGAAGGATGTTTTGCCAATACCGTTTCTTCTGAAGGAATAAAAACGCTATAATCCTTCTAAAAGGCACTACTAGGAACAAGTTATTAATGCTTTTGGATTCAGAGGGTGTGACGGTGCATTTTGCAACGAATTCTAGTTAAAAAAAATACAAAGTGTATAGGGAAAAATATTACATGGTGGCCAAATATAGTTTTTCCCTGTGTGAATATCTATAAGGCAAATACAGACAACCCAGACATCTAAAATGTGTTCATTCCTAATCAAGAATTACTTGATGGGAGGACGATGTAATAATTCCGGCGAAGACTTCAACATTGTACCCAGCAAAACACAGGGGTCAATTATCACTACGCAAAGAACTACCCCAAAGCTGAAGGAAATGGTTTTACAACCGATTTGTTGGCCACATAAATGCATGCACTCAGCACGCTACGTAAACACTAAAATAAACTACGGCGGTTTTAGTGCGTACACCCGACAGACAACCGAGGAAATCTATGTGGTTTGGGTTTCCGATGGATCCTTTAAATAGCGTCTTTATATGAAAGGGGCATTGGATGTAACACTGAGCTAAACAGCCGTTGCAACTAGAACAACCCCACCACCCACACTGGACGTCATGTGAAACAATTCCTAGTCATAAGCAAGTAAGTCAGTTAATGAATGTAAGACCACACACACATACGGCACAGAGAGAGAGAGAGAAAGAAGAGAGAGAGAGAAGAGAGAGAAGAGAGAGAGGAGAGAGAGAGAGAGAAGAAAGAGAGAGGAGAGAGCACTTTAACACACACACAGCACATGGCGCGTACCTCGCCGTACGTTGAGCGTGTGTCACCCCTCAGCATGCAAATCATAAACACACAGATGACGGTACGCTCTAAGTCTTCCGTGCATGCCATTTCGATCACACATCTGATGATGGTATGCCTCTAACTATCCGTGTTTTAAACCGCACTCGTGCGCGCCAGCGCGCGTGAGCGAGTGTTTTCGTCTGTGTGTGTGTGTGTGTGTGTGTGTGTGTGTGTGTTGTGTGTGTGTGTGTGTGTGTTGAGTTGTGTGTGTGTTGTGTGTGTGTGTGTGTTGTGTGTGTGGTGTGTGTGTGTGTTTGGTGTGTGTGTGTGTTGACATCCAAGAGTATACGTGCGAATTTGGTGTCTGTGTGTGAGATTGTGCGCGCGGCGAATTTGTATGTGTGAGCGGCGCATGCAGTGGTGGTGTGTGTTGTGTTGTTGGTGTTGTGTGTGGTGTGTGTGTGTGTGTGTGGTGATTTTTATTGTGTGGTGTGTGTGCGGCGGTGCGGGCGTGCGTGCGTGCGTGCGTGCGTGCCCTTGCGTTGCGTGCGTGCATGTGTGTGTGTGTGTGTGTGTGTGTGTGTGGTGTGTGTGTGTGTGTGTTGTGTGTGTGTGTGTGCGTGCGTGCGTGAGTGCGTGTGCTGTGTTGTGTGTGTGTGTTTGTGTGTGTGTGTGTGGTCTGTGTGTGAGTGTGTGCGCGCGCGCTTACGTGCTCCTACATACTTGCGAGTTTCGTGTGTTTGTGGTGTCATTGTGCGCGCGTATGCAACATTTTGTGTGTGAGTGTGCACATCAATTGTGTAGTGTGGTGTGTGTGTGTGTGTGTGGTGTGTGTGTGTGTGTGGTGTGGTGGTGTGTTTTGTGTGTGTGTGTGTGTGTGTGGTGTGTGTGTGTGTGTGTGTGTACGTGCGTGTGTGTGTGTTGTGTGTGTGGTGTGGGTGTGTGTGTGTGTGTGTGTGTGTTGCTGCGTGCGTGCCCCCGTGCGTGCGAGCGTGTGCGTGCGTGCGTGCGTGCTGCGGAGATGCTGCGTGCTGCGGTGCCGTGCGTCTGTGCTTGTGTTGTGCGTGTGTGTGTTGTTGGTTGTGGTGTGTGTGTGTGTGTGTGGTGGTGTGTTGTGTTGTGTGTGTTTCTTCACTCTCGCCCCCCTGCGCGCGGTATGTGTGTTTAAAAAACAAACTGAAGTGTGTCTCACAATACTTTAAGTTGAATGTTTATGTGGATTGTCTACACGTGCGTGCGTGCTTGGCGTGTGTGTGTGTGTGTGTGTGTGTGTTTGTGTGTTGTGTGTGTGTGTGTGTGTGTGTGTGTGTGTGGTGCTGCTTGCGTGCGTGCGTGCGTGGCGTGGTGGGTGTGTGTGTGTGTGGTGTGTGTGTGTGTGGTGTGTGTGTGTGTGTGTGTGTGTGCGTGTGTGTGTGTGTAGTTGGGTGAAACGCTCTTCTTTTCCACCATTTCTAGTCTGTCTTTGCTTGGGGGAAAAAAGAAGATCACATCTATAGGCTAATAGATTATGCATTACAGTTGGTGCCCTTATGCTACTAGTTAAGGATTTAATGGTCATAAATCATGCTCAAATTTTCCATCCCTTTTTTGTTCTGGCCACTTCCCACTAATGATTTTGTTCACACTCACACACACACACACACACACACCACACACACACACACACACAACACACACACACACACACACACACACAAGAGCAACGAGACACAGGTTGACACGAATCCCGAAGCCCTATTTTGCAGAACACCGCCACGTTTTGATGACGTAGCTGGTCCACCAATCAGACAGCAACTCAAGCAGGTTTTGTTTTTTTTTTTATATTTGACGGACCAATGGTTTTCCACTTCGGCACAGACAATATTATCAGGTTGTCCAGGGTAAGAACCTCCATCTCACGAAATACGACGTTGATGCAGTCATCCTATGTGACGAAGTGTTTTTATTGGCGACATTTGGAAATGATCAGACAGCGAGAGTGAAAGAACCAATTGGTAAGTAACATTCATATCTCCAACTGGGGAAGTAAACACAAACATATAACCGGAAAAAAGTAGAAAAGGGAAACTGCTTTTTTAAAACTTTTCTCACTGTATGAGAAATAATACCGCCGTGTCAATGTCAAGGGCACGTGAAGAACTTGAAACAGTTTCCCATATTCTTTGGGGAAGAGTTTGAGTACTGGCATATCCACACTTGCTATCTGATGCAAAATGTCCACATGCATTTTTTTTTTTGTGCCTTGTGAGGTTTTTAAAAATTAAATTTAAACATTTTTTTGGTGCTGCGTGGCACCAGTCCCTGAGGATTGGAGTTCACTTTAAATCATTGTCTTTCTTCAACACATAGAAGCTGTGCCCTTTTTCTCCCCGTTACATGGTGTGCAACGTGGTCCCCAGGGCTTTCTCACCCAACCTTTTTTTCCCTTGAACACACATGTTAATTGTGATAAGAATATACAACATGGGCAAGAAGCATCCTGCATAACACGAAGCTAATGTTATCAACGACACCGCACTTGTTAAAAAATGTAGACACTCCAATACTGCTTTGCGGCGCTGAAAAGTCGTGTCACCCCGTGTAGCAGGAACATTATCGCAGATGGGTTTTTCAGCATGAATGCCCGTTGGGAGGATACTGGGGAGGGGAGGGAGGGACAGGCATGTATATGGCCACTGCCAGATAATCAGGAGGTGTGCGAGGAGAAAAGGGGGATAGGTACATTATAGGGCGCATGAGATCTAGTGACAGGAACTGTCAAGTATACTAAATTTTGTAGCCACGTGTGCAAAATTCCTAAACTGTTTCAAAAGGGAGGATGGGGCAGAATCAAGCACCCGGCAATGCTGTGCATGAGAGTTAGGAAAAGCTAATCGACATAATTCTCTTGATTTGAGTGAGAGGGTATCTCCAGTTGATAAGATTTTGGACTTGGCAGTGATTATAGGCCTGTCAATAAACGATGTGTATTTGTGTAATGGCGCTCAGGATGTAGGCTATTGTTATTGTGTAAGTTTGGTACGTGTGTGTGTGTGTCCATATCCGTTTCATTTACAATCTTATTGTAAGTCGAAGACGGGTAGGGACGGTTTTCCTCGTAGACATGCAGGTTTGCAGTGACCTTCAAAATTGTTGAAGATGATGGCCCATGGCATTTTTAACCTTGAAAATATTTATCCTTACGACTGATGTGATGCCTTTCAGAAAAGAAATCACTCCACTGTTACATGAACTTCTAAATTTACTATACTCTTCTAAATGAGCAAGCTGTGAGCTTCATTTCAGCCGGGCGCCCTCATTAATGACCATAAATTTAAAAATGATACAATGTCATGATTACTTTATTTTGCAACCAATTTAAATCACTTTTTTGTCTGTGAGCTTTAATATGGCTCATGTTCTAGAAAGATTATACCAGAGCATTTTTGGTATGCGATTCTTTGTGTCCTGTTTTTTTTCAGTTGGGCTCCTTTTGTTTTCCTGTATGTGCCATCACAACTTTTCATGATTTGAATTTTGCTATTATGTACAGTAATTTTGTACTTGACAATCACTAACTCACACTGGACCCAATTGTTCAACAAGTGACATGTGTAGTGAGTGAGTATCGGTGTGTGTGTGTGTGTGTGTGTGTGTGTGTGTGTGTGTGTGTGTGTGTGAGTGTGTGTTGTGTGTGTGTGTTGTGAGAGAGAGAGGAAAAGAGAGAGAGAAGAGGAGAGAGAGAGAGAGAGAGAGAAGAGAGAGAGAGAGAGAAAACAATATTTTTATAGTGCAGTACAGAATGATTTGTGCAAAATATTGCCAAGTTGCCCATGATGACCTTTGTTTTTTTTTGTGCTCTTTCCGCTGGAAACTATGGTCGTCGGACTTACCATAGTTTTTACATGTGGCCAGAGCGTTGGTAAAAGTATTGCAACAGTGACCGTTACAATAGTTTACGTTTGGTTTGTCATATAAACGAAAATATTGTAAGTCCAATAATTTGCATATATGCAAGTTTTAATTACGTGTAAATTGAAAACACACTTCTATTACCATGCCATTTGTAAGCTTCTGTGGAAAATGAAGTTACTTCACAAAAAACATGTTGAGAAAATCAGTTTTTTTGTGTCGGCCTGTGAACTTGCAAAAGGTGACTTACAATAGTTTTACTTGGCGGGCCCTCGATTTATTTTCTTTAACCAATTTACACGAGGTAGGAGGGCAATCGAAAGCCCACTGGCATTTATTCTTTTTCTTCATGAAAAAAGGATGTTCTAAACGAGGACCTACTGTAGGAAATTGATAGATGTGTTACAAATGTGGCTTTGTTGTAAGTGGATTCCTGGCAGTGGTAGGTCCACTTATGATATGAAAACAGAACGAGGGCAAACGAGCCCAACTACGAAGCACAGACAACTTTCCAGACGGTGTTGGAACACAAATGAGTGACAAAGATGCAGCAAATCGCTGCTACACCTCGTTTGAAAATTCTAATCGATGGCGACCGATATGTAAGATTGATTGATATGTGGTTTTATTATCTGAAATTTAACGTGGCGGACTGAAAGAATCATCCCGAATAAACACACAGATGTGCCAGAGGGCTACGAGTTCTGACTCTTTGAATACTGGGCTTCTTTACAGACGACACATTACTCTTCAGATATTCCTACCAATACCTCTGAGAGAGAAAATGTTACTTACAGCCAAGCCCGAACCGCAAAGGGGCCGTGTTAGGGCTGCACCTCGTTGAAGGCAGGCTCTAAGTCATACTTAAAAAGACCACCCACCCACACAACTCCATTAAAATATACCCCCTAAATAAACGGAAATTTTTTGTCATAATCCTTCCTCCGTAAAAACTTAATCAGATGAAATATGTTTCCACTCTTTCACAGTTAAAAAAAAATCATATGTGACTTCTCTGAACAAGGTTTTCATGGAGTCATTCCTGTTTGCGTGTTTCATCTTTGGGCATATTGCCTGTCCCACACTCAAAACGAACATGCTTCAGCGGAGTGGAACATGACATGGAATGCACCACGGAGCTTCTTCACTTTGAAAGGAAAGAAAGGGTGTAAAGGTAGTGGCCTGTGTACAAACAGCCACAAGACTGTTTCTTCTGTACAACCGCCCCTTGAACATGGTATAAAACTTTCCAGTTGGACGGAGTGGAACAGTTTGTTATCATCCGGTCTGCGAGTTCCATTTCCTCTTGCCAGAGGTCTTTGACATAAATCAGAGCGTTGGGGTTTCTGGTCTGTGCTAGGGACAGACAACCTGCCTCTCTCTTCTTTCCGTGTTGTGGCAACTTTTGGCAAGTTTGACAAACCAGTCCCTTGAATGCCCCACGTAACTGGAACCCCAAGCTAAACTATTTGTTGTATCCATCAGATTTCAGACTGGTGTGTATTTCCAACAATTTCAGCAGTGAGCATGCTTGACGTTGCGAAACCAGCAATGGCCCCTCAACCAAAAGGGATCCCGACAACACGAAGAAATTTTTTATGTTTTGACATATTAAAATGTAATTCATAACGAACCTCCGATAAAACGTAGACCAACGAATCACAAGACAAAACAAATGACGGTTTCCCGACCTCTTATGTCTCTTCAGACAAGATACAATACACCAGGAACAACGAAAAATGAACCGGCAAGCACTTACTCTTCATTCACTACATTCAGCGCAAGAGGCGCGTTGAATCAATGATAATGTTTTATGTTTTAATTTTAGAGATCATTTCTTTTTTCTTTCAAAAACCCAGGACCAAGGCTGTCAACCCAGCATGCAGATGGAGTTGTCAGTGGAATGTGCTCAGAACATCTCTGAGACAATGGACCCTGTTGCACAATACACAGCTGAGGCAAATCCCCCTCTCCATACTTGAAGCCCTCGGTGAAAATCCCTTCTGAAGGATGGAAAAACTTGAAACACAGTTCGGCGAAAAAGGATGCATGCCAAAGAGTTGGTGGTATCACATTATTATAAGCTCGTTGGTGAACGAAAATATAAAAAAAAACATCAAATGTCAGAGCAAGTGCATATTCCCAGCCTTGTAGAATATTAACTCATGTCTAACAAGGGCACATTTCCAGCTTGTTGACACAACTCTCGCCCTGTTCGAACGGGCCTGTGACCTGCACGTGCGCGTTCAAATTGGTTGCTTTCGGCTCTGATTGATTTGCGTTCGTTTCCGGCTAACTTTGTCAACTTCATCGACAACTCGAAAACGATGCTGCAGCAACGAACGTAAACAGTCTTGCCATAATTTGTAGATCAAGAGAGGAAGACACGGATTAGGCAGCAAGCAGCTGTTGACAGTAAGGCGAGGGCGGTGAACGTGCTATACTAGATTCGTGCGAACACCCCTCCCCCTCCCCCCCCCCCCCCCCCCCCCCGCCCGGCCTGTGGTATTTCGTATTTTTTCTCTGGATAAGCGTTGTAACATAGCAGCGTAACGTTTAACATGTTATGAAATACTGCCGCACCAAAAAATACTGCTGCTGTGCTTACAGAGTGTGTTAATGAAACATAACGCATTCTTTTTTTCTTTCTTTCTGGGTTCGGGGGGGGGGCGCATGCTGTAAACCTATGTGGTCAACAACTCGCTAAAACCTGCACAGCAAAACATTCAACCCCACCTTTTGCTTTTCCAACCAACTGAACACGGACTCTTGTTTACTATATTCCTACTCATCTGCATTAAATTAATTTCACCTTTGATAACCTCTGTACATACAAAAATACCCCAGCACCTTTTTTTCGTTTTAAAGGAATTCCATTTGTTTTTTTTGTTTTTTTTTTTTGCCGGGTAAAAACTCAAAGGACACCACTCCAAACTGACCACTGCAACTTGCAGAATTGGTTCAAAAGGACCCTTTCCCCACCATCCCCTCCTTTCTCTGTCCCTCTTCAACGTTGTCAGTGATAGTGTTTTCAGTGTGAACAGGCAGTGTTTTCGTGCGAACACTGTGTTTTCAGTGTGTACTGTGGTGTTTTCAGTGTGAACAGCATGCTTTCGGTTGTGACACTGGTGTTTTGCAGTGTGAACAGGCAGTGTTTTCAGTGTGAACAGGTGGTGTATCAGTGTGGAACAGGCAGTGTTTTCGTGTGAACAGCTGGTGTTTTTCGGTGTGAACAGGTGGTGTTTTCCAGTGTGAACTGGTGGTGTTTTCAGTGTGAACAGGGCCATTGTCTTCGTGTGAACAGCGGGTGTTTTATCAGTGTGAACAGGTGGGGTATTCAGTGTGAACAGGTGTGTTTTCAGTGTGAACAGGCAGTGTTTTCGGTGTGAACAAGCTGGTGTTTTCAGTGTGAACAGGTGGTGTTCCAGTGTGAAACACTGGTGTTTTTAGTGTTGAACAATGGTGTTTTCATTGTGAACAGCAGTGTTTTCGGTGTGAACAGTGGGGTTTCAGTGTGAACAGCAGTGTTTTTCAGTGTGAACAGGTGGTGTTTTCAGTGTGAACAGCTGTGTTTTCAATGTGAACAGGTGTGTTTTCATGTGAACAGCAGTGTTTTCGTGTGAACACTGGTGTCTTCAGTGTGAACAAGGTGGTGTTTTCATGTGAAACACTGTGTTTTTGTGTAAACAGCTGGTTTTTTCCAGTGTGAACAGTGGGTTTCAGTGTGAACAGCCATGGTTTTTGTGTGAAACAAGCTGTGTTTTTCAGTGTGAACCGCTGGGGTTTTCCAGATGTGAACAGGTTGGTGTTTCAGTGTGAACTGGTTGGTGTTTCAGAGTGAACAGCAGTGTTTCAGTGAGAACAAGGTTTCTTTTTTAAGTGTGAAAAGAACTGTTTTCAGCGTAAACAGTCAGTACAAACTATATCGTGAGAATGCTCAGATGACTTAAAAAAACACACAACCAAACAAACATCTTCAATGTTTTGGTCAAAGACGGTCTTCCAGGACTGATGACATCACATGAATACCAAATAAATACGTAGAGCCAATGACATATGAAAAACATATACGGTAATCAGCGAATTCGAGTTTAAAGCATGGAAAAGGCAAAAGAGAGGCAGATAGAGGGAAAAGGCGAACAGAAATGGAGATAGAGAAAAGGAAAGGGAGAGAGTGGTAGAGGAAGAGTCTTGTGCATGAAGGGGGCGCTTGACGGTGTGTGAAGAGGAAAGAAATTTCCAGAGTTAGGGTATGTAATTACTTCCAGCACGGAAAGAACTAGTGTAAAAAAACAAATGTGAGGAACGGAGTTCGAATTTACACAGACAAGTTTCAAACAGCAACCCTCGTTAACGGCGAAATACAATGAAGATGGGTGAATGTAGTTTTCAAAATGCGAAAGCTTCTTCATGGATATGAGAATATGTGTGAGGTTGAAGTAGAACAATACCCACCCTGTATATAAGTGGCTTGATTGACCTTGAAGCTAGCACTGTTCGCCGAAATTCTGATTTCACGTGATATTAAAGGGTGATTTTTTAATGATGTACCAAACGCGCTCGATTTCTGAAATGTGACCATGACAAACGAGATGGGACTTTCAAAGTTCTTGTGTGTTGAACATTATGGAAAGTTCAATGACTTAGTTTTGTCTTCAAACAACCATACCTGTCAAGCATAACGACATGAACATCAGAAGTTGTTTTTTTGGAAGTTGTTGTTTTTTTAACACCAGTAGATCAACAGATGTTAAGGAAAAGTTTGGAGATCAATATTAAATTCAGATTGTGCACCTCAAGAGCAGTAATGTGAAAGAGCACACGGTTGTACAGGACTCTAAGAACCAATGATCTGCCTTGATGACAGTGACACAATATCATCACAGATTCAATCAAGCTGAACGCACATTCTTCTATGTTCTGCTGGGGTTTCGTCTTGAGAGGTTTTGAAAACAGAATTTAAATGAAAAAAAGAAGTACACTCCACTATTTGAACGATGTACCTAAGTTTAATTCTGTAATCGAAAGAAAAAGTGGATTAGTTTAAGAGACTGAAAAATAAGCTTTGACACTTTGATTCAGTAGTCCTGGAAATAACACGACCAGTGTTACGAAAGGCATAAAGAATACAATTTTTAAAAAAAGCACATGGGCACCAAGAACCCGGAATTTATAATTATTATAGGCCCAAGATATACTGAGCCAAGATTAAAAGAAACTCACTGTTTCGTCCTCCCACTGGTTAGCCATGCGTTAATATGAACGCTTTTGAAAATGTGTCCTCATTAGATGAAAATGAACGTACTGGAAGAAGATTGTGACGAAGAACTTGATATGACCTGGACTTTGAAATGGAACCTGCCACTGATTAACATACAGAACGGACATCTCTCTCACACACACACACACACACATTATATATTATATATATATATATAGGGGGGGTGGGGGGGGGTGGGGGGGTATATAAATAATATGTATACACATATATATGTGCGTCGTGCGCGCGCGCGCCGCGTGCGTGTGTGTGTTACCCTTACTGACAATGTATTGTATAACTTTTTAAACAGTCCTAAACAAACACGGCTATCCATTCGACAAAGAACGAGGCACAGGACTCGTTTTTGGCCCAGTATATCAAAGGAAGCAAAACTAAATTGCGACAATTACCGGATTTTTAAAAACAAATTTGAAACATCCCACTGACTATCTTGATGAACACAGTAATACTGTTTCCAGAAAACCAATCAGCGTTTCCAAGCTGGAATTCACATCGAATCGCGTAACTGTTTCGAAAACCTCTAGATTATTTAAACAGGGAGGTAACTTTGCTCCCATAAGAAACCTAACACAAAATAACTTTTATTCAAGACGGGCACAGCCTTAAAATATGAATAAAGTCAGACAAATACAAGACTGGATCGGAACTAATCAGGGAGACACGGCCGGTTGTTCGGTGCCCTCGGTCAAATAGAGGACACAACACAGTCCAAATACCGTGGGTTCTCACCACAAAGGGATCAAAAAGAATCAAACAGCACCCCCCAAAGCACAGCGTAGGATAAATGAATCAAAATAGAGTGTGGGAGGAAGAAAGTTATGCTAAAAAATAAAGACATTATGCAAACATCTAAAATGCAGGGACAATCTTTTGAGCCCACGCCTGAGGATCCACCCAAAGATGCATTGGGAGATCAAAAGACAACACAACAGACGGACAGAAACAAATACAAATAACCCCACGATTTTAATCAAACGAAATTGAGAAAGAAGTGCGGCAGGGTACAGTAAACAAGAAACAGTAAACAAGGTAGGGTTAATTTTGCTCCATAAGAAAACCTAACACAAGAATAAAACGTAATTCAAGACCGGCACAGCCTTTAACTTGAATAAAGTCAACAAATACAAACGACGAACAATCTAATTGTGGGGGAAAACAAGCGCAGGCCAACAACTCACTATCCTCATATTAATGACATGCAAAGATTGGACTTGGGGGGGGGGGGGGTGAAGAAGGAGAAACTGGGAACATGAAATAAGAAAATATATTGTGGATATGAAAACTCATTCACTGGCCTGCATGAGGGAACCGTCGTGCTCCCTTTGAAGCAGATCTATTTGTATTGCCTGCTCCGAGCCTTCGGTCCGCTGGATCGGAACTCATCAGGAGACACGGGCTGGTTGTTGTCTTGCACCTGGCGTCAAATTTTCTCATTTCGGAGATTATTTTGTTAAAACAAAAACAAATGTTGCTTTCATCGACTTTAGGAAAGCATTGACTCTGTTAGGTGACAGGTTCTTTGGCAGAATCTCATCAAGCAAGGAATTAACGGAAGAGTTCTTGCGTAATCGTAAACATGTAAAAATCGAGCAAAATCATGATGTTTTCGTACATGTAAACAAATCCGATTATTTTGATCGTTCCAGAGTTGTCAGACAGGGGCAAAAATCTTTGCCCGTTGCTTTTTTTTTTGTTTTTCGTGATCGTTAAATATCTTAGAACAAGGGTTCATTGACCATGATGTTGCGTCACTGAACATTGATTTACATCTTTCGATTCAGATTGACTATGGTACTATTTGCTTGCTTTTGCTGACAAACCATTTGCTGGAACTGTTCAATATGGTGGGTTTGCAAACAGAATACCAGGAGGTCGACACGCGTCGTGTTTTGTCTTTTGATTTGTTGTCCACTTGTTGTGTGTGTGTGTGTGTGTTGTGTTGGTGTGTGTTGTTGGAGTATGGTGTGTGTGTGTTTTGTGGTGTGTGTGGGTGGTTGTGTGTGTGTGGTGTGTGTGTGTGTGTGTGTTTGGTTGGCGTTCCGCTAAAACATTTACTTAACTTCATTCATATGGTGGTTGCAAAAGGCTCCCGCTACAAGCTGTAAGTGTATTTCACGAATAGAAGCTTAATGTTAACGCACAGAAAAAAAGCACAAGTAAAGTTGCTGTTTCAACGGGCGTAAACCTCCAAACGCTTTCTGTTAAGGTCTGTAAGGAAAAAATAGAAAACATTCAAGATGATAAGGTAACGAATGCTGCTAGTTTTCACAAATTCGAATACCTAGAAACGATGTTAGCACCTCGTAAGCTTCATCAATATAAAAAAGAAACCCCATCTGTATGATGTATGTTGCAATTATCTCCAAATGAAAAAAAAAAACAAAACTTACCCATCAACATCGTTTGGAACTTGTAGAGTCAGCTGTTCTACCAGTGTCATGTGGATTGTGAAATATGAGGCAACCTAAAGAGAGTGGCTAGGGACTGGATACAGCTGTCAATTCAAGTTATAAAAAAACAACAAAATTGATTCTGACTGACCTCAATCGATTGTGACTAAACTCACTCGTCCATACGAAAGAAGAGCAGCTCATCATCTACAAGACGGAGGTTTCCGGATCTAGCCAGCACTTGAGGGAATCGGAAAGCGGTCCAGCTGGATCTTGTCGAGGGGGAACAAACCTGGACGTCATAAGTCTCAGATTTCCCAGCTTAGAACAGGTGTCTGATGCACAGTGGGTCAGACATCTTCTGAAGAACGCCACACCGGAGACGCTACACGCATCCGAAAGTTGCGGGTTGATTCCCGCAGCGCTAGAAAAAAAAATGGCAGCAGAAGATTTTATGGGAATCCTGACCTTGAATATGGCTGGGCTATTTTAGGGCGTGAGAGGTTTCAGGGGCTTAAGCACTTTTCTGCTAGAGAGGTGAGTGGTGGGGAAGGGAGTGTCTGTGAACAAGACCCACATGCCTGTCAAGCTGTCTCGACAGATTCGCCGCTGCTGACACATGGCTAGACCATCCTGGAATATCCATAAAAGGTTGTCCCGGGAAAGACAGGTGACACATGGCTAACCCATCCGGGAATAGTCATAAAGTGTTGTCCGGGAAAACAGGGTACACATGGCTAACCATCCGGGAACAGTCATAAAGTTGTCCGGGAAAACAGGGTGACACTGGGACAGACTAGAATTAACGGCTTCGTAGGCTGGCTCCCATCTGCCTTCTCATTCTTCCTGCTAGCAACAAACAAAGATGCTCCCAGAATTCAATCGAAAGGAGAAAAGAGTAACGAAACCACGCCGCCAACCCAACCACGGCTGAAAACCCACAATGGTTTACGAGTAATGAAACCGAGCAGAGTTTCTGTCTGCTGTGCAGGAAACTCTTCCGCTGAGCGTAACATACCACAGAACCGAAAAGGACGTATGAAGACGATAAGTGAACAGGGCGAAACTGATCCACAGATTAATGTGTCGGAAAACCAAGAACCAGTATGAAATCCCACACGGCCAAGGACTCACAAGCATATCACTAAGACGAGGGTTTTTACGGGCGCTCGGTGCCAAACGGCCAGGAACTCAAGCTGCCGCCCTCGTGTACAACAGAAGATAAAAGGAGAAAGCAGATGAAATTGGTCTGAAAACTACGTGCCTTTAGTGAAGAACATGCTGGAGAACAAAGCATCCACATTTGAAGACACTGTATTCCAGGAACTGGGGAGGCTATAGGGTGAAACATCCAAAAATAAAGATATCTACTCCACCATTCAACGCCAGCAATAAGAAAGAGAAAGAGCAATCAAAACCCACAAACAAACCCCGCACAAATTAAAGGCTGCCTCAGAAGCTGAGAAGACTGGGTGGGAGAACCTCTCGGTGAGGACCCGAAAGCACAACACCTGCCCTCAGCAAAACAATCACAAAAAGAAGAGGGGACAAAACAAACGAACCAAAGAGCGCTTTCTTCAAAGACCCCTTCTAGTTTGCCAGGGAAACTTTCCGAGCACTCAGATCATGGAACACACACACTGGACAAGACCGTTCTGAGCAGCAGCAACACAGGAAACCCAACACGAACACTCGGAGTGAAGCAACCATTTGTAATCCAGGCTTTGTTCAGCCTGTACTGCCAGAGGAAAAGTCCAATGAGCAAACCACCAACACTGATGGTGTAGAAGTGGTTAGGAAAGCCAAACAAAATCATGGCCTGGTAACTATCTGCCGTATCTGCGTAATCTTCATCTGTATAAGAAATCTCTCAAAATTTGAGTGGCGCCACAAAATCAAATCAGCATGGAGGAATTTGAACGTTCAACGACCAATGGATAATAGCGGACGGAGTGTAACATCCCAAAAGAACAATGTAAAAAAAGGGCGTTTTGAGGGGGGGGGGGGCCCTATCAAGTGAGAGCTGGGGCCAAAAGAAATAAGACACCTAGTAGCGAGGTTGGTGCGTGCGCAAAGTTTTCGTGCACGAAATCGCTCACACGTTTGAAGGTGGGGCTGAAGTTTTAGCTGACACAGTTGACATGTCTTTTTTGCCTTGAAAGGATGTATTGGTTAAGCTTATGGAATAAGGGACAGAGGTTTAAACATAATTTCATGTATTTGGAAACTAAACAATCTTTAGATATGTTTGTTGCAGAATTCCAAACCCAAGTCTACAGTCGTTTTATAACGGGATTGAGGGTTATTTATTTCGTGAATGTGATGTATTCAGTTTGAAATTAACAGTTAGATAAGATGAATATGTTTTGGTTCCGTCATTCAATAGTTTTACTTAGATGTTGAATGAGGAAGTATGTTGCTGATGGATAATATCACACACACACACACACACACCACAAACACACACACCACACACACACAACAATCAATGTATGGTCCTCCTCGAAAATATGCTATTGTGTGATTTTGATGATGATTATCGTTAATAAGACAATCATTATATTTTACAGAGTGTATGTTTGTGTCTATAAAAGTGGCAACTATAATTGCAAATTTACTTAAATCATTGTGGTTGATAATGCAAGAAAGTGGATGTAAAGGCAATGGTTATGACGAGGATAGTAAAAGGAATCCTTTCTTGTAAAATGGATTGATAGTAGACAAAGTGGATTTGTTCTTTTGCTGTTTCTTGAATAGGGGTATGAATCGAAATCATTTCTTGGAAGAGTTTCATGTAAGGTATGGTGTCTATGTTTGTTGTGTTGTCTGCTTAGGATAAAAAATAATTTTCATGGCCTGTGATGGACTTTGGGCAGAAGGGGAGTTTGGCAAAAAGACAAGGGTTCATGCCATTGACATGAAGAGAGAGGAGGAAACACGTATTAACAAGAACTGTCACTGGTGCAGGCCTTCCAGGCAGGGACTGAGCACGGGGTATGGAGCCAGAATGGGGCCAGACAAACTGTCCAAGTTTCGGACAGGTTACGGGCGTGATTTTCCTTCCAGGAACTGGGAAAATTGTGCAGAAACAGTCGAAGAACGCCCGAGCGCTACTCAAGAGCTTCTGCCTGGAGTGAGGTGCAGCAGGAAACAAAAAAAAACCGTGTCTTCCTTCGCCAGGGTGGTGAAGTTAATCTTCTTTCCCCCTCCTCTGTCCATACCCAGGCCATAACAGCCAAGCAAACTTATTTCTTTTTATAAAAGGGGTGTGGCTTAACAAGGTTTTCAAAACCTATTTCCTTTCCAGTGGAGAACGCGTTTGTCTGATTTGAGTGACGAGTACAGATAGCAGCACCCTTACAAGCATGAATACATAATCTTTATTTCTGTCTATCGGACATTCTTTACAAACAAAACTCGAGTTGATGCTAACCAGTTGAAATACCAAGTCACCGCTGAACATCGCTGACAAAAGTATCTTGGCGCTGTCATAGAGCCAAACTGACTAATCACCCAAGAGGAATGAAAACTTGTATTTTTCAATCCCCAAAGAGGCACCCCAGGCGTGTCTGGCAGTGTAGCACATGCCGCTATGATCTGAAAGCTCCGTCTCAAACCAGCCTAATAGGCGTAAGAACCTGCGTAGAAATGTTTCTATGGCAATACGAGTCTACACACACCTGTCCAAAAGACGAGTGGAAGCAACAGAAATAAAATGAAAATGCTAGATCAAAGTCTGAGGGAAGCAAAGAGGGAGACTTGGTAATAGAGGAGTTAGAAAAAGAAGAAGCACACAGAAGGCACTCCAGCAAAGCCAACAAAGAAGAGCACACAGAGGCTGTCAGCAAAAGCCAACAAAGAAGAGCATACAGAAGGCAGTAAAGCAAAGCCAAAACAAAGAAGAGGATGCAGAAGGCATCCCAGCAAAGCCAACAAAGAAGAAGGCTGCAGAAGGCGTCCATCAAGAGCCAACAGAACGAGGATGCAGAAGCAGTCCACAATGCCAACAAAGAAGAGATGCAGAAGGCAGTCCAGGCAAAGCAACAAAACGAGGATGCAGAAGGCAGTCCAGCAAAGCCAACAAAGAAGAGGATGCAGAAGCAGTCCAGCAAAGCCAACAAAGAAGAGGGGAGGGCAATGCTTTCTACAAAGCCAACTAAGATGGATGCCAGAAGGCAGTCCACAAAGGCGAACAGAGAAAGCATCAGAAGCAAGGCAGTCCAGCAAAGCATAAAGAAAGGATGCAGAAGCATTTCTGCAAAGCCAACAAGAAATGAATGAGAAGCAGTCCAGCAAATCCAACAAAGAAGAGGCATGCAGAAGGCAGTTCTGGCAAAGCCACACAGAAGAGGATGCAGAAGGCATCCCACAAAGCCAATACAGAAAGGATGCAGAAGGCATCCACAAAGCCAACAAAGAAGAAGGCAAATGCAGAAGGCAAGTGCAGCTAAAGGGCGGAGATAACAAAGAACAGCATGCCAGAAGCAGTCAGCAAAGCCAACTAAAACAAAGAAGAGGATGCACAAGGCAGGTCTGCAAAGCCAACAAAGAAGAGGATGCAGACGGCAGTCCACAAAGCCAACAAGGGGAGATGGTGCAGAAGGCAGTCCAGCAAAGCCAACAAAGACATACAGAAGGCATCCAGCGAAGCCAACGAAAAAGGAGAATGCAGAAGGCAAGTTCTGCAAAGCCAACAACGAAGATGATGCAGACGGCAGTCCAGCAATGCCAACCAAAGAGGAGCAGAAGGCATTCTGCAAAGCCAACAAGACGAGGATGCCGAAGGTCACTCCAGCAAATGTCAACATAGAAAGGATGCAGAAGGCCAGTCCAGCAAAGCCAACAAAGAAAGGATGCAGAAGGCATTCCAGCAAAGCCAACAAAGAAGAGGATGCAGAAGGCAGTCCAGCCAAAGCCAACAAAGAAAGGATGCAGAAGGCACTCCAGCAAAGCCAACAAAGAAGAGGCTGCAGAAGGCAGTCCAGCCAAAGCCAACAAAGAAGAAGGATGCAGAAGGCACCAGCAAAGCCAACAAGAAGAGGATGCAGAAGCATCCAGCAAAGCCAACCAAGAAGAGAAATCGAGACGGGCAGTCCACAGAGCCAACAAAGAAGAGGATGCAGACGGCCGTCCAGCAAAGCCAACAAAAGAATAGGATGCAGAAGGCAGTCCTGCAAGCCAACAGAAGAAGAAGATGCAGAAGGCAGTCACAGCAAAGCCAACAAAGAGGATGAGAAGGCAGTCCAGCAAAGCCAGACAAAGAAGAGGAATGCAGAAGCAGTCCAGCAAAGCTAACAAAGAAGAGGATGCAGAAGGCAGTCCAGCAAAGCCAACAAAGAAGAGGGTGCAGAAGGCAGTCCAGAAAGCCAACAGAGAAGAGGATGCAGAAGGCAGTCCACAAAGCCAACAAAGAAAGGAGGCATAAGGCACTCCAGCAAAGCCAACAAAGAAGAGGAATGCAGAAGGCATTCCACAAAGCCAACAAAGAAGAGGAATGCATAAGCAGACCAGCAAAACCAACAAAGAAGAGGATGCAGAAAGCAGTCCAGCAAAAGCCAACAAAGAAGAGATGCAACGGCAGTCCCGCAGAGCCAACAAAGAAGAGGAATGCAGACGGCAAGTCCAGCAAAGCCAACAAAGAAGAGGATGCAGAAGCAGTCCAGCAAAGCCAACAGAGAAAGGATGCAGAAGGCAGATCCAGCAAAGCCAACAAAGAAGAGGGTGGAGAAAGCAGTTCCACAAAGCCTAACAACGAGGATGCAGAAGCAGTCCAGCAAAAGCCAACAAAGGAAGAGGATGCTGAAGGCATTCCAGCAAAGCCAACAAAGAAGAGGATGTAGAAGGCAGTCTAGCAAAGCAACAAAGAAGAGGATGCAGAAGCAGTCCAGCAAAGCCATTAAAGAGGATGCAGAGGCAGTCCAGCAAAGCCAAACAAAGAAGAGATGCGAAGGCAGTCCAGCAAAGCCAACCAAAGAAGAGGGTGCAGAATGGCCGGCCAGCAAAGCCTACAGAGAAGAGGATGCAGAAGGCAGACCTGCAAAGCAAACAGGGCGATGGATTGCGGAAAAGCGGCCTCACAGTTTTCGATGGATGTTATGGGATCCCTTTGGGATACCATTAATCAACATCGTAAACCATTACGGACATGTTAGGAAATCGACCCATCACAATCTGGCCAAAAAGATGGGTCAACTGTTCCTTTAGTTGTCAATAAAGAAAACTAATGCAGGGTAACCCCCCTGTATTGTATCAACATATAACCCATTCTTCAAAGGGGAACTGAAGCAACGGTCCTTAAACTTTTCAAGATCAATCCGAAACAGAAGTTACACTGAGACTTTTGCCATCAGGCAGTAGATCATGAGCTTAAAAACTATCAGTGGAAACCTTATGTACGTTGTCTTGGAAAATACTTGACAAGAAAAAAAAAATCAGTCGGGTCCAGATAGCAAACACAATATAAAAAGATTAAAAACGCGATATATTTATTACTCTGCTCTTACATGTTGTTGGCGCAGGTATTTAGGTGAAGATGACTCAGGCTCGGCATGAAAATTGTTGTTTTCCTCTGAAAAGTCAAGAAGACACCATAGAATTTTGCAGTAATCACGGTATACTTAGAAACTCTAGTGACACATACCCGAAAGTTAAGTTGGAGTTAAATCTCCGCCTGTATTTGGCTGAAACGCAATGAGGAAACATACACAAAAAATGCCATGGCAGACATATTTGAAGTTCAAGCCATTAAAAAAGTCATGCTTCATGTCCGTCTTTATCTAATCACTTGACTTAAAAAAGTTTGATAAGCTGATTATGTTAATTAAGTTGCAGAAACAACAACAACAACAACAACAACAATAACATGGAAGGGTGAAGCTTTAGGCAAGGACTATGTTCATCCTTCCCCAAACTCTGTTGTGGAATCGTGGTAAAAAAAAATGTCCATTTCCAGAGTAAGCTCCATCACTTTTCGTTTTTCTAATTTCATTTCCAATAGAAGGCCACAATTTCCCCATTCAAGGATGCAAGGAGGTCATAGATGTCCGACATCTCAGAGGAAGCTCTGCTGTTTAATAAACCAACATTGTCAGCAGCTAGGTATTATGCAGAACAGCTTTTACTGATCTTCTAAGAGATGAATCTCCCACTGCTGACCAAAACATATTATGCTGAACACTTTATTAGTGGGAACAACAAGTGCACGCTAGCAATTCTTCCGTCAGTATGTGGATGACTTGGGAAGATTTTAATATGATATGAAGTTCTGTGCGTTGAAATGAAGTTATGCGTTGGTTGCTGACTTTGATAACGAGCGCTGTGTGACAATAACAATGAAGTCAAAAGGCAAGGTATGGTGTTGTATAGCCCTTTGGTATAAATGTCACACAGTTAATATGTTATAGAATTATACACATGGGCATGTAGCATGCCTGCATAAACACATGCTAATTTTAACACCGCACTTGTAAAAAATGTAGACACCTCCAATACTGCTTTGCGGCGCTGAAAAGTCGTGTCACCCTTGTAGCAGAACATTATCGCAGATGGGTTTTTCAGCATGAATGCCCGTTGGAGGATACGGGGGTGGGGAGGGAGGGACAGGCATGTAGTATGGCCACTGCCAGAAATCAGGAGGTGTGCGAGGAGGAAAAGGGGGATAGTACATGTATAGGGCGCATGAGATCTAGTGACAGGAACTGTCAAGATATACTAAGATTTTGTAGCCACGTGTGCAAATTCTTTAAACTGTTCAAAAGGGAGGATGGGGCAGAATGCAAGCACCCGGCAATGCTGTGCATGAGAGTTAGGAAAGCTAATCGACATAATTTCTTGATTTGAGTGAGAGGTATTCTCCAGTTGATGAAGAGTTGGACTTGGCAATGATTATAGCTGTCAATAAACGAGTGTGTATTTGTGTAATGCGCTCAGGAGTGTAGGCCTATTTGTTATTGTGTAAGTTTGGTACGTGTGTGTGTGTGTCCATATCCGTTCATTTACAAGTCTTATTGTAAGTCGATCTTTATTTTCCTTTTTTCCTCGTAGACATGCATGTTGCAGTGTCCTTCAAAATTGTTGAAATGTTGGCCCATGGCATATTAAAACCTTGAAATATTTAACCTTACGACTGATGTGATGCCTTTCAGAAAAGAAAGTCGACTCCACTGTTTACTTGAACTTTCTTAAATTGACTATACTCTTCAATGAGCAACTGTGAGCTTCATTTCACCCTCATTGAATTGACCATAAAATTTAATAATGATACAATGTCATGATTACTTTATTTTGCACCAATTTAAATCACTTTTTTGTCTGTGAGCTTTAATGTCACATGTTCTAGAAATATTATACCAGAGCATTTTTGGTATGCGATTCTTTTGTGTCTCTTTTTTTTCAGTTGGCTCCTTTTGTTTTCCTTATTGTTCCATTCACAACTTTCATGATTTTGAATTTGCTATTATGTACAGTATTTTTGTACTTGAGCTAATAAACTAACTCAAACTTGACCTCATTGTTTCAACAAGTGAGCATGTGTGAGTGAGTGAGTATCGTGTGTGTGTGTGTGTGTGTGTGTGTGTGTGTGTGTGTGTGTGTGTGTGTGTGTGTGTGTGTGTGTGTGTGTGTGAGAGAGAGAGAGAGAGAGAGAGAGAGAGAGAGAGAGAGAGAGAGAGAGAGAGAGAGAGAGAGAGAGAGAGAAAACATTATTTTTATAGTGCAGTACAGAATGATTTTGTGCAAAATATTGCAAGTTGCCCATGATGACCTTTGTTTTTGTGCTCTTTCCGCTGGTAAACTATGGTACGTCGGACTTACCATAGTTTACATGTGGCCTGAGCGTTGGTAAAAGTATTGCAACTTGACTTACAATAGTTTACGTGTGTGTTTGTCAATACGAAAATATTGTAAGTCAAATAATTTGCATATTATGCAAATTACGTGTAAATTGAAAACACACTTACTATTACCATGCCATTTGTAAGCTTCCTGTTGGAAAATGAAGTTTCTTCACAAAAAACATGTTGAGAAAATCAGTTTTTTGTTTCTCCTGTGAACTTTGCAAAATGTGACTTACAATAGTTTACTTGGCGGCCCTCGATTTATTGCTTTAACAATTTACACGAGGTAGGAGGGCAAGTCGAAAAGCCCACTGGCATTTCTTTTTCTTCATGAAAAAAGGATGTTCTAAACGTAGACCTACTGTAGGAATATTGATAGATGTTGTTACAAATGTGTCGTTTTGTTGTAAGTGATTCCTGGCAGTGGTAGGTCCACTTATGATAAGAAAACAGAACGAGGCAAACGAGCCCAACTACGAAGCACACAACTTCAGACGGTGTTTGGAACACAAATGAGTGACAAAGATGCCAGCAAATCGCTGCTACACCTCGTTTGAAAATTTCTATCGATGCGACCGATATGTAAGATTGATTGAATGTGGTTTTATTATATGAAATTTAACGTGGCGGACGTGAAAGAATCATCCCGAATAAACACACAGATGTGCCAGAGGGCTACGAGTTCTGACTCTTTGAATACTGGGGCTTCTTTAGCAGACGACACATTACTCTTCAGATATTCCGTACCAATACCTCAGAGAGAGATAATGTTACTTACAGCCAAGCCGACCGCAAAGGGCCGTGTTAGGGCTGTCACCTCGTTGAAGGCAGCTCTAAAGTCATAATTAAAAAGACACCCACCCACACAACTCCATTAAAATATACCCCCTAAAAAAACGGAAATTTTGTCAAAATCCTTCCTCCGTAAAATCTTAAATCAGATGAAATATGTTCCACTCTTTCACATTTAAAAAAAAATCATATGTGGGACATCTCTGAACAAGGTTTTCATGGAGTCATCTGTTGCGTGTTCATCTTTGGCATCTTGCAAGTCCCCACACTCAAAACGAACATGCTTCAGCGTGAGTGGAACATGACATGGAATGCACCACGGAGCTTCTTCACCTTTTGAAAGGAAAGAAAGGGTGTAAAGGTAGTGGCCTGTGTACAAACGCCACAAGACTGTTTCTTCTGTACAACCGCCCCTGGAACATGGTAAAAACTCTTTCAGGTTTGGACGGATTTGGAACAGTTTGTTAGTCATCCGTCTGCGAGTTCCATTCCTCTTGCCAGAGGTCTTTGACATAAATCTGAGCTTGGGGTTTCTGGTCTGTGCTAGGGACAGACAACCTGCTCAACTCTTTCGTTGTGGCACTTTTGGCAAGTTGATCAACCAGTCTTGAATGCCCACGTAACTGGGAACCCAAGCTAAAACTATTTTGTATCCATCAGATTTCAGACTGGTGTGTATTTCCAACAATTTCAGCAGTGGAGCATGCTTGACGTTGCGACCAGCAATGGCCCCTCAACCAGAAAGGGAGTCCGACAACACGAAGAATTTTTTTATGTTTTGACAAATTTTAAATGTAATTCATAACGAACCTCCGAGAAAACGTAGACAAACGAATCACAAGACAAAACACGACGGGTTTCGACCTCTTATGTCTTCTTCAGACAAGATACAATACACTCAGGACAACGAAAATGAACCGGCAATCACTTACCTTCATTCACTTCAGCGCAAGAGGCGCGTTGAATCAATGATAATGTTTTGTTTTAATTTAGAGATCATTTCTTTCAAAAACCAGGACCAAGGCTGTCAACCCAGCAGTGCAGATGGAGTTGTCAGTGGGAATGTGCTCAGAACATCTCTGAGAAGGACCTGTTGCACAATACACAGCTGAGGCAACCCCCTCTCCATACTTGAAGCCCTCGGTGAAAATCCTTCTGAAGGATGGAAACTTTGAAACACAGTTCGGCGAAAAAGGATTTGCATGCCAAAGAGTTGGTGGTATCACATTATTATTAAGCTCTTTGGTGAACAAAATATAAAAAAAACTTCAAATGTCAGAGCAAGTGCATATTCCAGCTTGTGAGAATATTACTCATGTCAGAACAAGGGCACATTCCAGCTTGTTGAGCACACTCTCGCACCTGTTCGAACGGGCCTGTGACCTGCACGTGCGCGTTCAATTGGTTGCTTTCGGCTCTGATTGATTGCGTTCGTTTCCGGCTAACGTTGTCAACTTCATCGACAACTCGAAAACGATTCTGCAGCAACGACGTAAACAGTCTTGCCAGTAATTTGTAGATCAAGAGAGGAAGACACGGATGAGGCAGCAGCAGCTGTTGACAGTAAGGCGAGCGGTGCGGTTGAACGTGCTATACTAGATTCGTGCGAACTCCCCCTCCCCCCCCCCCCCCCCCCCCCCCCCCCCCCGGCCTGTTGGCTAATTCGTATTTTTTTCTCTGTGGATAGCGTTGTAACATGAGCAGCGTACGTGTAACATGTTTGAAATACTGCCGCACCAAAAAATACTGCTGCTGTGCTTACAGAGTGTGTTATGAACATAACGGCATTTCTTTTTTTTCTTTCTTTCTTTTCGCGCATGCTGTAAACACTATGTGGTCAACAACACGCTAACCTGCACGAGCAAAACATTCTACCACCTTTTGCTTTTCCAAACCAACTGTAACACGGACTTTGTTTACTATATTCCTAACTCATCTGCATTAATTATTTCAGCCTTTGATAACCTCTGTACATACAAAAATACCCCAGGCACCTTTTCGTTTTAAAGGATTCCATTTGTTTTTTTGTTTTTTGTTTTTTTGCAGGGTAAAAACTCAAGGGACACCACTCAAACTGACCACTGCAACTTGCAGACTTGGTTCAAAGTGACCCCTTTCCCCCACCTCCCCCTCCTTTCTCTGTCCCTCTTCACGTTGTCTGTGATAGTGTTTTCAGTGTGAACAGGCAGTGTTTTCGGTGCGAACAGCTGGTGTTTTCAGTGTGAACTGGTGGTGTTTTCAGTGTGAACAGCCAGTGCTTTCGGTGTGAACAGCTGGTGTTTTCAGTGTGAACAGGCAGTGTTTTCAGTGTGAACAGGTGGTGTTTTCAGTGTGAACAGGCAGTGTTTTCGGTGTGAACAGCTGGTGTTTTCGGTGTGAACAGGTGGTGTTTTCAGTGTGAACTGGTGGTGTTTTCAGTGTGAACAGGCAGTGTCTTCGGTGTGAACAGCTGGTGTTTTCAGTGTGAACAGGTGGTGTTTTCAGTGTGAACAGGTGGTGTTTCAGTGTGAACAGGCAGTGTTTTCGGTGTGAACAGCTGGTGTTTTCAGTGTGAACAGGTGGTGTTTCCAGTGTGAACAGCTGGTGTTTTTAGTGTGAACAAGTGGTGTTTTCATTGTGAACAGGCAGTGTTTTCGGTGTGAACAGGTGGTGTTTTCAGTGTGAACAGGCAGTGTTTTCAGTGTGAACAGGTGGTGTTTTCAGTGTGAACAGCTGGTGTTTTCAATGTGAACAGGTGGTGTTTTCAGTGTGAACAGGCAGTGTTTTCGGTGTGAACAGCTGGTGTCTTCAGTGTGAACAGGTGGTGTTTTCAGTGTGAACAGGCAGTGTTTTTGGTGTAAACAGCTGGTGTTTTCAGTGTGAACAGGTGGTGTTTTCAGTGTGAACAGGCAGTGTTTTTGGTGTGAACAGCTGGTGTTTTCAGTGTGAACAGCTGGTGTTTTCAGTGTGAACAGGTGGTGTTTTCAGTGTGAACAGGTGGTGTTTTCAGAGTGAACAGGCAGTGTTTTCAGTGAGAACAAGGGTTTCTTTTTTAAGTGTGAAAAGGAACTGTTTTCAGCGTAAACGGTCAGTACAAACTATATCGTTGAGAATGCTCAGAAGACTTAAAAACACACAACCAAACAAACATCTTCAATGTTTTGGTCAAAGACGGTCTTCAGGACTGATGACATCACATGAATGACAAATAAATACGTATAGGCAATGACATATGAAAACATATACGTAATCAGGCGAATTCGTGTTTAAAGCATAGGGAAAAGGAAAAAGAGAGGCAGATAGAGGGAAAAGGCGAACAGAAATGGAGATAGAGAAAAGGAAAGGGAGAGAGTGGTAGAGGAAGAGTCTTGTGCCTGGAAGGGGGCGCTTGACGGTGTGTATGAGGAAAGAAATTTCCAGATTTAGGGTATGTAATAACTTCCAGCACGGAAAGAACTAGTGTAAAAAAACAAATGTGGAGGAACGGGAGTTCTAATTTACACAGAACAAGGTATTCAGACAGCAACCACTCGTTAACGGCGAAATACAATGAAGATGGTGAAATGTAGTTTCAAAATGCGAAAAGCTCTTACTGGATATGATGAATATGTGTGAGTTGAAGTAGAACATACCCACCCTGTATATAAGTGGCTTGATGACCTTGAAGCTAGCACTGTTCGCCGAAATTCTGATTTTCACGTGATATTAAAGGGTGATTTTAATGATGTACCAAACGTCTGCTCGATTTCTGAAATGTGGACCATGACAACGACGATGGGAACTTTCAAAGTTCTTTGTGTGTGGAACATTATGGAAAGTTCATAATCCTGTAGTTTTGTCTTCAACAACCTTACCTGTCAAGCATAACGACATGAACATCAGAAGGTGAAGTTGTTGTTTTTTTAACACCAGTAGTCAACAGATGTAAGGAAAAGTTTGGAGATCAATATTAAATAGTCAGATGCACCTCAAGAGCATATGTAAAGAACACGTTGTACAGGACTCTAAGAACCGAATTGATGACACAATCAGGGTTAATAAGTACCCATATGCGGAGTAATTAAAACAAAAGCCCGGTATCAAACACCAAGTAGTGGTTACAAAACATTCCCCCGATTTCATTCAGAGTATAAAGAAAGAAATGATAAAAACAACAAAAGATCAAACAAAAAGACATGTGATTCCATACCATGTTCGTTTTGTGTCAATGACAGAACCAGAAAACCGAGACACACACACAACTCACACACACAGCACACACACACACACACAGACCACACACACACTCCATCCACCAAATACAAACACAATCACACGAGCATATGCACAGAGAGAGAGAGAAAGAGAGAGAGAGAGAGAGAGAGAAAGAGAGAGAGAGAGAGAGAGAGAGAAGAGAGAAGAAGAGAGACAGAGAGAGAGAGAGACAGACAGACAGACAGAGAGAGAGAGAGAGAGGGAGAGAAGAGAGATCACCAGAAAGAGAGAGAGAGAGAGACGAGAGAGAGAGAAAGAGATAGATAGAGAGAGAGAGAGAGGAGAATACGAAAGAGTACATGGAAACGATAGCAGATGTAACAAACATGAGAAAGCGTGTTAAGGTGCGTGTGTGCGTTGCGTGGTGGCGTGTGTATGTCTTGCGAGTGTATTTATGTGTGTGTGTTGAGTGTGTGTGGTTTGTGTGGTGTGTGCGTACATAGAGAGAGAGAGAGAGTATAGAGAGAGCGAGCGAGAGAGAGAGGGAGGGGGCAGCGTTCATCTTCACAAAACAAAAACGTTCAAAGTCACACTATAAATTACACCAATCCATCAAAAATTTCTCACCAGCCAAACAACACATAACAACAAAACCACAATGCAGAATCATAACAACAATACAAACAGACGTCCACCAATAAAAAACAGCCAACACCCCGCGGACATCGTCAACAAAACCAAACCCAAAAGACCACGAACTTAAATCATCTTCATTCATGGCCATACAATCATATCAAAATCTAAATTAAAAAAAATCAACAACTTGAAAATGTGAAAACGAATTTTAGAAGCCTGAACGAAAAAGAAAAGGACAACTAAAAAAAATAAAAAACTCAAGTCCTCAATACAACTAACAAACGTTTTTCAGAAGAACAACAACAACAAAATTGTGTCATTTTTTCAGTTTCAGAGCACACACAAGCAGAGTCGTAACATCAACCGTCGCGCCTCATCATTGTGCCCATGAATAACCCAGACCGTTTGTTGTCAGTTATGAGAAACAACGCCCAGTAGCAAACCAACAAGTGAATGGTCCCGCCTGGTATAAATCAAGTGCAGCAAGAGCTGACAATTCTGAACGCCAGGCCATCGACCACTGAGAAACAGCAGATAACCAAGTACCTGCAACGAATTCCCAGACTCTCTCCGGTCCCACTTCTTCACGCCGAGCCCAAACACTGCGTTGCCCGTCGCCATTCTCTCAAACCACATACGAAGGACGAGTGAGGCATTCCTTTATCATACAAGACAACACAAGAGATCGCCACTAGTTTATGAAAAAAGAGCTTAATCGAACTTCCACATAGTAGCTCCAGGAACCTTGCGTAAATCTGTTAACGAAAGACTTCCGCAATTAAGTCACTTCCTGTGGCATCTATTCATGGAGGAAGCTTCCACAGTTAAGTCCGCTTCTTCGACAGGTCAGCTCACCATGCTGAACCCCCCCCCCCTCCCCCCCCCCCCCCCCCCGCTACATCACCATTCCCTCCTTCTCATCCCAATGAAAGAGACCCCTAAAGTCAATGCGCTCCACAACCAAACAAAACATCACACACCCAAACCGGTCCATGAATGAGGTTTGACAAGTCTCGGCCTTCTGACTCCCTCAGCATCACTCCCGCCCCTTCCCCCCAAATAGAGGAAGCCCATGTCCCTGTCCCCTCCGTCACGAAGGAAGCGTTGTGGGGGGCCCACCGATTCATGTCACTCATCACTCCAGCTCTCTCGAGGAGTTGGCCAGGCAGACGGTGAAGGGCGAGCTTCCACGTGCTCCCCGACCACTGCACGTGAAAACCGTGTAGATAGGACGCCGGCCTCCACCGGGTCGAGAAGCACTGGTAGCAGTTTGTCGCGCTGCTTGGCCTTGGACATCGTCACGTGGAAGGCACCTGCAGCAGACACTCGCACCCGGGAATGGAACTGTGGGCATCAAGAAAAGGGAGGAGGATATCCGCAGGAAAAACGGGAGGGAAGTGGGAGGGAACTATTAAGGAGGTGGGGCATAAGAAAGAAGCGAAGACAGAGGGAAACACGACAGGAGAAAAAAGGAACCAATCAATGAAAGAAAGACGGGAACGAATAAGGACGGGAAGACGAAAGAAGACAGGGAGGTAGAACGGGTAACTACGAAGGAATTGTAAGAAGAATGGGAGGATTACATGAAACACAACGATGAGGGAAAGAACGGAGGAATAAATTGAAGGAAGGAAAGAACAAAAGACAGATGAAACGAAGAAGGGAGAATCGTATGAATGAAGAGGAAATACTAACGTAAGTAGCGAATTAGACAGTCGGAATAAAAGGCGGGGGGGGCGGTGGAATAAGGAAGATATGATCGGAGGGGACAAAGACGAGGAAGGAAGGCAGAACAAAACAGGGTAGGGGTTGGGGGTGGGGGTGGTAAGGAATAGTGAAAACGTGTGGAAGACGAGTGAAATGATCGCTTGAATAATAAAGGACTGTGAACAGAAAACGTGGCATGGAAGAAATAAAAAGATAACTAGGAAAGAAGGAATGATGACAACACAAATAAGGAAAGGAATTTAAAAAAAAAAGTGGAAGAATGTGACTCACAAAAGATGGAAGTATGGTGCTGATATAGGGAAGAAATGGAGGGGGAAATGAAGAGAGGGAACAATAGGAGATTCGGGGTGGGGGGAGGTGGGGTGGGGGGCGTGGGGGGGGGGTTTTTTTGATTAGTGGCGGTCCGGATAAGCACAGGAAGCAATGAATGTAGGAGAACTGATGAAAAAACGAATGCAGGGGGGGGGGGGGGGGGGGTGGGGGGGGGGGGGGGGGGGGGGGGGGGGGGGGGGGGGGGGGGGTGGGGTCGCAAAGTTATGGGGGGGGGGGGGGGGTGGGGGGGGGGGGGGGGGGAGGGGGGGGGGGGGGGGGGGGGGTGGGGGGGGGGGGGGGGGGGGTGGGGGGGGGGGGGGGGGGGGGGGGGGGGGGGGGGGGGGGGGGGGGGTGGTGGGGGGTTGGGGGGGTGGGGGGGGGTGTGGGGGGGGGGTGGGGGGGGGGGGGGGGGGGGGGGGGGGGGGGGGGGTGGGGGGGGGGGGGGAGGGGGGGGGGGGGGGGGAGGGGGGGGGGGTGGGGGTGGAGGGGGGTTGAGAACGGGGACGGGGAGAAATGATTAAATAACAGAGAGAAAGTGGACGGTGAAGGAATAAAGAGAGAAGGAAGGGGGAAGTAGAAACGGTGGACCATGAAAGAATTGGAAAAAAAAAAAAAGAAGGACAAAAAAAAAGGAGAATGGAAGTAAGGAAGGAAGAATAAAGGTCGAGGAGGACGAAAGGAGTAAATGAAGGGAGGTAAGAAACATAAGACAGCGAGAGGAATGCAGAAGAATGAAGAAAAGGAGACAAAAGAGATGGAAGAAAGGAAGGACACAAAGAAGGAAGGAAGCAAAGAAAGGAGACTGAACGAAGAAAGAATGAGAAAAGAAGGGATGAATTACAGAAGGAAAAAAACAACAACCCATCATGAAAGAAGGATCTATCTCGCACTTCCTGGCATTTCACATCATCATTGAGAGACCCCCTCCAGAGAGAGAGATAGAGAGAGAGAGAGATAGAGAAGAGAGAGAGAGAGAGAGAGAGACTCAAGACTCAAAACTTTATACTCAAGAATAGAGATTTTAGCAGTGCCTATTCTTCAATCTGTCCTTTGCTATTCTAAAACATTCAACTAAACACACTGCACATATTAATAACGGCAGAAACAATGGAAGAATATAAGCAACATTATAATAATAACAATAACAATTGTAATAAGAATAATAATGAATAAATTTTTTTTTGTTGGAATGACAAAATTCCACAAACAAATCAGAGACGTAACGCACGCGCTCACAGCACGACACGCCCACACATACACGCCGCACGCGTACACCCACCACCCACACACCACCCACCCACCCCCACATACATACATACACATTTTCATCAGCTAATAAAGGCAACATAAAAGTAGGGCGTTGAGAACTATGATCAAAAGTTAGTTTTATTGTTCAAGTAAATGTTTATGTATTGCTGATTTTGAAAGACTGCAGTGATTGACGTTTTGGCAGACGAAGGAAAAGAGTTCCACACTAGATGGACCAAAAAATGCAAAACTAGATTTGAACAAATCAATGCGACACGTGGTAAATGTAATTATTTGAATCATATCGCGTTGTTGCCATCTGGATAAACTCGCCAAGATACGTGGTGCATGATTTGACATGGACTTTAAAACATTAGTACTGCCTTATTATAGTCATTGCTCTGCAGTGAAACATCATTAGTTTAGCGAATTTGCCGTGGTTGATATAAATCTTGTCGAGAAGAATCAGCTTATTCCCGTCTATGGCATAAGTTGATTTTTTAATGTGATTTTCACCGGCACCACTCAGACAGTGGAACGCATAGTTTGATGTAGAAAGGCAATCGCTTCAAAAAATAATTTTCCGGACGTGTGGTTTCAACTTAATAACTGAGTTTTATTGAGTAAAAACAAATTGCGAGCCAACTGTTTTGCAAACCTGATAATATGTGAATTGCCATTTAAAATATCATCAATAACCACCTAAGACAACGGTGTTCGGTAACCTGCTCGATCAGGTTCACCTCAATTTTTAGCTCAACATAAGAATGCTTGTCCGGATGATGCTTCTGTCTCGATGCTAGACCATACTTTTGTTTTGTGGCGAGATAAAGGACATTCACGGTCTTGGTTGCACCATTCTAAGACATCAGTTATACTTTGTTGAACGATATTTGTACAGACATATGTTTGGTATCACTTCGTTTAATATGCTCAGCGAACAGATCACAGATGACATCATTGAGAGATATGTGCATCGGCAGGGTCATTTATAAAAATACAGAAGAGAAGAGGTCCAAGGACAAGAGCCTTGTGGAAACGCCACAGCACACTAATCCTTCAGAGAATAAGTTATACCGTTTTTAAGTAAACACGCTGGTACTGTTTCAAGATATACTTAAAGAAAGGAGACTACCTGCCGGATTTTTGAACATATGCCAGTCATTTTGTTTAATAATATGTGTGGTTCCTACAAGATCAAGCTTTCTAAAATCAGAAAATAGTTTCAGTGATTTTCTTTCGTGATGGCTGATAGCCAGTATCCACAAAGGCTTGTTAAGGCCGTGTGGCATGATGATTCGACGAAAGCCTACTGAAATGGGTGGAACAGTTTGTGATGTTCATATGTTTTAGTAGGTTTTTGTGAACATGCATCTCAATAGGTTCGATACAACGTATAAATTGGGGGGGGGGGTGGGGGGGGGTTTTTCTAAAATTGTTTTAAATCAGTGAGATCTCTTGATTTGGGTAAGGGAATGACTTTTGCTGCCTTTAGACACATGGGAAGACATTCTGATCATACACAAATTATAAACATACGTAAGGTAAGCAATCCGCTTGAGTATATAATCATTTAAGTTATCTGGCCCATTGCTTTTTTATTTTTAAGTTTGAAATTAAGGGAACCAACTTCATTAAAAGCAAGCACGGTGGATGCTAACTAATCTCTAGTATTTAATCGTTCTTGCAAAACGATTGGAGAACACTGGAGTCTCATATCGATAAAGAATGTGACACATGGCACTGTTTGTACCGATTCATAGCTGAAGAAATGATTGTTTGAAAGTGTTAGCAGACCACAAGTCCAGTATTACGATTTTCTTTCTCGACTTTGTCAGTTATTTCATAACAGCACGCCAAACTGATGCTGTATCCCTGTTTGCGTTTATCAGTTTTCCTAAAATTCTCCAGATTTTTATTTCTAACCAAGATCGATACGCCGTTTCTCTGCCTTTTTATATTCATATCTACTTTTTTGGCGGTTTTAAGTGCATCCCTTAGTGCCATTTCTATAATAATGTCTTTTGTCCGCCAGCTTGGAAGCTACTTCTGTGTTTTACCCCTTTTCTTCTATAGGGGCATGTTTATCAACGACTGGGGGAAAGATATTATACCAGTATTATACGCATCATTTGGATCTGAGTAATGAGTACACTGTAAAAAGGAGCTAAGCTTAATCGAGGAAAAATTCATCTTTACTGAAATTTTTGAAGCAGCGATATTGAATGTTTGTGTGGCCCATATTCTGTTGCATTTGAAGTTTACAAGACCAAGTACACAAAATGAGACAGTGGTCCTGATGCTTATGATGCGCACTGTTCTATTGGATAACATGGCTTTGTGTTCGTGTAGATTATATCCAGCACTCTAGAAATGTCTTTTCGAGGAGTGGTGGATTGATAAGCTTATGCAAGCCAAAGAGGTGGTGGTCGCATCCCAGCAGGCTGTCGTTTTAACAGATCAATGTTAAATCACCGAGAAGAATGACATTTTGGATAGCTCTTATAAACAACATCCATCATGTGTAGCAAAGTTGTCATACCAAAGGAAAGTGGCAGCGGGATTCCTTGTACACATACCCAACTAAAGAGGGGCTGGTTGGAGGTTTGACCGCATCACATACCATCAACATTATCAGCTCAGGTCACCCGCCTTTTGTACAGTGCGATGCTTTGATGAAAATATTATTCCAATCCTTTCCACAGAGTGATGTTCATCGCGTCGGACAAAGTTATAGTTAGTTATGGAAAAACTTTACATGAAACGAGTCAAGGCAGTTTTCACTAAGACCAAGCAGATGAATAGTAGGGATTCGTAGAAAAAAAACAGACACCATGAATCTTATTTGGCAGATATAAACATTTAGGTGACCAATGCGTAATCCATATCATATTAATTACCTTACAATGTTCCATTGATTAATTCTCGAGCAAGTCCTGATCACAAAAACAAAATAGATACACTGTTACAACAACAATTAAAAATATAAAGATCAAGCAATTATAAAATATCCAAGAAACCACTAAAATCCAAAAAGCAGGCAATGAATTCAGTCCAAAGGACAATTCAATATGTGTACTAATGTGATGAATTATAGGAGACGACGATTTTTGCAACGTTAAACTGTCGTATAAGATTTGTATAGTCAAGAACACGATAAAAGCACATAAAAAGAGAAGGGAATATGGGTCGGTTTACAACACACCATAACATCTATGGGAAACTAGAAGCGAATAGACGACAATAAAAACTTCACAAATATGCCCAAAGCTCCTCGTCAGATAGTATACTATAGAAACACGTTTTTCTGAAATGAAAAAGATACACACAAAGAAGTACTTCAAAAGCAAAATTACGATTAAGGTACAGAAGAGAGATAAAGAAAGAAAGAAAAAAATGTAAAATGAAACTTAAGACAAAGCAAAGAACCAACAACCCAAATGAAAACAATGGGGGAAAAAAAACACCGCATACAAAAACACAATCCGTAATTAGTCGCCTGTAACTACGAGTTGCAATGCACAATATGCCTCGCTCCGCATAAATATTATTGCAGAAGTCTCCTGCTGCAGAGGCTTTGTTCATTTCTCTTTTCTATAAGGATTTTTTTTCTCTTTGTTTTTTATTAATACAAACACAAATGTGTCCGTATAGTACAAACACAAAGAACAATCTTCCAATGCAAAATGATAATGAAGTGAGAAACAAACGTTAAAGTACAAACAATTGTGCAAAACATATACAAAAAAAAGGTAAACTATGTTTCAAAGGAAAAAAATAAGAATTGGGTCAATATGATGACACGTATAGTCTCTCAATACGAACACGCGTCACACTCCCAGTGTCATCACATTTTGTTCTGGTCTTTTTAAAACACTGATTGGTAGCACGTTCGATGACAACGCACCAGTTATTGTTTGTCTACAACACTCCCACGTCAGCACATTTTTCTTCTGTCTTTTTAACCACTGAGTGGCAGCACTTCGATGGCGACGCACCAGTTTTTTGTCTGTCAACAACACCATAGACGCACTTCTTGAGATATGGATAAAACTCGTATTATAGTAACAAAACATCTGACAGTCACCCGACAGACAGCAGCAGCCAGACAAGGAAACGAACAAACAAACACATACACATAGATTCACACATACGACACACACACACACGCGCGCCACACACACACACACACACACACTCACACGCACACATACGCACGTAACGTACACTCACATAACACACACACGAGTGCGCCCACACAACACGCATGTAGAAAACTATTAGATATGCGCTCAACAAAAAAATTAGATATGCGCAAGCATATACATATCACATGGATGATGAAAATTAATAGCATACCTCACTACATACCTGTGTGATATGAAGTGGATATAAACATATGCACCTCATAACCATTGATATGCGCACAATACATTAGCACATGGATGATGAAATAGCATATCGCACTACTACCAATAGACCATGAAGTGGATAAAAACATATGCAGATACGGTGATGAAGCAATATTATACAAAAAAATTGATGCATACATTGACAAATTAATTCAATACAATGAGGACATGGGGAGAGACGGTTGGTGTTGCTGAGACAGGAACTGAGGCATCATTGTGGTCACAACAGAACATCAAATGATGAAGTGGGCCAGGGTTGTACTGACTGCTGTGGGATGTGTTGTGAAGGTGTGGATTGGAAGTTGTAATGTGTTGGGTGGGGCATGATGCTGTATGTGAAGTTGTAAGTGGTCATTGTTTTGGAGTTGGTTGATTGTATGGTATTATAGGGGTGGTAGTTGTGCCTGTCTGGGAATTGGTAGCCAAGAAGTGATGTGAGGATGCAGCTGAGATGTGTTTGGAGATGGGTGTGTTTGTTGCTGCTAGAGTGTGGTTTGACATGACAGGGGTGATGTGCTAATGTGGTGGAGGTGCAGGTCACGTTTCTGTACTCTTTACAATTGCTGAGAGAGAGAGAGAGAGAGAAAGAGAGAGAGAGAGAGAGAGAGAGAGAGATCCTGACCACCACATGAAAAGTGAAGACACTTACCAATGAAGAGAATGGAGAACGAAGTCCAAAATCTAATCACAGATAATCTTCTTTCCCCGCTCCACGAACTTGTCATGGCGTACCGACATCGTTAAAGTACAATATCAACGATCAAAACGATCGATCGATACAGTCCAAGCGTGTTTCACCTATAAAATGGCCGTCAACTTGAGCAACAAGTCGAAACATAATGGTCACTTTTGATGAACAGACGAAAAACCATTTGAGATCTCAATACCCTAACACGCTTTTGATGTCGTTGCCGTATCAGGTGATGATTATTATTCAAGACAAAAAATCTTTATCTTTAAAAGGATCTATTCTTAACTGGCCACATCATCTTTGACACAGTCTATAACGCTATCTTCGTGTGCCCTCTCACCAACCTTACTCCCCCCCCCTCCCTCCAACACCCACAGCCGCTCCCTACTCCTCCACCATTTTCCTCAACCTGTGAGGTTTGGTGGTGGTTTTGTGTGTGTGAGTGTGTGTGTGTGTGTGTGTGTGTGTGTGTGGGTGTGCGCGCGTGCTGCGTGGGTGTGTGTGTGTTTGTGTGTGTGTTGTTTGTGTGTGTTGTGTGTGATGTGTGTGTGAAAGCATCTCGATTTCAAGCATTTTTCCTCTCAGAAGACATTTGTTCATCACTCGGTCTTACAATTCATTGCTTAATATTCACCACTAGATCCACGGCCTTTCAAATCTTCTCTTCACCAGGCATTTCTCGCAGCAACACAATTTTTTATTTCTAACCAGTGAATTCGCATCGTGTATCCAACACAGGGCTCCAAGATGAATCAATTCCTATGTGATGTCACTGCTTTCTCGTAATGCATTTTCGAATCAAACAAACTCCAGACACTACCTCATCCTCCACACCCCCTTCACATCTCACCTCCTCAACTTCCCCGCACAACACACACACACACACACACACACACACACACCACACACACACACACACACACAAGAAACCTAGCCTACCTTAGGCCCCATAATTCGAACCCTCAACTCGCCAGCGCCCGCCCCTGTGCGTTCCACCAGAAGTTGCTGTGTAAGCGATGGAGCACGATCCCGGCTCACAGATTCCCGAATTGACCCACACTCTGATCTACTCTTGATGTCAATGCTGTCCTGAAGTCCACGTAATACTGGCTCCACTGCACGACAGTAAGAAAAGGAAAACCATTTGGGGTACTTATACTTAGTCCGTAGTAACGTACAGGTCCAGGGAAAATCAGAATTCCTAAACGTTTGTGAACTTTTTCAGAGCGGCGTTTCCTTTGTCTGCAAACAAAGCGGATATCTCATATGGTTTAAAAGCAGATTATGATTTTTCCAAGAATTCCAGCTGAACGATAACCCTGGTGAATTACTCTTAGGTTGTGGGGGGCGTGTTTCGATGAATGGAGGAGAGTGAAAATTCCCACTCAATAATCACGCTCAAAAGTCAAGGTATGTTGCTATGAAAATTGTGTGCTTTTGGGTACGTTAGGATGGTAGTAGTATAGAAGAGTGAATAGTGCATGAAATGTTTCCTTCTGGCCTCTATTAATCCTTTGAGAACAACGCTGATACCTGTTGCATGGACATCTGTGTGATCACGAACAATAAAGGATGCATCAGCACGTATAATGAATTTTAATATGTCTGTCGCATGATTGGGCTTGTAAAACAAACTGCAGACCTGTATCTTTTTCTTGATGATTTTATTTTTCTCTCAGAATAAACCTAACAAGACGTCGTAAGTAACATGACAATAGTACACAGACACACAACACACACCCTCAGATGATAAACTCCCCCCCCCCCCCTTCCCCCACGACAAAAGAAAGAGAAAAAGCACGCTGAACTTTTTAAACGAAGATGTTTCAAACTGAACGACAAACGGTCTCTTTTGAGCTTCAAATATGCAAACAAATATGATGTTCACAAAAATTACCAACCCTTTATTGGTCACGCAAACTATCTGAATGACATCTTGTAATACTCCGCTTCCTCCCCCCCCCCCCCCCCACCCCCCCCACTTCGCCTCCACTTCGAAATTTACCTACACCGTATCAAACCTCGGTCAACATTGAGATCGAGGCTCCGCAATGTCTGTGAACCCAAAGCAAGTTTTCTATTGCAGCTGAGTAAGTCAGGGCATAAGTTTGATCAGAACTCCTCAGATCTTCTGTGTTGTCATATACTAACAACGAAAACTATCAGGTTGTTTAGTTTTTCTTTCATCCCATCTCATTTTATTTTTACAGATTTACACACTAACGTGTCAAACAAGGTGATCTTTTGAGTATTGTAACATGTCATTGTGATCACTGCAATGTAAAACAAGTCACGTTCGATTTGTTTTTTGTGTCGAACATGTAAAAAAGACCCAGTTACCATTACAGCTTGAAAAGCACGGGTTAGAATGTGTCTGTTCAAATAAACAAAGAGTTAATTTTGTTTCATAAAAACACTAAAACATAAAACAGATAATACACAAAAAGGAAACAAAGCAGAAATTACATACACAAATACATCACCCAGACAAGAGAAGAGATAGAAGAGAGAGAGAGAAGAGAGAGAGAAGCAGTCTGTTTCCAGATCAACCTTAGTTTTACTGAAGAAGTACGCAAACACACCACACACACACAACACACACACACACACACACACACACTGGAGGCACACAGTCTTCGACTTACCGTGGGCAGGGTGAGTATGGGTCTGTGGGTGTTCTCGGCCAGCTGAGGGTGGTGTTTTTTTCGCCGTGGGCTCCGTGCAGTCATGAATACGGGTTTTTCTCTGGTACACCCACGGGTTGCAACTTTAAGGCTGTTATAGCTGCATCCTGTAGTCTGATTTACCCTCTGTTCAGGAGCATTGTTATGTCCCTTGATTTCTTAATGGAGTGTCCCTGTTCGTCCTTACCCATCGTCACACAGCGCAGGCCTCCAAAGGGGGTAAGGACTGCTCTATAAGGCAGGCGAATACAGTGCATTCTCTGGTCCTCCCAGCACCCTTCGGGTGTCTTTTCTCTTTGGCCTTAACTAGGCTGACCCTGGAGAAAGGTCCAGTGACGGTGAGGAAGACCCACTGACCACAGGGACAGTCCTGTTTACAGTGGAAAGACTACAACAATGGATTCACTCTTGAGGGCACAAAACCGTATTCTAAAGCTTGGCTGTGTCTGGGAGTGGCAACTGTCTTCGTCCTCTCCCCGTGTCAGGGTGGTTGGGTCTGTTGGTGTTGCTCGGCAGCTGAGGGAATGTTTTTTTCGCCGGTGGGCTCTGCAGGTCATGAAATACGGCTGGTACAAACCCATGGGGTGCTACTTTAAGGCTGTTATGAGCTGCATCCTGAATTCTGATTTACCTCTGTTCAGGAGCAGTATAATTTCCCTTGAATTCTTATGGAGTGTCCTGTGCGTGCCTGTACCATCGTCACACACCAGCGCAAGCCACCAAGGTGTACAGACTGCTCTAAAGGGCAGGCGACGACCGTGCTTCTCTGGGTCCTCCCCAGCACCTCGTTTTCTTTTCTCTTGGCCTTAACTAGCTGACCCTGGAGAAAGGTCCCGTGACGGTGAGGAAAGACCCACTGCCACAGGGACAGTCCTGTTGTACAGTGGGAAAGGGGACGTCAACGGTGGGGGGGAGGCTCTCTGAGGGCACATAAGACCGTATGCGAAACTTTGGGGGCTGTGTCTGGAGTGGCACTTCTTCGTCTGTCCGTGGCTGGGTGGTTGGTCTGGTGGTTCTCCAGCTGAGGTTGGTGTTTTTCGCCGTCGGCATCTGCAGTCATGTAAATACGGGCTGGTACACCCATGGGGTGCTACTTTAAAGGCTGTTATTAGCTGCATCCTGAATCCTGATTACCTCTGTTCAGGAGTCATTATGTCCCATGATTTCTTAATGAGTGTCTTGCGTGCCTGTACCCATCGTCAACACAGCGCAGGCCTCCAAGGTGTAACAGGACTGCTCTAAAGGCAGTCGAAGACAGTGCTTCACTGGTCTCCCCCAAGCACCTCGGGTGTTTCATTTCTTCTATATATATATATATATATATATATAAATATATATATATATATATACTCGTCTCTCTCTCTCTCTCACAACTCCCACACCCCCCGCCCCCCCCCCCCCCCCTCTCATTTGTCCTCTCTCTCTCTCACCAGAATTTTCTTGGGGGGGATATCACCAACCATGACATGATGATCGTCCTGACGTATGTCCACCAGGACTCCCGGCAGGTAGAGTCACTTGAGAAAAGCGTGCTTCCCGGGTGTCATATTAGCACGGATCACATGACCTCTTGGGTCTCTGCACCTGACGCCAGCTGACCTACAAGATTGTTCAAAGAGATTGAAAAAAAAAAAATAAAAAAGAGGAAAAAATAAGAAAATGGAGCTTGGATATGATGGTGGGCGTGGTGGGTGGTGAGCTTATGTAAAAGAACACTCTTATTTAGTATCTGTGTCTGTGTAAGAGGAAGAGAGAGAGAGAGAAGAGAGAGAGAGAAGAGAGAGAAAGAGAGAGAGAGTGAGAAGTGGTGTGTGTGTGTGTGTGTGTGTGTGTGTGTGTGTGTGTGTGTGTGTGTGAGTGTGTGCGCGCGCCGCCGTGCGCGCGTGAGCCTATGAAGTGATGTGTGTGTTGGTGTGTGAGTGTGTTGTTTGTGCGTGCGTACGCGCGCGAGCTTGCTTGCATGCGCGCGCGCGCGCGGGGTGTTGGTTTGATGTTGGGTGTGTGTGTGTGGTGTGTGTGTATGAATGCGTGCACATCGTGCGTTGCACTGCTCGCTGTGTTTGGTTTTTGTGTGTGTGAGTGTGTGTGTGTGTTGTGTGTGTGAGTGTATGTGTGCGTGTGTGTGTGTGTGGGTGTGGTGTTTGTGTGTGTGTGTGTGTGTGCGCATGCTTGCTTAATGCGCCCGCGTGTAAGTGTGCTGTGTGTGTGTGTGGGTGTGTGTGTGTTGTTTGTGTAGAGTGGATGGGTGTGTGTGTGCACATGCGGGGCGTGCCAGTGTCTGTGTTGTGGGTTGGGTGGGGTGTGTTGTGTGTGTGTGTGTGTGTGTGTGTGTGTTAGGTCCTGCATGCATGCAAGATTGCAGTAAAATCGTGAAACCGGCGAAAGTCTATAATGAACAAATCCAACCTCAATTGGTACTCAAGAGACTAGCAGAAGAGGAAAAAAACAAACAAATAACAACACACACACACACACACACACACAACACACCACACGCCGCGCGCAGCGCGCGCGCGTGCGCTCACACACCCCACACACACACACAATACAAAGGTACCAGGTGGCACTGTACACATGCAACGCACTCTCCCATAGAAGCAACAGCCCAAATTTCACGCACAAAAAAACTCTGTAGAGACAATACAGCAGTAACGATAGATAAGGCGTTCTTCTTTCACCTCAGTTTCACTGTCTACCCACTGTTTTTAACTTTTCCTTTTTTTTTTTTTTTTTCTTTAACCGTCATACCTCTTCTTTTTTTTTTTTTAACTTTTCTTTCCGATGTTACGTACAAGAAGAAACAATATCTGTAGAGAAAGTAAAAAAAAAAAAAAGTCAAAGAGAGAAACAGAAAAAAACAACAACAGGACTTTAACTATCTCAGAGTTTGAGAAAGCATGGATAACTATTTGCTCATAACGTGTGCCGTAAACAGACAGGGACAATACAATACTGATGCATAGTTCTACATGTGTATTACTAAATGACAAAGCCTCCGAATAACAATGATACACTGGATACAACCGTTAATCATAAACAACGCTGATCTCTTTCCGTGAGTAATTAAAGAGGTCAGCAGTGAAGCTTAAAGTTTCAATAATCATTACAAAAAGAAAGAAAATTCGGAAGCGGTGGATTTTTTTTAAGTAATGCGGCGGTTAAACAACCGTTCCAACTCAAAGACTTAAAGTACGTAATAAGACCTGGCAATTTTCTGGGCGAGAAATATTGTTATAAAACCGAAAAGGTTTGAAGAGGAAGAGTCATAACACAATGAGATCTGACCAAGAATCAAAATAATACCCTGTTCGACGCCTCCATGTTGGGGCATGGTGATGTAGACAGTGATAGAGAATACACAAAATAAGCACACATTATATAAACAGGTAAAGATTCTGGCAATACCTACTGAGCTTAATAATTGTCAGCTGTTGACAAGTCCGCAAAATGGGACTCGGATTTTTTTGTTTGTTTGTTTGTTTTTTATCCTCGATCAAGCCATAACGCTCCCAAGAAAGTGCGCATCATCACCTAAGTACAAGGACGATGGAAATAATCAAACCAAGTCTTGGAATGCATAACTTTCTTTAGAATATTAAGTCATAGTATAAACACACCAACCGGCTACTTCGGCTATAATCGAGTTCTATTATTATCCAATTGTTGTCATTGATTTTATCAGTTTAAAATTATTGTTTGGTCGTAATAGCAAACTATTCAATTGCAATGTGTCCGCGTCGCGCGCGCACACACACACACATCGCGAACCACACACATCCACACACGCTCACCACGTACACACACACACACACACCACACACACACACACACACAACACACACACAACGCGCGCATTCACGCGCGCATGCACGCACACGCACATCACAAACGCACTCGTATAAGCACTACACACAAATACTTTTTGGGGTGTCTAAAATCAAACCATCGATGTGAATAGACTCTAAATTAAATCAATCAAATCAAAACGACATGAGTGACCCCCCCCCCCCCCCCCCCCCCCCCCCCCCCACTTCGCCTCCACTTCGTAATTTACTACACCGTTCAAACCTCGTCAACATTTGAGATCGAGGCTCCGCAATGTCTGTGAAACCCAAAACATGTTTTCTATTGCAGCTGAGTAGTCAGGGGCAGTAAGTTGATCAGAACTTCCTGCAGATCTTCTGTGGTTGTCATATACTACACGAAAACTATCAGGTTGTTTATTTTTCTTTCATCTCCATCTCTTTTATTTTTACAGGATTTAACACATAACGTGTCAAACAAGGTGAGCTTTGGAGTATTGTAACATGTCATGTGATCACTGCAAGGTAAAACAAGTCACGTTCGGATTTGTTTTTGTGGTCGAACAGGTGTAAAAAGACCCAGTTACCATTACAGGCTTGAAAAGGCACGGTTAGAATGTGTCTGTTCAAATAAACAAGAGTTAATTTTGTTTTCTTAAAAACACTAAAATCAAAAACAGATAAATACCAAAAAAGGAAACAAAGCAGAAATGTACATACACAAACACACCCCAGACAGGAGAGAGAGAGAGAGAGAGAGAGAGAGAGAGAGAGAGAGAGAGAGCAGTCTGTTTCCAGATCAACCTTAGGTTTTACTGAGAAGTACGCAAACACACACACACACACACACACACACACACACACACACACACACTGGAGTGGCACTGTCTTCGTCTGTCCGTGGGCAGGGTGGTTGGGTCTGTGGGGTGTGCTCGGCAGCTGGAGGTGGTGTTTTTCGCCGGTGGGCTCTGCAGTCATGAAATACGGGCTGGTACACCACGGGGGTGCTACTTTAAGGCTGTTATGAGCTGCATCCTGTAGTCTGATTTACCTCTGTTCAGGAGCAGTTATGTCCTTGATTTCTTAATGGAGTGTCCTGTGCGTGCCTGTACCCATCGTCAACACAGCGCAGGCCTCCAAGGGTGGTACAGGACTGCTCTAAAGGCAGGCGAAGACAGTGCTTCTCTGGGTCCTCCCCAGCACCTTCGGGTGTTTCTTTTTCTTCTTTGCCTTAACTAGGCTGACCCTGGAGAAAGGTCCAGTGACGGTGAGGAAAGACCCACTGACCACAGGGACAGTCCTGTTGACAGTGGGAAAGACTACAACTTTGGATTCTCTCTTGAGGGCACATAAGACCGTATGGCGAAAGCTTGGCTGTGTCTGGAGTGGCACTGTCTTCGTCTGTCCGTGGGCAGGGGTGGTTGGGTCTGTGGGGTGTGCTCGGCAGCTGGAGGGTGGTGTTTTTCGCCGGTGGGCTCTGCAGTCATGAAATACGGGCTGGTACACCCATGGGGGTGCTACTTTAAGGCTGTTATGAGCTGCATCCTGTAGTCTGATTTACCTCTGTTCAGGAGCAGTTATGTCCCTTGATTTCTTAATGGAGTGTCCTGTGCGTGCCTGTACCCATCGTCAACACAGCGCAGGCCTCCAAGGGTGGTACAGGACTGCTCTAAAGGCAGGCGAAGACAGTGCTTCTCTGGGTCCTCCCAGCACCTTCGGGTGTTTCTTTTTCTTCTTTGCCTTAACTAGGCTGACCCTGGAGAAAGGTCCAGTGACGGTGAGGAAAGACCCACTGACCACAGGGACAGTCCTGTTGACAGTGGGAAAGACTACAACTTTGGATTCTCTCTTGAGGGCACATAAGACCGTATGGCGAAAGCTTGGCTGTGTCTGGAGTGGCACTGTCTTCGTCTGTCCGTGGGCTGGGGTGGTT
>CM031623.1:42397700-42400200 GCA_018398815.1 Conus ventricosus
GATCAAGCCATAACGATCCATGAAAGTGCGCATCTTCACCTAAGGTCAAGGACGATGGAAATAATCAACCAAGTCTTGGCAATGCTTAACTTTCTTAGAATATTAAGTCAGTAGTATAAAACACACCAACCGGCTACTCGGCTATATCGAGTTCTATTATTATCCATTTGTTGTCATTGATTTATCAGTTTAAAATTATTGTTTGGTCGTTAATAGGCAAACTTTCATGCATTTGTGTCCGCGCGCGCGCGCACACACACACACACGCACGCACACACACGCGCACACACACACACACACACACACACACACACACACACACAACACACACACACACGGGCGCGCATTCACGCGCGCATGCACGCACACGCACACACATACGCACTCGTATAAGCACTTACACACATATACTTTTTGGGGGGTCTAATATCACCATCGTTGTGAAGAGACTCTAAATTAAATCAATCAAATCAAATCGACATGAGTGAAATCAATCCAGCCGATGTAGATCTCCATTCGATCTTGCAGTGATTATTATGTACTCGTACTGACTCCAGAAACCTTTAGACCCGAGTCAGGGAGGTTTCGGCGATGACAAAGACGTTTTTTTTTTTTTCTTTTTTCTTTTTTTTTTTACAGACTTTTCATCCGGCCCTGAATGCAACCGACTGGCTACTAAACATTGACCAATAAATTAATGAATATTGTACCAAAACTGACAACAAATCTGATGCCACAAGCCACTATACTAGACATCCCACAGAGCTGCTTCTTTTGCACGTACATTTCCCGCTTAAGCTGCTGGCTGCTTGTGTTATGCCCCGCGCGCGCACGCCCGTGTGTGCGGTGTGTGGTGTGTGTGTGTGTGATCACGGGCTTTTTTTTGGGGGGGGGGGGGGAGGGAGGGGGGTGGAGATATTCAAGAGTTCCTCTGAATCGCTTTCAGTTGCAAAACAAGCGATCAACCCCTTCATGATAAGCATCCGAGTACAACATGAAAACAGCCAACATGCAGAGGGAAAAGGTCCAGCCTCCTCGCTTTCCCCCCGGATGAAGAGTTCCATTGCGCACAGTGAAGACCACTGTCCCTTCCCGTTGGTCTGACCGACTCAGCGTCTGCCTTCTGTTCTCGGGTTAGCAGTCCGTTCACCACACTTCACAGCCGACAGTGTCACAACGTCAAGTTTGAAGCACACACACGGTGAATCGATCGAAAGGCAAAGGCTACGTTCAGGCCGTTGGCTGCCCTTGCTGAACAGCGTCCGTAAAGAAGCTGGCGTATGCGCTTACGGTAGAGGGCAGCCCAACTGTTTGAACGATTCACTCGCCTTGAAGTGGTGGTTAAAAACTGCGCGAGCGAACGGCGACACGCGGGGCTTCGGTGGTGGTGAATTGTTGGAAAGTGAAGCGAGGTTCTCATCCTTTGCCCTCTACATTTCTTGGCTGAGTAATTTATTACAAAACGCCAAACCCACCTAAGATACAGCAAACACACCAACACAGTTGGGGACAAAAAATCCTGAATATGGGGGAACATGGAAGCCAAAGGTTACCTGTTTCTTGACAGACGCACTTCTGAAAATGCACAGGAACCAAGCGATGTCAACATGATGATCACGAGCACCAACATGCACTGGTGACTGAAGTCTTAGAGACATCACACACTGCTTAGGGTGAAACTGCCGTATCAACGTAAAGGAATTTTTGTTGCAAAGTGAGACGACTGCAGGCGGAAATCTAAACAAATCTTAAATAAATGTTAGCGAACCGCCCCCGAGAAACGTGGACAAACGAGTCACAAGACAAATTTGTAAAGGATTTAGTTTCAATATCATACGGTGAGGAAGTATGTGCGTGTGCGTGTGCGGTGTGTGGTGTGTGCGTGTGTGTGCGCACGCGCGCGCGCGCGGCCCAGCGTGTGTGTGTGTGTGTACGGTGTGTGTGCGCGCGCACGAGCGCACATGGTGTGTTTTTTGTTAAGAGAGAGAGAGAGGGGGGGGCTGGGAAGATTACTTGGAAAAAAAGGGGGGGGGGAGATTTTTGGGGGTTTCCATGCAGCGGTATAAAGAAATATTAAAGGGAAAAACAAGACCCGGCCAAAGGGGGGGGGGGGGGGAGATTTGTGGGTTCCATGCAGCGGTATAAAGAAGATATTAAAGGGAAAAACAAGACCAGGCCAAAGGGGGGGGGGGGGGGAGATTTGGGCTTCCATGCAGCGTATAAAGAAGATATTAAAGGGAAGAACAAGACCAGGCCAAAGGGGGGGGGGGGGGGGGGGGGGGGGAGATTTGTGGCTTCCATGCACGGTATAAAAAAGATATTAAAGGGAAAAACAAGACCAGGCCAAAGGGGAGGGGAAGATTTGTGGCTTCCATGCAGCGTATAAAGAAGATATTAAAGGGAAAAACAAGACCAGGCCAAGGGCAAAGCATGAGGGAAAGAGAGAGGGGTGGGGGGTGGGGGGATGCGGAGAAGGGCTCTGTGGGAGGTGGGGTGTCTG
>CM031623.1:42407700-42423872 GCA_018398815.1 Conus ventricosus
ATCAATCTTCACCTAACTGGCCACACTTTAACTTACCTGTCGGTTACCATCCTAACACATATTGTTCCATTGTTTCAACTTTAGACTGCCAGACTTTGTCTTCGGTATGTTTTGGATAAAATTAATTCCAAATCGATACGAAAGTCGCAGCGAGCTCAGGAAGAAAAGTGCATGCAGCACACATACGAAACCCCAGTAAGTTCTTGTACTTTTTACCCGTTTCATTTTTCATTAATAATAATAATAATAATATTAGTAATGATAATGATAATGATAATAATGATGAAGAGAAGAAGAAGACGAATACCATATAATGATGAGAAGATGGCTGTTGACAAAATATCACCATGGAAAATAAGCAGAATCATGAGGAGCAAATGAGCAAGGTGAGGAAGAAAAAAAACGTCAGTCTGTCCGTCTATCTATCTTTGGAATATACACCAATACATACGATACAACGCATCCGTTCTGTGCATAGCACAACCAAATAAAATATGTACACATGTTCAGGTAGATCAAAAACAATACGTAAGTGATAGTTTTAAGATACAGATTATGCACAACAACACACACACACACACACACACACACACACACACACACACACACAACGTCGCCTTACCCGGCCCTGCCTCTGAAGCATCGAAGGGCAGTCGTTTGGACTGGTTCACCTTCAGTGGGATGATGTCTTTGTCATGGCTTGTATGGCTGACCCCCCCTGCACCAAGCAAACGTAGAGTAACTCTCCTTTGACTAACTACATTAGAGGCCAACTGAGAATGACGAGCTTACAATGAACAGAGACATTAGTAAATATACAACAATGGAGAAGAAGATTTACTCTGGGCGGTTAATACTCCCTCCTTCTTAAACTGAAACGTAACCAGAGTGGAAAAATATTGTATGATTCATGCACCCATAAAAAAATGTTGATAAACAAATATGGATTAGACTTAAGTCCTTGGCATTTTTTTTTTTCAGTAAAAATATTTCAAAGCCAATAAAAACGTTGCAAACATTACCACTAGCCCCGGTGCCCATCATGACCGTGGGGAACACTACAATGATAAACACTGCATGGATTATCCCCCTCGTGGCGGTCACGTGTCTGGGCTGTGGCGATGGAAACCCGGTCCTCTCAGCATTAGCTGCCCCTTCTTCTCTACCTCTGCAAGGTTCCCTAGAGGTTGGCCCTGGTTTGTCGCGAGTCATCACGTAACATGCACGCTCATACCACGTCTGATTTCTTTTCAGCACGTCTCCAGTGGGACTCGCATGCCGAGTATTTTTCGAAGCAGTTCGTATCCACCGGTTGGGTCTTCTATTGCAATTCTGCTGTCACCAGCCCACGATTGGAAAGCGCGTAGGATTCTTCTTTTGCGATTCTGCTACCATGGTCCCACACCTTGCATGCGCATAAGAAGACAGATGGCACAGTTGAATGCATGGATCTGTAAGCTTTTTCTCCTTCACTTTGGTTCCAGGTTTGCAAAAACAAAAAAAACCCATTTCGCCACGCACCGAGACCTCGATTTTGACTAGACTAAATTATCGATGAATGTCTTTTCAGTGCTACTAAAAAAAAACTTCACTACAGAGAGTGGAATGAAAAAGATACAATAACGTGTTGCAGGTGCGGAGGAAGGAGAATGTCATACTGTTGTCTGCTGAATTCAGTATACACTACAACTACACATTTCTTCTCCTTCGTAACTGTCTCCAAGCTGATTAAAATCACTTTCTTCCTCAGAACACTCATAATCGTCTCGTGTAATTCGGCTCAGATTTATGACTAAAGCCCAAGCGGCCACCCATGGGAGAGCATTTTCTGGGCTGCGCACATGTCAGGCGAAAAAGGTTCCTACCCTGAAAGACAAGCAGCAAAGCCGATATCCACTTGCATCTAGCAATAAAATACCATGGTACGTAAACCACCGTTAGCATTACAGCGGACAGAATGAGAACGTGAAGAGAGTGCCAGCCGTTTGCTGGTTGCTCGATTTTCAGTTACAGATTAGGTATGTGCTAAACAATTTTAATAAAACAAAACACACACACACACACACAACACACACACACACACACACACACAAACACACACACACACACACACAACACACACACACACACACACACACACACACACACACACTCCCCTACCTGGGGTGGTAGCCGGCCAGGTACACGGGTGGCGAGTCGTGGTGGGGTGAAGGGTGAGCGGGAACCGCATACCCGATCACGGGCGACTGACCGATTGGCCGCCCGTTCCAGTTGACATGGATGCTGTGTTTACCTGGAAACCAGTGAAGCCAGGGTGGGGATAAAGGCCGTTCAAACAGCCTACATCGTAATGTCTGCATAGAAATATTACTTTGCATTATATTCTATGCATCAATAGGAGTTATGCCGTACCCTCGTAACTCCTCCTTCCGCCCCCCCCCCCCCCCCCCAATCCGCACTAGTTATAGGTAAATACGTAGATGGGCACTGATCACAGTTGGTATTTGTGGAATCACATTGTGTGTATGCGCGGGGGAAAACTAAAAAAAAAAATGTTTCGTCTGGTATAACGGACATATTTTGTTCTGGAAACCACTCTGCTTTGTGCTGTTAATATGAGAAATCCTTGACTGACTGACAATAACCCTGTCCAGAATTTAACGACTATGTGCTGTTGATATGAGAAATCCTTGACTGACTGACAATAACCCTGTCCAGAATTCAACGACTATGTGCTGTTGATATGAGAAATCCTTGATTGACTGACAATAACCCTGTCCAGAATTCAACGACTATGTGCTGTTGATATGAGAAATCCTTGACTGACTGACAATAACCCTGTCCAGAATTCAACGACTATGTGCTGTTGATATGAGAAATCCTTGATTGACTGACAATAACCCTGTCCAGAATTCAACGACTATGTGCTGTTGATATGAGAAATCCTTGACTGACTGACAATAACCCTGTCCAGAATTCAACGACTATGTGCTGTTGATATGAGAAATGCTTGACTGACTGACAATAACCCTGTCCAGAATTCAACGACTATGTGCTGTTGATATGAGAAATGCTTGACTGACTGACAATAACCCTGTCCAGAATTCAACGACTATGTGCTGTTGATATGAGAAATGCTTGACTGACTGACAATAACCCTGTCCAGAATTCAACGACTATGTGCTGTTGATATGAGAAATGCTTGACTGACTGACAATAACCCTGTCCAGAATTCAACGACTATTAACTTGGTCAGTTAAGAGACATGGAAGGGAATAGAAGTTCATGTCATAGTCACAAATATTGTGTATTCACACTGGTGGCACAGAATGAAGACAAAAGGTTACCAAATAAGGAATTTCGACTAGTCGAAACACTGATTTTACAAATAGTAATGTGTCATTTTTTTCACTGCAGGTGTTTTTCCCGTACCAAAAAGTTCTGAGTTATTGTTGGAGACAATGATCTGACAAAAGCAGTGGAAAGTATAATTTTGGGGGTCAATTTCAACGCAGTCTTTTACAAACAATCACTCTTAATTAGTCAAAATATCGTTCGCGTTACAACTCTCTCTCTCTCTCTCTCTCTCTCTCTCTCTCTCTCAAAATATCGTAAATTGGGTTTCAAATGTGAGGGTTAGATTGTATGAACTTGGTTTTGGTTTCGTGTGGTTACAACAGGGTGTCGGAAATATGAATGATTTCCTTCGGATATTTCGGAATAGACTAATCGATTGCAGATGGCAAGAATGGTCATGTCATATTCAAGAAAGCGACCGTTTTGCTTTATACAGACAGTTCAGAAGTGTGCATTGTGTTCCATCATATCTATCAATTAAAATGGACAATCATTTAAGGTATATTATGACAAAGTTCAGATTAGGTATTTCTGAAATTTTTGTTCATTTTTATCGTTACAGGAAGCATAGCAAATGTGATCTTCTCTGTCCGTTGTGTAAAAATGCCGAAGAAAATGAGGTCCACTTTGTGTTCTGCTGTCCTATTTGGAATGATCTGAGGAATCAATTGATTGATCAAAATATTCTAAGCATCCTTCTTTATTTCGACTCTCATTACTCATGGCATCCTCAAACAAAGCCACCATAAAACGTTTGCTGTTTCTTGTACAAGGCGTTTAGGATTAGAAGTATAGTATGCAGTTAAGAATTAATTGTTGTGTACTGTTTGATATTCAGTTAGTCGATTACCTGTTGCAGTTTGATGAATATTTGATTTATTTGTTCCTGTTTCTTTTTCGAAAAGATTTGTTCACATTACCCCCTTCATTATGGGCTAGGGCCTATATGAATAAAACATCCGTATCCGTATCCGTATCTCTCAAAATATCGGGTTATAAATAACTCTCTCTCTCTCTCTCCCTCTCTCTCTGTCTGTCTGTCACACACACACACACACACACAGAACATTTTGTTGTTGCTTTTTGGTGAAGAAAGACCGGGTCTCACGATGATCATGCTGCCTGACCTTCTTCTTCCGGAGTGAAATGCACCGTGGGTCTGCTGCTCTTGCCGTCTTTCACCCTAGCGGGATCGGCTTAGTGGGACCACGTACCGACGCCGTCATTTGCCCTGGAAGGCACATCGCAAACATGGTTCGTTGGTAGTTAATTAGGAAGCCGTGGACAAGAAAACAGCCCTCTTGCGGACACTGGGAGACGAGGGTGGGGGCAGGACGGGAGGTCGGGAGGGATGGGAGAGGGGGAAGATGTCTCTAGAAGTATGGAATAAAATCTCCGCCTTCCAGAAATTCTGTGCCCTGATCCCCACCCCCCCCCCCCCCCCCCCCCCCCCCATGATTCTGACTTTTAGAGTATCGTCCTTCTTTGCTGTCGTCGAAGGCTTCTTCTGACTTTTAGCGCATTGTCCTTCTTTGCTGTCGTCGAAGTCTTCTTCTGACTTTTAGAGCATTGTCCTTATTTGCTGTCGTCGAAGGCTTCTTCTGACTTTTAGAGCATTGTCCTTATTTGCTGTCCTCGAAGGCTTCTTCTGACTTTTAGAGCATTATCGGAAATGAAATGAGGTAGGGAACAGTAAACGATAAACAGTAAACAAGTGGGGTATGTTTTGCTCCCATAAGGAAACCTAACACAGAGTAACTTTTATTCAAGACTGGCACAGCCTTTTAAACTTGAATAAAGTCAGACAAAAATACATAGACGAACAATCTAATAGTGGGTGAAAAACAAGCGCAGGCCAACAACTGAACTGTCTGGCAAATTTGGACTTGAGGGGAGGGGAGAGGGAGTTTGAAGATGGAGAAACTGGGAAAATGAAATTTAACAAAAAAAATGTTCCCTCTCTCCTCCCCTCAAGTCCAAATCTTTGCCAGACAGTTCAGTTGTTGGCCTGCGCTTGTTTTTCTCCCACTATTAGATTGTTCGTCTATGTATTTTGTCTGACTTTATTCAAGTTTAAAAGGCTGTGCCAGTCTTGAATAAAAGTTACTCTGTGTTAGGTTTCATTATGGGAGCAAAACATACCCCACTTGTTTACTGTTTATCGTTTACTGTTCCCTACCTCATTTCATTTCCGATTTTGCTTTGATTAAATTGAGGTTATTTGTATTTGTTTCTGTCCGTCTGTGTGTTTGTCTTTTGATCTCCCTTGCATCTTTGGGTGGATCCTCAGGCGTAGGCTCAAAGACTGTCCCCTACATTTTATATTATTTGCATAATGTCTTTAGTTTTACAGCAACTTTTTTTCCTCCCCCCACATTTTCGTTTGGTTGCATTTACCACTCTTCGCTGGCTGCTCTGGGGGTGGTGCTATTGGATTCTTTTTTGCACCCATGGTGGTGAGAACACCACAGTATTATGGACTGTGGTGTGTCTCTATTTGACGCCGGGAGCGCAGACACAACCAGTCGTGTCTCCCTGATGAGTCCCGATCCAGCGGGCGAAAGGCATCGGAGCAGGCAATACAAATATATCTGCCTTCAAAGGGGATTGCGATGGTTCCCTTATGCAGCTAGTGAAGAGTTTTCATATCTGTAACATTTTTTATTTTTTTTAATTCCATTTTCCCAGTTTTCTCCATCTTCAAACTCCCCTCTCCCCTCCCCTCAAGTCCAAATCTTTGCCAGACAGTTCAGTTGTTGGCCTGTGCTTGTTTTTCCCCCCACTAATAGATTGTTCGTCTATGTATTTTGTCTGACTTTATTCAAGTTTAAAAGCTGTGCCAGTCTTGAATAAAAGTTACTCTGTGTTAGGTTTCCTTTTAGAGCATTGTCCTTATTTGCTGTCGTCGAAGGCTTCTTCTCACTTTTAGAGCATTGTCCTTTTTTGCTGTCCTCGAAGGCTTCTTCTGACTTTTGTCGCCCATTCGTTGGGCTTTGTTCTAGAAAGTAACAATTTATAAAATGGCAGGTTTTTTTTTTCTTTTAAAGTTACAATTTATAACATGCCAGTTTTTGTTTCCCCTTTTAAAGCTACAATTTATAACATGCCAGTTTCGCTTTCCTTTTTAAAGTTACAATTTATAACATGCCAGTTTTTGTTTTCCTTTTTAAAGTTACAATTTATAACATGCCATTTTTATTTCCTTTTTAACGTTACAATTTATAACATGCCAGGTTTTTTTCCGTTTTAAAGTTACAATTTATAACATACCATTTTTTTTTCCTTTTTAACGTTACAATTTATAACATGCCCGGTTTTTTTTTTGCTTTCTCCTTTTTTCTTTATTTTTTTTCCTGTTCTTTTTTTTTTTACTCTGGCGATTTTAGGTAGCGAGACCGCACAACTGAACATCGGTGCAGTGACTCCTCTGGGGGGGGGGGGGGGGGGGGTTGCCACAGGACGGCCTGACACTAACTGCTCCTATGGACAGCAGGTACTGCGGATGTGTCAGGACAAACCTACGTATAGCCGTACAATGGGGGATGGGGCCGAGGAGGGCGGGTAGGGGACGGCGGGATGAGAGTATTGTAAGGGGGCGCAATAGCTGAGGCAGAAGACAAGACCATCCTGCATTCATAACTAAACACACAAAAATCTGTAGTGACACAAAAACGTCATCGTATAACTATTCAATTCAAAATACGAAAATTTAGGAAGACGCAATACAGACTGCTATCACACAAACAACAGTCTAGTGATGCAGAATTTTCTCCCAGAAATTAAAAGAAAAAACCCATGGGAGTACGTGGATGAAAGAGAAAAGTGAAGACAAAAGACGAACGATGGAAGTAATAACACAAATGGCAAGACTATGCGGTGCATGTGGATGAAATTGCCTGTGATTAAATACTCATTCCTGAGAAGAAGAAAAAACAAACAAACACGTCTTTACAACAGTTCCTGAAATGGAGCCTTTTTTCCACTTTGCAGGACGACCTTCACAACAAGGTTTTATTCGATTCTTAGATGAAAATCAACTAAACACATTTTTTGAGCTTTCGTGTCTATCATACTACGGTTTGAACATCTGTTTACAACTGTTTTTGAAAAAAAAAAATCTATGTCTATCTAGATCATTAACATTACATTTAATGCACAATATGTCTCTCTGAAACACGCAGACAGCCGACAGAAAAGGCTGCCAAAAAGCAAATAAAAGAAAACTGACAGAAAAAAAAAACGACAGAGAGATAACGGCAATGGCTGCAGAAAATGACAAGACGGGCAACGGAATGAACGACAGACAACTGAGCGAAAAGGCTGCAGAAGATGATAAATAATTAACAGTAAGAGGCTGCAGAAGATGATAAATAATTAACGGTAAGAGGCTGCAGAAGATTATAAATAATTAACGGTTAAAGGCTGCAGAAGATGATAAATAATTAACGGTAAGAGGCTGCAGAAGATGATAAACAATTAACGGTAAGAGGCTGCAGAAGAGATAAACAATTAACGGTAGAAGGCTGCAGAAGATGATAAACAATTAACGGTAAGAGGCTGCAGAAGATGATCAACAATTAACGGTAAGAGGCTGCAGAAAATGATCAACAATTAACGGTAAGAGGCTGCAGAAGATGATCAACAATTAACGGTAGAAGGCTGCAGAAGATGATAAACAATTAACGGTAAGAGGCTGCAGAAGATGATCAACAATTAACGGTAAGAGGCTGCAGAAGATGATAAGCAGGTAACAGAAAAGCTTATAAATGACGACCTACACCTGACCTGTAGAAGACGAAAAGGAAATAACGGAAAAGGCTGCAGAAGACGACAGGCAGGTAACGGAAAAGGCTGCAGAAGACGACAGGCAGGTAACGGAAAAGGCTGCAGAAGACGACAGGCAGGTAACGGAAAAGGCTGCAGAAGACGACAGGCAGGTAATGGAAAAGGCTGCAGAAGACGACAGGCAGGTAACGGAAAAGGTTGAATATGACGACAGGCAGGTAACGGAAAAGCCTGAAGATGACGACAGGCAGGTAACGGAAAAGATTGAAGATGACGACAGACAGGTAACGGAAAAGACTGAAGATGACAACAGGCAGGTAACGGAAAAGACTGAAGATGACAACAGGCAGGTAACGGAAAAGACTGAAGATAACGACAGGCAGGTAACGGAAAAGATTGAAGATGACGACAGGCAGGTAACGGAAAAGATTGAAGATGACGACAGGCAGGTGACGGAAAAGTCTGAAGATGACGACAGGCAGGTAACGAAAAGTGAAGATGACGACAGGCAGGTAACGGAAAAGATTGAAGATGACGACAGGTAGGTAACGGAAAAGTTGAAGATGACGACAGGCAGGTAACGGAAAAGGTTGAAGATGACGACAGGCAGGTAACGGAAAAGTTGAAGATGACGACAGGCAGGTAACGGAAAAGGTTGAAGATGACGACAGGCAGGTAACGGAAAAGATTGAAGATGACGACAGGCAGGTACGGAAAAGGTTGAAGATGAGACAGGCAGGTAACGGAAAAGATGAAGATGACGACAGGCAGGTAACGGAAAAGATTGAAGATGACGACAGGCAGGTAACGGAAAAGGTTGAAGAGAGACAGGCAGGTAACGGAAAAGATGAAGATGACGACAGGCAGGTGACGGAAAAGGTTGAAGATGACGACAGGCAGGTAACGGAAAAGAGTTGAAGATGACGACAGGCAGGTAACGGAAAAGGTTGAAGATGACGAGCAAGGCAGGGTGACGAAAGGTTGAAGAGACGACAGGCAGGTGACGGAAAGGTGAGATGATACAGCAGGACGAAAAGGTGAGAGACGACAGGCAGGTAACGGAAAAGGCTGCAGGAAGCCAGGCAGGTAACGGAAAAGGCTGCAGAAGAGCAGGCAGGTAACGGAAAAGGCTGCAGAAGACGACAGGCAGGTAACGGAAAAGGCTACAGGAGAAGCCAGGCAGATAACGGAAAAGGCTGCAGACGAAGCCAGGCAGGTAACGGAAAAGGCTGCAGGAGACGACAGGCAGGTAACGGAAAAGGCTGCAGAAGACGACAGGCAGGTAACGGAAAAGGCTGCAGAAGACGACAGGCAGGTAACGGAAAAGGCTGCAGAAGACGACAGGCAGGTAACGGAAAAGGCTGCAGAAGACGACAGGCAGGTAACGGAAAAGGCTGCAGAAGAAGCCAGGCAGGTAACGGCAATGGTTTACAGACGGCCACATACAGTAACGGAACATTGCAGAAGACGATACACAGTTGACGGCAATGGTTTACAGACGGCCACATACAGTAACGGAACATTGCAGAAGACGATACACAGTTGACGGCAATGGTTTACAGACGGCCACATACAGTAACGGAACATTGCAGAAGACGAAACACAGTTGACGGCAATGGTTTACAGAAGACAACCGACAGCTTACTACAATGGTTTACACTGCAATCACATACAACTGACCCGGCCCGGCTGAACTGGTATCGAAAGGTAAGGCTTTCTCCTTGTTCACCTGCAGTGGGATGATCTCCTTGTCCCCGCCTACCGGAGGCCAGTCGCTGTCATCGGTAAACAGCACACACACGCACGCACGCAACACACACGCCACAGCACGACGCACGCACGATCACACACACACACACACACACACACACACACACACATCCGTTTTTATCTCCAGTCTTTGACTCAGTCATCTTGTTTGAACTGACAAATGAAAGGTGATGAGGATCAGAAAGCTGAAACAGAGTCAAGGTACTTGCCTTTTCTTTTTCAGTTCTACTCTGTGCCTGTTTCTTCCGTAAAAAAAAGTCATGTTGAGAGAGAGAGAGAGAGAGAGAGAGAGAGAGAGAGAGAGAAGGGAATAGTGTATTATATATATATATTATATATATATGTTAAAACAAGTAAAAAGAGGAATCTTAAAACTATCTACGAATTTGTTTCGAGCGCGTTGCGCGTGGTGTGTGTGTGTGTGCGTGCGCGCGCGCGCACGTGTGTGCATGTGTGGCATGTGTGTGTGTGTGTGTGTGGTGTGTGCGTGTGTGTGTGTGTGTGTGTGTGTGTGTGTGTGTGTGTGTGCGTGTGTGTGTGTGTGTGCGTGTGTGTGTGTGTGTTACGTGGCTCAGTAAGCACTGTGAACTTCATGGCAAGTGGTGAACACTTTTTCGTGGCATGTGTCTGGAGGTATGATAGACTAGCCCAGACGGCGCGGTTGAGCAACACAGTGTCCGGCCTTCACCGTCTAGACGAAACACATGTTTCCCCACGCCCCCACCCTCACCCCGCCTCCATCCCCGTCCCTCCTCGCTTCTCCTTCACCCGTCGCTGTATGAGTTTCATTGTTCTAATGACTCATTGTCCAACGCAGGTCTTGCTAGTCCTGAGCCAACAAGGGAAGCAACTCGCACGACAGCAAACACTGAAAGAGTTGTTTCCCGCACATTGTCGATACCTCGTTTTCACGTGGTGTCAGTCGGCAAGCGTGTCACCTTCTTGTCATTCGCGGATGTTCCGCCCGCACACACAGATCGCTCTCTCTCTCTTACACACACACACACACACACACACACACGTGTGCAACACACACGCACGTACCCTTTAGACAAGTCTTCCACCAGCCTAAAGACGCGCAGTAAAATTACGTTCTTGGATAGTCAAGATACTGTGTCTGTATCTTTTGGTGTTTAATTGCAGTAGGTGCGCGCGCGCGTGTGTGGTGTGTGTGCGTGCGTGCGCGCACGTGTGTGCATGCGTGCGCGTGCGCGTGTGTGTGTGCATGTATTTTGTCAGTACAACCATGAGTTAATCTGACAATAAATTGGTTTCAGTCAGTCAGTGTTGTGAGAGAGAGAAAGAGCGCATCTGTGTGTGTGTGTGTGTGTGTGTGTGTGTGTGTGTGTGTGTGTGTGTGTTTGTGTGTGTCTGCACGCGCACATGTGTGAACGAGGATGTGTGTGTGCGCGCGCAACATGTGCGGTCTGCGTATTAAAAAAAAAAAACGCATTTCACTTTATTTGAGTGACACCACAGACCCTGACGAGTGGCGGCACAGAACTGACCTGGGAGAGTGCCCGGGTAAAGTAGACCGGGGGCAGACCGTTCGTGTACCGTTAGTCATCGGGTCACGGGTGGCGTACCCCAGCAACGGTGACTGGGCCAGGGGCTTCCGTTCCAGTTGACGTCGATGTAGTGTTTGCCTGCAAGGAAGAGACGCGCCGTGGACGTGACATGTGATGAGGTGAAACAAAAATGAACGTTTTCGATCGTGTTCGTATTCACGAACGTTACCAACCTTATTACCCCTCAAATCGTTAGTTTTTGCCAGCAGGCACCATCACGTGACATGAGATGAAGTGAAACGGAATGAACGTTTTCGATTGTGTTCGCGTTCACGAAAGCTACCAACCTTATTACACCCCCCCCCCCCCCCCCCCCCCCAGAACGTTACTCAAAGCCCGTTCTTTGATTATCATTTCTACAGAAACCACAGAAGGAAAAATAAAATAAACTCCGAAAGATCTCAGTTCGTTTCAAAGTGAGGTACCGCAAGCGGAGAAATTGAAACAAATTTTTGAAGAGAAATTATGATGAATCCACCAGACAAAAAGGACAAACCAAATTATGAGACAAACCACAACGCGTTTTGACCTTGCTGGTCTTCTACAGGCACGTAAACAACATTCACGACAATGAAAACGAAGAACGTGCAATCATTTCCCAAACTGGGCGCAAGACGGACGTTACTTTACGAACATCTTGCGCCAACTTTTGAGAAAATAGTGATTACTCGTTCTTCGTTTTACATTGTTCTGAACGTTGTTATCTTGCCTGAAGCGGACCCAAGAGGTCGAAACGCGTCGTGTTTCGTCTCGTGATTTGTTTGTCCCTTCGTCCGGCGGATTAAATCATAATTTCTCTTTAAAACTGAACTCCTACAGATCTCTTTTCACTCTGAGGTAGCGTACAAGAAAAGTAACCCTCACCCAACACCTTTTGTTGTTGCGTATAATAATTGCACACAACCATGTATCTTCACCTTCCTCCTCGGGTACAAAGCTCACTGCAGGCTTCCCGTCCCCTCGGTCCTCCACGGAGGAGGGCACTGTGTGGGTGGGGCCCCGCACTGTCGCCGTCAGTCGGCCTGAGAACACCATCACCACACACACATCTCACCCTTGTCAGATCGTTCCCGCTCGACGTCCCTGTCAGTGACGTCATCATTTAACATCCTTGTCAATGACGTCAACACTCACCATCCTTGTCAATGACGTCAACACTCACCGTCCTTGTCAATGACGTCAACACTCATCGTCCTTGTCAATGACGTCAACACTCATCGTCCTTGTCAATGACGTCAACACTCATCGTCCTTGTCAATGACGTCAACACTCATCGTCCTTGTCAATGACGTCAACATTCATCATCCTTGTTAATGACGTCAACACTCACCATCCTTGTCAATGACGTCAACACTCATCATCCTTGTCAATTACGTCAATACTTATCATCCTTGTCAATGACGTCAACACTCATCATCCTTGTCAATGATGTCAATACTTATCATCCTTGTCAATGACGTCAACACTCATCATCCTTGTCAATGACGCCACCAGTCAACATCCTGTCAATGACGTAAACACTCACGATCCTTGTCAATGACGTCAACACTCATCATCCTTGTCAATGACGTCAACACTCATCATCCTTGTCAATGATTCCTCCACGTACGAATTCTTTTGAATTCATTTACCACAACCCTAAACATCTTTGTTAATGATCCCAACACTCATAATCCTTGTCAATTGTTCCGCCACGTAGTACTGTTGCCAATTAGTTCAACTAATGTCACCAAACATCCTCGTCAATGACGTTAACACTCAACTTCCCTGTCAATGACGTCAACACTCATCATTTTAGTCCAATTAATTCAACTATTACACTTAAAAACTTCTCAATAACGTCACCACTCATCATCGTCAATTACGTCACCACTTAATAACTTGGGAATGGCTTCGCCAATTAACTTCCTCATCAATCGCTTCGCCAGTCAACATCCTTATCACGGTCGATTGTGCCTGCCAAACCGACGCATTTCATAGCGCTTTTAGCTTTAACATGATAGTTCTGTGTGTCCATCCATTCGCCCCTTAAAGTTTACCTGGCCCAGCCTGGGAGGTGTCAAAAGGAATCTTTTTCTCTCTGAACACGGTCAGTGGCATGATGTCCCTGCCTTCGTCCTTCGGCCTGTTCCTGCATATACACCGTACATGGATCACACCATGAAAGCGTCAGACACCTGAGGATGATAAAAATGTTCTTCACGCCTCTCCTAAATCCTGTCCTCGGACGTAAATCACCGACAAAATCACCCGAAAAAACTGTAGTACAAGAATAACAACAACAGTGAAATCATCCTAAAACTGTAGAACGACAACACAGCGAAATCATCCTAAAACTGGAGAACGACAAGAATGACAACAACAGCGAAATCATCCTAAAACTGTAGAAGAATGACAATAATAACAACAACTGCGTAATTATCCTAAACCTGTAAAACAACAACAATAATAACAACAATGAAATCACCCTAAAACTACAAAACCACAACGATAACAACAACAAAATCATCCTAAAACTCTAAAACAACAACAATAACAACAACAGCGAAATCGCCGTAAAACTTCAAAACAACAACGGTAACAACAATGACGGCGAAAGCAGCAGACTGAACATGGAACGGATCCAGGCAGTATAGTCTCTCTCTCTCTGTTTCGCTTCGTTTCAGGAGTAACCGAAATTTAAAAAAAACACAATAGAAACAGACAGTGTACACCGACAGCAGCAGCGACAACACCATCAACACAACGCGTGGGAGACAAGGGGAGGATACAGGGGGAAGAGGCAGGGCGAGGTAAGGATGAGTGGACGAGTGCGCACAATACATGTCTGCCTTGAAGGCAATTTCTGCAGAAATAGAGATGATTGTAAGTTTCCTTATTCAATATTTCTTCGAAGTTGCCAAACGTGCATCACACTCATAATTCCCAGGTAACTGATGTTCATACACACACACACACATGCACACACACACACGCGCGCGCGCGCGCGCGCGCGAGCACAGAGAGAGAGAGAGAGAGAGAGAGAGAGAGAGGAGAGAGAGAGAGAGAGAGAGAGAGAGAAAGATCCATTCATGCAGAGTTAGTTATAGCCCAGCCGACCGCAGTGGGCATTAAAAGAGCTGTTACTATGTCAAAGCGTAATCAATATATTATGCCGATGACTATGGAGGCAGACAGGGAAGCGAAGGGGGATAACTCATATTTTTGTCGTTGGGCCCACAAACTTAATGTCTACAACGACGACGATGATAATGGTGGTTGCGATGCTGCTGCTGCTGCTGCTGACGGTGGTGGTTGTGATGACACGATGATGATGATGATGATGATGATGATGATGATGATGATGATGATGATTATGGCTGCTGATGGTGGTGGTGGTGATGACAATGATGATGATGATGATGACATGATGATGATGATTGATGTATGATGATGTGATGATGTAACGATTATGCTGCTGCTGATGGTGGTGGTGGTGTGGTGTGATGGACAATGACGTATTGATGGACATGATGATGTGTGATGAGACATGATAATGTGATGATGATGATGATGATGACGATTATGCTGCTGTGATGGTGGTGGTGGTGGTGATGACACTGATGATGATGATGATGACGATGATGCTGCTGCTGATGGTGGTGGTGGTGGTGATGACAATGATGATGATGATGATGATTCACAGAGCAGGGTAAACATGAAGGTAGAACAGACGGGGAGGGAGGTAAATGCTGTTGTTGTCGGTCTCTTCGTCTGCCGTCTTCAACGATAATGGTGATAATGATGGTGATGATGATGATGGTGATGATGATGTTGGTGATGATAATGGTGATAGTGATGGTGATGATGATGGTGATGTTGGTGATGATGATGGTGATGATGATAGTGATGATAACGATGATGGTAATGATAATTATGATGATGTCGTCGACGATGACCACGAAGACGACGATGATGATGATGATGATGATGATGATGATGATGATGATGGCATTGACGATGACGATGATGCTGATGATGGTAATGACGATGACGATGATGATGATGGCAATGACGATGACGATGATGATGATGGTAATGATGATGGCAGTAAAAATGTCCATTATGACGAGCAACAGTCATGGAAGTTGAACCAATACCCCTGAAAATTCTCACTGGAAGTATCATATCCCTTAAAATTCTGGAAAAAAGTGTACGAGTACATCTTACTCTGAGACGGACATGAAACACTGCTAAAAGATTATGACGATGATGGCAATGGTGATGATAATGACGATGATGACAACGATGATGATAATGCCGGTGATGATGATAATGACGATGATGGCAGTGGTGATGATAATGACGGTGATGATAGTGATGATGATAATGACGGTGATGACAGTGGTGATGATAATGACGATGATGACGACGATGATGATAACGACGACGATGACAGTGATGATGATTATGACAGTGATGATGATAATGACGGTGATGACAGTGATGATGATAATGGCGATGATGACAGTGATGATGAAAATGACGGTAATGACAGTGATTATGATAATGACGATGATGACGACGATGATGATATAATGACGACGATGACGATAATGACGATGATGGCTGTGGAGATACTGAGCAGGAAGACTCACGGAGGAGCATGACCGTGGAGGTAGACAGGACGGTGCTGGAGGTAGGGGATGTTGT
>CM031623.1:42434809-42459809 GCA_018398815.1 Conus ventricosus
GTGAGTCAATAAAACATGATTTAATTTTCAATTCCATGGTTTGTGCCAGGGGCATTCGGTGAACATTAATTTATGCGACGCAAGTGCTGACGTTTGCAAAACTAGAAAACAATAAACCGAACAAAAACAACCAAGTAAAAAACTCCTTCCAATTGATGAATCAGATCAGTCCACGTAGATTCCTGTTATTACTTTCCCCTTATCTTCGATTAGGCTTGTTTTGTGTAATTGGATGGATATTCATGCTATCACGCCCTGTCCTCTCGGAAGGTTCGTCTCTATCGACACCTTCCCTCTCTCTTCACAGTCCCTTCCTTTCCCACACCCTCGGACTGCCCGGATGTCGAACATCCATGGCGGGTGGTGGGATGTGTGTGTGTGTGTGTGTGTGTAGGGGGGGGGGGGAGGAATTGTGGGGGCTCTTGTAACTGGAAAATGTCGCCCTAAATCTCATCTTCTATGCTCACTTCCCATGCCTGTTTAGGCTGGCTGATCACTGTCTCCGTTACCTTCAAGGGGTTTCCCCTGCATTCGAATGTCCACGGTATGGGGCCCCGTCTCTCTTTGGGAACGTAGGTGCCCAGCAGCGTGCCGTCACTCTGAGGGGTCAGCTGACAGGGCACGTGCTGTGAGGGCCCTGCGCACGGCATAGTGAAATGTCAATGACAGCTGAAGAGGAATACCAGAGATCATCAACGTAAACTTAAAAGAAATCAATCAGCTAAGAAGATCATCAACGTAAACTTAAAAGAAATCAATCAGCTAAATCGACACACATAACTCATATATGTATGCCCCTCCCCCAACATACGCACACTCACACACTCACAATCACACAAACACACACACTCACAAACATACGCACGCGCCACACACACACACACACACACACAACAACAAACACCACCACACACACATCACACAACACACACACACATATATACACATGCGCACACACACACACACACACCACACACACACACACACACACACACACAACGCACACACACACACACACCACACAATCACACACACTCACACACACACACACACACACACACACACCACACACACAACACACACACCACACACACACACACACACACACCACACACACACACACACACACACCCCACAACGCGCACACACACACACACACACACACACACACACACACAAAACACACCACACACACACACACAATTATACACACCAGCGATTTGAGCAGTGAAAGTGACCAGGATTTCCGTGGGGGTCACATAGAAGGTCTGTGGTCTTCCCGGGATGCCTCTGTACAGACCGTCTCCGTAAGCCCTGGGCTTGCCCAGCTCCGGATTTCTGCAGGAACGGAGATCCTGGACACAGCGCCATCATCATCATCATCATCATGGCAATGAGACTGCTGACTCCCTGGCAAAGGAGGGCACTACAAAGGAGAGAAGGACAGATCTACCCGCTACACCGAATTCAGGATTATCATCAAGGCCAAGTTGCAGAACAAGTGGAAGCAGCAGCATCCCCCGCCAACAGAGCAGACCGTACTACCTGCTGACTCGACGAGAGCAGGTAGTCATCTTCAGGCTTAGGACAGGCCACAACCCCTGAAACACCACCTATTTTTTAAACTCCGCATCGGCAACACAGAGCAGTGCCCCTGCAGAACAGGCAGCCAGACAACAGAACATGTGCTGCAGTCCTGCCCGCTCCACCAAGCGCTCCGAGAGAAAACCTGGCCCGACCCAATACCAGTGGCCCGGAAGCTCTACGGGGGACCGGAGGACCTGCGACATACTGCCCCCTTTGTCGAGGAGACAGGGGGAATCCATCTAAAGACACGACGAAACGAGACAACAACATCATCAGCAGCAGCAGCAGCAGCACAGCAGCAGCAGCAGCAACAGCAGCAGAGTCACCACCACCATCATCAACATCAGCATTATGTTTCAGCCGAAAAGAGATCCAACTGGATCTCATCGAAGAGGAACAAAAGTGAACTTCAAAGGCTTAACTTTCCCAACCTGGAACAGGTGTCAGGTGAGCAGTGGCGTAAGACGTCCGACTAAAAAGGCACGCCTTGAGATGCCCACACATCCCAAAAGTTGCCGGTTCGAATCCCGGCAGCGTCAGGAAAAAAAAAAGGTTGGACGTAGAAGGGCATCTGGGAGTCATGACCTGGATGCGGCCCGGCCCCCTCAGAGTGTAAGGAGTTCAGGGCCGAAACACTTGTTTGAGGGGCGAGGGGTTCTTCTCTGAAGACCTTCTGCTGTCAAGCTCTCCCTTGAGTTTCTTCCTACTTTGTCGTCGACATCATTCCATCGTCATCGCTACGGAGTTGAGATCGTATGTCCCCTGTGACTAGCACCATCATTCACAACAGCCATCACACTAATGTCAGCAGCATCATGACAACCATCTCCCCAATGTCATCATCGTCGTCGTCATCATCATCATCATCATCATCATCTTCATCATCATCATCATCAACACCATTATGACAATCACTCATTTCAGTTTCAGTTTCATTCTAACCTAGGTGTCCCCACACAGAGCAACTTTAATTTTGCCCCCTGCGGTTGGTCGGGTGACAGACCAACCCGAACTGTAATGGCGCTGACCACGTAAGGATTTACAGGACTGAACGTCCTAGTCCTCCCATCACTGTATTCCATCCGACGCTGAGCTTTGGAAGAATGTGTGGGTAAACAGACACAGAGAACTGGACAGAACCGAGCCACACCGTACGATTATTGCTCTTCTTTGCCTGCCATGCGACTCCTTTTACTTTATTCAGATCTGTGGAACATGGTACCCGAAGTTTGAAGGGCACGTAACACGCACAGACAGACAAGCAGAAAAACAGTCCCTAGGCCTGCTTCAGGGGAAACTTCCATCGGATTTCATTCCATTTTGTACACACCTGGTCCCCTACGTTTCAAAGACACGTTACACTCACAGACCCCACAGACGGAACGAGAGACAAACGACAGACAGGCAGACGTTATGCCGGGCCTCCTTTCAGGGGGCCTGCCATCGAAATCCATCCAGATCTTGAAACAGCCCCGGACCTCGGGGCTTGAAGGACCGTGGTGCACGTGCGCTGGGCGTCACGCCGTATTCTGGCACGGGTAGCGCGGGCCCGGTGGCGTCACTTCCGCCGTCAGCGTTCCCTCCCTGCTTTGGGCAGTTCACTGCGTGGGACGTGGCAGGACGTTTATCGTTGGATGATGATTGTAACCACACCACCACCACCACCACCCCCCAATAATGATGGTGATGATACACAAAAACCCAACAGCAATAGTGATGGTGACAATGATGTGACAATGACGACAACAATAACAATAATGATGATGATGATAGTAATAACAATTATTCATACTAACGCTTTTAATAGAAATCATTCATTATTATTTGTAATGATGCTAAAAAATAACTAAGTATTAATGGTGAGTAGAAGGGGCAGTGGAAAGTCACATCACCAGAGTTTAAACACAAACGTTTGCAAACGTTTACAACGAAATCAGGCTGGTAAGAGCGAAAAACGTTTTCCAAGACAAACAAAACGCCGGTGATTGTAAAACCCGGGACCAACAATTTCGTGTAATCAACTGCATTCGGTCCGCATTCAACGGGTTTCCCCCAAGCTGCAAGAGGGACGAGAGCGACAACAGACCCCGGAGCAACAAGGAAGACCGGGCCCATCCCCACACGGACAGATCCAGAACAAGAAAAAACCCATACAAAAAGGGACCAGTGACACACCCACAAGAGGAAGTGGGAACGTGGAAAACTGCCACTACGAGCAGGAGAAAAAAAACTTTTTATAACTGAAAGCGCAGACACTCACGGCTTTTAACAAAAAAAAACTTCAGGAAAACGAAAGACTAGGTACAGCGTCTACGCTGACAGCATTGTCCAAGCAAGCAGAAAAGGCTTTTGACCGAGGAGTTCTAAAGGACCGTTACACGGTGGCAGACAAAGCGGTGGACAGGGTCCAGTTTTGTTCAATTCATGTAGCTTACAGCCCGGCCGACCTCGAGGGCCATACGAAGGCTGTCATCTCATCGAAGTCATTCTTTACACAGCGGATAAAAAAAGAAAGTCTCCACAGGCCATTTTTTGGTCAACGCGCTAAAATTCTTATTTTCCTCCCAAAATATCTTAGATCGGACACAAAAAAAAAAATAATAACTATTTAAAAAAATCACAGCTCGTGGAATATTTCTGATCAAGGTTTCATAGATTCTGATGTAAAGAACCCCAGTTCGATTTCCAACCGTAGGGGTCTGTGTGATTCCCCATTTGAACAATGTAGATTCTACCTTGGAGTCACGCGTGATTTGTCCAAATTCCAGCGATCCATCGTGTACTTTACACACCCGGTGATCCACTTCGATCTTGCTTCTTATTGCTGAGACTCCTTTACTACTCTTGCGTACATTCTTTTTGTTTTTTTTGTTTTGTTTTGCAAGTTCCAGCATGCAGACAAACCAGTAAAGGACAGGTAGGACATCTTACTGACAAAAATAAAGAAAGAGCTGAAGAGACGGGCAAAACGCTCCGAGAGCAACTAAATCGACCCCACCCTATAACACCACCACAAAAACCCACCAAAGGGCGCAACAAACGTGGAAAACCGTTCAATTGCGACCAAAAAAGGCAAAGGGCCCCAAAAAAGCCATCATTTATGTGAAAATACGAAAAGCAACCAGGACTAGACGAAATCTCCCGCAGAAGCTGATCAGAGCTGATTTAGGACACGGTTGTCAACTGCTGCATGTTTCTTCAGCAAGGTCTGGAAGAAGAAACAGATTTCGGCTGAGTGAAAGGAAGGAATGTACGTTAACTGCCGAAAATTTGAGACAACAGGGGGCTGCAGCAACCTACCGTGAAATCCTGCTCCTGTCGCAGCTTGACAACGGTCCTGATCACTGCCCCCGGCAAAGAAAGAAGCACCACAAACACAGCAATGCACTACATCACAAAAAAGCCCCAAAAACAATACAGTACAACTCCACAAACCACCAACATAGCACATATCTCCCCCTATCAGTTCCGGGTCACTGCAGACAGTTCCATCTTTCATGCCGTTACACGTCGATATCTGAGGAATCGGTGACGTGGACGACGAAGGGACCCCAGTGACGTAATCGACCTCCCAGTCACCTGCACGCATGAAGCTGGTGCTGACACCGAAGACCTACCCCCAATGGTCAACGCCAGAGACTGGCAACCCCCCCCCCCCTTTTCCCAACCCCCCCCTTTCCCCCCCAACCCAGTACCGCACGCCTCCTGTCCTCACATCCTCCCCCTTCCCACGACCCCTGTTCTAACGGACTGAAAGGGCAGGTTTACCCTTTCATGGCCACAAGTGCTAGACGGCCAGCAGTCAGAAGCCACAGTCGCCATTTGGGGACCGCCAGCATGTGGTTCAGTACGTTGTTCACTTTCAAATTTGGGTTTTCCCCTCATTCTGAATAGTTAAATGGAATAAATTGAATTGTATCTTTTTTTGAACTGCATCAAACTTTAAAATGAAGTATACGTGATGATAGCAACTGGTTTGTGGTTCAAGGTTACAAGCCTTATGATTCAAATACTCCAAAGCAGTTCTGCTGCAACAGCTAGTTTTCCGCTGCTTGCAGCTTGGGGTACGCCTGAAATTGGTAATCCTCGATTGATTTGTGTTGATTTCCCGTCCTTCCCCTTTACCCTCCTCTTCACATACACACACACATCACGCACGCACACACAACACACATACACACACGCGCGCGCGCAGACACACACACACACCACACACACACATATACACACACACGCACCACACACCCCCACACACACACACACCACACACACCCCCACACATTCACCCGCACGCCCCGCGCGCACACAACCCCCACACACCACACACACACACACACACACACACCACACACCACACACACACACAACACACGCCCCCCCCCCACCCACCCCACACCAACACCTACACACAAAACACACCCCAAAACACACACAACACCACACACCTACACACACCCACACCCCACACACACACACACACCACACACACACACACAAAAACACCACCCACACACACACACACACACACCACACACACAGAGTACTCACAGGTGGCGAAAAATTCGGATGCCCCACCGTCGTCCAGCACCTTGGTCTTGAACATGGCCTGTCTCCTCCTCTCCTCAGGGTCCGTGGAGTGAAAGTCAGAATCTGTGTCCGCCACAGGAACAATTAGCTCGCACTGGGAGTTGCAAAGTCAGGCGACTGCAGGCGAAAATCTAAACAAATCTCAGAGCAACTCCGCCAAACAACGTGGACACACGACTCACAAGACAAAACACGACGTGTTTCGACCTCTTAGGTCTTCTTCAGGCAAGAAAAACAACACTCAGGACAACGAAGGAGAACGAGCAGTCACTTATCTTTTGTTAAATTCGGTGCAAACTGGACGTTGAATCTTGCGCCGAAGTGTGTGTGTGTGTGTGTGTGTGTGTGTGTGTGTGTGTGTGTGTGTGTGTGTGTGTTGTGTGTGTGTTGTGTGTGTGTGTGTGTTGTGTGTGTGTGTGTGTGTGTGTGTGTGTGTGTGTGTGTGTGCTGTATATCTTTCCGTCATTTTCATTTTGATGTGGAGACAGTCCTGATAAATTGTGGTGACCTGAATTTAAGATGTCGAAACGCGTCAATTTTCTTCTTGTGATTCGTTTGTCCTCGTGTTGTTTGGCAACTAATTAAAAACACTTTTTAAGATGAGTTCACACTGACTTTTCGTTTCTACGTCGATTCTCAGCTACGCGGCTAAAGTACTCATCTTCACACAGCAAAACCGCACACAAATAATCCATTTCTTTGTTCCTTCATACGTACCGTCCACACCCATATCACATGACATGGCAGACGGGGGGTAACATTCCACAGAGACTGAGAGTAGAAAGGGGTAGGGAGTGGGATGGGGGCATGTTGTCATTGCATCGACACCACCAGAACAATAACACGTTGAGGTCGGCAGCGAAAACAGGTATTGGTATGATAGAACGCAGCGCAACTCTCCACATCTGACGGGTCTGTTCGATGCTCCACCACCGAAAGCCTGACTCGCACCCATTTTGAGGTTTGGGGTCCTTCGTCATCGCAAAGAACTCAGGTAACCACAATTCATCAGGATTGTCTCCACGTCGAAATGAAAATGATGGAAAGAAATATAGCACACACACACACACACACACACACACACAAACACACACGAACACATAGTAGTTTGACCAATGATATTTTTCATCTGAGCAGGTCCGGCTGGGCCATGGTAAATGCGTGAATCGTTCCTTTTGAAGCTGAAGTATCACATTCTGTGTTTTCTTTTCTTGTAACATTAATTCGAAAGCATGTAACAGTCACAAAAATTCTGATTTGTCCTTTCATCACTCCCGTTTATATATTTTTTTTTTTCCATTCGGGCTTTTTTTCTGAATTTCCCAATTTTCTTGAGATATATAATATATGCTTGAGCATTGTAAGCCAATTTGTCTGTCAACCAGAAACCAACAACGAAATGCGAATACATAGCAGACGACGAAGAGCAGCCAATTAACGTCACAAAAGCTGGTAATAAATGTAACAATTAGCACATAGACATCACAGAACATAGAGGATAAACATCATACAGGCACTAAATATAAAACAGAAAATAAACATCAAGCAAGCAATAAATATCAAATAGGCAAAAAACATCAAGCTGGCTCTAATCATCAAAAAGTCAATAAACATCAAACAGCAAATAAACATCAAAAAGCCAATGAACATCAAATAAACATCAAAAAGCTAATATTATCAAACAGCCAATAGACATCAAACAGCCAATAGACATCAAACAGCCAATAAACATCAAACAGCAAATAGACATCAAACAGCAAATAAACATCAAACAGCAATTAGACATCAAGAAGCCAATTAACATCAAACAGCCAATAAACATCAAACAGCCAATAAACATCAAACAGCCAATAAACATCAAACCGAGCAGCTGCAAACATCCAAGACCGATCCTTCGCCGTTTCTCACCTCTGACCTCCGCTCTGTTGAAATGAACGTTGACCTCGTACGGGCCGGGGTCATAGGGCGTGTATGTGACCTTGAAGAGGCGAGGGGTCATGGTCTCGGTCAGGTAGGTCGGCAAACGTCTCCCTTTGTGTGTGATGTCCACGCCCAGTTCACCTTGACCCGCTCCCGTACAATCCACTGTAGTAAAGTTTGATGTATGAAGAGAGAGAGAGAGAGAGAGAGAGGAGAGAGAGAGAAGAGATACAATTTAAAGCAAAGGTTTGGTCAGAAAGGAAGCATCTCCGTTTGAAGACACGTAGGCACACACACACACACACACACACACACACACCCACACGCACGCACGCACTCACGCACGCACGCACGCACACACACACAAAACACGCACGCACGCACGCACGCACACACACACACGCACGCACACATTGGGTATGTGTGTGTGTGTGTGTATGACAGAGAGAGGGAAAGACAGAGATTAAAGCCGAGAGAGAGAGAGAGAGAGAGAGAGAGAGAGAGAGAGAGAGAGAGAGAGAGAGAGAGAGAGAGAGGGCAGACAGTCAGACAGACAAAAAGACAAACAAACAGAAAAACATAGACAGAGAGACAATGATTCTCTATGAAGGGAGACAGTTGAATGTGTCAGAATAGCGGGTCCAGTCTTTGGTTCGCACCCGTTCTCGTCCGGCAAGCCACCAAGCACATCAAGGCGTTAACCACCCTCAACGTCACACAAAAACCATCGCGCTGAGAAGCCTCCTTAATGGTACGAGTCCTTGACGCTGCATGAAAGGAAGTCCACCAGCCCCAGAGTTCCATCGCCAGAGCTGTACACACAATAACCACATCAAGTGGCTGGCCAAGGTCATTACCGTAGAGGCTCTGGCCGTAGCCGACCTTGTCAGAACTCAGGTCATGATCCCGAAGGTCAAGACGAAACGGACCAGCTTTTGTGATCTGCAAGGTCAGACCGCACGCATCACAACAGATCCTGTGAGGGCTATCTGCTAAGAGCCAGGTGAAGACGGGACTCCCGAAGAAGCAGCACAAGGACTGTATTGAAGCCGGTCTAAAAAAAACGGTAACGTCCAGACAACAGGACGCAAAATCGTGTGATGAAGAAAGCCTCGGCTGCCGAGCCTTGACAAAGAAGGCTCTCTCCCTCCCCCCCCCCCCCCCCCCCCCCCCCACCACCCCCCCTCCAACTTTGGGAACAGGTGGAGGAAGCGGGATCACCTATGCCAGAGAATGCACGAAGGCACAGACATCCACACCCCCTTCAGAAACCTTTCCAGTGCCCTTTTCCTTCCTCGAATGTGTACCGCCACTACTGGACTGTTCAGCTATACCGTAGCCCCCCCCCCCCCCCCCCCTCCTCCCTCCTCCGCCCCCCTCCCCCCCCCCCCCTCTCCTCCCTGAACGAAGACCGTACACCAACTGACATCATCAGATCAACTTACCTCACCCGATCAACCGACATCATCAGATCAGCTTACCTCGTCCGATCAACTGACATCATCAGATCAGCTTACCCCATCCGATCAACTGACATCATCAGATCAGCTTACCTCATCCGATCAACTGATATCGTCAGAGCAACTTACCTCATCCGATCAACTGACATCATCAGATCAACTTACCTCATCCAATCAACTGACATCATCAGATCAGCTTACCTCATCCGATCAACTGACATCACCAGATCAGCTTACCTCATCCCATCAACTGACATCATCAGATCAGCTTACCTCATCCGATCAACTAACATCATCAGATCAATAGCCAACCGACGACGACGACGATGTGTAGTCTTTTGAGCATGACCCGACACTTCGGATCGGGGTCCAATACACCAGACGCAGAACTGCCATGCTACATTGGATGTTGAGGACTACGCTTGGGATCACGTGCTGCATACGGAGCTCGGGAGGGGCGGATACGTTCCGTGCCCTTTTTGCACGTCAGCTCACCTTGAAAGGTTTGTTGTTTGCCAATATGGCCGCCGCGCAAGCCGCGCACGAGCACCTGGGAAGGGTCGCAGACGTCCACCGGGCAGCCGTCCATGAATTCGTTGTTGTAGTACATGGCCACCCGCCAACGTCCTGCCCAACACCAGCAACACACACGGCGATGATAATCAACATGGCAATACGTGTTAGCATACATCATAGGGACAAATGTCTACATAACGATGTCAGCACGCGTGACAACAAATCTGAGCATATATTATGTAAGCTAATGTTAACGTACATAACGACAGATATTAACACGGCGACAGCTTTTAACATCTAAAGCTGCATACATCAACAGAGCAGCAAATATGAACTTATGTTGCAACAAGTATGAAGACCAAATAACAAATGTAAGGATTTGTAGCAATATACGATAAACATGTACAGCACACAATTGTAACGTTTATACCAACAAACATCAATAGGTGTAGCAACAAATATTGATCTTTATGACAACAAACATTTAAAGACATTGACAAAAATCTTGACATCCACAGCACTATTTTAACAAAATGTGTATATATTATTAAAAATGTCATGTACACGCACATACATGCATGCACATACATATATGCACGCACACTGTAGACGCACAGACAGGCAAGCACGCACACGGGCGCGCGCGTGCACACACACACACACATACACACCACACCCACTCACCACACACACACACACACACACCACACACACACACACACACACACACACACACACACACACACACCACACACACACCACACACACCACACACACACACACACACACACACACACACACGCACACACACACACACACGCACCTATCTCATCAGGGGTGAACTGGGCATTGTAATGACCATCTCCACACATACGGATCACCCGACCACTGGGCGCCTCGGCCTCCACCTTGAACTGCTGAGGATCGAACCTCCGACCCGTCAACTGCCACACCACGGGTATACCACACACATGAAATAAATGTATGTAAACAAGAAGAAGTTTTCATGGCAAATGTTCATGTTTCAATGTCGGTTCCAAAGGAAACCGATACAATATACCATGGTCTTGTGCCATATATAAGTTGTTTCTACATTAAATCGTCGCTGTGCGAAATGATCTTCATCTTATTTAAACCTCTGTGTATAATACCTCTGCTAATATCTACACAGATTAGGCCGATGAAATGCACTAAACGCACCGCTCATATATACTGTTCAAAAAAAAGAAACGCAAAATGCCAAGCTGCCGATTTGAAACACAATTCATTGAAGCTCAGTGTGACAACACGTTTAATGTGAAAATGACAAAAACAGGTCATCAGTAGGACAGAAGTCTCCCCTGTAATGCTGTGGTAAAGAACCAGCCCCAGACCCTCAGGGAAATCGCCAGGCCGCTTCCAAAGTCAGTAACGGGTGTGACCCCCTCTGGCTGCAATGGTAGCCTGGCATCTGCGGGGCAATGAAGCAATAATGTTCCTGATTGTCTGCTGTGGGATGGCCGCCCACTCGGCCTGCAATGCCCGGAACAGTTCATTTGGAGTCGCTGGGGCGTTGGCCCTCACTCTCAGGCGTCTGTCCAAAGCGTCCCAAACGTGCTCAATAGGATTCAAATCCGGGGAAAGAGAGGGCCAGGCCAGGGTGTTGATGTTGTTGGCGGTAAAGAAGGCTGTGGCCAGGCGTGCTGTGTGGGGCCTGGCGTTGTCCTGCTGGAACACGGCCCTGGGAGTGGCCATTAGAGGCAGGACGTGTGGCTGAAGAATGACCTGGACGTACTGCTGGGCTGTCAGGTGACCTTCCACGCGCACCAGCTGGCTCCTGCCTGTGTTGCTGATGGCCCCCCATACCATGACATTGCCGCCACCATGCGGAGGTGCCTTGTCGACGCCGTTCTGCTGGTTGCGTTCATTAACCCGGCGGTAAACCCTTCGCCTCCTGTCATGGCGCTGCAGCAGAAACTGTGACTCATCTGAGAACCAGACGTGTCGCCAATGGTTCCTCAGTGTCCAGTGTCTGTGTTGCGTAGCCCATTGCAGTCTGGTCTGTCGATGGCGCCCCGTCATTACGTTGCCACGTAGGGGCCTGTAAGCCCTCAGCCCAGCAGCATGCAGCCTGTTCCGGACAGTCTGGTCGGAGATGCGACGGACACCAGCGCATGCCTGGACAGTGGACGAGGCCGGCAGGAAGCGATTGCGGAAATGTCTGAGCCGTATAAAGCGGTCCTGGGCTGGCATTGTGATATGAGGTCGGCCTGACCTCGGGGCAATAGCTGATGACCCTGTCCTCTGGAAGCGAGTCCAAAGTTGGCATATGGTACTGGGGGAGACATTCAAAGCATGGGCCACATCAGTTGCACTCTGACCAACTTGCAAACGACCCAGGTCGTTTTCTCTCTCTGCTTGGCTCAAACGTGGCATGCTGTTTTTTGGTACGGTGTGCCTGCCGGTTGCCAAAATGACCCGGCTTTTATACTGCACTATGACCATGGTGTGTGTGTGTTCACCACTGAGTTGGGCATGCTTTGCAGGCGAAACAACAGAAGCACAACCCAATGTTTGCACTGTCGCACCTGGCCCACAACACGCACGTGCACATAGTGACAACCTGAATCAATGTTTACTAGCACGTCGACGTTCAAGACATACATCAGGGCCGGTTTTTGGCGTGTTCTCAACTGTATGGTCCACCCCAGGTGGCAAAATTTCATTTTGCGTTTCATTTTTTGAACAGTATATTAAGAATGCACTTAGCGCAGGTCGAAGAATTCTTGGCAACAAAAAGGTTTGTCTCGGGTAAAATTCTGTTGAAATACCTACTTTGAACCCCTGAAGAAAAAAAAAGAAAACGAAATGTACAACGGCAATGGTGTTCTCAGGGGGGAAGTGGCCATATTTTGCAGATAACTTTGCAATGATGATGAAGTCACGCTACACAAATCACCCATATCCTACCGCATCACAACATGAACAGAAGTAGTAGCTAAAGTCAATACAGTGTGATTAGGATTACTGTTGACTACGCGAAGATGATAGCAAAAAAACTAAGGTCAGGTTTGTCAATACATGTTTTCATATTTTGATCGTTTCTTTAAAAGAGCGAATCTTCACGTACCAAAAGTATTGTATGTCCACTACGAAGTAAACACGTTAAATTCAATGGAAAATGATAGAAGTGTATAAGAATAAGGAAAAGGCGATCGTCAAATAAAAAAAATACTGATCAACATATTGCACCATTGTTATAACACTGCTTTTTCTCTTCTTTTTTTTTAAGATTGGAAACATGCAATTCGAATATGTGGATTTTTCGTGACTGCCTGTAACCGTCTGTTTATCCCAGCATTGTAGCCTCTGTCTCCGTCTCTCTCTCTCTCTGTCTCTCTCTGTGTGTGTGTGTGTGTGTGTGTGTGTGTGTGTGTGTGTGTGTGTGTGTGTGTTTCTTGTAAAAATCATTATAACTCAACACTCGAATGGAAGACGTATAGGAATCAGACTTATGTTGGTTGATCAGATATTCACTGGCACGCTTCATAGCTTGCACATCGGACATTAAAGCTCATTACTTAAAGTACAGTGAACAGTCAGATACAGAGAACGCTTATCCGTTTTGTCAAGGTGTTACTGAAAATGAAATCCTTTTTTTTTTGTTTTGCGGTTCTGTCTGTGACCATATCAGAAAAAAACCTCATTTTTAGTATTATAATCGTTCGACCCTATTCGAATTGCCAAACCCTCCTGTTGACAAAGAATAACGATCTATGCACAGTGTTGCTTTTTGTGTATGTAAAGCTTGAAGAGGCGGCTATACTTATATGGGTAATGAAAGGTACTACTCAAATCTTTAAGGTTTAACGTTCTTGGATTCGACCATTCTTATTTGACTATTCTTTGGGCCCGTGTCCGTGCTCACTTACTCATGTGACACACACACACACACACACACACACACACCACACACACACACACACACACACACACACACACACACAGCGAGTCGGAGTTATCTGTATCCCATTGTCTATCCATGAGGGATACAGTCTTCTAGAAAATGCATGCTGGAAACATTTTAGGAAAAAACAACAAAATTCGGGATGTTCTCTTGATACTCGCATAAACCAGCTATTAAACTTTGACACACTTCATTCTTGTTATCAATGTAGTTTGCCGTTTTCTCGGATCATAATTTCGCTAATATATAAGATCAAACTAAACGCTTTTAAGACGAAGTTTTGCAAAAATATAACATGCCTTTGTAGTGAAATGATAACAAATTCCCACATACTTTTCCACTGCAAACAGTTAAAACCTCATCTACCACGTCTACCGAATTGTTCTCTGGATACAGTTGTTACCGATTTATCACTAATGTGTAAAATTGCTATTTCATTGCGTCAAAGTCCTATTTTTTCTGTTTTGTAAAATGGGAACTAGTGTTTCAGTAACGTCCTTGTTATGACCAGTTATTCTTCGATGTTTTTATAGTTAGTTTTCCATTTTTTGCTGTTGCTGTTCGTATAGATTATGTTCGTCTAATATCACATAATGTGTATAGACGTTAAATTGAAGACCTAACACGTGCACACGCACCACACACACATACATTGATAATAATGACATAGCCAATGTTGAGTAAGTTCTCAAGTCTGACCAGCACGTCGAGCTAATGCTTAGGTCAGACATCTGCTAAGCCGTAGCCAAAAGACCCTCTTCTTCAATTCTCTCATCTCAGTTATTAATCCATTTATCCATCAGCTTGAAATCATGCGTAGCGCGGTCTTGAAACTTAGCGGATGTGGTACAACCATGGTGTAGCGTATATGGACCAGACCGCACGCACTGACACTTTGAAACTGAAACTATATTCGACCAGTTATCATAATAACTTTCGCATGTAACATGTATGAACTCACCATTTATATAGGTCTGTGGCTTATCAATAAAGCATACTGTCAAATACAGTACCTCTCTCTCTCTCTCTCTCTCTCTCTCTCTCTCTCTCTGTGAGTGCGTGCGTGCGTGTGTGTGCGTGTGTATGCGCGTGTGTGTGTTTCTCTCTCTCTCTCCCCCAACCCACTCACTCCCCACGTTGACCACTGCACCTTGCTTTCCATGATGACGCCCACGGAGTAGATGTCGATCCTAAAGGGGCTGTCGGACGGCGCCTTGTTAGCCTCCGGCGGAGATTTGATGGACGATTTGCGAACCAGCTGAAAGTCGGTCGCGCTCTGCGACACGGGCCTGCTGATGGACGCGGATGACGCGTTGGTGTTGGTAGAATGTGCGTCATCGTCATGCATCGTCACCTGCAACATGACATCACAATGCGGGGGTAACAGCGACAGACACGATTTCCATTTCGTCATCAATGTCTTCGGAAACTTACGCTAAGTTTCCTTCGGAGGGTGAGAAAAGGCCTCTGAACTGTGAGTGAATGATAGTGATCTTGTTATTGACAATGCAGCGAAAGCAACCTTGTCACTGACTGGTCAGATGTGTGTCTCGTCGCGAGCGTATTGTTGTCCGAACCTATTCAAAATGTTCGTCAATTGGTCTGTTTGAGGTAGCACACGACACTTGCCTTATTCCCTGCTTCAGTTTCAGATATTTCAGTTTTATCAGACCGAGTTGCAAAGTAAGACGACTGCAGGCGGAAATCTAAACGAATCTTAAATAAATGTTAGCGAACCGCCAAAAAAAAAAAAAGAAAAAAAAAGAAAATTTAGACGAACGAATCACAAGACAAATCAACGCCTATCTTGCGCTGAAGTGATTGAAGATAAGTGATTACTCGTTCATTTTCGTAACTGTGTTGCATCTTGCCTGAAGAAGGCCTACGAGGTCGAAACGCGTCGTGTTTTGTCTTGTGATTCGTTTGTCCCTTTTTTGTTTTTGCTTTTGGCAGTTCGCTAACATTTAAGATCAACCAAGTTAGGCAAATTGATAAACGTTGCTATTGTCATTCTAAAGATAGCTACTAGATGCTTTTTAGTCAGTTTTGCTTGCCTGATTTACCATCAAGAGCAATCATAAGAGTCTTACTTGGCTGTGCTTGGCAAGACGTATCTAGATATTTCTCGTTTGTGTTCTATTTTTAGCATATCATTTATTCATATCTTGTCGTCGGCTTGATTAAAATCACACTAGATTTCTAATCTGCTCGGAAGACAAGTAAACATTTACTCCGACAGTATTTGCGCAAAAGATCATATAAATATATTTGAATTCATATCATTTACAGCCCAGTCGATCACAAAGGACCCTATTATGGCTGTGAACTAATCATTTTAATCATATCATTTCAATGTATAAGCATACCTTTAACCTACTACTATTTCTAAGCTAATAACATGTTTTAACATTGAAGATATTGCTAAAAACGCTAATAGCTTGAATTATAGTCCGAACAATTTGGTGTCACCTTCATACAGGAGTAGGTTGTCAACTCTTCACAACATTTATCGTTCTGCTTTTTTAGTTGTACACTGCTGTTGTAACTGGCTGTGCTACAGCTTGTAAATGCCTTAAAATGCCAATGTAAAGTATAGCATCACAACACAACACAGCCAGCACACACACACACACACACACACACACACACACACACACACACACACACACACATCATTAAAGCCCCCCCCCACCCCCTCCACACACACACACACAAACACTCACGTACAGGTACACGCACGCGCGCGCACACACACACATACGCACACGCGCGCGCGCGTATACACATACACACAGACATACACACACAGACGCGCCCACGACCGCGCGCGCAGGCTGATTACATTGATTTTCTTTGTTACACAAGTGAGTAAAAAGAAACGAAAAGAAAGAAAGAAAGAAAGAAAACGCTTAAACGAATGAAACCAAACAGAAACGATTAACAGTCTAGGTGTTAAAATCAAGTTCCTGGACACGTTCAACGCTTGGACAAGCTGTGGTGAAATAAAGGGCACGTAACACACGATGGACTTTTGGTTCAGTCATCGTATATTGCCAAGCCGACCCGTCGCCACACAAGTGAGTAACTAGTCACAGTTTGTAGACATAAGAGCTACAGCATGGTGACCAGTGGACTGACGTTTTGGAGGCAAGAAGAGCTAGCCCGGGTCAGGGCATCTAACATTCCTCTCGACTTGTCACTCGCAGTTTTATGAACAATTATTGCATCAATTCGTGGAGAAATAATAATTATTAAAAAAAAAAATCTAAGGCGCGCGCACTCTCCCTTCCTCCACACACACACACACACACACACACACACACACACCACACACACACCACACACACACACACACACACACACACACACACACTCGAGAGAGAGAGAGAGAGAGAGAGAGAGAGAGAGAGAGAGAGAGAGAGAGAGAGAGAGAGAGAGAGAGAGAAAGATAGAACGAACGAACGAGCGAAATTTTATTTGACCAGGGTAATGAGATAAGCAATACAAATGCTTTTTTCCTACCCAGCCCTGGGGCAAAAGGAAAGAAAAAACAAATTAAAGATTAGAGAGAGAGAGAGAGAGAAGAGAGAGAGAGAGAGAGAGAGAGAGAGAGAGAGAGAGAGAGAGAGAGAGAGAGACCACTGTCAAATCCAAACAGACTGAAATACTGCAGAATGAACAATTGCTGTTCATTCTGGACACCGTCTGCAATCACAATAACTCACTGCCAAATAACAACTGGAGAGACGAAAAACTGGCACGTTTTAATTCTGAGAGAATGAATGCGCAAATATCTTCTGAACAAAAACAGGACAAAAAGGAATAAAGACAAACACACAGTGAACGACAGAAGAAAGAAAAAAAAAACAAGAAGCGAGACAATGGGAGGGAGGAGGGCGGAACAGCTAGTACACAACTTACGATGGGCGAGTGTTCAGTAGGACCGAACATAGGCTATAGTGATGTGAAATTCAAAAATAGAAAAAACGACACACATACACAGATGATGTGACATTCAAAAATAACACACACACACACACACACACACACACACACACACACACACACACACACACACACACGCACGCACGTGCGCGCACAAACACACGCATACACACGCGCGCGCGCGCGCGCGCACACACACACAAAACTGTTTCGATAAAAACATCGCGTACATGCAATCAAGCGAAGGTTCATGCATAAGAAGATATTATCAAACTATCCAACAACGTACACACATATACATGCTCTCCACGATACACAGCCTATGGTCATCACTCCCACATTCACAAATACTCCCACCCATCCCTCACACACACACACACACACACACACACACACACACACACACACACACACACACACACACACTAAGGATTCCAAGGTTTCATTAACCTGTGACCCCCATCAGGGGCATGAAGGATTTCAGAAAAAAAGCATGGAATACCATAATTAAACGTAACATCTAGACGTGACTGTAAAATAATTCCTCATCCACATTTAAACAATTAAAGAGTTACATTACATATACACTAACTTATTCTAAACAGAGAATGTTGGTTTGCAGATGATACGTTATAACATAAGAACATCCACCTCGGATGTATATACATTTAGTGGTAACATATTTTGTTCACGTATATCGGAGTATCAGAGAACACACATACAAGCGCGCTCGCGCGCACGCACGCACAAAACACACACACACACACACACAACACACACACACACACCACACACACACACACACAGTGGAGAGAGAGAGAGAGAGAGAGAGAGAGAGAGAGAGAGAGAGAGAGAGAGAGAGAGAGAGAGAGAGAGAGAGAGAAGAATATGAAGAAATCAAATTAACTGACTTATGACGTCCCATGAATACATACGAATAGGTAAACACCAAACAAATAAACAGAAAACAAACAAACAAATGTACATTACAGATCATGGGTGTAACAGTGGGTGAATGGCATCTCCTGTCGCAGCTCTTAGTACACTGTTCTCAGACTGACCACAGAAACTGTACAATACCGCCGCCATCATCGACAACATCAACAGCAACATCGACCCTCACCTCGTAGAAAGTCACGTGCCGTCGACTATACGACTCCTGACGAGAAGCGTCGAACGACGACTGCACCGTAACCGTCATCTTCACAGTACTAGCTCACACCCCCGTCCGCCCAAAGACAATTCCTCGGTCTATTCGCACTGCTGCCTCAACAGCTCCAAGTCCCTGCTGCACAATATAGTCTCGCCAAGGCTGTCGTCTCTTTCACTTCTTCAATACAATGCTGCTTAACACTTTTAGAGCGACAGGCCTGCTTAACTCTTTTAGACCGAATGTAGCCAAAATACCAGCCAAAGCCCAGGATTCGATGCTGGGTTTCTTCATCACTCTGAGCGATGGTACTGTAGGACTAAGAGGTCGTGGATAACGTTTGCAGCAGAAAGAGCTCGTTGCAGATTCCACCTGCAAATGTTTTCTTTGTGTTTTATCCACAGTAGCTTTTAAAACGACGCAGTTTTTACCTACGTTGAGAGTGAGTGGCCAGAAAGAACTGGCCCCCTTTACGATATTGTTTAAATGCAATTATTAACTTTTTTTTTCTTTATTTTACACCATTTTTTTTCCGTTTCATTTGTTTTGACTGTATCTATATTGTACTATGGGTTTACTTCCGTTTCTTGTTTCAAGTAAATGAATACATTTTTAAAAAAGAAAGAACGCTCGGTGGATTTGAAATATTCTGTTCAAATAAATTAATGATCTAAAATACTTAGCCCCTGTGAAATACAAAGTCGCAATACACCTGGAAACAAAAGGCGAAAACCACCAATTGCTCGTACAGATAAGTTATCTCCCTTTTCGTAGTTTGCGCACAGAGAGGCAATTTTTGACACAGACTGGTTTTTTTTTGTAAAACAAAAACTGTTACATGAAGATCACAACGTAATTCATACAATGAACTGAAGAAAAATCTTATAATTTCTTTAACAGGTTCATCAACTGAACGCGCCGCAGCGCGCCTGCGAGTGTGTTTGTACATTGTCCATGTGTGGTGTGTGTGTGTGGTGTGGGTTTGTGTGTGTGTGTGTGGTGCGTGTGTGGTGCGTGTGCGCGTGTGCGGTGTGTGTGTTGTGTGTGTGTGTGTGTATGGATGTGTGCGTGGATGCGTGTGTGTGTGTGTGTGTGTGTGTGTGTGTGTGTGTGTGTGTGTGTGTGTGTGTGTGTGTGTGTGTGTGTGTGGTTGTGTACGTGTGTGTGTGTGTGTGTGGTGTGGGGTGTGTGTGGTGTGGTGTGTGTGTGTGTGTGTGTGCGTGTGGGGGCGGTGCTGATGCTGCGTGTGTCATAAGTGTGTGTGTGTGTGTGTTGTGTGTGTGTGTGTTTGTGTGTGTGTGTGTGTGTGTGTGTGTGTGTGTGTCCGTGTCTGGGAATCATAATGGGTGTGGATTCTACTATCGTTTTCTCTGTAGTTCATTGCTACACTGCTGTTACAACTGGTAGTGCTTTGTTGGATGTTACAGAACTATCATTATTATAATTCATTACATCATTTTCATTACATCATACCATTTTATTCAATACAATTCAGAATGCAGCTGTTCTAGAAAAGCGTTGAACTTTACCGTTTTTTTTTAAACTTATTGGTATTCTTTTTAATTCTGTTAATTTGTTCATAATTATATTTGCCTTGCTGCGGTGATAAAGTTATCATTTTGCCAGCGGGAATCTGGGACCAAAATGTAACAGAATAATAATTAATAAAATAAATTTAAAAAAAGCTCCATGGCTTGAAACATTCCCTATGGAATCCCTTGTGACATCCCACCATACTAAAGTTTCTCTTGAATCCCTAATAACATTCTCAGTTTAAAAAAAATTAAGAAAAAGAAGAAATCGAGAACAAACAGATAACAAGAAAATATTCGAGAAGATAAATGCTGATTCCTTCTTGTGCGGCTGTGTCAGGTGCGTGTGTATATGTCTGTATGAAACAGGGTGAGCACGACGACGATGATAATATCATGCACCTCCTTAGGAATTGGAAGAACACTACTGGGCAGTATTCCACGATTCCCGCCGTGGCCTACCTCAGCTTCATTCAGAACCGAGACACAGAGGTAGTGTGTGTTTAACAATGTAGAGGTTGCATCAACGAGTGGGTGACAAAATACAAAGGTGTTTTGGAGACGGCGTTGAAGTCCGCTCTTGGATGAGCTTGTTGGAAAACCATTCCGTTAAAAAGGAAATAGAAAAAAGCCATTTATGCTTGTTCCTTACTCCTTCAGCTAAGTAGATAATTATTCCTGTGTGTGTGTGTGTGTGTGTGTGTGTGTGTGTGTGTGTGTGTGTGTGTATGTGTGTGTGTGTTGTGTGTGTGTGTGTGTGTGTGTGTGTGTGTGTGTGTGTGTGTGTGTGTGTAATAGTGCTGAAATGAAGCAGCAGCCACAGCCTTTTATTCATACAATACCCATGCTAAGTTCTAATTATTTCTTTCATGTTTTAAAACCTTGACGTTTCTTGCATTTCTCATTCGTTAGTATGTTGCCCAATGGGAAATTAATTCATGTGTGGATGTGTTTCAGCATCCATTCACGTATCAAGTATATATTTTTTCATCATATTTAAGAGTGCAATTAATCGGTACTAGGTTAATTAAAAAAAAAAAAATTCTTGTTAATTTATACACTTGATTCTTGTACTGCATTTTTTGTCCACTCTTTCCTCCCTTCTATCACTCCTTAAAAAAGAATCAAAGAAAGTAACAGAAAGAACTTTGACTTGCTTTGACTTATTCCCGTTGGCTCCTAGTGGAGCATAGATGATTAAAAATTCTGAAGACATGAATCAAAGCTATCATCCTATCACTGATCAATACCTACTACCTTCACATATATACCTACCTACCTACCAAACCAACTTAAAACCGTTCACAGCCACAACAACACAAGAGTTTCAACCCCGCCAAAAAGTCAGAGAGATATGGAACATCCAGTCCATAGCCTAGCAAGCGCGAAAATGGCGAGCGATTGTGTCGTCATTTTGAAAAGGCGTCATTTCCTCCGGACGCCTGAGCGATGACCCAAGTATGTCGTCGATCGACATTGTTATGCGTGGGTTCTACGCCTTCGCTGTTGCTGCCGACGGGATTAAAACATTAAAGGGCCAAACCCCCCGTTTGTGTTTCATCGCTCGACAGACTCAGGAGGTATGAACGCTGAGTCCGCTGTCTCGCGTTAACAATGTCGAGTTCCATGTGTACCGTGCATTAAAATAGTTTTTCCGATTCCCATCTTAACGACCTGTTGTTGTGATGGTAAGGCGCAGAGTTTGATGGGCTGCCTCCCTCGTTTTGCTGGGAGGGTTAATTACTCTAGTTGCTGTAGACAACCTTCGATGTGCATGGACATGAGTTCTAAATGTAACAAACTGTTTCATCCGTTTATGATCTCTCTCTCTCTCTCTCTCTCTCTCTCTCTCTCTCTCTCTCTCTCTGTATGTGGTGAGTGTGTATTTATGATCTCCCGCGCGCGCGCGCGTGTGTGTGTGTGTGTGTGTGTCGTTTGCTTCGTCCTCTCTCTCTCTCTCTCTCTCTCTGTATTTGTGCGTGTGTATTCATGATCTGCGTGTGTGTGGCGTGCATATGCACGCGCGCGCGCGGTGGTGGTGTGTGTGTGTGTGTGTGTGTGTGTGTGTGTGTGTGTGTGTGTGTGTGTTTGATGTTTAGCACTAGCAGGATTACGAGCAGGTTCAGTTATCTTAAAAACATAATAATACAAGCATTGAATTCTTCACACCATTGTTGATGTGGACGATGCGGACGAGTTGCGAGATAACTCGTAGCAAGATGACCACAGTCCAGCCGCTTCACGAAATAACCCGGAGTAGCGAGTATGGTCCAAGCCCTTTGACAAGTCCCATCATTCTGAATTCGGACCATGTCTTTTTGGTTTTTTCACTTGTACATCTTCGATCAGATCATGAAATGCGTTTTATGTCTTGGGGATTATGATCGACAATTTTACCGTGCGAACTGTGTATGTGTGTGTGTGTGTGTGTGTGTGTGTGTGTGTGTGTGTGGTGTGTGTGTTTTCTTCCAAGCAGCCGAGGCTGCAGGATTTGGGTTAAAAAATCTTAGTCAATTTTTCCTTCAAACAGTATGTTTAAAATAATATTCTCCACATTATTTTCAGCTGCACAAATATAAACGCACGAAATGTCAAAAACTTGACTCTTTCATCTACATTAAGTGCACTGCTCCTCGTACAAACTGAAAAAAAAATCTAAAATCAATCTTCGGAACGGTAAGAAATTTTGCAGTCCTGTATCTATGTTTTACATTGTTCATATTCTAAAACAGAAGTTTCAGATTTTCCACAAAAAAACAGAAAACGTATTTCTTAAAAGATGCTCCAACCGTTCTACATCTTGTTCATATCTTAATGTCTACCTTGTGGGTGCAATCATTGCGAGCATGTTCACACACTTTTACAAGTATATACTTAATGTGCATTTAACTCACTTCCAAACCTTTTTTCATCCAATGAAAACAGTGAAGACTTACCCTTATGCACATACCCGAATAATGTCCGGTCGACCTAATTACTCACTCACTTACAAATCTTGATCACACACACTCACACATAAACACACATAAACACACACACACCCACGCACACACACACAACACACCACACACACACACACACACACACACACACACACACACACACACACACACACACACACATTGTGTTTCAATTCTTGAAAACGATTCAGTTTTTTGAGAAAATTACTCTTTCCATTATGTCACTTACTGGAATTCTTCTGTTCACTTTGCTGAAGCATTTGACATTATAGCATCCCATCCGAAGACCAAAAAAAACTTACACATTACAAACTAACAAACGAGGCTGCAGATTTTATTTGACCTTTTTTCCCCCAACTGATCTGTTGAAAGTCACAAAAGGACAGAGTTATTCCTTTGGTACTTCGTGTTCCTCAAGGATCAGTATTGGCACCTCTCTCATTTTCTATTCACCACAATGACTTGTCTTTATACATAGAGTGTTGCTGTGTGTTTGTAAATGGCACTTAACTACAATCTGACTGTGGTAATCCTACCAATTTAGTAAGTAAACTTCAGAATAATACCGATAGATTGATTAAATGAACCAAAATGAACAACATGTTCCTGAAAGCAACTAAAACGAAATATATGTATGTGACCACACGGTAAAAATGGCAGAAAAAAAGGTTTCTGTTTATTCCACTGTATGGCAAAGACCACATGACTGAAGCCATAGCATCACGTGAAGTGTTATGGGCGGTTACTGGCGATAATTCAAAGTGGTATATCACAGTACCGAATTTGGAAAACGTACTTCTAAAAGAATTGATCCATTATAAAAACAAAACATTTTCTGAATTTCCGTTCCTTAGATTCCTTTTTTCAGGCTCATCAATTTTGCGTCCACCGTAAGGAATAGCTCTCATCATCATCATCATCATTCTCTTGCCCATGATGGGCGTAGAGGAGAGATGAGAGACACTCTCGAAGCCAGGCACCGCCATCCGGCCCTGTCCTCTGCCTGTCGCATCAGCGTAGGGCCATCCATCCTGGTCCATTCTTTGATGTTGTCCATCCAGCATTTGGCTTGTCGTCCCCTTCGTCTGCCACCTTCCAGCGTACCCTGGATGACTGTTTTGGGCAGTGAATTGTGGCGTATGACATGCCCGAACCACGACAGCTTCCTCTTCTTGACTGTTGCCAAGAGGGGTTCTTGGGGGCCTGCAAGTGATGCTATTTGGCTCCTCACAAGGTCGTTTGTCTTCCGGTCTTGCCAAGAGATCCCGAGCAAGCGCCTGAAGCATTTAGTTTCAAACGTCTGGATTCTCTTGGTGGTCTGTGCTGTCATGGTCCAGCTTTCGCAGCCATACAGCAGGATGGACAGCACCAGGGACTTGTACAGCTTCATCTTTGTA
>CM031623.1:42467309-42469809 GCA_018398815.1 Conus ventricosus
TCTCTCTCTCTCTCTCTCTGTGTGTGTGTGTGTGTGTGTGTGTGTGTGTGTGGTGTGTGTTTTGTGTGTGTGTGTGTGTGTGTGTGTGTATGTGTGTGTGTGTACAAATGTGTGTGTGTATGTGTGTGTATGTGTATGTGTGTGTATGTGTATGTGTGTGTGCACAAATGTGTTTGTGTGCGTGTGCGTGCCTGTGTGTGTGTGTGTGTGTGTGTGGGGTGTGTGTGTGTGTGTGTGTGTGTGTGTGTGTGTGTGTGTGTGTCTGTGTCTGTGTGTCTGTGTGTATGTGCGCGCGCGCGTGTGTGTGAAACACCAGTAAGTCAAGGAAGATGATTTGTGTTTGTACTGACAGTAGTTACATAGTGTCTGTCCTCGATTAGAGACCAAGCTCTGAGCGCTTTTCAGCACACACACTCCGTTTACACAGCGGGCTGCCTACCTGGGTAGAGCCAGTTGAAGAGCTGTCACATGCTGCCGCCAATGATTCGGTTCCCTAATCATTCAATCGAATTCAGTCATCCAGCTCTTCACTCATTCCTTCTTTTTTTTTTTTTCACGGAGGATGCACACTGTATGCACATGTGTCATCCATTCCAACATCCAAAATGCACTTCTCTTCCGAAACTTGAATATGGGGGTTTTACGAGTGCGCAAGATGTTATGCGTCCCTTCACAAAGCGGAATCCCACTTTATAGTCACATTCAAAAGATTTGTCGGGAAATAAATTCAGAGCCAATGTTCATTTCGACGGAAAATGCCTCCCCCCTGTACACAGACAGCCCGGCAGAGAATGGAACCCGCGACTCTACTATCACCAGGATAAAAAAAATCCCGCGCTCTTTATAGTGAGGAAACAAGGTGTAGTTCACATGATGCGAGTCATCCAGATACCTAGACGCGGTGCCCTTCCCCTCACTCTCGTGGCGTGTGTTCTTGTGACATGCTGTGTTCTGCTACTTTTAACGATCGCTCTTGCTATTGCGCTAATCTTACTTAAGGCCTGATCCACTTGTTTGGAACAATCCTCTTATCCTACTCAAAAAAAAAAAAAATAAATTCTTACGAGCGATTACAGCATGGAATGTAATGGACAAGCTATACTGAGATTTGGACGGTCAGCGACAGGTCATAGTGGGGTTTAAAATAAGCATTATTAACAGGAAGATGGCAGTAGCCAGCAATCACATGTATGTCAACACGGTGAGGTGCAAGAAATCTTGGGGGCGGCTGGCAGAAGAAGACGACAATGACACGTCTGAATTCATGTTAGTCGGTTAAACAAGTGTGCTGCAATGAATGTCTACCAGTCTCAGCATCACTCTCTCTCTGTCTGTCTCTGTCTCTCTCTCTCTCTCTCTCTCTCTCTCTCTCTCTCTCTCTCTCTCTCTCTGTATGTCTGTCTGTCTCTGTCTGTCTGTCTGTCTGTCTCTCTCTGTGTATGTCTGTCTGTCTCTGTCTGTCTGTCTGTCTGTCTGTTCTTCTCTCTCTCTCTCTCTCTCTCTCTCTCTCTCTCTCTCTCTCTATGTATGTCTGTCTGTCTCTGTCTGTCTGTCTGTCTTTCTCTCCCTCTCTCTCTCTCTGTATGTCAGTCTGTCTCTGTCTGTTTGTCTGTCTCTGTCTGTCTGTCTGTCTGTCTCTCTCTCTCTCTCTCTCTCTCCTCTCTCTCTCTTCTCTCTCTCTCTCTCTCTCTCTCTCTCAATTGACAGTCAATCACAAACCCCCCTAAAAGAAACAACCTTATACGTCCATCAAATATTTACGCATTTCGGGCTGCAAACAAGACATCCACATTTGGGCGTATTTGCGTGAACTGCGCTTTATAGGCGAGCGGTTCAAAAGTAGGTCAGAATTCAAACGAGTTAAACGCCAAATTAGCACAAGCTTAAAATGCGTGCACACCTCCGTCTACGTAGGTTGCACGGCGTCTATTGCTGATTTGAATTTTCTTCTTTTTTTTTTTTTAACTGCCATACTGACCTACCTCGCCACTTTATTACAAGTCCTACCTACCTATATTTTTTCTTCAAAATACGCGCTTCATACTGATGAGCTGCGATACACGGTTTTTTTTGTTTTTGTTTTTTGTTTTTTGTTTTGCTATGCCAATAACTTGTGGTTTTTTTTTTTTTTTTACAAATCGATGCTTATTTTCCTCTACCCCGTCCTTCTGTCTGTCTTTCTGTCTGTCTGTCTCTCCCTCTCTCTATCTCTCTCGCTTTCTCTTTTTCTCAAATAGCTATGTATTAACTGTTTTAAAATGTAAAATACTGTTACTGTTTAGGTACTTACTTCATCTGTCTCCTCTTGGAAGTAAGAAAACATGTTAAAAAAAAAGAGCCACCATGGTTGTTTACGTTAGACTATACACGCATCGATGAAGACTCTTTCTCTCCATCTCTCTCTCTCCTCTCTCTCTCTCTCTCTCTCTCTCTCTCTCTCTCTCTCTCTCTCTCTCTCTCTCCTCTCTCTCTCTCTCTCTCCCTCCTCTCCCCCCACCCC
>CM031623.1:42497309-42509809 GCA_018398815.1 Conus ventricosus
GTTTAATATATATATATATATATATTAATATATATAGAGAGAAAAGAGAAAAGGGAGAGGAGAGAGAAAAGAGAGAGAAGAGAGAGAGAGAGAGAGAGAGAGAGAGAGATGGGGAAAAAAAAGGGGGCAGCAGAGGGACATCCGGAGTCATGAACCGGGTGGGGCCCCAAAACCCCCTAGAGTGTCAGGAGATAAGGGCCAAAAACACTTGCTTGGGGGGGCTTCTCTTCTGAGGACTCTCTGCTGCCACGCTCTCCGCGAGTTTCTTTCTACTGATGCATGGGTTAAACCATTGACTTCCGGGAATAGGCCGGAGGACGTCCGGGAAAGACCGGAGGACACTGGGAAAAGACCAGAACCAAGGGCTCTGGGGGCTGGCTCCCACTTTGCCTTAAACATGTGGCTACTAAAAATAAAAGGAAAAGATGCTCCCAGGGTCACCGAAAGGGGGAGAGAATGATGAATCATCGGTGCTCAACCCAATCACGACTGCAATCCCAAACGGATATGAACATGGACCAAATGGAATATCCAGTGTTGTGGAAAGCTTTTTCGCTACCACCCGTGGCTGAAGATCCACAGAACAAAGGGGGAAAGTGTGAAGACTCATCTGAATGAGCAGCAGCGCACTGCATCAGCAGATAAGACGTCGGAAGACCAAGGCCAGGATTTAAACCACAGTGCCAAGGACAATCCACGCTGTTGGTTCGGATGAGGAATTTGCACAGGCCTCGATGCCAGGCGCCTGAAACTCAACCTGCCACGAGCAAAAAAAAACCCGAAGATTGGGAGAAACTGGATGCAAAAATCGTCCAAAAGGGACTCGATGCAGATAGGGAAAAGCACCTGGAACCAAACTAGCCACATATGGGGACATTGTGTATGCCACATTAGAGACCCTATGGGGGTAAAACTACCCAAAGAGAAAACCCCTCCAAAGAAATCCAGACGCCCAAGAAAAGATGGCCCAAGACCCGAGTCCAAAAGAAACAACCTCAAGAAGCAAATAAAGACGGCACTGCCAGCTGAAAAACAAGCTTGGAAAAACGTGGGAAGACCTGAAAGAAAAACACAGCGCCCTCAGCAAAGCGGAATCTGCGAGGAGGGGGAAGCAAAAAAGGAAGAAGCACAGAGCGCTTCTTCAGAGACCCTTCCAGTTTGCCAGAACACTATTTGAGCAGCAAATCGGGGACCCTAAGTGTGGACAAAGGAGTTCTTGAGCAGCATCTGAGGAAACTACTCTGACACACAGAGCCAAAGCACCACTCGACATTCAAGGTCTGGTTGTGGCCAAACCCAAAACCTGAGGAACAGTTCAATGGCAAGCCTCCAACGTTGGGGGAAAATTTCAAAGGTGGTCGACAAAGCCAGAGCCAAATCATCACCAGGGCCAAACGGAATACTTACAGCTTTACAAGAAATGTCCCAAGGTGCTGGAGTGGCTCCCAGGCTGCTGCGATCGGCTTGGAGAAACCAGAAGATCAGCGGCCAGTGGATGACGGCAGATGGGGGTGAAACACCCCCAAAGAGCAAAACTCAAGTGACATCACCCAGTTCGGCCAATATCACTACTGAACGTCAAAGGGGAAAATCTTCTTCTCTGTCATGGCAGAAAGGCTGACCAAGTCCCTGATGGAAAACAAGTATTTGGGGATGTGTCAGTCCAGAAAGGTGGCATCCCAGGCGTGGCTGGCTGTGTAGAACACGCCACAATGATCTGGGACGCAATCCAAAAAGCAAAAACAGAAAGAGAGCCCTGGACGTAGTGTGGCTTGATCTGGCAAACGCATATGGATCTGTGCCCCATGAGATGATACAGTTGGCTCTTGAGATGTACCATGTGCCAAAGAACATCCGCGACATGCTCAAGAATACTTCAATGGCTTCTCAATGCGGTTCTCTTCCAAGGAGTAACAACTGATTGGATCAACTTGGAAGTGGGCATTGCAAATGGGCTGTGCAATTTCCCCAATACTGTTCGTGCTGGCAATGGAACTCATCTTGAAAGCAGCAACAAACAACGCGAGACAAACAGACCTTGGCGATGGATAAAAGAAGCCTCCTCTCAAGGCCTTCATGGATGACACTACAGTGATTTCATCCAGAAAAGGGAGAGACAGGGCCCACGTGCTGGAGAGGCTGGACGACATAGTTGCCTCTCCAGAATGAAGTTCAAGCCAAAGAAATCACGGAGTCTCTCATTGAGGAAAGGAAAAGTGGGCCGAATCTGTGGTCTTCAGTGTTGCCAACCAGGCCATTCCAACAGTCACAGAAGAACCAGTCAAGAGCCTTGGAAGATGGTATGATGATACGCTAAAAGGGACACACAAAGAGCAAAGAAACCAAGCAGATGGCGGAAAAAGGCTTGGAGACCATGACCAGTGTGGGTCCCGGGAATTCAAGGTCTGGTGTCTGCAGTTCATGCTGTACCAAAGCTCCTATGGCCTCTGATGATATACGACATCTGCACCAGCACAGTGGAGGCAATGGAAGCCAAAAATCAACAAGTTCAAAAGGAATGGCTTGGTGTCCCACCCTGTCTGACTGACATCGCGCTGTACTGTCGCCAAGCAAAGCTCAAACTACCACTGAAATCCATCCTGGAGGAATACAAAGCAGGGAAGATCAGACTTCAAAGCATGCTGGAGGACTCAGGAGACAAGGTGGTAAAAAGCAATCAAAGCCCCAGCTAAAAGACAGGCAAAAAATGGAAAGTTCAAGAGGCGAGGTTTTCTGCAAAGAAAGTCTCAAGATCAGAGAAATAACGGGAAACAAAACAGACCAACAGACAAGGACTGGGGTGACCAAACTGAATGGTGGTCAAAGGCCAAAGGAAAAGCCAAAAGAGACATGCTGATTCAGGAGAGAGAAAAAAGAAGACCAAAAAAGACTCCAAAAAGCAGTCCAGCAGAGCCAGCAAGGGCAATGGACAACGTGGGAGAAAGCACTCCAAAGAAGTCTAACTTGGAATGACATTTGGCACATGGCCTCTCAGGATCAGCTTCATTCTCAGATCTGCATATGACCTTCTGCCCCCAAATTCAAATCTGGTGAAGTGGGGGAAAACCCGACGATCCTGCATGCCCCTCTGCCAGAAAACAACAGTGGACATGTTCTAAGCTCATGTAAAGTAGCCCTGGCTCAAGGAAGGTACACATGGAGGCACAACCAAGTGCTCAAAGAAATTGTTACAAGTAGTTGGGCTAGTACCAACCACAAAAGGGGAATCAGGACTCCCAAAAGCACCCGCAAATTCTTCACGGCAGGAGGCAGCAATCATGGCCAGAACAACAGTGCCACTCGAAACATGCAGGCAGAGTCTGCTGGATGGGGCAGATGACTGGGAGTGCACTGCAGACCTCCAGAATGGAAAGAGTCACCCAGAGATCAAACAGCAAGAGTGGCATGAGACCAGACATAGTAGTCCACTCTAAGTCAACCAAGCAGCTGATAATGATCGAGCTCCGGTGCCCTATGAGAACAGAATGGAGGCAGCTCAATTACAAGACTGAAAAGTATGCTGATCTGGCAAACAGCCTGAGGAGAGAAGGCTATCAGGTCAAAGTCTCACTGCAGAAATTGGAGTAGGGGATTTGTAGGACGTCTGCATACAGCCCCATGAAAAAGCTCTCAGTTGCAGGGAAGGAAAAAACCAGAGCCCTGAAAGCAATGGCAGAAGCGGCAGAGAGGTGTTCAAGCTGGATCTGGTCAAAGGGGGAACAAAAGTGAACTTCATAAGGCTTAATTTCCCTACAAATATCAGGTGTCCCTGTGGCTCAGTGGTTAAAGCGCGAGTCATTAAGTAGAAAATGAGCATGTCCAGAGGGTCATGGGTTCGAATCCCAGCCATGGCTGTCCCAAAATGGGGAAAAAAAGGGGCAGCAGAGGGACATCCGGAGTCATGAACCGGGTGTGGCCAACCCCCTAGAGTGTCAGGAGATAATGGCCGAAAAAACTTGCTTGAAGGGGGCTTCTCTTCTGAGGACTCTCTGCTGCCCACGCTCTCCGCGAGTTTCTTTCTACATATATATATATAATATATATTATATATATATATTTTTTTTTTTTTTTTTTTTTTTGGTTAAAATATTTCTAAAAAGAAGTGCTAAAATCAACAAGCTTGTTTCGAGCCTCTTGCCTCTTGCTCTCTTCAGGATCTATTTTTTAACAGATGTTGCTCCCTAGACGGTTTAAACTCTTTTGCTTTTTAAAGGGCATTTTTATACTGTTCGTGATATATATATATATATTTATATATATATTATATTATATATTAATATATTTTATAATATAATATATATATATATATAAAATGAATTACTAAAACAAGTTGAACGTCTTTTCCACAGGGAACAATTTTAATACTCAAGCTTTTCGCCCCTAAGGTTCTTCTACATTCCGGGAAAAAGACTTTGTATCGAAAGCTTGGGTTTTAAAGTTGTCTCTGTGGGAAAGACATTCAACTTGTTTTGGTATTCATTTTTTTTCAAATCATCTGTTGACGTCGTTTTGTTGAGGCGCGGTGTGAGCTTTAGTGAGAAATTTTATCTGTGAATATATATATATATAGGAGATATAAACAGTCAAAGTAGATAAAAATCCAAACAAACAAGATTAAAATATCCCAAATTTTCGGCTTTATTTTCCTTCGTCAGGGGGGGATATATATATTATTTATATATATATATTATATATATATATATATATATATATATATATATATATATATATATATCAGACAGTTTTCACCAGTGACAAACTTAAACAGGCCATACCTCACCCCACAATCCCAGGAGAAAGAAAAAAGCCCTTCTCTCAAAGACTTGCTTATGCCTCAGCCCCCCCCCATCAAATTAAATCCCAAAGACCTAATGGTTTTTCAAATGTTCCCAAAAAATGTATTATTTGTAGAGAGCACGCCTTGGATCCACCAATTTTATTAGCCACCGGACCAACGAACATTTACTATAAGACACCATACTGACTGTCAAACCAATAACATCATTTATCCTTGTTCTGCGAACTCTGTCAGAATTCTCAATACATTGGGAAACAAAAAATTCACTCAGAAAACGTTTCTATCTGCCATAGATTCAATCAAGAACAACATCGGGACTCTAGTCACGCAAACATTTCAACCTGCCCAACCACACCCTAGCTTAAAATGAAATGCATGGTGATAGAAAAAGTTTTTCAGACAAGCACACGCACAGAATTTGTAGGGAAAAATTCTGGATAAGCAAATTGAAAACTCTCCATCCTTTCGAACTCAACTCACTACAATAACTGTTCATGTTCTACGCCGTTTGACTCCTTTTGCCTCCTCTACCGAAATTCCCCCCCCCCCTTTTTTAACCCCCCCCCCCCCCCCCACCACACACCCAACACACACACACACACACACACACACACACACACACACACACAACACACACACACACACAAACTCACTCTCATATACGCACACACTCCCACACGTGCGTGACGCGCGCACGCTTTTTCACACACTTACTCAGCCCTCTTCCTCTTACTATAACGTCCCTTTGCTCCCCTTCCATTTGAAAAATTTGCCTTGTACGTGAAATCCTTTTCTTTTTTAGCTTCTTGTTTTAAGACAGTGAATTTTATTCACGTTCTTTTTATGTACAAATGTTGTGTGACTCGCCGGCCAGTCAATTCACCACTGAGGAAGGCATTAAAGCCAAAAATTTTTTGGAAATCTTTTTATCTTGTCTGTTGTGGTTTTTAAACTCTCTGTTTTATATATATATATATATATATATATATATATATATATATATATATATATATATAGGGGAAAGTAGTCTTAATTGGAACTACTATGGAAAAAGGTCAGTAGATTGAACATTTTTTAATGAGTCCTGTCCAGACTGCACACACAAGTCTCTTACACCATTCGCATTCGCCATACAAAACTGAAAAAGGTTGGATTGAATTGAAATATTCATTTTCATTTTTGTATTTTTTCAAAAATTGTTACAATTACAACTACAGGGTGGGCTAATTGGAACTACTTAAGTCATTCAAAACAAATCATGAGAAATCATTACAAAAAAGCACACAAAAAAACACCCCAAAACAAAGACTAAATCAGGTTTGCAAACTTCTAATGCAACATATTTCTGTCTTTTTTTAATGAAAAGGAAACTGAAATAGATTTTTCTTTTTAAATACATGTATGATTTGAGAAAGGAAGTGAATAAAACATGACAGATTATTCGTGCAACTCTGCAAAGTAGGAACAGCACAATTTCTACCCATTCTTTCATGAAGAAAAACAAGCAATAACAATAGCAATCATGACAGCAAGAACATATTAGTAATAGTATGGTTCTCTGCCTATATTGTATGTAAGAAACAAAAACAATAGACTAGCATTTGTGGCATCTGGCATCTCTTGCAATATCACCGGCCTTCAAAACTTTTGTGAATTGTACAAGAACGTTTTCAATCCTTCGTGCAAAATTCGCAAAAATAGTGGACAGTATTGTTTGAGATGCCAGAACACTCAACATGAACCCATTGTAGACATGACTGACACTGAATCATATCTTCTTCAACTGTTTCTGCACAAATAAAGCAGAACCAAGCGCTCCTTTCTGTGGTCTTTCTTTGTTTTCTTTGGCCTTGATCAGTCACGTGTTTGCTCTTTTCTTTGCGAACTGATTTTTTAACTTTGGAACTGAGCGATGCCTTCTTGCAAGGACTTGAGGTGAGTATTTCAGAGTCCATTGTTCTGGTCTTCCTTCTCTACAACAGGCTTTTCTGTGGCAGCTGGACGACATCTTCCACACGCCGATAGTGCGTCACACAATCGTAGTGTCCGGCGTCTGGCCCCAGTCGTGTGAACTGGACCACCAAGGACTCTTTGTTCACAAACTCAGTACCATACACAGTCACCTGCTCAAACTGACTGTCAACAACCTTGATGGGCCTACCAAGACGTTCTGCTGATGCGATCAGCTCAAGTTCTCCGGGCATAGATTTGACCTGGCTCATGTAGTTAATGCGGTCTGACATCGTTTTGAATCTGATTCTGCGGGGCATATCAGCATTGAGGGTTGTAATATCCAAGTCCTCATAACGTCCCTTTTTTTTTCTTTATCTGCTCTACGACAGTTGCTCTTAATCCATCAGCAGCAACTTGTTCCCGGTCTGAGAGTCCTCTATCAAGAGGAAGCCCATCTCTGCTTCTCCTGGCACACTGAAGGTCTTCATCCAGTCCTATGACAAGACTTCGAAACAGGCACCGACCGTCGGGTTGGCTGACACAACTCTGTAGTTATCAGCAGAGAGGGGTGGTATGCTAGCAGGTGTGGCACGTGAAGCGAATATTCTGCTGGTAGAGGTTTTGGTAGAGAGTTGTGAGGTGGGTGGTCCGGAAGGTGGTTGTGGTGGGGTGAATGGTAAAGGAGGAGCAGCATGCTCTGGAGGTGGTGGAGTAGAGAGAATTGATGGTGGGATGGATGACCTTGGTGGTTGGATGGGTGACCTTGGAGGTGGGATGGATGACCTTGGATGTGGGGTGGGTGACCTTGGAGGTGGGATGGGTGACCTTGGAGGTAGGGTAGGTGACCTTGGAGGTGGGGTGGGTGACCTTGGAGGTGGGATGGGCGACCTTGGAGGTGGGGTGGGTGGCCTTGGAGGCGAGATGGGTGACCTTGGAGGTGGGGTGGGTGGCCTTGGAGGTGAGATGAGTGACTTTGGAGGTGGGACAGATGACCTTGCTGGTGGGGTGGGTGACCTTGCTGGTGGGATGGGTGACCTTGGCGGTGGGGTGGGTGACCTTGGCGGTACGGTGGGATGTTTGACCTTGGCGGTGGGAGAGTGACCTTGGCGGTGGAGTGGGTGACCTTGGCGGTGGGGTGGGTGACCTTGGCGGTGGGATGTTTAACCTTGGCGGTGGGATGCGTGACCTTGGCGGTGGGGTGGGTGACCCTGGTGGTAAGACAGTTGACCTTGCTGGTGGGATAGATGACCTTGGTGTTAGGATGGGTGATCTCGGTGGTGAGGAGTGTGACCTTGCTGGTAGGACAGATGATCTTGGTGGGACAGAAGACCTTGCCGGTGGGTGGGTGACCTGCCTTGTTCGTCTGAGAGCACAGAAGAATTCATTGAAGGACTGGCGATGAAATCATCATCTGTGAAAATGCCTCTCAGACAAGGCCATATTCCAGACTTCCGGAAGCCACTCTAAGCATTTGACATGGTGGCAGCTCTGACGTAGGCTGGTGTCAGCAACCCTGCACATCTGGAATGCAGAGACTGTTCTTCCGGGTTGGAACGGAGCCATTCTTTCACACTTTGGCTGAAATACAACTGCAGGGGCCTGAAAAAAGCAATGTCTAGTGGTTGTAACTTGTGCGTGCAGTGTGACGGTAGAGATAGCATGATCACGCCGTTTTTCACGGGCCAGGTCAACAGCTTCCAGGTTTTTCACATGTGAACTGTGATTGTCTAAGATCAGCAGAACTGGCTGGTCGCAGGTTGGCTTGACAATGGCAACAAAATGTCTCAGCCACTTGAGAAACGTTTCTTGGTCGATCCAACCACTTTCGTTGTTGGTGACGACAGATCCTGGTGGGGCTCCATCCATCAGACTATCCACCATCCTCTTCTGCTTAAAGACCACAATGGGCGGAACGTAGGTGCCTGAGGCGCTGATGCAGCACACCACAGTGGTGTTGGTTCCTCTTTCACCACTTGTCAGGACTCCTACTTGATGTTTTCCTTTCAGTGAAACAACTCGCTCCTGAGCCTTTGGAACTGTTGAAATTCCCGTTTCATCAACATTGTAGATTTGTGTTGTGTCCAAGTGATATTTGTCAATGACGTGTTCCAGTTTGTCGAAGAATACACTCACTCTTTCTCTTGAAAAACCTTCTGCGCGAGCAACAGATGTTGGTTCTGGTTTTCTAAGTAAAGTTGTGGATGGCGCTTCATGAAACCATAATACCAGTCCTTCCCAGCTCTGTCTGCTTCAGACGGAAAACGGCCAATCCCATTTTTAGAGGCTAACTGAAGTGCCAGTTTCTGGATATCTTTTCGAGTGCAGCCAATCATCATTTTTTCTAACCTTTGGATGTATAACACCAAGTCATTTTCCATTTCTGGAGTCACAGCAGTTTCACGTCCGAGATGTTTTAACTGCTCCATTGGCAAACATGTTTTTATTTCCGTTGTGTCTGCTCAGAGTGCCCTTGGGAATGCCATAGACAGCGGATGCTTGACATAGTGACATGTCTCCATTCCGGATACTTGTGATGGCCTCTCCATGTCTTCTTCAGACTATCGTCCATACCTTTGGACGAAAAGAGGGAAAACTGGTTTATGCAGTAATGTTTGGTTTAAGATATAATGAAATGGTGGAAATAGAAAGGTGTGTGAAAGAGAAACAGACATAAATTCACATATAAACTAGCAACAACTCTGAAAGCAAACATGCCTGTACCTACACGCACATGTGTGCAAGTGCACGCGCGCGCGCGCGCACGCCACACACACCACACACACACACACACACACACACACACACACACAGCCACAAACGCCCACACTGGCACAAACACGCACACACACACACACACACACACTCACTCACACACACACACACACACACACACACACCACACACACACACACACAAATTATATGCACGCACAGAGAAGAGAGAGAGAGAGAGAGAGAGAGAGAGAGAAGAGAGAGAGAGAGAGAGACAGAGAGAGAGAGAGAGAGAGAGAGAGAGAGAGAGAGAGAGAGAGAGAGAGAGAGAGAGAGTTAAACATATACCAATTAAGAATGTTGAAAAATCATCGTGCTGATTGGAACATGTTCATTTTAGCAGACAAAAAAACCGTTCCAATATATACGATTTATTTGATACGTTCCGATTTAAAAGACGAAACTGTTCCAATATAGGCGAAACATAGGAAGAGTATATCTTGTATTGCTGAACACAGAAGAACAATAGAAACAGTATTATTCCCGTTTGGTTATGAGCAGTTGTGCATTAGTTTCAACATGGTGCAACTTAATTTTCCTAACGTTATAAACAGCTGTATACAACCGATATCTTTACAACAAAATATTACATCAGAGACACACAAATCTTTCATCACCTCACCTTCTCCGCACCTTCCCGCCAGTCACCATGATTGTTTGTGTAGTAGTGCCCCCTGATGGAAGGAAACTCGGCAAACAGAAATTTTGAATCTTTTTGCAGAAACCTCTGAGAAATCGCCGTGTTCTGATCTATACCCCGTTCCAATTTGGACTACTTTCCCCTATATATATATATATATATATATATAATACATCAAGGTACTTCACTTTTAACTCAATTTTTCAGCAGAACCGGCCAAAGAATATTGTGATTGCAGTCAAAGGCTCTTTCACAGTATGAAAGCAACATAAAAAACCCTGCGTCCAGAAGTACAAGCGTTGACAAAGTGAACACATGGTCCATAGTAGATTATCCCCCTTCTAGATCCAGCTTGGTGGTCACCTATGATATTATTTTCTTCCACCCGTTCTTGTTATCTGTTACTGCTTGATATTTCGAATAACTTACTGCTTATATCCCTGTGGGACATTCTCCTATACTTATCGAAAGCATTTCTGTCACCTTTCCTAAGAATTGGGAAAACCATCGATTCCTCCCGGTTCGCTGTGTACACACCGCTGTCAAACAGCTTATAAAACAATTTCAAAAAGAAGAAGCCCGTATGTTTAGGTGTTGTTTTTTTTTTAAACAATTCACTGACGGTAATTTCAGGTCTCACCGCATTAAGAGTTTTTCAGGTTCCTTACTACCTGCAACACTTCTTTTGAAATAGGTCGATTCATGTATTATCATCATCATTATGAATACTTACATAGCGCCTATCCTCGGATAAATAATGATAATAATAATAATGGATTGCATTTCTATAGCGCAATTCTAATTCAACAAATTACTCATTGCGCTTGATCTCACGCATACATTCCTTTATACATTGTGATTCATTCGAAACAATCATTAATATAGAAAATCTACAGCACAAAAATAATAAGATAAAAAATAAAAGCAGCACGTCTAACTACAGAATAAAACAAAAAAGCATTACCCTAAATGTGCTTTGAAAAGATAGGTTTTCAGATGGCTCTTGAAAGTGCTAAGAGAAGGTGAGTGTCTGAGGCTGACCGGCAACTTATTCCATATCCTTGGAGCAGCAATACTAAAGGCACGCCCCCCAGCTGTCTGAAGGTTCGACCTGGGGAGCACTAACTGCTTCTCTGAAGAAGATCTCAGACTTCTAGCAAAGTTCCTGGTGGTCAAGGTCACTGAGAGACAGGGCGCTAGACTACCCTCAAAGTGGCGATAAGCCAGAACAGCCACTTTGTATTGTACACGAGCTTCGACTGGCAGCCAGTGAAGCTCGCGAAGCATCGGCGAGACATGGTCTCGTTTACGTTTTCTCAAAACTAACCGAGCAGCAGCATTTTGAATTCGTTGTAGACGTGAGAGCTGCTCATCTGTGATACCAATGAAAGTGGCATTACAGTAATCAATACGTGACAGAATGGAGGCCGATACTAGTTTTCTCACTGCTTCTCTTGAGAGATATTGCCTAATGCTAGCAATGCGCCTGAGTTCCAGGAAACAGGCTCGACACACACTGCTGATGTGGTCTTTCATAGTCAGAGTGCTGTCTAGTTTCACACCGAGATATTTCACACTTTCTTGAAAATCAATACAGCTGTCTTCCAATTCAATCGAACTGTCTTTAATCTGCCGCAGGCATGATGGAACACCCACCTTGATCACCTCGGTTTTGTCTGGGTTTAGTTTAAGCTTATTGCTAACCATCCAAGATGATACGTCATGGACGCAGGTTTGAACTTTAGAAATAACATTAGGAAAATCCTGCGGAACACTACTTGACGATACTTCAGTATCATCAGCATACTTGTGATACTGACAATCATTCCGAGACATGACATCCGACAAAGGCTGAGAATAAAGGGTAAAAAGCACAGGTCCCAACACGGAGCCTTGTGGCACGCCAAACAAAAGAGGAGATGGTGATGATTTAACACTGTCAATGATAACACGTTGTTCTCGATCACATACATATGATGAAAACCAGTCAAGCACCGTACCTCTGAGACCGTAAGTTCTCTCTAGTCTCTTTAGCAGTACAGAATGATCAAGCGTGTCGAACGCCGCACTGAGGTCGAGCAGCGCCATCACAGAAACCTTGTGGGCATCGCTCTCCAAGAGCAAGCTGTTCATGACGCTCAGCACGGCGGTCTCCGTGCTGTGATCCCTTCTGTATGCAGATTGAAACATCTCGAACAGGTTATTATCGAGAATGTGCTTTTGTAGTTGTTTCAAAACAACTTTTTCAAGAACCTTGGACAAAAATGGCAAATTTGACACAGGTCTATAGTTTTTTAACACATTACAGTCCAGTCCTTTTTTCTTCAACAAAGGTGTA
>CM031623.1:42534809-42539809 GCA_018398815.1 Conus ventricosus
GAAAGCGTCTGCCTTTCTTATCGTGGAATTCTTTGTCAGCCCGATCAATGGGTTGGGGGACACGAGAAAGATTTCGACGAGCATGAATTAAGACCGGTGGGTAAATTTCTTCCCCACGTTCGACCGATCAACGATCGGCCATGAAAGATTCATCTTGTCCCGTCCACGATCCGCCCAGATGCGCCCAGATGTTTTACATTCCCAGTCAAAAAAAAAAAGAAAAGAAAAGAAGAAGACGAAAAAAGGAAACAGAATGGAGAAAAATCAATCAATAGATGCATAATAATAGTGTAGAGTGTTATGAAATTTATGACTGGCAAATAAATGAATTAATAGATAGATAAATAAATAAATGAATTAATAATAATAATGATAATTATGATAATAATAATGATGATGATAGTAGTAGTAGTAGTAGGTGTAGTAGTAGTAGTAGGTGTAGTAGTAGTAGTAGTAGTAAAAGTAATAATGATGATAATAATAAAATAATAATAATAATTAACAAAATGTTCGATTTATTTCCGAGTGATGCTGGCGTGAGTGAGGACGATGATTTATGACCTTGTTGTTCAGCTGCTGACCGACAGTGAACAGGTGACCGTGATGTGACCTGTCGTTTATCTTGGACACCTTTGTGCTGATTCTCCAGATTGTCCTGCTCCACTCACTGGGCTGGATCTGTTCGTACCCAACACAAAGGGAGAGACCGGACGGTGGCGGTGGTGATGGTGGTGGTGGTTTGGATGTTGGGGTGGGGGTGAATCTGTCAACATGTAGGGGGAAAAAAAGTCAGAAAAGGTGACGTCACATGTACACAACTTCAGGCGCTGTTGATTCTACTGAAAGCGTTACGATCACGCGGAATGAATGGGAGGGATTCACGCACCTGCCCCTCGCCCCCCCCCCCCCCCCCTCTCTCTCTCTCCCTCTCTCTCACTCTCTTTCTGCCTGTCTGTCTCTCTCACCTCTCTCTCTCTCCCATCCCCTCCCTCCCTCTCTCCCCTCTCTCTCTCTCTCTCTGTCTCTCTCTCTCTCACCCTCTCTCACTCTCTCACTCTCTCTCTCACTCTCCCTCCCTCCCTCTCTCTCCCCCCTCTCTCTCTAGCCCCCCCCCCCCCCCCTCTCCCAAAACTATCCACAGTGCCGCCGATGTAAAGGGGGCTAGGTGCAAATATATTACACGCCGAATTTCACCGGACCACATGGCCAGCAATACTCAAACGAACCGGGCCGGAAGGCAGGAAGAGGTGTGGGAGAAGTACGGGAGTCAAGAGAGGAGGAGGAGGAGGAGGAAGGAGGAGAAGGGGGGGTAAAGGGGGAGGGGTGGGGGGTGGGGGGGGGTGGGGTGGGGGATGGAGGGGCGGAGGACCTGACAGGTAAACGACCCAGCAGCCAGGGACAGGGGAGGAGAGAGGAGAGGGTAGGGAGGGGGGGGGGGGGAGAGAGGAGCGAAGTTGTCGGGACCAGTGGGGGATGGGGGATACGGAGGTGTGTGTGTGGGGAGGGGGGGGGGGGCGGTGGAAGGGTGTGGGTTTAATGTTATGATCATGGCCGAGCCGACCCAACGCTGTCGTTTCAGGGCTGTCAACACGCAGGGAAAGAATGTCAGAAAAAAAAAAGATGAGGAAGATACTAAGCACCACAGCAGATTCCAGATGCTGTATAGTAGATTCTGCTGAAAGAGACCCCGGCATTTACACCAGGAGTTAGTCAGTCACGCCTGCATTCAGGCTTAACCGCTCACTTCCACCTTCTGTAATAGAGCCGACGTAGAATAGCCATCCTACGAGAGTCTGGAGCAATGGGGATTTTTATCTGATAGGCCTACTACACAGACCACCAGGATGGCAACACACAAAATGAGTAGAGGAATGGCCATTTTTGTGCTGGGTCCTCCTGTATTTTCCAAACTCTTGACATTTGATTACGAGAGAGAGAGAGAGAGAGAGAGAGAGAGAGAGAGAGAGAGCGAGAGAGCGCTAAGGAGGCGAGGGGAAATAAGCGAGTCAAAGGAATAAGCATTACAGCAGTCACGTGGGGTGAAATGGAAATATTCGTGAACCTCCCCCCTTCCCCTTTTTCTCGACCCCCACCTCAACCCCGACCATCCTTCCTTCATTACCTCCCCCCTTCCCCCAAAGCACACACACACACACACACACACACACACACACACATATATATATATATATACGCACGCACGCACGCATACATGTACGCACCCACGCATGCACGCGCGCTCACACACACACACACACACACACACACACACACATACACACACACACGCTGCCTTCCGCTACGGGCTCAGACAGAACACCCGCTGCGGTCACTCTGTATGTTTATGGGCGCGTTGAGCCGCAGAGGAGAAAAAAAAGCCAACTGTTGAAACCATGTGACAAAGAAACCTCTGTGCCGAAAAGGACAGAAACAGGGAGAAGGGGGGGGGGGGGGGGGGGGGGGGGGGGGGGAGGGGGAGGGGTTGGGAGGGCAGTAGAGCAAGCCCGACAAGGTTGGCGGATCGGTCGTGTGTATGGAAAACTGGATCGGAAAATCGGGCGTCCCCCTATCAGAGAGAGAGAGAGAGAGAGAGAGGAGAGAGAGAGAGGACAATGCGAGTCTATACCAAAGTATGTGAGTCAGTGTGCCATACTATTATATACATATATACTATATACTATATGTCTCGTCACAACAAATATTCCTCCGATTCGTATGCGCTTTGCTTTCTCCCGTGCGGAAGGGCAGGGACGGAAGAAGGGTGCGGAAGAGGGTGAGGGGTGAGATGGGGCACGCGTTGCTGATATAGTTGGCGTGTGCGAAAGCGAACAGGTCTTTTTTTTGGGGGGGGGGGGGGGTTGTTGTTTGTTTGTTGTCCTCTACCCCCCCCCCCCTACCCCCCAGCCCCTCCCCTGTTTGAGCGCGTGCGTGCCCGCCCGGCCCTCACGTGCGTGCATGCCAACCCAAAATGCAACTAAAATTGTAATAGGTCTATTCGGATCAGTATGGTATACCTTCAGCTGGTGGTAGAACCCTGAAGGGGAAGGGGTGGGGGGGGGGGGGGGGGGGGGGGGGGGGGAGGGAGGCACGAAGGCATGTCTCCCTCCTCCCCAAGAAAATATTGAAGGGGTTCAGATTCAATCCTATCCCCCCCCCCCCCCCCCCCTCCCTTCAACCACCACCCCTACCCCCCATATTTGAAGCACCGCTTCTGCAGGAAATTGGAAGGTGGCAGAATACACCCATTTAAAAATCTGGAAAATAATAAGCCCCCCCCCCCCCCCCCACACACACACACACACACACCCTCCCTCCAGCTTGTTTAGAAATGTGGACTCCTTTCCCTTCTCCCCACCCCCACTCCCCATCCCCACTCCCCACTTTCGTAACAATTTGGAAGAATGCACTTGTGTTTTGGTGAGTTTCAGTTCAGGATGCCCGCTCCCCCTTCTCCTCTGTCCTCCCCTCCCCCCTCCCCATCTCATGCCCCCCCCCCCCCCCCCTTCCCAACTCATGCAAGATATCTTTCACCACTTCGACATCTCGGTATGCCTCCCTCAAACGCCACTGAAGGTGGTTTCGTAGCTTCACAGAAAGAAGCGCACGTAAGTACAACTTGATGGTTGATAGGAACGTATTAAAGAGCTGTTGCGCACATTTCTCTCACAGTTGGATGCTTTCACAAACTTAAACGTGTTTTGTGTTGTGTCCTTGAATGTAAAAACCTTCGATGAACGTTCCTGATTTCACTTTTAAAAAGCCCTTATCAAACCGTATGATATCATGCTTGCGTAGACAGGAGAAAAACGAGGACAAAGTGTTCTTGAGTAAATTCTTACATCTCCGTTTTCTCCACGATCGTAATCAAAACACTCTGGTCAAGCGATTTTGAATGACAGAAGGCAAAATCGGTCTTGTATCACAGAGAGCTTGTGGAGCTCTTACAGAAAGAAGTGAAATCGAAGCAGGTATCCTCTGTGTAAACGGTCTACGATGGATCGTCTGGAAGTTTTGAAAGGTCACAAAACAACTCCATGCTTGATTTCAGCGTTTTGCAAATAGGTGAGGAGTACGTAGGCCCTATTAATGAGGGTGGGGTAGAATTGGAACCTTCTTCACATTTCTTATGGAATTTTGGATGAAAAGTACCGCCACAAACACGCTTCCTCGTTTCAGAGAAAAGACCGAGTTAACAAAGTGTTTTAAATGAGTTTCAATCTTGGTTGGAGAGGGACAGGTTCCCCCCTCCTCTGTGTGGAAGCTGTCTAATATGGACCGTACCCCCAGACTAAATCGAATTCTTGGTGTATGGGATCTAAAGTTTTGAGATAAAACAGAAAAAAAAACATCTTGGCAGGACCATGAACGGTGCTGCAGTAGTCTAGCTGGGAACGAATCAAAAGCCCTGTGAGGATGGAGGAGAGTTTTTCATGTCAGCTTCCCAATCTGTGTTCGCATTCACTTTGTTGGGTGTTCATTGCTTTCTGACAAGATGTATTTCAGTGTTTGATAAGACTTTTGACTTTAAGACTTGAATTTCGGGGGATGATAGAATAGAGCGAAGGTGGTTTACTGTTAGTCTGGACATTCAGACTGTCAAACATGGGAGACTATACCAGGGGCATCAACTCCGACCACGTGCTCAGGCCAGCCAGCATCTTGGCTATACAAGTGAATGGTCATTCTGGAAAAACTAGCTTTCCAGCAAAGTTATGATTACCCCCCTTGGAGTAGATGAAAGGATCACAAGTGAACGATCATTCTGGAAAACTACCTTTCCAGCAAAGTTATGATTACCCCCCCTTGGAGGAGATGAAAGGATCACTGTGCCAACGCAAGTCGCCTCCAACTCGCAAACCACTGCTTGGAGAAAGGAGAAAGCGAACGCCATGTAAATGACAGGAAGTCACAAGTGACATGGTTGTTATATGGTGATAATAGAGCGGATGTTGTTGTTGCTGCAATTATTGGGGAATGTATGTCGGCTCGGAGTGTGTGGA
>CM031623.1:42542309-42556661 GCA_018398815.1 Conus ventricosus
GAATAGTTTAGAGACAGTGAAGTCTGCTCGCAGCAGGAGAAGATTGACCTGTTGGGAATACACCACTGTATGACCTGTTGGGAATACACCACTGCATGACCTGTTCGGAATACACCACTGTATGACCTGAAACACACCACTGTATGACCTGTTCGGAATACACCACTGTATGACCTGGAATACACCACTGTATAACCTGTTGGGAATACACCACTGTATGACCTGTTCGGAATACACCACTGTATGACCTGGAACACACCACTGTATGACCTGGAATACACCACTGTACGACCTGTTTGGAATACACCACTGTATGACCTGTTGGGAATACCACCACTGTATGACCTGTTCGGAATACACCACTGTATGACCTGGAACACACCACTGTATGACCTGGAATACACCACTGTACGACCTGTTGGGATACACCACTGTATGACATGTTGGGAATACACCACTGTATGACATGTTCAGAATACACCACTGTATGACCTGGAATACACCACTGTATGACCTGTTCGGAATACACCACTGTATGACCTGGAATACACCACTGTATGACCTGTTCGGAATACACCACTGTATGACCTGTTGGGAATACACCACTGTACGACCTGGAATACACCACTGCATGACCTGTTGGGAAATACACCACTGTATGACTTGTTTGGAATACACCACTGTATGACCTGTTCGGAATACACCACTGTATGACCTGGAATACACCACTGTATGACCTGTTCGGAATACAATACTGTATGACCTGTTCGGAATACACCACTGTATGACCTGTTCGGAATACACCACTGTATGACCTGTTCGGAATACACCACTGTATGACCTGTTCGGAATGCACCACTGTATGACCTGGAATACACACTGTATGACCCGTTCGGAATACACCACTGTATGACCTGTTCGGAATACACCACTGTATGACCTGTTCGGAATACACCACTGTATGACCTGGAATACACCACTGTATGACCTGGAATACACCACTGTATGACCTGTTGGGAATACAACCACTGTAGAGACCTGTTGGGAATACACCACTGTATGACGTGTTGGGAATACACCACTGTATGACGTGTTGGGAATACACCACTGTATGACCTGTTCGGAATACACCACTGTATAACCTGTTGGGAATACACCACTGTATGACCTGTTGGGAATACACCACTGTATGACCTTTTCGGAATACACCACTGTATGACCTGAATCAAAACTCCCCACACCGCTCTTGGTCTGTCATCAAAATAATTACACTGATGTGCTGTATCGCGACACATTTCCTGTGAGTTGATGCGACGCCTTTCCCCTCAACTGTACCGTTGTCGCCGTATTGAGGCTATACGCGGACAGACGGCTAAATAACCGTGAGAAGTCCAACGAATCATCCGGATTTTGTCGCGCCGGATAGCTGATCCGGGGTGTCAAACAGTAGGAATTTTATTTTTTTTTTAATTTTTTTTTTAGGGGGTGGGGGGTGGGGGGTGGTGGGTGGTGTTCAAACTCATCCGGAAAGAAGTAAACCGCGATTCGTGTTATCGAACCATCCATCCTACATACCGCCCGAGATGACATCAACGCGGTGACAGCCCTGATGTGACCTAATGCGGTCGGCTGGGCTATAAGCAAACATTACCTTACCTTACCTGCTTGAGGCAGCCCTGATATGGCCCTTTGCGGTCGGCTGGGCTATAAGCAACATTATCTTATCTTACCTGCTTGAGGTAACAAACACATTGTGGCTCAATATAGGGTAAGGTAACGTCTTCTTCGGGATGACCATCTTTGATGAATAGTGCCCCCCCCCCCCCCCCACCTTGCCCCCCCCGCTCCCCCCGGCTAAAAAATAGTTATCAATATGCCACTTTTAATTAGATGGTTGTTCACCCTAAAACGATCTTTTTTGTGTCATTTTTTTTTTATTGCGCTTTCTTTTTGTTCCGTCATTCTTTGGAATACAATTAAGAACGATGTCGTTGGACCCACTGGCAGGGGGGAAATGTACGTGTGTCGTTGGACCCACTGGCAGGGGGGAAATGTACGTGTGCTAAAAGTCGCAATGTTCCTGTCGTGCTCAGTAGCCACTGATCGATGATGCTTGAAGAAAGCAAAAGTCAAGGCGAAAAGCGTAACAATTGTAACCTTGTTCATATATACAGCATACGATGCAGTATATGTATGTATGCAGCAATCTCGACGGGAAATGTTTTATTCACACAACGTAAGATGTAATATATACATGCATGCAGCGATCTTAACGGGGATTGTAACAAAGTGACGGTGCGGACGAAAACAATGTCACAATTGTGTCCCTTTTCGTCCAGGCTGATTCACCTTTTTTTTTTCTTTTTTTTTTTATTTTTTATTTTAAAGTCCGGACTTCCTATTGTGTTTTCTTTATTTAATCTTTTTCTTCTTTTCTTTCTTACATGATATCCGTGGAGGTAGCTGCATTATTAAGTTTGACGTAGAAAAGATTCATCAATCCTGAAGATGCATACAATATGGCATGTGTGTTTTGTTTTGTGTCTAAAGGTGTGTTTACGATGGAGTCTGATTCTTGTCAAACACGGAACAAGGGGCATAAACCCTGTCTGTCTTGAAAACCGACCGTGAGAGCTGTTATTACCTCCCCTGGAACAGCGAGCCCGGTTGTGTTTTGTGTTCGCGTGCAGTCTCCGTCTCTCTCTTGCAATCTCTCCATTGAGCGTGCGTGCGGGTGCAGCGCGTGCGCGCAGAGGGCGGAGCAGGTGCCAGCACCCGTGCGGTGAAATGACTGTCTTCAAAAGCCACGCAATACACCACCACTCCATCACAGTTTACTTTTCCTGACGTTTTTCGATTGATTCCTCCCGTCTATTCGTGTGTTGTTTTCGTCTGTCCCATCGGCATGATTACGGGAGAAATGCTGACCCGATTTTTAACCAAACTCGACGGGAAAATAGAACGTGTGACTTAAGGTTGACGCACCAATTAATTTTCTTTATGGAGCGGATTCAAATCGACTGTCTTGTTTTGGCGGGAGTCTGCGCTCCCTTAGCGCCTTTCTTGTTACTTACCGTGTCTCCTGATGAGTCCGATCCGTGGATGAACGAACGAACGAACGAACGAATCTTTTTTAATGAGGGATAAAAGAATAAGCACAATACAGGCTTTTTTTTTACATCTTGCCCTCGATGAAGCAGAAAAAAATAATAACAATATGTGACTTCAAAATCAACGAACCATCTAAATAGTGAAAAGAAAATTAGCCTGAAATACAAAAGGCAATCCAAAAATATGACAGTCAACTTTTCACACACACACACACACACACACACACACACCACACACACACACACACACACACACACACACACACAAAGAGAAAACAACTTCGCAAATACATTAAAAAAAAAAAAAATAGAAGAAGAAGAAGAGAAATGAAGGACGTCAATGAAAGGTGGACAGGTGAACAGTATGTCATGACAAGGTATAGAGAAGGGGTAACGAAGGAATACAAATGAACATTCAAATACATTTAAACATCATTTGTACTTAAATCCATACAATAATTTCGAAAAAACGTATAAAGAAGGTTATATGATGTTCTCATTAGTCACACTGTTTAGGAAGCGTAACATCAGATATGAGAAGTATTGTTTTTTTGAAAACGTTTAGACTAGAAATTACATTAAATGAAGACACTAGGTCATTCCACAAACAACCACCAGAGTAAATGAGGCTAGTTTTTAAAAGATCAATCCTCGGTAGGGTATGAAAGGTATGGGAGCAGGCAATATAAATAGATCTGCCTTCGAGAGGGATTACGATGGTTCCCTCATACAGCTAGTGAAGGGTTTTCGTATTTATGATATATTCTATTAATTTTATGTCCCCATTTTCTTCATTTTCAACAAGCCCCCCCCCCCCCCCCCCCCCCGGCAATATAATAAATAGACCTGCCTTCGGGAGGGAATACGATGGTTCCCTCATGCAGCTAGTGAAGGGTTTTCGTATTTATAATATATTCTATTAATTTTATGTCCCCATTTTCTTCATTTTCAACAAGCCCCGGCCCCCCGCCCCCCTTTTTTTTTTTAAAAGTTCAAATCTTTGCCAAGTCATTAGTATAATGTTGGAAGAATTGTTAGCCTGCACTAGTTTTCCCCCACTACTTAATTGTTCAGCATTTTCTTGTTACTTACAGTATTTTTCTCGGCCCAAGTCTGTGTGTGTGTGTGTGTGTGTGTGTGTGTGTGTGTGTGTGTGTGTGTTTTTTTTTTTGCATGTTAGTTACTGAACTATTCATTTTGAAATAAATAAACTTCGTTAACGCATGCGATGAGTCGGAAACACGTACTGTTATGATTGGTGCAGGTCCAAGAGGGAAGGGGGGGGGGGGGGGAGAGATTGGGAGAGCGTGTGGAAGGTAGTGAGACAGAGTAGTGGGGAAAGATCCGAATAAAACAACAGATACAGTTCATTAAGATTACCATATCTTAGTATTCCGTAAAAAAAAATAAAAATAAAAAAAACCCAAAGAAAGAAACAAAAACAAAACAAAAACAAACCCAAAACAAAAAGAAAAAAAAAAATCCGCATCGAATTCAACCAAACTTCATGTTTCAATGGGATATGTTCAAACTATGAAGCCGTTCGATTTAGGAAATATGTTGAATAGATGCACATCATTTGGCGGATTCACGGTTCTGTTTCCGTCATTGATGAGATTATTACGCTTTTTTAAAAAAATTTATTTTATATTATATATATATATATATATATATAATATATATATTATATATATATATATATATATATATATATTATATATATATATATATATTTACAGTGAACAGAAACAATGTGAAATAATTGACTTGCAAGAGCGAGAGTGAAGAATTTGTAAGAATGTTGCACGCCTTTGTGTGTTTTGTTGTAAGAATTATCAGATTAAGAATTAAGAATTTTTAAGAATTATGAGAATAAGGGTTAAGAATTTGTAACTGTGTACGAACTCATGTATTGTAAAATATCAATCCTTTCTGATATGAAAAAACAAAAACAAAAACAAAAACAAAAACAAAACAAAAAACGAATTGCAGCATGCAAATGCGCAGCCGTATTAAAAAAAAAAGAACAAACAAACACCCCCCCCCCAAAAAAAAAAAACAAAAAAAAACACCCCCCCCCCAAAAAAAAAAAAAAAAAATCCGAAAAAAAGGAGAGGGGGAAAAAGTCACGGGAAGTAACTTCTTAAGTCATATCGACTATAATTTCCCTTGGCGGAAAAAAAAAAGTTTTGTTTCCAATGTAGCACTGGTGCAAAAAGGTGGCTCCGAGATTCGACTTTGGTGGAAGTTTGCGCGCTCCAGAAAGACCCTCACATTTGAATTCAGTCGGTTCTTACGTTTTCTGTTTTTACACACACGCACGCAGGCACGCACGCACGCACACACGCGCCCGCGCACGTACGCACTCACTCACGCACGCACGCACGTACGCACTTTTATTTTGTTCACATTTGTTTGTAATGATTTCAGGATAATTTAGTCGAGCAGTTCCGCTGGATGAAGCTGATCGATAAACCATGTGTTAAAAATCAGCCAATCAATCAATAAAACAATAAACCCTTTTCAGCTCTGTAACCAATTTCCCGCGCTGGGTCTTTTTTTTTGTAATTTTTTTTTCTTTCTGACTAATTTTGTTTTCTTCCTTCTTTCCTTCTTTCCTTCCTTCCTTCCTTCCTTGCTTCCATCTCTCCTTTCCTTTAAGCTGTCTGTGCCTCCCCAAGCTGTGATCTCCGAAGCAACTTTCCCAATTTAGTCGGCGGATGTCGTCACGGGTCACTTTTTCTTCGTGAGAAGGGAAATTACTCTGGCTTACTGACGCAAACACTTCCCTCACCCTTTCCATGCGCTACCGCCGCCTTCCAGCTACAAATTCCTCCTCCTCCCAAAGGGAGATTATTGGACGGAACATAAAAATACACCCACTCATCCCACCCCCATCCCCTGCCTCTTCTCGCCCTTTCGAATAAGAGAAGGTAGACGATTAATATCCGCATTTCGCTCGTGCGAAGTCTCTCTCTCTCTCTCTTCTCTCTCTCTCTCTCTCTCTCTCTCTCTCTCTCTCTCTCTCTCTCTCTCTCTCTCTGTGAGTGGGTGGGTGGATGGGTGAATGGGGTCATGGCTCGGTGTGCATGTGGAGAGAGAGAGAGAGAGAGAGAGAGAGAGAGAGAGAGAGAGAGAGAGAGAGAGAGAGTCAGAGAGAATGTTTATTGATAAAAACAAAATGCGAGTTTCAAAGGAATCAAGCATATAAATGTACCTGATTAAACATGTATATGTTCACTGCCAGACAATAAAAGTTATTTTCTGTTTTGAAAGGCATACTCAAAAATCTAGATCTGTCCACATTTTGATTTTTCAAATTGATTCTTTTGCGTCAGAGAGAGAGAGAGAGAGAGAGAGAGAGAGAGAGGTGGTGTGTGTGTGTGTGGTGTGTGTGTGTGTGTGTGTGTGTTGTTGGATATGTGGTATCTACATTACCTATTGCAAGAGCAGTATCTGAATTACATGCAGTCATGTGTTCGTTCGTTGATAGATGCTGCCATGTTCTTTTGATAGTAAGACAGGCTGCTTCAGCTTGAAACGTTTTTGAACTGCCATAGCGACACAGACGTCTTCCGACCTCCTTTAAACCCTACGCTTGAAACGGATCATGTAGTGGGGCCTTAACAAGGAACGGAGAGTGGAAGGGGGGTGGGGGTGGCGTGGGGGTGGGGGTGGGGGGTAGAGCGGAGACTGATGTTAAGACTAGCACTGATGACAATTCATTATTCACCCATTTTCTTGGTGGATTTATTGCATTTCGGCGTGAGCGGTTTTTCCCCACGGTTTTTTTTTTTGAGGGGGTCGTTTATCACGATTAGGCTGTCCCGTTTTCTGGGGTTGCTTTATCATTAAACCTGCACACAGAGAAACCACTGCAGAGAGTGGTAATGTTTTTTGTCTGTTGCTCCGCGTTTGCACAAGGTAAGTGGAAAACAGGCGACTGGATCACCATCAGCATCATCAATACTCGCTGCTTTATTGACAGCGCCTTCTTCTCCTCCCTGGACCCTGGTCGTTTTAACCTTTAAGGGAAGTTTAGCACACATGATCAACCCTAGCGAACGAAGAAATGCTGTCTGTGTGTCTGTGTGTCTGTCTGTCTGTCCATGGTCAAAATGTGTTCCACTCGCTCCAGACAAAACGTCTGGGCCGATCTTTCTGAAAATTTGTAAGTATGTTCATTGTGGGTCAGGCATGATGCCCGAGGTTTTATTTTACCAGAATAGCCGTTACTAACGGCTATGAATGATAACTTTTAAAATATCAAGTCTGATAAGGGAAATAACTACCGCGCTGTCGAGTTTTGCCTTCCACTCACTGGAAATTGTCTCCCTTCTTGCAATAACGGTTTGTAATTTTATGTGCAACCAAACATTGTAAGCTCCTCGGTAGTATAGTGGTTAATATCCACGCCTGTCACACAGGAGACCGGAGTTCAATTCCCCGCCAGGGAGAGCAACATTTCTTTTTTTTTTGCTTTTCTCTTACATACAAAATTCTTACCACCAAACTGGGAGTACGTTTATATGCTTTGCATCTTTTTCTTTTTTCTTTTTTGGACTCAGGAGCTTCTCCTAACTAGATCCATGTCTGGTGACTCAGGGCCTCAAAGACGGTGAAAGGGACTGCAAAACGTGGATGGCTGGGTGGGACTATGGGGATATGTACCACATGGACAAGCGTTCTGTGTAGGGAATCTTGATGCGGTACAGATGGAAGAAGAGTTGGTAATGTCCCGTTCTGAGCCTTGAGGATGATGACTATGGTGAGTTGGGTGTGTCGAGTCACAGACGCTGTGAGGCATTGGCAGTGTAGGCCTCCAGCTGAGAGGGCAGGGGGACAACAGACTGAAAAGAAACGATTCCCTGTAGTAAGTACGTGGTGTCCAACAGGGAACGCAGTTTCTGTTTGGTGCACGATTGATTTGCCTGGGTGGAGTTTGCAATTGTCGTGCCCGCTACAGGTTCAGATATCAGATAAACAATCATCAGTGAATGGTGGTACGTTAAATGATTACTACTGTCTGCCTGTCCATTCGTCTGTTTGTTTGCATTATTGACTCTCTCTCTCTCTCTCTTTCTCTTTCTCTCTCTCTCTCTCTATCTTTCTCTCTCTCCCTCTTTCTCTCTCTCCCAGACTCTCTCTCTCTCTCTCTCTCTCTCTCTCTCTCTCTCTCTCTCTCTCTCTCTCTCTCTCTCTCTCTCTCTCCTCTCTCTGAGCATGAGCGCACACTTATGTCGACTTCTTTTAGTTTAGGACTATGTGTCGTACGTTCCGAGCTATCCATGCCATGTCAGCTTCATTCTCCTGTAAACATTGCAGACCGCCTTGAGCTAGTCAATAAGCAGTAAATAAATCACCTGGTGGATAGACAGCATGTTAGTCACCTGTTGAAAAGGCGGCACATAAACTATCTTTTGGTACGTGTTTTTTTTCCCTTTTAGATAGGCATTATATGAAACACATGTTGGATAGGTGGGGTAATATACATTATATATATAATACATCTGTTGGTTAGATAGTGTATTATTCATTAAATATTGTACAGCTGTTGGTTAGGCGTGTAGTATACATTATATATTGTACAGCTGCTGGTTAGCGATGTGATATACATTATATTGTACAGCTGCTGGTTAGGCGGTGTAATGATAATGTATAATACAGCCGTTGGTCAGGCGGTGTAACAATAATGTATAACACAGCCGTTGGTTAGGCGGTGTAATAATAATGTATAATACAGCTGTTGGTTAGGCGGTGTAATATACATGTTATATTGTACAGCCTTTGGTTTGGCGGTATGATATACATTATCGTTTCCACAGGTGAGAACATTTATGACATGTTTGCATGAGTGAATGACTTGATACCTGGCTCCATTCCTGTAATTGAAGTCTCCTGAGGAAGACGCTAGTTGGTCACAATTTTGGGTACATCTGAAGTGTCTGTTTTGTTTCCTGTTTTATGTGCGTTTATCTGTCGGTGACCTCTCTCTCTCTCTCTCTCTCTCTCTCTCTCTCTCTCTCTCTCTCTCTCTCTCTCTCTCTCTCTCTCTCTCTCTCTGTCTGTCTGTCTGCATTTCTACCTACCCGCATTACCTGTTTCCATTATGCTCTTTCGCTGGAAGACGCTGGAAGGCTCTTTCGACGGGCATACAGATTGCTTCACGTGGAAATGTTTTTACTGTTTTAAACTGCCATTGCGACACCGACAGTTAGACACGGCCCCTTCAACAAACATCATGTAGTCAGGCCTGAACACTGAATTGGATAGAGAAAGGGATAGGGAAGGATGAGAGAGAGAGAGAGAGAGAGAGAGAGAGAGAGAGAGAGAGAGAGAGAGAGAGAGGAAAAGAAGGTGGTTGTGGGGGAGGGGAGAGGAGAAGGGAGGTGGAAGGATGATTGGGGGAGATTAATATGGAGACTGAGACTGATGTCCTTCAATATGCACTCATTTTGCTGGTGGATTTATTGCATTTCTGCGTGAGCGTTTTTTCCCCAAGGTTTTTGGTCGTTTACCATGTTTAAAGCCGTCTCGTTTTCTCGGCTGCTTTATGATTACCCAGCAAGTGAGGAAACCACTGCAGAGCAGGATGATATCTTTAATCTTGACTGTTGCTTTGTGTGTGCACGGGGTAATTCGTAGACAGTCGACTGGATAACCACCAGAATCATCGATGCTCACACGTTTATTTGCAGCGTCCTCTACACTTCTGACCGTGGCCATCTTTACACGTAAGGGAGGTTAAGCACACATGGCAATAACTATGGTCTGTCGTAGCACTTCTTTTTTTTTTTCTTTTCTTTTTTTTCTTTTGCTGTCCCAACCTCTGCGCCACCTCAGAGGCAGAGCACCCACGCCGCTCATTCCGACACCCCGTCCACATCCACAGCCCGGCCGGCCCCGCCGCAGCCCCAGCACCGGCAATCCACAGGGAGCAGTCAATGTCAAGTCGTCGAGAGGCAACCCACCGGAGAAAACACTGCACTGCTGCCGAGTCACTTCGGTGGTGTTCAGTGGCGCCTGTTCTGATCTAACATACGCAGGACACCACCTACTAAGCCCCCTACTGACTACAATAATTGCTGAGTCGCGGAGCCGGCGTGAGTGAGCTCTCCCTCCGGAGGGCGCCACCACGTCCGTCCAACGACAGCCCCCATGGACTCGCCGATACCGGTGACCCCGACGGAACCAAACCAAAGCCACAGACGTGGAGAGGACACCGAAACTGAGGTCACCATGAGAGCAGGGCATGAAGGGTCACAGAATTTGAAACTTTTTTTTTTTTTTAAATGCTGATTGATGAGGATGAGGATGATTAAGATGATGCTACGGATTTCCATTTCGGTCTGAGACTACATGACAGGGCTGTACTCTACACTTCCTTTCATAATATATCCCGGCGTCAACCAGGCCCGAGAGATACAGGCACCTGCAGTGTTGGTCATGAAATTTGAGCAACACTCTCAGAAACGCATCCATTAAGTGGATGAAACTCGACTGTGTGGTCCCAGTCTTCCCAACTGAGTCCGCAGCAAACTCAACTCTGGGTAGGAGCCGGTCGGGGCAGAAAAAACCCACATGACTCTGATGGGATTCGAACCCACGACCTCCCAGCCGGGAGTCCGCGACGCTAACCACTTCGCCACGGCGGCTGGTGTCGTAGCACTTCTGCTGTCTCCCTCAGTTTCTTTTTTCATCCCTGGAGATTCTCCTCACTGGGCCATATCCAGTGGTCCCAGGCCTCGAAAACGATGGAACGGACTGCAAGATGAGGGGGGGGGGGGGGGGGGGGGGGGGGGGGGAGGGCTGTGGTTAATGCCACACGGAGAAGAAGACGTGCAGGAAAGCTTGATTCTGTGGAGATGGAAGAGGATTTGGTTCTGAGCCTGAAAATAATGACCTGGTGAGATGGGGTCATCATCTCATCATCTCATTCCCCTGACTGCTGGGGTCGTTGAGGGGACGTGATGAGGCAGCCGCCGCTTCTCTCCAAGATCTTCTGTTGGCAGCTGTCATGAGGAGATCCGGCAATGGTCATTCTGGTCCAGTCCTTTAAGTTTTTGGACCAGCTCTTTCTCTGCCTTCCTCGTCTGCGCCCTCCTTCAACGGTACCTTGGAGGATGGTTTTGGAGAGGGTGTTGTGATGAATGATTTGGCCAAACCATGCCATCTTCCGTCGTTTGACAGTCGCCAGTAGTGGTTCGTGGGCCCCAACTAGGCTGTGAGGCATTGGCACTGTAGGCGTCCAGCTGAGAGGACAGGGGACTACAGACCGAAATGAAATGATTCCTCTGAGTGAGGGAAGTGGCATCCCGGAGGGAACACAATTTTCGTCTGGTGCCAGATCGATCTACGTGGACAAGATTGACACTTTTCGTACCCGCTTCTAGTTCAGAGCTGAAATAAACAAGCATCAGTGAATGGCAGTACATTAGATAATTATCGCTGTCTGTCTGTCTGTCTGTATGCTTGTCTGTCTGTTTGTCTGCCTAATCGATTCTGTCTGTATCTGCTTCTCTGTCTCTGCCTGTCTGTCTGTCTGTCTGTCTGTCTCTCTCTCTCTCTCTCTCTCTCTCTCTCTCTCTCTCTCTCTCTCTCTCTCTCTCTCTCCGTACCACACAGCCTTCCTCTCAGTACCATCCACCACTCCATTCTTCTTCTTCCTTCTGTTTGCCCTTTGCCCTTTGTTTGCCCTGTCAGGGGTAATAACTCTGTCTCTTCCCGGAGGGCCTACGTCCCTCGGTTCATCATGTGCTGTGAGTGCGAAGCAGAAGACATCAACAAAGCAAGTTGACGACCCATTCCTCCTGTGTCTTCCAGGGATCTGTCCACCCTGTCTGACTTATGAACACTTTCAAGTCCCCGAACAGTTCGTTTGAAACGGCTAAATTGGCGGCATTTACCGGAGCGTAAGAGGACTTGGTAAACAGTTCACTGTGCTTCAGAGGAAAGGAACTGGACTAGAAGAGAGGAAGTGGCCCTTCTAAGACAAAATTAGGACTTTTATTTTTACTCTCACTCTCTGTCTGTCTGTGTGTCTCTATCTGTCTGTGTGTGTGTCTGTCTGTCTATGTATCTATCAGTCTGTGTGTGTCTGTCTATCTATTCGTCTATCTATCAATCTGTCTGTCTATCAGTCTGTCTGTCTGTCTATCTATCTATCAGTCTGTGTGTATGTCTGTCTATCTATTCATCTATCAGTCTGTCTGTATCAGTCTGTCTGTCTGTCTGTCTGTCTGTCTATCTATCTATCTATCTATTTATCTGTCTAAACAATCTATCTATCTTCCTACATTCATTGTTTTATTAGATGTTTCTATCCTCTTTCGATAGGAAGACCGACTGCTTCAGGTGGGAAGGTTTTCAGCTGTTTCAAACCGCCATGGCGACACAGACTGTTAGACCACGCCTCTTCAAACAACACCGTTAAAACGGATCGTGTTGTCGGGTCTGGCTATGGAATAGGATAGGGGAAAGGGGTAGGGAGGGGTGGGAACGAGAGGGAGAGGAACAAGATGGTCGTGGGGGAGGAGAAGGGGCGGGTGAGGGATTGATGGGATGGGGACTGATGTTGAGACTTGACATTGATGACATTCATTATTCACCCATTTTTCCGGTGGATTCATTGCATTTCAGCGTGAGCGGTTTTCCCGGGGTTTTGGTCGTTTATCACATTTAGGCTGCCCCGCTTCCTAGGCTGCTGTGTAATTATCCTGCACACCAAGAAGCCGCTGCAGAGCAGGGTGATGTTTTTGGTCTTGTCCGTTGCTCTGTGTGTGCCCATGGTAACCGGGAAACAGACGACTGGATGTCCATGAGCATCTTTAAAGCTAACAGTTTCTTTTTTTACAGCATCTTTTTTCACCTCTTTTTGATCCTCTCTGTCTCCTACGGGAAGGGTAGAATACACACAGCAATGTCTGTTTGTCCACTGTAACGATTCTGTTGACTCTCTAGGTTGCTTTTCTCGTCCATGGGGATTCTTCTGGCTACGTTATGACTGGAAAAGTCAGGGACTCTTAGTATGCGAAGATTGTCATTTTTTTAATAACATCTCTCTAACATTTTATAAAATGTTTGATTAAAAAATATCACTTATCATGCAAAATGGTTCTGAACCATAGTGGTCAAGCAAGACCCTGATTATTGTGAATGTGTCCGTACAGTTGCTGCATAAAAGTTTTTAAGTATAGGAATGAAAGCGCCTAATGATTCAGTCTACAACGAAACAGACAGACACCCGATCTATATTATTTATGCCGTCTGGTACATCGAATGCTGGTCAAACTGTTACAGTTACAGGGAAACAGATTACCAGAAAAGCACTCATAAATAGTGCATTAGGGGAAAGAAGAAGTGGATGTCTTATGTCCATGTTTGTCTGTTTCAGGTGGTTTCTGTGATGTATGGGTAAGACAAGGTGTTGATGAAGCAAATGAATATTTATATAATATACATATATATATATGTGTGTGTGTGTGTGTTTGCATGTGTGTGTGTGTGTGTGTGTGTGTGTGTGTGTGTGTTTAAATATGGAAACCACACTTTTGAGGGCAGGGCACTGGGGCACCCTCTCGGTGTTGGGCTTAGAATTGCCCTCTAGGCCGCAGTCTGCGTGGACCATAGAAGGGATTCGTGAAGCGCTTCCGACACTTTCGTCCTGCTCCCTCTTTGAGGCGGCCTCACGCGGCACAGGACCATCGCCATCCGAGCATGAAGAAGCCCGCCTGGTGGCCCTGAAGACAAGACTCAAGACTCAAGACTCAAAGACTCAAAAACTTTATTACTCAAGGATAGAGATAGAGACAGGCCTTTCGAGGGGGAAGGGGCAAAGAAAAACCGACGTCCATCCGTCGGCCGATTAACACGACGACGTGAACCTGAGTTCACTTGAAACCAGAGCTGAGAGAGCCACAGATGACAGCCACATACGAAACTAGACAACACTACTGCCAACGGCAACAACTGTCACAAAAAATGCAGACCTCAGTCTGCAAGTTTATCTTGTCCAGGGGCCTCCGGCCAATAATGCATGGATTCACATTTGCTAACGTTTAATTAAATGTGATGGCATGAATGGCATGAACACATTCAGAACAGTTATGATAGGGGTATGAATGTTGTAGGACACTAAAAGAAAAAAAACGATTTAATATCATATTCAATCTCAGTCTTCAACTTGCAATGGTAAGTTTTTGTAGTGCCCGAAGCCATAGTTCAGAAGTTGATCAATTTTTGG
>CM031623.1:42561761-42584261 GCA_018398815.1 Conus ventricosus
TGTGTGTGTGTGTGTGTGTGGGGGTGTGTGAGAGAGAGAGAGAGAGAGAGAGAGAGAGAGAGAGAGAGAGAGAGAGAGCCAAGCATGTGCAGATGAATTAGCCCCCACTCTGAGAAACTAGAAGAACCTGAAACGACACAAGTGAGCGCGAACGTGAGGTTAGAATACAAAGACGGGTAGACAACAAAGTGGAACGAATTAGGTGACGTAATAGGAAAACAAGAAACACGTGGGGTAATAGCCTGGGAGTGACAGTGTGGAGAATGCTGATGGGATGGGAGGTGGGTTGGTGGGGAACAATCATCCTTCAGAGACAAAAGGAAGCCAGAGAGGCAATTAGAAGGTGAAAGAAAGGGAGTAAACGATAGAGAGAAGAAGAAAGCGATTAGACGAAAGAGAGAGGAAGATGATCGAGGCGAATCACCAGAATATTGACCATTAGTGGACTTTTTTTGTGGTGTGTACACAAATCAGAAAGAGGAGTAGATAATTTAGAAGCATTTCCTTTCCAATCTCCATTGCTGAAAGACATCATATGTCTTAAAAGCATGGAAGAAACCGATGTTGGTATTCTTTATGTCTGTCTGTCTGCTTGTCTGTCTGTATGTCTTTGTCTGTCTCTGTCTGTCTCTGTCTGTCTCTGCGTCCTTCACACCCTTCTTTCTCATTGTTCTCCTCCTCGCCTCTCCTCTCTCTTTCTGTTCTTGTCCATGTCTCCCGTCTCCAAGTGTCTGTTTTTCTATCTGTCTATCTGCCTGCCTGTCTGACAGATTATCTGTAAGTCCGTCTGTTCTGAAAACTGTATCTGGAATGGAAATGTTAGTTTCTCCTCACACCAAAGTTAAAGCACAGACAAAACCCCCAAACTTACCCCCCCCCCCCCCCCCACACACACACACCACGAACACGGACACACACACGCACGCAGACAGACAGACAGACAGACACACACACACACACACACACACACACACACACACACACACACACACACACACCACACACCCCACACACACACAGGAGTGGATTTAGGTTCAGACTCTTCCGAAAAATCTGCTTATGAGTTTGTTGTTTACTCTCTCCTGCAATGTTCATCATTGGCACTGAACCCACGTCTTAGCTGCCCCCCCCCCCCACACCACACACACACCTACCTCCCTGACCTCTTCAAACAAGGTGCAAAGGATCACAGTTGGTGAAATGAGGGAGGGATGAGGAAGGGAAACAAGGATGACAGGGATGGAGGGAGGACAGACGTGGCTCTGGGGACAACTGTTGAAAAGGGAAGGACCAGAGCAGGTGAGGAAGTCATTTAAAATGCCCTGCCTCATTTTTCCTTTTCCTCAGACTCTTTGATGGGCGGTTGACGTTTCTTTCTCTTTTTTCCCTTTTCTTTTGCCTGTTGGCGTTTCAGTTCGTTGCGTTATAATCATCCTGAACGACCACCCATATCCTTCAAGGGTTTCCACTTTGAAGGACCGAAAGTTTAGTTACAGGGACAAACGTGATCATATGCATGCGCACGTAAATATTTAGACCAATCCATAAGCCCTTACTAAACACTTACGTTATCAGGCATATACGGGTGGGTAATCAAGGGTGAGGGAGTCTGTCATTTGCTTCCACTTTTTTTTTTTTTTGGGGGGGGGGGGGGCATAGACTAGATGAAGGAAAAGAATACATTCTCAAACACACAAGAGAGAGAGAGAGAGAGAGAGAGAGAGAGAGAGAGAGAGAGACAGAGAGAGAGAGCATTGCTATTGTTCGATTGCCCATCGGCCTGCCTCTCTGCCCTGTGCTGAACATGGGTCTGATCAGATTAGCCGCTGTTTGTTCATCCAACATGTCCTCCACGTTCTAATATAATTCCTCCCTGCCACTTCCACACTTCGCAGACTGAAGCATTGCTCTCCTTGTGTGTGTGTGTGGTGTGTGTGTGTGTGTGTGTGTGTGTGTGTGTGCGTACGTGGGTGCGTGCGTGCGTGTGTGTGTGTGTGTGTTCACACACGTGCTTTGAATCACAACTTTAATTGTAATGCCTGGAGTCTTTCACGATGGAAATTCAAACTAAAACCGACCAGCGGTGGCCACAGCTGTACACGAGTGGCGACCCAGAGGTCAGTGGACACGCTGCAGGGAAACTGGCTGTGTTGATTTCCTCTGTTTCACACTGACAGCTCGTCTATGAGACAAAAAGGGGGTCATCCCGATTAGATCCCCGCACCGATAGATCCCTGCACCGAACCGATAGATCCCCGCACCGATAGATCCCCGCATCGGTAGATCCCCGCAAAGGGATAGGGTTAGGGTTCGGGTTAGGGATCTATCGGTGCGGGGATCTATCGGGGTGCACCCAAAAAAGGGAGTCCCCCCCCTTTTGGGAAAAAAGACTTAGGGTTTCCCTTTGGGCAGACCCAAAAAGGAAAGGAAAATTCCCAAGGAGAAAAAATAATCGAAAATGATGGAAAAAATAAAGGAGGCGATGGGGGCATACGGCCCCGGGGGGGGGGCGCAAGGAGAGAGAGAGAAAAGAGAGAGGGGAAAAGAGTGCGCGGGGGGAGAAGAGGAGAGAAGAGAGAGAGTTGTTACCCCTTTCCCTCCTTCCTTTTTTTTCTTTTAGACTATCTTGCCATCTGTGCCCCCTTCTATCCTTATTTTTCTTTCTTCTTTTCACCCCCCTGGAGGGAGAGAGAAGAGGGGAGAGAGAGAGAGAGAGAGTTGGGGAGAAAAGGTTGAGAGAGGGGGGAGACATACGACAGGCAGCCCGACAGAGGCAAGGAAAGGGGAGAAAGGAAAAGGGGCGGGAAAAAGGGGGAGGGGGAAGGGGCGAGAAGGGGAAGATGATAGAAAAATGATCTTTTCTCTCCCCTTTTTGGTTCTCTTCTGTCTCTCTCTTTTTTCTCTCGGGCCCTCTCTCTCTCTCTTTTCTTTTCCCTCCTCTCTCTCCTCTCTCTCTCCCCCCCTTTCCCCCCCTCTCTTTTTTTTTTTTTTCTCCCCCCATCCTCTCTGCATTCCAGTGGAGTAAATTAGTCTCTTTTTCAGAGAAACTCTCTCTCTCTCTTCTCTCTCTCTTCTCTCTCTCTCTCTCTCTCCTTTCCTTGTTTCTTTTCCTGTCTCTCCCTCTTGTGCTTTCCCAAACGAGAAAAAAAATTAAACCTTATTCAGAGAAACTAGATGAACCTAAAAACGGATAAAGCGAGGAGGAAAAAAGAGGTAAAATTTTTAAAAGTGGCAATACAAAAAAAAAAAAAAAAAAAAAAACCCAACGGGGGTTTACGAAGGAACGGGAAAAACCTTATTCTGGGCCATTTTCCCCAAAAAAAACCAGTTTTCGGGCAAAAAGGGGCCCCAAGAAAAAAGGTTTTCCCTTTTCCCTTTTGAAAGAAAGGGACTTAAAAACTATGTTTTCCAAAATAATTTTCGCGCATACAGTCTTTTTCCCTTTACCATCTTTTTTGCGGGAGACAGTCCCCAAATTTAAACTTGGCTGAGCCCACTACCCTAATTAGAGGGTTTGGGGGTTTTGGGTGGCAGGCAGTACCCTGGACAACCCTTATGCCCTGAAATTTTTGGCCCCCATAAGGGAGCAGAAATTTCCTTTTGGGCCCACAGGGTTTTTGGGGGTGAGGGCCAGCCTGATATTTTCATTTGGGAACGGGGCTATGGGCCCATACGTGTTCTGCGTTTCAAAAAATATGACGCCCCAACACACACCACACCACACACACACACACAAAACCCCAACCCCACACACACACCACACACAAAAACCCAACACACTCAACCCCAAAACACGGACACCCACACACACCACAACCCCACACCACCAAACCCCAACACACAAAACAACACACACACACAACAAACACTTTTTAAAAATATGTGCCCTTTGGTTTACAGTGGCATACCCCCTCCCCCTTTGGGGGGGCTTTGCCCCCAGTCTACATTCCCGGTGTGTCCCGGGCCCAAAAAATCAATACTGCTGCACCCCTCCCCCCCCCCACCCTTCCCCCCCACCCTTGCTCGATTGAAACATATTACTTTCACCCAAAACACTCCCGGGTTTGGCGGCGCTGTTCTAGCCGGGGCCAATTCGCGGGCGCTCCATGATAGGCAAACCCCAAAACATTTTCCCATTTGACTCCCGGGCAAGGGCAGGGACCCCGTTTTACTGAGCCGTGGGTGTGTAACCGGTTTCCCAAAAAACCCAAAATTTGGGTGTATCTTAAAGGTTTTTTGGGGGGTAAAGGGAAATAAAAAAGTTGGGGGGCAATTTTGTTGACAAAGATGTGCTATTTTTAAATTTACGTTTTTGGGACTATTGATGAGATGGTTCCTTATCTAATAAAGGGCGCTGCATTTTTTGAAAGTGGTTTGAAGCAAAACAAACCATCACGCGTTGATTTTTGGGGAAAGCTGGCTTGGGACAGAAAAAGCCATTTTTTAAAAAAACATGGCTTTCATTTTTTAAAGGGCCCGGAGGTAAACACGGCTGATTCGTATGCAAAAAAAAACTTATTTTGAACTTTTTTTTTTTTGCTGTTCCTCCCAAGTAAAATGTTTTTTTCCAGTTTGTTTTGGGACTTGTTTTGTTTAACTACAATTCAGTGTTTTTTGGGGAAGCTGATCTGTGTTTTAAGATGTGTAACTTTTCTACTTTTCTTTTTTAAAACCCGGGTTCATCTGCTTAAAGGGTTTTCCCCTTATGCAATGAATGGCGATTTTTGAATTTTTTGGCAAACAAATTTGATAGGGTTGGGCCCGGGACCTTGTACATCTACCAGTAGGAGGGGGATTTAGTGTGTGGGGGGCACTTTTCTTATATAATTGCCCCAAAATTATACAATGACGGATGTACAAATATGGCGTTTAAAGAGCGCCATAAAAGTTTGGCCACAGCAGTAATTGCTGTAACTTTTGCAAAAAGCCAGTTGCAAAGCCGGGTTTTGAAAAAAGGGAGCACAGAAAACTAGGCAAACAACCCTATGTGACCCGCTTCCCGCCAAATGACCCCGGCCCTGAAAAGCTCGGTGGCAAATAGGTCAAACGCCCTATGTGATCGCTTGATTTACAAAGGGGGAAAGCCCCAGAAAAAGTCACGGAAAACCTGGGCCCAAACGACCTATGTGATCATTGGGGTTTGATTGAGGTTTTGCGCGGGGGGACACGCCGGTATTTTCCCTTCTTGTTTGTTTGTTGGTGTTTGTGTTTTTTTGGGCCTCCCCCACGCCGAAATTTCCCTTCCGCCCCCCCCCTGGACTGTCTTTTGGGTGTTTTGTTTGTTGTTTTTTTTGTCCTCCCCCAGCATGCACACCCCCCTCCCCATTTTCACCCCCAACCACCATCACCCCACCCCCCCCCGCCCACAGCCAAGTTTTTTAATTTAATTTCCCTTGACCCAAGTTCTTAATTAATTTCTTTTTAATAAGTTTTTGATCAAGTTCTTGATATTTTTTCTTGTTTTAAGTCCCTCTAAGTAAAACCCAAAGTTTTTTTTTAATTTCCCCTTTAAAATTAAACCAAAAAAAAAAAAATTCTATGTTTGTATTTTTTAAAAAAAGAGATGTTAATATAGTACACACAGCCTAAAAAAAAACGCGTCCCCGTTGGGGGATGTTTGTCAGCGTTCTCTGCATGATCTTAAGGAAGTTTTACATCCTAAGAAACCCGCATTGATTAAAATTTCTGGTCTATAAAAATTTGTCTTTTATGCTCCAGGTTTTTAAATTTTTTGGCCCTTTATATTTTAAAAATTTACCCAAATGATCTTTTTTTATTAAAAAAAATTTTAAAAATTAAATTTTTTAAAAATAGTATTCCATTTTTAAATGGATAAAAATGATGCTTTGCTGTAGGGGTTTTGGCGTGCTGTTGTCTTTTTCTGCATTTAGGGGTTTAGTTTTTTTTTGATTGCTTTTGTTTTTTTTTGCCTTTGGTTATATATTTTAAAACCCGGAATAACTCCCCCAAAAACAGCAGCAAGGGCGCCAAAAATGGAAAACAGTTTTTAAGTTCAGTTTTCCCATAAAGATTTTGGGGCCCCCCTTGTACCCACATGGGTTTTTTTATAGCTGGCTTAAAATCAACTTGTTCTGGCGTTGGGGGGTGTTATTTTTCATGATGAGTTATATTCTGAACTTTAATTTTTTTTGTCTGTTTCCACTCTGCTAATTTTTTTCCTGTTTTAACACCCCCGGATGAGGAGGGCTTTTATCCCCCCCCCCAACCGGGTTCGTGTTTTTGGGGTTTTTTTTTGGTTTGGGGTTTACTTTCTCCCCCGGATTAAATTTGTTTCCTGATTCTGCGGTTTTTCCAGCTCGTTCATTTTAAAGGGGAAAACAAAATTATATGATTAAAAGTTTTTTAATCCCATGTTTAGCGGCGATACCAAGGTTCCAAATCTGTAATTTAAAAAAAATTCTGGGAGACTCTAATGACTTTTTTTAAAAACTGGATTTGCTTTAAAATTCATACGTAAGTTTTGGGTTAAAAATAAAATGGGGGAAAATCTACTGACTAGTTTAGTGTACAAACTAAAATTTGGGCCCCACATTTTTCCCACCATTCTGGGACCCAGTTGCGTTTTCATACCTGTTAGGGATACTTTATAATGTCTTGCGGGGGGACATTGTTGAATCGGTTCAATGTAAATTTTCAGTTCCGGGAATGTTTTTTTTTTCCCCACATGCTGCCAAAAAATTTACGCCCCCCCTTTTTTTTGGGCATAAAAAGTTTGATCATAATTTGGGTTTATTATATTTTAAGGGAAGGGTTTTTGGTTTCCCTTGTAGCTGTAGGAGATCATCATTTTCGGGTTTTTTAAAAATTTTATAATTATTTTTTTTTATAAAATGAGCACCAAAAAAAACGGGTTACCAACCTTGTATACCTTTCTGGTTTTTGGGGACTAATTTGTAGGATCCCTAAATGCTTGGAAAAAAGCTTGTTAAAAATTTTAAACCGCAGATTTTGGAAAAAATAGACTTTGGGATTCGGGCCAAAGGGGATTGCAAATCATTGCAGCTTCGGTTGCCACAAAAAGATTTTCTAGTCAAGCAAGGAATAATTCCAGAAGTATAAATATGAAATTAAAAAAATTCATTTATAAAAAATGGCTTCACTCGTAATGATGTAGGTGGCGCTGTGGGTGAATGCGTTTTGCTTTTGGGGAAAAGTAATTTCCCCTTTAGAAAAATGGGGGAGGACGGCGAGAGAAAAAAGCCCAAAACAAAGCTATGGAGAAAATAGCAGCTGACAAGACCCCTATGAAAAGCGAGACTTGAGCATTTAGATTTTATTAAGGCCCAACATAAAAAAACGGGGGCATGCAGCTTACATATTTAAAGTTGGTTGATAAAGGGCTTTTAAAACTTATTATTAGTAACAGGCAAACCGGTCGGGACATTCCCCCCCACCAAAAATTCAGTGACTTTTTATCAACCTTCAGAAAACAAAAAAGCAAGAAATCGCTTTTAAATTGCCTTTGGTTTTGCCCTTTTCGGGTTTTTTTGTTGCACAAATATTGGCTAAATTAAAAAATGAACATAATCTTTATTCGCCCAAAGGATTTTGGGAAAAGGGAAAAAACACCCAATTTAAAAAAAGCAAACCCAAAGAGCTGGGTCAGTAAACCCAAACAGCAAAAAAATTGGTTATTTTAAAAAAAGCGATTTGGAAAATTTATTTCCCTGCGCCTGGGCGAAAACAGAAAACCACCTTTGTCAATAAAACCCCCAAAAAGACCCCCATCAAATGGATCCTTCAAAATTTCCCCTCTGTTTGGAAATTAGACAAAAAAAGGTTTTTAAGGGACGCACTCACAGTCATTGACATGGTTTCCCAAAGATACAAAGATGCGGAGCCTTTAAAACAAAAAAAGGTGCTTCTGCTGTTGCTGTCCCCCTACAAAAATATACCAACGGGGCCCCGTAACTTACCCTCGCAGGGTTCAAGTTGATGAGGGAAAAAATTAAAAGGGAAAAGGTGAATCAATTGTTTTTTTAAAACATAGAGTTCCCATTAAAAGGGCATTCCAGGATTTCCCACAAAATCACAGGCTTTAGTCAAAAAACTTTAACAAACAGTTACCCGAAAGATTTTTTTCCCTTTCCAGTATAAAGGAGCTTATTGCCCAATTTGCAAAACGAAGGGGTTTAGAAGATGCCCTCAGTTTTGGCGCAATGTTTTAATAAAGGGAATTTTAAAAGGGGGCTAAACCCATTTACAAGCAATCAAAAAAAAAAACCAATAAATGTTGCTAAAAGGAGAGTCTTCATCCGGGCAAACTTTTTCCCTTTTGGATTGAAAGAAAGGGTCCCTTTAAATTTACCGGGGGAAGCAGAAGGGGACACTCGCACCCGGGAAACCCCGTTTCCAGTTTGGGGGGTTGCCCCAAATATGAAATAAAAAAATTTGAAAAGGGGGGGAACCCGCCCGTGTATTATTTACGGGAAAAATGAACAACAAAAAACCCGGGCTCCTCAAAGATCTTTTGTGAAAGAAGAACTGCAGTTAATTCCGCCGGGACCCCGTTCCGTTTTAAATTTAAATTTACGGTTCTCCAGTGCCCAATTGCATATGAAAACTCTGGATTAAAAAAACCCCCTTTTTTTGTGTTTGTTCTATCAAATTTGATTTCTTTTTTTACAATGTTGTGTTGATCTCATTTTTAGTTTTAGATCGCATTTTTACGTTGTATGAGGGAAAAAGTCTTATTGCCAAAAAATGCTTCTTTGTGTTGTCAGTGATATTTTGGGGACCCCAAAACCGCTGCGAGTATTCCCTTTGCTTTTTTTAAGATTTTTCCTGGCTCGAAATACTGTACTTTTTTGGGTTTTAAAAACCAACAAACTCCTTGATCACCTTTCCAGATAATTCACCCTTCCCATCTTTCCTAAACCTTTTTGGGTTTAGTAATTGAATGCAAAGGCAAATCTTTAGGGTAATCGGATGTGTCGTCCCAACCCCGCATGCCCTTTTAGCTACCCCCCTTTCCATGTCTTTATAGATGTTTCAGTGGAATATTAAAACCCAAAACTATCGGTATCTGTGAAAATTTACTCTGGACTCAGGATACGAGGGTTTTAAATTTAGTCATAAAAAAATTTCAAACATCAAAAGCTTTGAAAAATTTAAAACCCAGAAAAAACCCAAAAAAATTACAGGCTTGCCCAATTTTGATTTCTTTTTTTTTTTCTTTATACCAAAAAGCTGGTCTTTGAAATTTTTTTAAAGTCCGAAAATTGGTTTTTAAAAAAGGTCGGGCTTAATTGCTTCTTTCTCTTGGTGACCAATCTAACTTTCTTTGCGCTTGTGCGGATTCTCCATAGTCTTTCCAAAAAAGCTGTTGTTATCAGCATGAAAAATTTCTTTTTTTAAAAGCATCTGTGGATTTAGTTCTGGGTCAGTGTTTTTCCCTGATGTATGGTTTCATGAACTGTTCTTGTTCAAAAGAAATTTATGGGGATAAAACACTGTAAAACTTCAACCCTTTGTCTAAATAAAATTGTAGAAGTTTTGTAATGCCCGGGACTTTAATTTTTTTGCTGCGAAGTTTTGGCACAATTTTTAGGTGGTTCTCTTGGATCCATCTTTAGACTTTCTGTTTGCTAAGGATGTCATTATGCAGGTCATGGATTCCGAGGTTTATTCAAAGTCAACTTCTAAAATTTAAAAACCCGCTGTTGATCAGGGGGTTAAAATGCCCAACCACTTTAAATCCCTTTTAAATATTTCGGATCGCCGCCTTGTAACTTTTTAAAAAGTTGCGAAAAGGGAAAAGCGATTGCGCCATGGGGCCCATCCATAAAAGATTTTTGCTTTCTAAAATACATGAGAATTTAGACCTTTTTTTTGGGGTTCATAATCCCCCAAGTATTTGTTGTTTCTTTACGAAATGATGCGACGCATATTTAATTCCTCCCGAAATTTCCGTTTTAAATCATCTGAATCCTTGGTAGGTCGCAATAAATAAAATCTGTACCCCCCCAGAAAAAATTTTTAAGAAAGCGCCCCAGCTTCCCGGGCGAAAGAAATATAATGCGCGGGATCCAGGCTGTAATTTTTTTAAATCCCAGGTCTTTCTTTTAAATTTTAAAAGCGCCCGCCAAAAACATGTATAAACCCTTTTAAAAATAGGAATCATTTTGTCCCCCATTGTTTTCCCACTCAAAACTTCTCCCACGCTTCTTGGCATGCTGGTAATCAAAATTCACTGATGCCCTTTTCCTCGGGAGACTAGAAAAGAACGCCCCTTTAGGGGGAAGGGTCTTCATAAAACCCTTTTCCCCAAAATTCTTTTGTACTCATAAGGGAAAACCCCTTTTTCTAAAAAAGAGTTGGTCAAAATATTCTTTTTTATTGGGAGGATTTTTAAGGACCATAGCCAGTGACTCAAATTAAACCCCATCAGGGGTTGCTTTGGTCAAAAAAAGGGAACATGTTATTTGTTTAAAAGCACATTCCTTTTTGATGACTGTGAAAAGATGCTACCCTGAAGGCGTTGGTTACTGCTTGAAATAAAAGTTGGGGGCCCTTTCCCTCGCAAGTTATGAAAAAAGTTGGGCAGCTTCCATGTCTTTGGTTCAAACTTTAGTTAAAGATTGCATTTGTTTTGCGCAGCTCCTTTTGAATTTTCCCGAAAATTGTGATAATGGTCTTTTTTTTTTGGTTTGCGGGCCCCTGATGGAGGCCCTAAACCAAAAATTTCCAAACAGTGAGTGGCTGAGGCATACGGTTGTTGGGTTTTCAGACGTCATCATGATTTCAGAAAATTCAGGGTTTTTAGAACCCAAACATTACGCACTTGCTGATGGCTGTAAAAAAAAACTTCTGGCCCCATTGGTCCCCTGTATAATTCTGGCCTTGAATGAGCGCCATCCGACCTAACAACAATGAAAGAAAAAGGGAAAAAATCTGAGTTACCATTAAGACTGTTTTTCGAAGTTTTTGTGGCCGGCCCTTCATAAGGAACAAGGGGTGATTCAAAGGCGGGGGAAAAACATATGGAGAAAGTTGCAAGCCGTTTCCAGTTCTTAAAACTAAATTTAGAAACCCGGGTGGGGGCGTAATTGGTTCTGTAAATTTCAGGGCTCAGAACTTTTTACAAAAGTTTCTTATGTTCGCTCGCGGCTTTTAAAAAAATGGCTTCTTGTTAAAAATTTTCTGCAAATTCTTGGGTTTTCCTTTATTTTTGAAGTATGCCCGCATTAGTTTTACTCATTGGTTTTGTATCAATTTTGTAATTTCGGTTTTGCCCCGGTTTTGGGGGAAGACATTAGGAGTAAGTCAACATGATTTTTTTCTGGTTCGCCTATTGTTGGGGGGTTCTTGGACACTTTAAAATTGGGACCAATTTGTTTCTATCCCAAAGTGTATACATTAAAAAGTTATTTGGGTTTTTTTTGTTCTTCAAATTTATCAATTTGATCTACACTAACAGGAAAGGATATTCCATTGAAGTTAAAATTTTGGGTTTTTGCCGGGTAGTTTGTTACTCTCTCTGGTGTTCGCGGGGCATGATTTCAGTTTTCAAAAACACACCACGAAACATTTGTCGTTGAAATTTTTTAAAGTTTAAAATTTCCCCTCTTTTTAAAACCCAAATCTCGAGGTAAACGGAAAGTAAAACCTTGCCTAAATCGGGGATACTTAGCCGGTTTTTTAAATTTAAACTTAAGAAATTCGCCCCCTGACCCAAACCCGAGCCTCTCATTTTTGCTTCTTCAGCGGCGCGTCAAACTGTGCAAGCAGTTCGTCTGCCCCAAAAAGGGTTTTTAAGTCATTATGAGGGGAAAAAATGTCTGCTGTTTTGTGAGACCCCGACTTCTAGGTTTTTTTTCTTTTAAAGGGTTTTATTTGTCGATTAAAAACAGCTAACCCTTACTTTAAATGGCGGGGGCTATTGTTAGTTTGCCGGAACTTGAGAAAAAAAAATGAACAACCTTGCCTGTACGTTTGTTGGGTTTAAAAGACTTTAAATAATATCATTCAGTGCTTTGATAAAAGCTCCTCTCAAAACATTCCTTCAAACCCAAATTTTTCGGGCCTTCATAATTTAGCCATGCTGTCTTTTTTTTCTAAACCAACAATTTAAATTTAAAATTTTAAAAAAAATTTCAAAAGGGTTTAAAACAGAATCAATATCAAGGTTTTTTGTGCTTGGACCATAAACTAAAGTATAAAACCCTTTGTTGTTGTTATGTGAGCTGTTTAGAAAAAGAGTTTAATTTTTTTCCCTTTACCTTTTTTTAAGCATTCCTTTTTTATTGCTCGGCGTTGGCTGTTTAGAAAAAAGTTGTCCCGCCTTTTTTTTGGAAAAATCAAATTTTGTCTTTTGTTTGTCATCAAATCGGCCTGTAAAACGATTAAATTCTTCATCCCCTGAGGGTTTGGGTCAACAAGCGCCTTTTTTTTATTTTCAGTTTTTTTAAAAAGAAATAAGTTTAGCCCCCTTTTTGTTGAACCATAGCTGTGTTTCTTTTGGAGTTTTTGTTTTTAATTTTTTTCTAGCAGCCCTACAAATAACGAACAAAAGGCCCAGGGGCTAAAAGACAAAACCCCCTTTAGGTAAAGCTGCGGGTGCGCCATGCCTGTTTTCTAAGAACCAACACTCGTTTCCCCGCTGATAGAGCGGGTTATAGTCGATGCTCCAGTATTAACATTTAAATAAACCCGCATTAAAAGGGAGCAGGGAAAACCTTCGTTTGGTTTTGCCTTGGTTTTTTTGAAAAGGGTTTTCTCTAGTTTTTTTTTGCATTTGTGTAATGTTGGTTAATCTGAAGGTTTTTAAAGTTGGGCTTTCTACTATCTTTCTCTTTGGGGGCGCTGTAGGCACATTTGGATAATGTTTTAACAGACTTGGGTTTTTATAAAATAAAAATAATTTTTGTATTTTATATTTTTTTAATCTGTTTATTTTTTTAAAATTCAGCTGGGGCTCTTTTATTAAAAACAAATGTACAAATTTAAACGGTTTTTGGCTTCTTTTTTCTTTTCAATTTTTTTAAAGTTTAAAACGTCTTTCCAGTTCTCCCGCTTTCCCTGTAACCCATTATCCTCTTTTGACCTTAGGTCAAAAAAAAACCCTTAAACCGTATTTTTTGTTTTAAATAAAACATCAAGTCTTACACTGTGAAGGTGGAGATTTTTTGCCACAAGGTCAACTGGTTTGGGTTTTCTACACCTCCCCCCCTCCAAAACAGTTTTTTTTATTTCATCCCAAAATTTCTGATAAAAGGTTTTAAACCCGCTAGCATAGATTTGGTTGGGGCTGCCCCCAAATCCCAAAATTTTTACTTTTGTTATTTTTGGATAAAAAAACTTTTCAAAATTTCCCCCTTTTGAATGGTTCCATTTTTCACACAGCAATTAAAAAAACCCTTTTAAACGATCTTGCTGAGACGCTTTAAAACTAAAATTTTCCCAAAATAGTGTCTTCCCTGCTTCTAGGATATGTTGTATATTGGGAAACACTCTTTCAAATTTTTTTGCTAATTTTGACTGATATTGTTGTTCCCAAAAGCCTTGCTAAAATTGGGTTTCAAAAACGTCAAAAATCTAACGAGATTTTCAGAAATGCTGTACTTTGCTTCGGTGTCTGAAAGGGTTGATAACCCGTTTTTTTTCATTAAAAGTTAATTCTTGACCCCCCTTTTTTTTTAATTTCTCCTTTAAGTAGGGGGCCTGCGCTTTTAACAACCCAAAATTAAAAGGGGGGGAAAAAACAATTTCCCAAAAAGCAAAAAATTTTCCCGCCAAATTTTTGCCCGTCTTTAGTATTTGCGGACCCATTCTATGTTTTTGGGCTTCTTCCTTTTTTTATTCCCTTTAAAAAGCAAAATCAAACCCTTTCATTTCCCCGGGGTTTGCCTAGATTTAGGGAAAAGGTTTTTAAACCCTTTTGGTTCCCGCATTGTGGGAAAGAAAAATATTTCTTGCCCTCAAATTTTTTTTTGAAATTTTTTAACGATTGCCCGCCCCAGATTCTGTACAACTGTCCTGTTTGGGTTTTGTTGTTGAATCGAGCGCTAATTTTTAAAGTAAGCGCGCAGGCCTGGGACAATCACGTCATTTGCTCCTTTGGTCTGGAAATTTGACAGTAAGAATTTGTTTTGCATCAATAGTAGATTTGGGTTATTTTTGGAAAAGTTTAAAAGTGGGTTATTTCCTTCCGCCCAAAGGGGTTTTTTTCAGTCTTTTTATGGCGGGGTCAAGGAAACGAGCCCTGTGCCCTTTTGACATTTTTATAAAAACCCAAAAAAAAAAATAATTATTTTTAAAAAAAATGGGAGGAATTGAAGATGAAGAAATTAAGAGGGTTTTTTATCCTGGAGACGACATGAGTTTAAATGATTTCCCCTTTTAAAACCCAAAATCGCTCAACGCTTCAAGCGGCAGAATTTTCAGAAAAGTAAGGTTAAATCATTTTTTCGAAAGTTTAAAGGCCCAAAGAACCTCCCGAAAATTTTTAGGGCCCCAAAAGATTTTTTAAATTTAAAAAAATGATCCTTTGTCTGTTTAAAACGATCCAAAGGGCCCAAAAATTTTTCGGTTACAATAAACCCGGGCCCAAACAAAGTTTTTAGCCAAAAGTACAATTATACAAAGGGCCCCGTGTGAAAGATCAAAATTTGCCTTTGGGTTTTTTTTGGGCCGAAAATTTAAGGGGGGAGGGGGAGTTTTTAAACTTTTTAAAAAATTGGGAGGGGAAATCCCAAAAAAGTAACCCCAAATTTCAAAAACATGGAACTTGGGAAGGGAAATTTAAAAAATGGCCCGTTTAAATAATAAAAAGCAAAAAGAAAACAGAAACCAGTTTTCAGAGAAAAAAGCATTGAAGACTATACACGACTCCCCCGCTACCTTTTTCCCAGAAAAACGGCCCTTGATCATTTTTTAAGAACCCTTAGAGGCGAATTAACAAACAATTTAAACAAAATTAGGTGAACTAGATTTCGATTTTTAAAAAAAAGAAAAAGAAAAAAATCGTTGAGGGTGATGGGCGCCAACTTGGGGCCCGATATTAAAAAAAAGAAAAACAAAGACTAAAAGATCTTGAAAAGAGAGAAAAAAGCAAGGGCTTGAAGCGGCCGACTACTAACCGAGACCAATTTCGAACTCAATTGGGAATAGGGTAAAGGGGAAAATATCCGGAAAAATTTTTTATGAAAACACAACGCTGGGAGGGAACCAATACGAAAAGCTTTTTTAGAGAGAAGGCCCCTCACATTTGCAAGCGTTTTTAACGGCCTTAGGGTTTTCCCAAAAAGTACAATGGGTTGGCTATTTTCCGGCGGCGGTGGAGGTCAAAATCCAGTACCTCCCCCGCCATCGGCCCCCCACCTGATAAATCTTTGGGGAAAAAAAACAGCTTGATCATCCTTTTCAAGTTTATTTAAAAAAATTAGCTGGGGAAAGCCGTGGACGCTTTTCCAGGAAATTTTTGGGGAGTATTGTCAGCTGGCTTTTGTCAAATGCCCCAAGGGAAAGTAGTTTGGGTTTATGGCCCAGCCCCTTTTGGACATTAGTTCCCTTTTTAAAAGTTGGGTTACAAATTTTTTTAAAATAAAGCCAAAATAAACCTATGCCAGGTTTTTCCAAGAAACCCGGGGCGTCCCTTTTTAATTTTTTGGTCACGCGAAAAGGGGGGGCCCCCGAGCTTTGCTGAGTCTTCAATTTACTTTGGGGGGTTTGGACTTCGGGGGGTTGGGGTGACCCTTTTTCTTGGAAAGTTCTTTTATTGGGTTTTTAATTTTATGGCTCAGAAATTTTTGTCGTTTTTCCCCAAACCCTTTGTTCAATTTTCCGCTATAAGAAATTTTATTATTTAGTTTTTTTATTTTTTCCCATCTGGGAGTCTGAGGGTCAGAAGGCAAACATGTATTTAAAACCGTGCCAACAGAAAGTCTATTTCGATTTGCGTATTTTTAAAACATGTTGGTACCCTTTGATTCTGAAGGTAAAAAAAAACTGTTTTGAATTTTAAGGGGGTCCCCTAAATTTGCCCAAGTATTGTTTTTGTGCGTCAAAACCGTTGAAGGATAGTTTTTGCTCGATTTTTGCCGGGGCTTGCGACCCCAGCAAACACCAAACCGTAAGTACGAAAAGAGGCGGGTTTTTTCGTTCTATTTACGCTCCCAGTTAGGGGCCCCTTGAAGTGTCTAAGATAAAAGTTGGGCCATGCTGTTTTATGCTTTGCTGTTGGGGCCCCGGGCCCCAACAGTTGGTGCCAAAAAAAAAAAAGATTTGAAAGGGGATGCCAGTCATATTTACTTTTTGTGCGTTTTCCCCCCTAAAAAAAGGGGCGCCTAGGCCTTTATTTTGGGTCCCAATTTTTTCTAAAGCCTTTGTCTTGGGTGTTAATATTGAATTTGGGGTTCAGATCCCTTTTAAAAGCCTTCTTGGTTTTTTCTGTTGCTGGGTGGATTTAAAAAGGGTTTTTATTTGGTAAAGGGGCTTGCAGTTCAGGGCAAAAAACGTTTCCCCGAGGGTAATTTTAAAAAAAAAAAACTGTACACTGACCTCACCAAAGGGGTCATGGTGATTTAAATGTTTGGCATACGGCACTCCACACCAGTTGCCCGGGGAAAAAACACAGCAAAAATTTTAACTGGGGTTTTTTGATTTAAAATGCTGGTGACCCAAACCCCGCTTTCTTGATTTGGTCGTTTTTTTAAAAAGGGGGGTTAAGATAGCTCTTTTAATGGAGTACTAACCCTTTTTTTGAAAAAAGGCCCGTCTGGGGCACAGCAAAAGTCAAAAGGATTTGTTGCTATATTTTTAAAAATTGTTAGTGCGGGCCCCAACAGAATATTTTGCCCCAGTATATTTTAATGCCACTTTATTTTTATTCGTTTTTAAAAAATTTTTTGGGAAAATAAAAACACAAGACCGTCCTTCGTTTTTAGAAACCCTGCTATTTTATAACAATTGCGGGGCCCAAAAAACGGGTTTGCGCTCCCTGAAATATTTAAAAATTTGGGATGGTTTAAATAAGGGGAAGCCAAAGGAAAAATTTTACGGTTCTAAAAGTTGAAACCCCAATTTAGGGAACAAAGTTAGCCCGTTAACAATCCCGATGGTTATTAAGGGTTTTTTTTCACTAAAAAAAGCAAAGAGGAAATTTGGCCCTTACTCCTTAAACTTTAAAAATTAAAAAGCCCCCCCTTTAAAACAATGTTAAATTCAAGCCGAAAAAGGGAAAGGGGGTTACTATTTTGGGTAAAGGCTAGCTAAAAGGTTAGGCTTTACGGCCTTTAAAAATTTTTAGATTTAGAGGGTTACCGACCCAAAAATACTTTATTTAGGGGGAAAGGGCCGCTCGGGTCTTTCATTTTCATTCCCCTTCTCTATGTTCCAAAATTTGGATGAGCTTTAAACACTTATGAAAAAATTATATGGGTGGAAAGGGCCCCCCAATGTTTTAAAAAGCTTTCTAGGGAAAGCTGCATATTGCGATTTGGGAAAATTTTTCAATTCCCTTTAATTTACAGTTTAAAAGATTTTGTTTGGGGGGGGGTTGGTTTTATTTAATATAAAAAATTTCAGACAAAAAAAGGGAAAGTTGTGAAAAGGTGATAAAACCCGGACCTTGTTTTAGAAATAAAATAAATACGTTACTAAAAAATAATGTCGGGGGCCCCGAAGAAAAGGAATTAAAACATTTGGCCCGTAAGGTGTATAAACTTTAGAAAATTAAAAAAACCTTGCAGACGTTTCGGAAATTTGAAAATGAAAAGGCGGATAGGCGTTTTTGGGGTTTTTGTACCCCTAAAGAAGGTGGGTTTTAAACGCAAAAGAGGTTGGCCCACAGCAAAAAAAATTTTCCCAAACTAGAAAAACAATGCGCAATCTAGAAGCAAATAATGTTGGGCCGTATTTAATAATTTAAAAAAGTTCCGGAAAAAACCCGGGTCAAAGGCATTAGAAACCCTATTTAGAATGGGACATAAAAAATTTTAATTCATAAGCCCCTTTTCTATTTTAGCCCCTCAAAAAAAAATTTCCCGAAAAAAATTCAACTCTGGCCCCTTTTTTCAATTTTAAGTCTTATGGCCCGGACGAAAATTTGTCGGAAAAAAAATTGAAAAAAAATAACCCAAAAAAAAAAAAAAAATTAAAAAAAAAAAAAAAAAAAAAAAACAAAAAAAAAAAAAAAAAATTAAAAAAAAAAAAAAAAAAAGGCCCATGGGGGGGCAGTATTCCTTAAAAAGGGAAAAAATTGTAAAAAAAATTGACAAAATTAAAAGGGGGTTTTTTCCAAGGGGAGGAAAAATTTGGAAAACAAAAAGCCAAAAAATGTTATTTGCAATTTTGCTTTAAAGGGTTTCAAGGGTGGGGTTTTTGGGCGTTTTAAAAGGGTAGTTAAAAAAAAAGGAATTAAATTAAATTTTGGGAAAAAATTGGGGAAGTTTAAACGCAAAATTTTGCTCTTTTTGGGGGGGGAATTGGTTTAAAAAAACAAAATTTTCCTTGACCCTTTTAAAAAAAAATCTTACGATAATTTTTAATCCACTTTTTGGGTTTTTTGGGGAAATTTTAAAAAAAAAAGTTTTGAAGAAAAGGGTTTTTTTTAAAAATAAAAACTGGAAAATTTTTAGTTAAAACCCCCAAAAAACTTTGGGGGAAAATTTTTTTGAAAAAAACCCCCCCCCCCCCCCCCCCTTTATTGATTTTTTGGGGCAGAAACTGGTTGTTGGAAAAACAAAATTTTTTGGAAAAACCCTTTTCAAACAGTTTACGGAAAATTTTTGGATAATTTGTGGGGTTTTTTTGTCAAAATTAAATTTAAAAAAAAAAGCATTTTAGATGAAAGGGTTAAAATTTACAGAAAGAAGAGACTATTTTTAAAAATTTTTTCCCCGAATAAATGATTTTTATTGAAAATTTTTAGGAAAAACATAGGATTAAACAAAAACTGAAATCTGAAAAGTTTAGTAAATTAGTATTAAAAACGGATAACCCTACACAGTATGTTTGTTTGTAGATAATCGTTATTTTTTAGTTATTGAAGTCTTACTTGTCAGAGAACAGGAAAACCTTTATTCTGGGCCACTTTCGCCCGAAACTGGTTGAGGGCGAAGGTGGCCAGAATGAAGGTTTTCCTGTTCTCTACGTAATAGGAAGACGAGAAAGAAGTGGAGTTAGAGACTGGGGGGTGTGGGGGGGGGGGGGGGGGTATCAGTAAGCAGGGGGTGGTGGGATCTGTGATGGGGTAAGGGGGGCGGACAATGACCCCATAGAGACGTAGTAAAAATGCCTGAAGAACAGTAAGGAGGTGGAAGAAATGGACTTGACGAAAGAAATACAAGATGCAAAGCATATAAACGTACTCTCAGTACAGTGACAGACAGGGGAGACAATTTCCCGTTAGTGGAAGAAAAAATCGACAGTGCGGTGGTTATTTCCCTCATCGGACTTGATTTTTTAAAAATTATCATTTACGGCCGTTCGTAAGGGCTATTCTGGTAAAATAAACAATGGGCATCATCCGTGACCCACAGTGAACATACGTACACATTTTTAGAAAGATCGGCCCAGAAGGTTTGTCTGGAACAAGTGGAACACATTTTGACCACGGACGGACAGGCAGACAGACAGACACACAGACAGCATTTCTTCGTTCCCATTGTAAAGTACTCCCTGTTCTATAAGAACTGGGAGTACAAAAAAGGAAGATGAGGCGAATTCTACAAAGACCTTTGACCATTCAGAGGACGAGAGTTTTTCATTAAAACTTTTGGTGCGCACACTGAAACAAACGAGCAGGGGATAAGAAGGAAGCATTTCCTTTCCGATCTTACACGCTGAAAGACATGAAGTGGTTTGAAAGCAAGAAACGGGATTCGGTAATCTCTCGATCTGTCTGTCGGCCTGTCTGTGTGTGTGTCATTGTTTGTCTGCCTGACTGTCTGTGTGCATGTTACTGTTTGTCTCAGTCTGTCTGTCTGTCTGCCTGTCACCATCTTAATGAACTCCCTCATTCTCTGCCTCTTAAACGCACTTCCCTCTTTCTGTCCCAGTCTTTGTGTCTGTTTGTCTGTCTGGCCGTCAGTCCGTCTCTCGATCTGTCTGTCTTTGTATGCCCTTCCCATCCCCTTCTCTCTCTTTCCTTTTAACCTCTCTCTCTCTCTCTCTTTTCTCTATCTTCTGTCACCCATTTCTCACTCTCTCCCTGTTGTACACCCACACAGCTCTCTCTCTCTCTCTCTCTCTCTCTCTCTCTCTCTCTCTCTCTCTCTCTCTCTTTTCTCCCCCCCCCCCCCCCCCCCCCCCCCCCCTCTCTCTCTCTCTCCTTGAGTATTAATCTACCGGTCCGACAATGCAATTCATCAAGCACTGGAAACTTGTCGAGACTAGAGGACCAGGGGACGATGAGAAGGGATCAGTAAAAGGACGTGTCATTTTTTTTGTTACCATTTCATCAATCTTGATGCAGACTTTACGACCGGGTGTCGTATATAATACTGTCGCTCATAAAATCGTGTCGCAGCGACAGTATTTCCCGGGAAATACTGCATTTTATGGACAGCTACAATATTCTATGGGACATTTTTCGTGAAAAGTTGTCGCGCGACATTTTTTTCCAGCAATTATTGTCGCTGCAACAATATTTCACGTGAAATGCTATCGCTGCGATACAATTCCACGGCGACAGTATTATATACGACACCGGCTTGAACATGTGCGTCTTGACTTGACGTACGAAGTGCAGTTTTATTTGTTGTGGTTGTTAACCACCTTACCCCCCTCCCCACCCCCACCACCACCTCCCTCCACACACGTACCCCTCTTCTTCCGGTCAGTTCTGATCCAACAAATTTTCGACACACCTCCTTCTCCAACCTCTCTCTCTCTCTCTCTCTCTCTCTCTCTCTCTTCTCTCTTCTCTCTCTCTCTCTCTCTCTCTCTCTGTCTGTCTCACTCTCTCACTCTCTCTGTGTCTCTGTCTCTTTCTCTCTCTCTCTGTCTCTCTCTCTTAGAGATAAGGAGAAAAGATGCCAACATGTAGAGAATAGCGCAGGTTACTGACAGGTCAACACTACTATATTAAATGATGTATGGTTTATACAGTTCATGAATGGAGTGATCGATTAGCCAACTGAAGATTTTGTAGGATATGACGCGCAGGAAAATTGATCAAATGAAGCGATTGAATGTAGCAAATGCATTGCAGCAGGGGGAAAAAAAACCCATACAACTGGCACATCTATCACAAGAAATACACGTTTGTGATTTAATGCTTTGTCAAGATCCAGACAGTATTGTGCCGCAAGAAGGAAGACATTCTATCACTCTGCATTAAGAACTATATCAACAAGTCAGAACACAAAGTACACCGTGAAGAGCTAATACAAAATGGATTGAGGTAGAAGATAAAAACCGGAACAAATTCTGTATAAATGTAAATGATGAACAAGCAGAGCCGACATGAAAATAAGTTCACGACAGCAGAACGATGGAGTAGAACGATTTATCAAAAGCACAAAAACAACATTTTTGAGAAACGTTTAAAATAAAACGCAAGTTGTGACCACTTTTCAAATAATATGCATACTTACTTTGGAGATTGCAACTTTCTAGTTTAGATGGAGATACTTGAATGATTTCAGTGGAAGAAGCAACAATTACTGTGACATAATGGTTCGACGCAAGAAAATGAAGGGTTAAGAAAGGGATTTTTAAAATGTTTTAAATGCTTCGCGTTTAAAGTTCGAGTTTTAGCACTAAGTGCATTTGATAATGTCTCTGAATGAAAACGTTGATTGTCTTTCTCTCAGTTAGCGTGCGAAATAATTGCATTACATATTGAGAGTGATCATTTCTTTTATCCGGGCTATATTTGACAGGTGAAACGTTTAACGGAAAGATCGTTAAGAGTGCTTTGTAATTTGATCAGTGATCGGTGTTGGTTTCTGAGTGGCAGAGACCTAGCTATGATTCTCTGTTTGAAGGATGATGTTGTTGAGATATCACGTCATAGCAAAATGCCAGGAAGTGCAGTTGCTGTTAATGTAAGGCGTGCTTCTGATCCATTTTCCAGATAGTGTGATAATTCTTTTTTGTTCAAGTTTAGGAGAGACGTTATTTCACGAGTTCTGATGTTGGTGGGAAAAGGCATGCAGTCGCTTTAGATACCATGGTTGTATTAGTGAAGAGTGTGGTATGGAGGCTGTATTGCAGATACCATGGTTGTATTAGTGAAGAGTGTGGTATGGAGGCTGTATTGCAGATACCATGGTTGTATTAGCGAAGAGTGTGGTATGGAGGCTGTATTGCAGATACCATGGTTGTATTAGCGAATAGTGTGGTATGGAGGCTGTATTGCAGATACCATGGTTGTATTAGCGAAGAGCGTGGTATAGAGGCTGTATTGCAGATACCATGGTTGTATTAGCGAAGAGTGTGGTATGGAGGCTGTATTGCAGATACCATGGTTGTATTAGCGAAGAGTGTGGTATGGAGGCTGTATTGCAGATACCATGGTTGTATTAGCGAAGA
>CM031623.1:42589261-42591190 GCA_018398815.1 Conus ventricosus
TCTCAGAGGGACTGGCACCAGATCAGTTGCAAGAGAAGAGGTGAAGGTGGTGGGGGGGGGGGGGGGGGGGGGTGCGGCCTTTTTTTCCAAAGGGAAATCTGGTGTCCCCCCCCCCCCCCCTGTGGAAGGGGGAAAACGAGCTAAAAATGCAGGTTTTGGCAGCTAGTTGCATCCACCACCACCACCACCCACCACCCCCGTTCCTCCAACCTCGTTTGGTTCCTGACTCACCAGCCTTTATCATTATAAAGAAAAATCTCTGAACTTAGCGACGATCGGCAATCGCGCTTTCTATATATAGTACCCCGAAGGGGGAGGAAATAGGAAGACAGACCGGATATCCGTCCCCTACAGATGCGCCTTGAAAACCCCTGGGCGATCGTGATTAAGCGGGAGGCGTTACCATGGGTACCAGTACGGTACACCACCGTCGGAGGATTGTGCAAGCCTTGTCTCATACCTGTCAACATCTACGGTTCAACTTGAATGTGTCTGTTCTGTCAACATCTACGGTTCAACTTGAATGTGTGTCTGTCCTGTCAACATCTACGGTTCAACTTGAATGTGTGTCTGTTTTCTTCTTTACAATGACTAGCATACGACAGTGCAGTTTATATACCTGTCAGCATCTACAGTTCAACTTGAATGTGTGTCTGTTCTTATCTTTACAATGACTAGCATACGAGAGTGCAGTTTATACTTTTGCTTATCCATGGCATAGTGATGCAATACATGCCTCAGCCTTTGCAATGATGCGTTTTATTCTTTGACTATGACAGCACCTATACGTTATTTTACTGTTTAGCTCAATCTTACTCATTTCAAATTCCTTTAAGTCAGATTTTAATCTGTTTCCGGTTAAATGTTTTACTCACATGTCTGAACGAAGTGAGCCTATGTAAACTGAGTCTGATTGGTGTGTGTGTGTGTGTGTGTGTGTGTGTGTGTGTGTGTGTGTTTGGTGAACATTAACATTGGTGTTTTCTCTGCAATAACAAATGCTAACATTACCAAACTCGACATAATAATGAATGTTGTAAAGCACTCCCCCATCTGAAAATGTCATGAAAGCGTAACTAATCGGCTTACGGTTCGACCTTGGCTTCAGAGCAATGTATTTTCTGATTGGTTAAACTTCTCAAAGTGTCAACCGCCAAGCACGGGAATTGACGTAAAAATGTAGAACTCCACGCGAGTTTTATTGGATGGATCTGTAGCGGGTCAGTGGTGTGATGGATGGTGGATTTGCATCGATTGATAGGGAGAGAGTTCATGCTCGAAGCTTTGACTAAAATCCAGCTTGGACGCAGAGGAGCACTAAAGTATAATAGTAGGTTCACCTGTGCGGAAAATGAAATAGAGAAAGCAAATACCAACCTGCTATAGTTGGAATTCATTTGGCCATTTGGCGTTTTTCGTTTTACATACACGATTCAACTTCAACGAAACATATTTCCTTTTATTCAGCACATCAAGGGAAGCCTGAAAAGGTATTGTACATGCGCGCAGTCTGACGAACATAATCATCTAGTTGTATTTTCAGTATCCAAAAAAATACATAGAAACTTTAATCACTGAAAATCATTGTATTACTGTAAGACGACAAATGAAATTTTATCCAAATATAAGTTTGAATTCAAAGTGACTGCTTATCAAGGTCAGACCATCGGTTTCTGTTTCCCTGAATTTAATTCAATAGGACGCTCCTCTTTCTTTCATACACTTATTTTGCTGATGTTTTGATATCAGCATTTATGAACGATTTCGACAGTGGAAAACATAAAAAAGCAGGTTGACTTGCAACACCGGTAGACCTAACCAGGGTGTTTGAGAGAGACTGAGGAGACAGCATGGCTGATATTGATGATTAATGCACGTGACGACTCTCCAGTGAAGCTAATCGGCTTAGAGTTTGATCTTGGCCTTAGA
>CM031623.1:42600430-42612930 GCA_018398815.1 Conus ventricosus
AGAGTAAGTAGCTGGAAAGAAATGAAACCGTTTCCTCGGCCCACTGTCGGATCATATCAACTCAAATTTGGAGCTGACGTTGTGCACCAGCATACCTACTTCTAACTGCATACAGCGCAATGTCCCATCCATGAGCCAGTGTCCTCCCCCATAGAGCGCAATTCCTTACCATAGAGGGGGCAGGTCCCACCACAGAGCGAAATGTCCCCCACCATAGAGCGCAAATGCCCCTAAACATAGAGCGAAATGTCCTCATCAAAAAAAATGATTAAAACCCCTTTGTTTACGGAATTTACAATCTAAATTGATGTTGACGCAAAGGGAGAAGGAAAAAGGGCGCTCCTTGGGGTTAAAACCCAAACTCACTCCTGCCCCGGGGACCCCAGACAGTGGGGTTGTTAACACAGACCGGAAAATTCCCAAATTGACCGAAAGTTTTGTTGGGGTTTTTCCCCTTAAAAAGGGAGACAGCTTCAAAAATCCACATCATGTTTTTTTCATGAAAAAACCCCGATTTCTAGGGGGGCTTCGAAACCCTTTTTCCCAACGCAAAAAAAAAAAGATAGAACCACATTTTGTTTGCAAAATTTTGAGGTTTGGGGATATGTTTTTCAAACAGACTAGAGGGGAAAAAAGGAAAAAAATGGCATCTCGGAAACCATACTATTTTTTTTTTTTTTGCCAAAAGGGCATCGTGATGAATTTGACCACTTTTTTCCAACAAATTTAAAGGCAGCGGGTCAGACCGGGGGGCGGGTCCAGCGGGTCAGAGCCAGGGGCTGGTCACCATACATTTTTTGTTTGGGCCTAAAGGCTATCTTTCCCTTTCAAAATCAGTTTAAAATTTTGACCATTTTTTCCCCAAAAAATTTAAAAAGGGCACTGGCCCAAGCCAGGGGCGGGGCCCCGCTGGTCAGACCAGGGGGCGGGTAGCGGGCAGACCCGGGGGGCTGGCCCAAATTTCTTTCCAGCGGGGGGGAACTAGAATCATAATCAGGCTCCTCCCCGGAGCATAGAAGCACCATGTAGTCCAGATAATTGTACACTGTTAGAAGAGTCGGAGGAAATTTTTCCCTGGAATTTTGAGAAAAATATTTAAAAAAAATTTTTTATAAAAAGGCCAGGAGAAAAATTCTTTTTTAAGGCCAGGGCCCCAAAAAATTTTGAAAAGGGGGCGATAAAAAATTTTACAAGAAAATAAATTATGAAGCAGCAGTATCACGATCCAAACGAAAGAAGAGAAAAGGGGAGAGGGGAAGAGAGAGAAGAAAAGAGAGAGAAAGGGGAGTAAAAGAAGAGAGAGAGAAAAGAGGAAAAGGGGAGAGAGAGGAGAGAGAGAGAGAGAGAAGAGAGAGAGGAAAAGAGAGAGAGAGAGAGAGAGAAGAGAGGGGTTTCCGTTTGCAGACGTAATTTCAGTTTTACATACGAAAATGGAAAATTTTTTTGTCTTTATTTTTGGTAAAGGGGAAAACCAACGGGGAAATTTTTTTCCCCTTCAGCATTTGCTTTGAAAAAAAAAAAACAGCTGTCTTATTTGCGGGGGGTGGGTTTTTGTTAAAACAGTTTTCCTCAAATTAAATTTATGGCTCCCTTAGTGGCGGAATAAAAAACGGTCATACCCCCAAAAAACCCCACTCCCTTTTTTGGGGTTATGGGTTTAATACTGCGTCACAAAAGAAGAAGAAAAAGTAAAGAGGCCACAATTCGGTAACAACCTTTTTCTGTGTAACCAGCCTTTCTGCAATTTTGAAGTGAAAAAATTGGAAAAGGGTTGTTTTTTTTCCCTTCAATTTTCCCATTTTTTTTCCAGCCCTATTTCCTTGGGGGTTTTTGCCGTCACCCTTAGAAAAGACCAAACTTTTTGCGAAATTTCGAAAAGAAAACAGGCAAATTTAATCAGTTTGGTACAATTAATCCAGACTCTGGAAAAAGAGTAAAACCGGGGAAATTTAAAGGGCATGTAAAAAAGGGGAACCGGGGGGGAACGCACACAACACACACACACACACAAAAAAAACACACACACACACACACCACCCACCCCCACCACACCCCCAAAAAAACCCCACACACACACCCCAACACAACACACACACACAAAACCGCACGCACCACACGAAACGCACACACACACACACACACACACACACACACACAGGAGAGAAAAGAGAGAAAAGGAGAGAAGAGAGAAAAGAGAGAGAGAGAGAGAGAGAAAAGAGAGAGAGAAAAAAGAAAAGAGATTCAGATAGTTTAATCTTTTAAAAGGCCTACCCCCCCGAAATTATAAAAAGGGCTATAACAATATTCAAAAAAATTTTATTATAAATGCAAGCAGTACACGAGCCCTTACGAGAGAGAGAGAGAAAGAGAGAGAAAAGAGAGAGAGAGAGAGAGAGAGAGAGACAGACAGACAGCCAGCCCAACAGAGAACAGACAGAGAGAGAGCCAGACAGACGGGAAGAGAGAGAGAGAGAGAGTGAGAAAAGAAGAGAGGGGGAGAGCCCGACAGAGAGAAGACAAAAAAAGAGAGAGAGAGACAGAGAGAGAGAGAGCCCGGGGGGGAGAAGACGGGAGAGAGAGAGAGAGAGAAAAGAGAGAAGAAGAAGAGAAAAAGGGGAGAAAGAGAAAGAAAGACAGAGAAGAAGAGAGAGAGAGAGGGGAGGGGAGAGAGAGAGAAGAAGAGGGGAGAGAGAGAAGAGAGAAAGAGGGAGGGAGGGCGTGGGGGTGGAGAACAAAAGGGGGAGGATGGGGGGGGAAGAGGTGGCGTTGGGGAGATGGGGGGGAATGGGGGGTGGGGGTGGGGGGTTTGGGTCCCCCGGCTCCCCCAACTGGGCTTTTCGTCAGCCCGGTTGAACATTTAACGAATTGCGGGGGACCCGAAAGAGGAAAAGAGATGTCCTAGGGCCCACAGGCCTGGGTTAAAACCCCTGGTTTTGGGCGTTTTGTGTGTATGTGTGTGTTGTGTTGTGTGTTTGGGGGTGGGTTGGTGTGTAGTGGGGTGTGCGTGCGTGCGTGTGGGGCCGTCCCTGTGTGTGTGTGTGTGGTGTGGTGTGGGTGTGGGTTGTGGGTGTGTTGTGTGTGTGCGCTCTCCCCTCTCTCTCTCCCTCTCTCTCTCTCCCCCTCTCTCTCTCTGGGGCAACATGAAAACCCCCTAGGCACACAACTGCCAAAGACATCTCTATTTTTGTTGGTCTTTTGCATTTTTCCCCTGTCTTTTGCTTGTCTTCTTCTGTCTGCGGGCTGCCCTGCCTGTTTTGTCTCAAACCTTTTTCTATCATTCCTTTTCCTTTCAACGTGTCCGCCCACTTTAGGGGGCCGGCGGCGGCTGCCCAGCCTCCCCTGCCTGCCTGCCCTGACTGCCTGTCTATCTGTCTGTCTGTCTGTCTGTTTTGTCTGATTGTCTCCCTTCGAACCCTCTCTTTGTCTGTCCCCTCCCCACACGTTTTCCAATTTTTTAAAGGTTAAAACGCAATAAAATAAATTTTGACACACAAGCTTGACCTGCCTCTTTGTTCCTCTCTCTTTTCTCTTTTCTCTCTCTCTCCTCTCTCTCTCTCTCTCTCTTCTCTCTCCCCCTCCCCTCCCCTCTTTTCTCTCTCTCCCCCTCTCTGGGGGTTGTGTTTGTGTGTGTGGTGTGGTGTGTGTGTGCGTCGTGCGGTGCGGTGTGTGTGTGTTGTAGTGGTGTTGTTTTGTGGTGTGCGCGCGAGGGGTGCACGCATGTGTGTTTTTCCTTTGTGCTCACATTTATTAAACATCTTTGTATTTGCCCCCATCCCAAAGGGGGCCGGGGGGCCTACAGATTGAGGTTTTGATGCTTGTTCTTTTTTTTTCCTTTTGCCTTGCCCTCAAACATCATTCGAAAAAAAGGGGAATAAAGAAAGGGGGGAGAAGAGAGGGGGGAAAAGGGGGGGGGGGGTAACAAAAAGACCCGGGGGATTAAAAAGGGGAAAAAGACCCTCCCCCAAAATGACAGAAAAAGAATACAAAAAGGGATGAACGGAGAAGAGGGGCAGAGGTGAAAGGAAGAAAAGAAAATAAGAGGAGGAGGGGGAAGCACACACCCCCCACACACACCACCCACAAAAACACACACCCACCCACACACACACCCACCCCCACCACATTATATATATTTTTAAAAAATATTATATACAATAAAATTATATCCCAACCCCTATTAATATAAATATTTATATAAATATAAAATATATAAAAATATTTTATTTATAATATATATAAATAAATAATATATAATATTTTATATATAAAAATATAAAAATTTTATAAAATATATATATATTAAAAATATAAAATATTTTTATATAATATAAATATCATTTTAAAATATTTAAAAAAAATTTAAAAGGAATTTTAAAATATAATATTTTTAAACCGATGTTGAAAAATAAGGGCTTCGCCCCCCCTTAACTCGCTTTCACGTCGTCCCAGCACCCAAAAATTTTTAAACAACGCCCCCTTTGTGCCCCCCAAATTGAGAAGTGATTGCTCATTTTTTTCGTTTTCTTTTCCCCAAATGTTGTTTATTTTTCAAAAAAAAAGAAAAAACGAATGGAAACGAATCGTTTTTTGGGTCTTCTAATTTGTTATTTCCCTTTTTGGGCCCCAGCGGAAGTTTAATTATTTTTTTTGTAATTTTTTCTTTTGGAATTTTTTGAAGGGGGTTTTTCCTAGGGGGTTAAACCAAACCCACCACTCTGTTTTTCTTCTTTGGGTCGGGAATCACAGAAGGGGGTAAAGGGATGTTCTTGCTTAAATCCATGTTGAGATGGTTTCTGGGGCAGTCCCTTTAATCATCACATTTTGCAGGTAGTGCGTTGTTGTTGTTGTTGTTGCCCGGTTCCTGGCAAAAAACTCCAGGGATCATCCAAACAGTCAATACTTGAACACTATGGAAACAAATGGACCCCAAAGGGATCATCCAAACACCCCAAGTATTTGGAACACTTATTAAAATGAAACAGTTGGGGATGAGAACATTACTGTGTGACCGTTTGTTTCCCCGACACAAAGGGGCAGCCACACACTGACTTCGGGGGATTTTAGAGACTGAAAAATTTTTATGCTGGGAGCTTGTCACAACTGAAGACAACCCCCCTGCAAAAACAAAGCAAACATAGCAAAAAGTAAGTTACCCCCTTGGGTGTTTTTAGCCAATGTCAACTGGCCTGACACAGCACAAAAAATTTTTTTGATGTGGGCCTTGGTGTTCAAGCCCTATGCCCTTTTGGCCTGACACAGCACAAAAACCCTTTTGGGTGTAGCCTTGGGGGTTTTTCTAGCCAAATTCCATTGGCCTGACACAGCATAAAAAATTTTTAGTTTTAGCCTTGGTTTTTCTACCCCAATTTAAATTTGGGGCAGGAACAAAAGCATAACAAGATTTAGATTAGCCTTGGGGGTTCTAGCCAAATTTTAAATTTGGGCATGAAAACAGCATAACAACTTTTTGGGGTACCCTTTTGGGTGTTCTGGGCCCATGTCAATTGGCCCGACACAGCATAACAACATTTTGATTTTAGCCTTGGTGTTCTAGCCCATGTAAAAGGGGCCTGACACACCCCAAAGGGCCAAAAGGGGGGGCTGATAATGTCTAGCAGTGCCATAATTACATCCTGGGGCTGGACGGGATAAAGGGGCATTTGTGACAATCCCCAACAGAGGGGCGTCTCGTTCCGGCGCTGTGCGGTTTTGGCAGTTATTCCCTTTAAAAGGGGGAGATGATCCGCCCCCGGGTAAAAACCCAATCAGGGGGGGAAAAATGCCAGGGAAAACGACGTTTTTGGGGAAATGGTTGACGTGTAAAGGGGGATGGGGCAAGGGGACTCAAAGAGTGCATCTTGGAAAATCGGGAAATCTTTTTTAAGAGAGAGAGAAAAGAGAGAAAAGGAGAGAGAGAGAGAAAAGGAGAGAGGGGAGAGAGAAAAAACTCTCCACCAAATCAAGATGGTAAACAGATAAGTTAAATTTTCTTTTTTTTACACCCAAATCCTTTTTCGAACTCGGGAGTACTTTTTAACAGACCGAACGTCAAAAGGGGTAACAAAAAAATCGAAAAAAAAACAAACGGGGGGAGAAAAGGAGAGAGAGGAGAGAGAAAAGAGAGAGAGAAAGAGGGGGAAGAGAGAGAGAGAGAGAGAGAGAGAGAGAGAGAGAGAGAAAAGGGCGAAAAACAAATACAAAACACAACCCCACTCCCGCAGAAACCAAACGCACGCACGCACGCACGTAGGGCACGCACGCACGCACGCAGCCACGCACGCACGACACTCACACACACCACGCACACCACACACACACCCCACACCACCAAAACAACACACACACCCACACACACACACACACACCCCAACACACACAACACCACACACACACAAACACACACGACACAGGGGGTGCAAGCTGCTAAACGGGTTTCCAAAACCCAAGTATTCAAAATTTGGTCTAAAAAACTTTTTGGGAAAAAACGGGTTTGGAAACGAACCCTTTGGGGGAGAAATTTTTAAAAAAAAAGAAACGTTTATTGGGGAAGTCTATTTAACAGGATAAAAAAAAACCCAAAAAAACCACATTCCCCCTTGGGGAAAGGGCAAATTCACCCCTTAATAAAACCCATCCCCAAAGGTAAAAAGGGCAGTACTGGGCTACTTTTGGCACAGATGGGGTTTTACAGCCATAAAGAATCCCAAAAGATATGGAAACAATTTATTGATATAAAAAATTGGGATAAAAACTCCCAAATTAAAACCCAAATCAGTTTGAAGGAAATTTGATCTTTCACAAATTTCCCAAAAGGGCTGAGTCTTTCGCTGACTCTTTTTCGGATAAAATTTTCCCTAAAAAAAATTCCACATGAAATCAAAAAACGTTTAGGGTAAATAAAGGGCCCCAAAAAGATATGTAACAAAGATCCTGTAGCAAAAACGCAAATTTTTTATCAATGCCCCAATTGACTTTACACTTAAAAAACCCACGGCAGTTTAAAAAACGAAAAAACAGGGGGGTTCCCCCCCTGCCCCCGGCAAAAATTTATGAAATTGATGATAGCCGCCTGGTAAAATTTTTTACAAAGCCACAAAAATTGTCAATTAGTTCGGGGGTGCCTCGTGAAACCCGGGATATGGGGGGACCCGTATTTAAAAAACGAAAGCATCCTATGGGAGAAACTGGAGGAAAAAATGAGATAAATGAAAAAAGAGTGACTTTTTTAAATTTGAATGGGTTTTCGGAAAACGACGGGAAAGAGCGCCATAGGCTGCTCTTTGGCCGCCTACCTTGGGGAGGCACCCCCTTTTTAATAAGTGAGGGATGTGTTTTTTTGTAAAAGCGCTTAGGCTTGGTTTTTTGCCCAAAGGGTAGGCCAAAAATAAATACCCTAAATAATAATAAATTTCTTTAAAATGAACTAAAAGAACTCTATTTTTTTTCAAGCCTAAGAAAACAGCTTTGGAGCAGAAGCAATATCCATCCTCCCCATTAAAAAAATCTTTCCAGATAAATGGATAATACTACTGCACGAAAAATTTTTATAAAAATGTTGGGATGAGGGGTTTTTTTTTATTCCCAGAAAATGGAAGCAAAACCCAAACCCTAGTTCCCCTTATCTAAAAAAAGGGAAAATCAAAAAAAAAAAAATAAACAAATTTTAGGACCTATTTTCCTAACATCACACACAGGGGAAACGCAAAAAAGATAGTTTTTACACAATTTTTTTCATTACTGTGATAAAAAAAAAAGTTACTCGCACTAAACCCAAACTGGGTTTAGGAAAGGGGAAAAGTACAGTTGACCTTTTTTTAAACTGAATACCAAATTAAAATCAGTTTGCTCGTAGGGAAAAAAATACCCGGCCACATTTTTTGATATAAAGAAACCTAAAGAAACACGTGTGGCATAAGAAATTTCTAAACAATCTAAAAAGTATTGGGCTATCGGAAATATAAATGGTTAAATTAAAAAAATTTTTATCTGAAAGAAGTATGCAGAAAAAATGGGCAACAAGTATTTAAACCCCCAAAAATTTTTCCCAAAAGGGAATCCCACCGGGGTCAGTTATTGCCCCTTATTTATTTAATATTTGGGGGAAAGAATTGCCACATCCCCGTATCGAACAATGTTGTTCTATGCAATTTTGTAAAGACATAGTTTTGTGGATGAAATTTCCCAAAGAAAAGGAAAAACACCCAAAAGAAAGCTTTAAAATATTTTTAAAAAAAAATAAATCAACTGAACTCGATAAAAAATAAGTAACTAAAAAGAAGGAGAATGGATTAATTCTATCACCAAAAGCCCAAAACTTCCCACTTTTTAAAATGGGGCCCGATCCACCGAATTGAAACCCCTTTTTCAAAAAAATGGGGAGACTAAAGAATACAGAAAAAAATATGAAATTTTTTGGGGGTTTCACTAACTTCAAAATTGTCCTGGAAAATTTTCATATACAATATTTATTTTCAAAAGGGCCCAAAAAACTTTAAACCTTTTTTAAAAATCATACAAAACCCCAAAATGGGGGGGCCCAAAATGCAATGTAAAAGAAACAGCTGGGATTTTTTTTCCCCTGAAACTTCAAAACCTCTTATATTACGGCAGGAAGGCTTTTTTTCCCGAGTTTTCCCAAAATTTTCTTTAAAAAAGATTTAAATTTTGGGTGCAAAGTTTTTTAAACTGGCCTTGGTGTGCCGTATCATGCATCATCTTTGGGAACAATTGAATTTGGGGTATTACCAATTTAAAAAACATCGCCGGGCTAGCTGTCCAAAATATGTCCTTACGAATTTTTCCCAAAACGTCCCCGTTAGAATGAAGTCAGTTTAGCCCCGACATTACCTTCCCAAAAAGGCAAAATCAATTTCTTTTACCACAAATATTGGAACTTTCACTTCAGATCTGTTCAGTGGGGTCAAAAATTTAAACCCCAGCTTTTTAAAAACGACCTAAACTTCCCGCAACTCCCAGCCCGCCAAGGGAAAATTTAAAAAAAGTATCAAATTTATATTAGCCCTAAAAGTCGATGAAAAAAAAATGACAAAGAAAACCCGATAGGCCAAATAGTAAAAAATTATTTTAAAATTCGTAACCCTTTTATCTTTAAAATTTTAACAGATGGGTCCTTTTTGGGTACCAAAGAAGCAGGTGCAGCAAATTTTCAATTTCCCTTTTTGAAAATTTAAAAATCTTTTTGTCCCTTTGGGAAAAAACATCTATTTTAGCAGAACTAAATCCATTCAAATGGCTTTGTATTTTCTAAATTGACTTTTTAAATCCAATTTTTCCCCAATCCTCTTTTTCGTCGATTTAAAAACGGTTTTTTTCCCCAAAATAAAACAAAACCCCCATAGTAAGACAAGATCTGATTACAGATATTCATCACCTAATACATTTCTTATTTTTTAGGGGAAAAAGAATTTTGTTTCTGTTTGGGTTTCCCTTTTCCCTTGTGGAATTTAGTTAATGGAGAGTAACAACCAGCAAAAAGGGGCGGGAAAAAAACAGGGGGATTTGGGGGTTAACATATCCCATTTTTTTATCCAAAGAGGGATACAGTCCCTTTTAAAAAAATACATGCCCGGGAAAAATTTAAAAAAAACAACATTTTTCGGGACGTTCCCTTATACCGCATAAGCCAAATATTAAACTTTACACACTTCATTCTTTTTAAACAATGTAGTTTGCCCTTTTCTCGGATCAAAAATTTTTTCCCCTAATTAAAAAAGACAAACTAAAAAGCTTTTAAAAACAAAGTTTTTTTCAAAAAAAAACATGCCTTTTTGGTGAAATGAAACAAATTCCCACAAACTTTTTTCCCCTCAAGTAGTTTTAAAAACCTCATCTACCACCTCTACCAAAATTTTTTCTCTGGGGTACAGGTTTTAAACCCATTTATCACCCCAAAAGTGTAAAATTGCTGTTTTCCCTTGGGAAACAAAGTTCCCAAAATTTTTTTGTTTTGTTTTAAAAGGAAAAACGGTTTTTTTAGCAACGCCTTGTTTTTACCGGTTTTTTTTTTCGAGTTTTTTATAGTTAGTTATCCATTTTTTGGGGTTTTTCTGTAATGTTTTTCCTATAATTTGTTTTGTCAATATACTCAGAAGGGAAAAAACGCGAAAAAATAGGGGGACAGGGGGGGGCCACTTGGGGGTTTACAATGTGAACAGGGCGTAAGCAATGTCGGGTTTCACGGGGAACATTTTCAGTACGTGGGGTTCCTTGGGCCCGGTTTGTAACCTCGTAACAAGGGGGAAAAGTTGCCGGGGCAGGGGTTTTTTGGCATGAGGAAATGCCCTTTGCCAGTGGAATTTTTACCACGATGCATCAAAGGGGAAATTTCAACTCAATGGGGCCCCCATTTTTGGGCAAAAAAATTTTCCCAAAACCCCCAAAAAATTCAAATCATCCCTTCCAGAGGGGCCAACAAATGCCCAGACTTTTTCGTCAAGATTTGTTGCATAGCAAAGGGGCAACGCCCGGCCGGGTTCCCAAAAGGGGGCAGGGCGCATCGCTTTTGGGGTCCAAAATTTCCACCGTCTATCGCCTTCTGGCCGCTTTTCCCAAACAAGAAACCCCCCCTGATGCCCGACCCAAGGGGGGCCCGACCCGGGGGGTCACCCACAAAGCCCAAACCCGGGCCCCTTCTTCGCAGCATCGACGGGAAACCTTACCAAACCGCTTTCCAACACAGCCAGGGAAAACCGTCCCCGGGAACCATTTTCAGGCCAATCAAACAAAAAGGACCGGTGGGGTGGAAGGGGAAAAGTTTTTTAAAAAAAAAAGAAAGGGAAAAAAAAGGGGCCTAACCCCGCACCCAGGGCCCGAGAACCCGGGCTTCTGGGCCCCGGTTTCCCGTTTCACCCCCCCCCTCTGGGCCCGATCCTTCCTTTATAAAAGCCGGTTTTTTCGTCGCCCCGGGGTTTTTCCGCCCGGTTTTTCCCCGGGGAAAGGGTTTGGGGCCCGCAGGAAACCCCAAATTTACCAAAGGGCCCCTGGGGGGGTAAACCTGACCTAAGGGGATCGGCCCAAACCGTTGGGGGCCAGTCCCCTTCCAAATTTTTGGCCAGGGGCTGGGGCCCGGGGCCCTCTTTTATTAAAGAAACCGTTCTGGGCCCAACATTGGGGCCCCCTTTTCCGGCTTAAAATGGGGGAACCGTTTTAGGAAAACACAACCCCAAAAGGGGCCCATGGGTGGTAAAAACAAACCCTTTTGGGGGGAAAACCATCAAAACCCCCATTGGGGCCTCCCCCCAGGGTTCCCCCCCCCCCCAAAAAGGACGGGGGGTTAAGGGGGGGATAAAACCGTTCAAACCCCAAAACCCCAAACGCCGGGTTCCCCGGGGTTGCCCGTTGCGGGCCCAAAGGGGTGGGCAAGCCCCGAAAGGGAGAACCCAAAACTCTGGGGCGCTCTTACCCGCCCCCCCACCACCCTTAAACCCCAAAAGAATTTTAGGGTGGCCCCCAAAAAGATATTGAAAAATTTCAACCCCAGGGTTTATCAAGTTTATTGCCCTTTTTCTTCCAAGGGGGAATGGGAAAAATTTGGGAAAGGGACACTTTTGGCGGGGGGTAAAAAAGATTGCTTGCTTTCACTTTCAATTCCAAATTTAAAAAGGGAAAAATTTTTCCAAATTAAAATCAAAATTTTCTTTCATTTTTTTTTCCCTTTTTAACCAGTTTCAAAAAATTTTGCCCAAATTAATTAAAACCCAACACCCAACCCCAAAACACAAACAAAAACAAAATTAAACCAAAACAAACCCCACACCAAAACCCCAAAAAAAAAAAGCACGCCCCCCCCCCACGCACCCCCTTTCGCACGCACGGCACGCACGCACGCACGCACACACACACACACAAAACACACACACACCCCAAAACACACAAATGTGTGGCACCATGCAGCGCGTTAAATTTGTGTATGTTCCCCGGGGGCGCGCGCGTGTGTGTGTCGTGTGTGTTCGTGCATACTGCGTCGTGCGTGCGTGTGTTGTGTGTGGTGTGTGTGTGTGTGTGTGTGTGTGTGGTGTGTTTTGTGTGTGTGGGTTTGTGCGTGCGGGGCGCGCTCACCGCGTAAATATATATATATATATATAAAATAATAAATTTTAAAAAATATAAAATAAAATATAAAAAAAATTAATAAAAATATAAAATCAAGTTCAAAAGACCCCCTCAGAACTTTAAAAATGCTTTGACCAAAGTAGGGGCGCATACCATTTAAAATAGGGTTTTTAAAAAGGGAAAAGAAAAACAAAAAAAATATGGTGGGTTTTGTGTGTTGTGTTGTGGTGTGGGGTTTTGTGGGGTTTTGTGTGTGCTGCGTGCGTGCGGGCGTGCGTGCGTGCGTTTCGTGCGTGCGTGCGTGCGTGCGTGCGTGTGTTGTGTGTGTGGGGTAGTTTGGGGGTGTGTGTGTGTTGATGTTTGTGTGTGTTTTGGTGTGTGTGTGTGCCCTACCGCGCGTGCGTGCTGTGTTGTGTGGGGTGGTGTAA
>CM031623.1:42645430-42667930 GCA_018398815.1 Conus ventricosus
AGCACTTGTCTTCGTTTTCCTTGCCGTGGACGCTGTCTGTCTTGCCTGAAGAAGACCAAAGAGGTCGAAACACGTCGTGTTTGTCTTGTAATTTGTTTGTTTCTTTCTTTAAGCGGGATAACTATTTTTATGTTCTGAAGTTTGTTTCAAAATCCGCCTGCACTCACCTCACTTTGAAACAAGCTCTCTTGTTAATAGATGTTAAGGAATAAAAGGGACGATTAGTAAGGTTAACAGGCATGGAAAAGCCCTCAACAGTGTCGGTCATGTGTTTTGTGAAACAAACTCTTGTTAATAGATGTTAAGGAACAAAAGGGACGATTAGTAAGGTTAACAGGTATGGTCAAGTCCTCAACATTGTCGATCATGTGTAATGTGAAAGTTCTTGAATCCAGCCCTGTCTCAGAGTCAAGATCGAGGCGAGAAATGGGATCTTCTACCACCACGAAACCGGTCTTAACTAGATTTTAGGTATTAACATATATTTGAGATGTATAAACGTACCTGATTTATTTGATAAATGAACGAATCGGGCAGGAACGATGAATGTGACCCTTCACCATGAAACACGTCTTAACTCGATTTTTTATGTTAACGTACATGCAAGATGTACAGTATTTCTGATTAATCTGCTAAACGAATCAATAAGCGAGGGAAAAAAACAACGCTATGGCTTTTTGATTTTTTTTTTTGGGAGGGGGGGGGGAGGAAGAAAGCTTCTAAAGTTCTTGCAATCACCCCACCCCCCTCCTCTTCACGCGCATATTTTCCTTAGTCAAACCTCAACACCCAACTTGTGCCGAATTCGAGAAGGTAAGTGACTGTTCGTTCTTTGTTTTCATTGTCCTGAATGTTGTTTATCTTGCCCCGAAGAAGAACTTAATTTTTTTTCTCAAACCTCGATTTCTACTAATTTAGCGAATGTTTTTAAGCAAATGAATATTGTCACAAGAAAAGTTACGGTGTTTGGTATGCATTTTTTTGTAGAGAGAAAAAAAAAGTCAAAACGTCCCGGAATGGTACCCATCGCCTATTTCGACCTCTTACTGTGAAACTGCTAACGCTAGCCTTAAGGCTGACTTTGAGACAGGCGGTAACAAAAGGTCTTTTTGCCTGACAAATCTATACAGAACTGATGGACCGCCAGAGGTAAGGCGAGGGTGTGTGTGTGTGTGGGAAGGGCGCTTCCCTATGGTGTAAACGTAAGCGTTGTGAAACTTGTCAAATGTGACAGACAACAAAATGATACTGTGCTTGTGGTATTCTGCTTCATAGGAAACGACGACAACAACAACAACAACAACACCAACGACAACAACCACCACCTCCACCACCATCACCACCACCACCATCACAACCACAATAAATACCACCACCACCACCACCACCACCACCACCACCATCACAACCACAACAAAAACTACCACCATCACCACCACCACCATAACAACAACAAAAAGCACATACACTAATCAACAATGTTTCACTGAAGTGGCCCTAACGTTGTGGAGAGAGAGAAGAGAGAGAGAGAGAGAGAGAGAGAGAGAGAGAGGAGAGAGAAGAGAGAGAGAGAGAGAGAGAGAGAGAGAGAGAAAAGAGAGAGAGAGAGAAGAGAGAGAGAGAGAGAGGGTAGGGGAGAAGAGATGATGGGCTGTTGTGGGAAAGAGGAAGTTTATGAACCGGTAAAGCAGAAACAAAATACCACAGGAGATGATCGAAAGAATATTAAACAGACTGCCACGGTACACGTGAGCCATCGGAGCCCCGCTAAGGAGGGATTTTTAAAACAACTTTTCTTTCTATACACTTCTTTTTTTCTTGTTTTGTTTTGTTTGTTTGTTTTCTGCACAGGAAGTTATTAGTTTTCGTTTCCATGCAAATAGATTTCTTTTCCTTTCTGAGCAGATGCTATGTTGCTCCATACACTGATATTATGTTTATAAACATGTTATTTCTCTCTCTCTCTCTCTCTCTCTCTCTCTCTCTCTCTCTCTCTCTCTCACACACACACACACACACACAAACACACACACGCACATACGCACGCACGCATGCACGCTAGCGCGCGCGCGCACGCACGCACGCACGCACGCATACACGCACGCACGCACGCACAGACAAACACCCACACATACAATTATTACGTTTTCCTTTCTCAGACAGGTACTTTAGCTTTCACACATATATTTATTATGATTATCTTTGTTTCTGTTATTATTATGTTTTTGCTATTATTGTGATGATGATGCTGTTGTTGATGATGATGATGATGATGACGATGGTGGTGATGATTTCTATTTTGCACATTGTTACTTTATACCTTCTACACAGACCAAACTTTGGCTACATACGGTACTGTTTACCTAGAACGTATGTAGACAAGAGACGCACAACAAACGAGAAAAATCTTAAGAGGAGGAGGAGGAGGAAGCGGGTGACGATGAGGAGGAGGACACGGAGAAGGAGGAGAAGGAGAATGGATGGATGCATGAACGGGCTGTTTGAGATATAACATTAATGCCAAATCCCTTAAACTGTGATTTTTCTTTGATGCATGCTTTTGAAAGATGGGAAAAGAGATGTGGGGATGGGTCGGTGTGTGGAGATTGGGAGAAGAAAGGTGTGTGTGGAGGGGGGGGGGAGGGATGGGAGAGTGTACGGGGAATGGTTGTGGGGTGAGCAGGGGAGGGGGAAGGGGCATTATTGAAAGCTAAGAGACACTGGAAAGGTTTCATCATGAACGTCCCGTGAGATCCATTCAGAGCGCAAGGTCGATTTTCATGCGTGCATTAAAACCCAAGACACTAATTTCCCGTGTCAACTCCATGAATCCGAAGATATCTTTATAACTGCCTGTGGTCCCCCAGCTAGGCTATAAAACGTAATGGAGCGAGGTGTGCTCGAGCCGGATTTCATTGACGTCACATGACACATTAAGGGGCCCCTTATGCCAACAGCTGACCGTAGGCGAACAGGGATGCACATTGCCTTGCGGATGTGGCCTGCTCGTTCTTGCTCTCTGCAGCGCGCATGCACGTGTTGTCCGTCACAGAGCCAGTTCCAGCTAGCACGAGCCATCAGCTAAATTCCCACGCATGGGAAGATGCTGTTTTCTGTACTGATAGGCATGTCTCTCTCTCTCTCTCTCTCTCTCCTCTCTCTCTCTCTCTCTCTCTCTCTCTCTGCATGTCTGTCTGTCTACCTGTCTGTCACCTTTTCTGTCTCTCTCATTCTGTCTCTCTAGTAACCAGGGATAGAGCAGACAAAGGCACTGAGACAGTTCTTATTGAACGCGAGTAAATCAAACGACACTATGGAACGCAATTATTCTGCAGGTGGCGGAGGGTGCATTGCTGTGTGTCATTACAAAAAAGCTATTTTCTTTTCATCTGTGGTGTATTCCGTACTTAGTGCATTAATTGCCAAAACATATTTGTGATTAATCTACACACACACAAAAAAAAACGCAAAATGCTCTGTTTAAGGCTGCTGTAAGGATACAGTGCTGCTGTCAGCATAAGCAGCTGTGAATCGACAGCCACACCATCCTCTACAGCCTCCCCCCCCCCCCCCCCCCCCCCCCCCCCCCGCCCTTCTCCTCACATCTTTCTTTCTCTTTTCTTTGTCTCACAAACGGCAATCAAGAGTACTAAACTACGTTAATGCTCGGTCACTCTCGGCCCCTCCCCACAGTTTGCCGAGTGTTCTTCTTTAAGTTAGCCGACCTGTCCTAGTCACCAGGGCCGGTTGCATATACATTCTTAAAAGTTGACTTAAGCAAAGTTTGCTTAGAGCCAAAGCAAACTTTGTAAAGATTTCCTTTGCGCATTTTTGTCAATCGGTTGCACATACCGTCTTTGTCGCGGACTTAACTAAGATGTCGGTCAGGATGGTTATTTTTAGCATGGCTCCGTCATCGCACACAGTTTGTGCATACGTCACCAAAACGAACCAGTGGAAAGTAACTCCCGCAGATGAGAATCAACAAGACAGCATGGCGGACAACGACGGGAAGAAACGTGTGAGAACAGCAAATTTCACTGTTGGCCATTCTGTTGGCCGTCTCCACCGTTGGCATGCGAACATACTCATCCAGCCTGTTTGCGAATGCTCGAGAAACTCTATTACTCGACACACTGTGCTTTTGTCGACACCACACAAATCCCCAATCACTTCCTGAAAACACCCACTGGCATAAAAACGCAGTGCGATCAGTAGCTGCAAGAGCGGAGTCAGCGAGCCTCGCCGTTGAAACGGGTGATCAATGTCATCCTCAATCACATCACACAGGTCTAAAATGTCTGCCCGTCGAAATCTGAATCTTGAGTACAATTCTACGTCGTCATACACATCAAAAGGGTTCGTCCGATCCCTGAAAATTCTCTCTCGCCTCAAACTTCGGCGCAACAGAAGCCCATACACAACGCGGTTCGCCATTTTATTTACTGCTGTATGCTCTGTCCTAGCTAAGTTCGCACTTACGCGTGGGGAGGAGCTGTCCCAACTTTAAGCAAGATGTTAAACATCCTTTGCTGCTAAGCAAGCCCATGCAACAGGATTCCTTCACGCTAAGCAAATCCCTAACTTTAAGCAAACTTAGAGTCCGCTAAGTCTGTACATGCAACCGACCCCTGCTCCACTTTCCCCTCTTCCTTACCCTTCCTCTCTGGCTTATCTGATAGAGCCGCAACTGAAAGGAAAGGTTTCCACTTTGTACAAAGACACCAATTCCTCTCTTCACCACTCACTCCCCCCCTCCCCCCCCCCCCCCCCCCCCCCCCCCCCCTTTCTGCTGCGAACCTCCTTTCCACACACGTGCAAGCCAGGGAGCTTTATCAATTAGCATGAAGGCGAAAAACATATCGCCAACGTATGCAAGATGGTGTTCTCGAATCTTCTACACAATTCCTCATTCTGCAGGTGGTGGTAGAGGACCCCCCCCCCCCCCTCTCCTCTCTTTGTCTATAGTGACACGAATCAGACAGGAACCGGAAACTGGATGGGTAGCTTAGCCCACAAAAAGGTGAATGCGAATCTCCTCACTCACTTGTTTACCAGAGGCTGTAAGACTGGTCACCCTCAGTATAGCCACAAACAACAACAGGTGTAAATCAGAGGAGGGAACGATCATTTCCATATCCTCTGAATCTCCTGTGTACTAAGGTTTCACTGAATCATCCCAGAAAAAAAAATGGAAGTTGAAACTATGTTTTGAGGTTATGCATTGCTTGTATGTATGCCATTTGTGTTAACAGTATAACTTTATGCCAATACTTAGTGACATCTATCAAGATGATGAATGAGTATTCTATTGCAATAGTTTATTTGCCACAACTTGGTAAAAACTATTAAGATGACTGATTAACATTCTTTGTTAACAATATGACTTTTTCCAAGTATTCAATACTGTCTGTTAAGATGATCAGTTAATGTTACCTTCTGACAGGGAAAATCAGTATGCCTATACTGGGTGAAAACTGTTAAACTGATTTGTGAATATTGTCTATTGTGATATTGCTTTGTAGTAGGTGACTGTAAGTTTAATCAACATGTTTGCTTGGGCTAGGTTTGTTCCATGTTACTTCAACTGAATTTATAACAAAAATTGAAGAGTTGTTTGACTTCCAATGTTTAACATTATACTACTATCTCTTCACTCTTTACTCAAATTCACTCAAAATCTGAGTGAAAGTGGGGACTGATAATTATGGCAGATATATTTATGCTAGTGTAATCCTTTGTCAGCTGAGGTCCCGCACATATACTGAAAGAGGGCAAGTGTGAGAACTCAACAAGCCGGACTCTCAAACACTTAAGTACAAACCAGGTTCTGTCTTGTTACCAGATCCTGGGACCCTGAGCCTGCATGGTAGTGGACAAGTGCCACTGCCCACCAGATCAGTCAGGCTGAAGAGAAGGTGGGCCAGTCACCAGCAACTAGAGAGAGATCAACACTTCCTCGCCGACATCAGATAAGTTCTGATATTTCAAGTGGACTCCAACTCAATTCATCTAGAACTTTCCCTCTTTTAATGATGGGAAAAAGTACAATAAAATGTCAGCTGGAATAGAATTCGTTGAATTGATTTGAATATTTCAACCTTATATAAACAAGTAAAGTTGATATGTGAAAGTACACTCAACTTGTGTCAGGTCTTTTTTTTTTTTTTTTTTTTTTTTTTTGCTGTCCCAATCTCTGCGCCACCTCAGAGGTAGTGCACCCACGCCGCTCATTCCGACACCTCGTCCACAGCCACAGCCCGGTCGGCCCCGCCGCAGCCCCGGCACCGGCAATCCACAGGGAGCAGTCATTGTCAAGTCGTCAAGAGGCAACCCACCGGAGGAGACACTGCACTGCTGCCGAGTCACTTCGGTGGTGTTCAGTGGCGCCTGTTCTGATCTAACATACGCAGGACACCACCTACTAAGCCCCCTACTGACGACAATAATTGCTTAGTCGTGGAGCCGGCGTGAGTGAGCTCTCTCTCCGGAGGGCGCCACCACGTCCATCCAACGACAGCCCCCATGGACCCGCCGATACCGGTGACCCCGATGGAACCAAACCAAGGCCACAGACGTGGAGAGGACATCGAAACTGAGGTCACCATGGGAGCAGGGCATGAAGGGCCACAGAACTTGAGACATTTTTTTAAAATGCTGATCGATGAGAATGAGGATGATTAAGATGATGCTTCGGATTTCCATTTCGGTCTGAGACTACATGACAGGGCTGTACTCTACGCTTCCTTTCAAAATATATCCCGGTGTCAACCAGGCCCAAGAGATACAGGCACCTGCAGCGTTGGTCAGGAAATTTGAGCAACACTCTCAGAAACGCATCCATTAAGTGGATGAAACTCGACTGTGTGGTCCCAGTCTTCCCAACTGAGTCCGCAGCAAACTCAACTCTGGGTAGGAGCTGGTCGGGGCAGAAAAACCCACATGACTCTGATGGGATTCGAACCCACGACCTCCCAGCCGGGAGTCCGCGACGCTAACCACTTCGCTACGGCGGCTGGTGTGTCAGGTCTTTCTTGTTCATTCAGTATTGCATGTTTTAACTTATCTGTAAATTCTGCCTTCTGGAGCCATGAGCACTTTTAAGTGTACAAGCCTAAGGAGAATTATTCCTGAGCCACTCCTGACTGTTTTTAACAGTCCGTTGAAAAATAAGAATTTCTTTCAATGACTAGTACTGGGAATTTGCTCCTTCCATAGCTAGTAAGAGAGAGGGTGGAGGTGAAATTTTGTTATAACTCTCATAGAGAAAACAGTGTAAGTCCTTCCCCTAGAGAACATACCAACCCACTCCCAAATCTCGTCACAGGGGCCCAGACACGCTTGCGCCACATTTTTTCCATCATCCTTTTTGGTTACTATACAACAAAGAGATATAGCCATGAGATCTCTGGTGCAGTCGTGGCAATCTCAGTCTCCATTACTTCCTCGTTACGCATTCCCATGTCAAACTGGTGTCAAAATCATCTATGTGCACAGGCACGTAGGGACTGTGGTTGGCAGGATGGGGTGGTGATCTGACGCAACGCTAAATGAAACAATGCTACAAATGCCTTGAAAATGTCACATTTGGCAGATTTTTACATCATTTTTATGAACAGTGTAACAATCTTTCCATTGTATGCACGAACAATGACACGAATGTTGCATTTTTTCATCCACACTGGTGTTTCTATAGGTTTTAGCGATTGACAGGTATTGAACCCCATGGACCATTGAGACTTACATCACAGGAAAAGTGTTACGTTCGCGGGTCCAACGACAGTCTCTATCACCCTGTTTCACAGAAATGAAGAGTAAACGAAAGGTAGAAAAGTCGCTTTGGGTGGACAGCTGCAAAACCGAAAATATTAGCTGCTTCAAAATTTTCTGGAAAAAAAAATCAGACATCACCATTCTAAAGGAATTGTGAACTTACAACATTCGGTCACAAAGTTTTTGCGAAGCGACTTGACAGCATAATGTAAAAGGGAGTTATTAAGTGTACGTTAAGTGCATCCCAAGAATTCAAATATATGGAAATAATAATATTCTTGTTACCTAAGAACAACAATAGATTTAACCTAACTACTTCGTTGGATTCAGTTATTAGCTATCGATAAAACTTAAACAAAGCAACAGTCTCCATGAAAAAAACAACAAACAAACACGGTAAGAATAGTTACGTTGTTCGGTATACAACGTTTAATGTCACAATGCAGCAAAGTTCTCAAAAAATGTGATAGTGCAGCAGTGTGGACGAGATATGTATAGCAATTGTTGATTTTGTCGTCCAGAGTCCTGCATGGTTACATGTTACGTCCATAACCCTGCATAGTTACCTTTTTCGTCCTGACTCCTGCATAGTTACCCTTTTGGTTCTGACTCCTGCATAGTTTCCTTTTTCGTCCTGACTCCTGCATAGTTACCCTTTTGGTTCTGACTCCTGCCTGGTTACATGTTACGTCCATAACCCTGCATAGTTACCTTTTTCGTCCTGACTCCTGCATAGTTACCTTTTTCGTCCTGACTCCTGCATAGTTACTCTTTTGGTTCTGACTCCTGCATAGTTACCCTTTTGGTTCTGACTCCTGCATAGTTACCCTTTTGGTTCTGACTCCTGCATCGTTACCTTTTTCGTCCTGACTCCTGCATCGTTACATTTTTCGTTCAGACTCCGGCATTCATTTTTGTTTACGTGGCCTTTGATGCATAGTTATCGTTTGCGTTGTATTAATGGTCCATCTCCACAAGGCCAAAGTGACATAGTAAAAATTTTCACCAGCTGTGGTAGTGCAGCGATCATCGTTGCCAGTTTATACAGGGAGGTGGTGGTTTCACGTTCAATTCATGTATGGGATGTTTCGGCTCGAGAAGGCTCCTGTCTACAGTTGAAAGTACTTAACAGTGAGGGTTGGAACCACATAGTTGAATGTCATCTTCCCTATTGGACCGTATCTGAGAGTGCTGCCCAAATGTCCTTACCAACACTGCAGGTGTCTGAATTTCACGAGCCTGGTTGATACCGGTGTCGCGTGAAATCTGGGAACGTGATATCTGGGAAGGCTTCCAAGATATCACAGAGTTTTTGGGAACTCGTTCCTAAAATGTACTGTGATATCTGGGAAGGCTCGTGATATCAGGAACTTGGTCTTTTAGAGCTCAGAAGGGCAGAAAGAAGACGAAAAATAAAAGGATCTTCGAGATAAGGTAGGAAACAATTTATTTAGGTGCAGTTGAGATCGTTGGCCTTCTTGTCACTTTTTTTCGCACGCGTTCCCAGATATCACGGTTCCCAGATATTATACGTCACCGGGTTATACCATGAAGGGAAGGCAGAGTTGAGACCTTTTCCGTAGTCGCTCATCAGAATGGAACCTCGTAGCACCATCTTAATCATACTAACCATCACTGGTCATTATAATGAAAACAGTCTTAACTTCTGTGCCTTCCATGCTCTGCTCTTGTGGTAGTATTGTCCTTTCCACACTATGTTTATGATGAGTTCGTGTGAAAGTCATCAGTGTTATCCATCGTTCGTGAGTATTGACGTTGGATGGACGTAACGCTGCCCTTTCGAAGGGTACGCTTGGATCACTTGCCGCGCAATCATGCACTTATTTTCGTCAGTAGGGGGTTTAGCAGATGTGGTCCTGCGATTTGAGAGAGAGAGAGAGAGAGAGAGAGAGAGAGAGAGAGAGAGAGAAGAAAAGAAAGAACAAGAAAGGAAGAGCGAAAGAAAAAACGGAAGCAAAAAAGAAGAAAGAAAGAAGACCGAAAGAAAGAAAAAAAAGAAAGCAAAAGACAAAAAGAAAGAAAGAAAAGAAAGAAAGAAAGAAAGAAAGAAGAAAAGACAGAAATAAAGCAAAAGGAAGAAAGACAAAAAAGAAGAAAGAAAGAAAGGATAAACAAGGAAGAAAGAAAGAAAAAGAAAGAAAGAATAACAAAAAAAAGAAAGAAAGAGGAACAAAAAAGAAAGATAGAAGAACGAAAAAAGTAAGAAAAAAAAGAAGAAGAAAGAATGAAAGAAAAGAAACAAAGAACAAAAGGGAGGGAATAAAGTGATTATTACCGTCAGAATCGATTGCGTACAGCCTACGTAAGTTGCACGTGAAACGAGTGCCACTGACTACTCACACTAAAAGTGAGATCGCTTAACAACTCAATGCATAAAGCGGCTGACACACGAGCCTCCCCGCCCGTACGGTTGAGACGAAACGTTTGAACCTGTGCGGTCCGACCAGTCAGTGTCGAACGGACGGAGTGCTTCACGAAACGTTTGAACCTGTGCGGTCCGACCTATATGCGAGTTTTAAACCCTTCGAGTTTGATCCCACATGCCGCTTCAGAGGACTGTACAATTGAATACGAAGCTTTTTCTCGAATATTTAGATTCTTATAATTTTTTGAGTTGACATTCCAAAGCACATCATGGCCTTGGTACGATTCAATCAAATGTTTGGTCTCCGAATCGGACAGTCTGATCGCCTTGCTGGACGACGCCATTTTTCCTTTGTCATGGGTGTTCGCTCAATGCTGAGCGTTGATTGGTTGGAGGATACCAGCTGTCCGTTTCGAATAGATCACGGTGTATCTCGAACGGTCGGGTCGAACTGGATGCCGAAGTCCGTTTGAGACGTACGTTTACTATGACAGACGCTCCGTTTGGGATCGGGTTCGACCGGTACGTCCGAAGCGTACGGGCGGAGAGGCTCGTGTGTCAGCCGCTTCAGAATCTATTTTTGCTGGGTCTCATCTAACTGTGGTATAACGAGGAATGTAATAGCAGACAGTCTTGCAAAAGAAGGAGCAAACAGAAACGCCGAAAATTCATTAAACAATCCCTTAGATTTGTTCTCTCGTGAAATAATTCAAATTATAGACAAGTTTATACATGAGCAGAATTTTAGTTAAAAAAAATGACTACTTTACCATCGTGCTCAAGGCACATTGATAGATTAGTTCATGAACAACATAAACAACAACAACAACAACAGCAGCAACAACAACAACACCAACTACAACAACTACTACTACCCCCAATACCATTCCTACTATTTTTAGATGAGTTCATGAACAACAGCAACAACAACAACGACAACAAAAACGACTACTACTACTGCTACTACTACTACTACTACTACTACTACTACTACTACTACTACCCCCACTATCATTCCTACTATTTTTCACGACTGCTTCAGCTGCTGCTCATAATGATGATGAGAGGAGAAGGGGGAGGAGAAGAGTATTGATAGTGATAATGATGAACCTTGTGTTAATAAGCGACAATGATCGAAAACTTCTACAGAAAGTGCGAACAAAAAAGACAGAAAAAAAAACAGCCGCCGTGGCGAAGTGGTTAGCGTCGCGGACTCCCGGCTGGGAGGTCGTGGGTTCGAATCCCATCAGAGTCATGTGGGTTTTTCTGCCCGACCGGCTCCTACCCAGAGTTGAGTTTGCTGCGGACTCAGTTGGGAAGATTGGGACCACACAGTCGAGTTTCATCCACTTAATGGATGCGTTTCTGAGAGTGTTGCTCAAATTTCATGACCAACACTGCAGGTGCCTGTATCTCTCGGGCCTGGTTGACGCCGGGATATATTATGAAAGGAAGCGTAGAGTACAGCCCTGTCATGTAGTCTCAGACCGAAATGGAAATCCGTAGCATCATCTTAATCATCCTCATCCTCATCAATCAGCTTTAAAAAATAAAAAAAAAGTTTCAAATTCTGTGACCCTTCATGCCCTGCTCTCATGGTGACCTCAGTTTCGGTGTCCTCTCCACGTCTGGGGCTTTCGTTTGGTTCCGTCGGGCTCACCGGTATCGGCGAGTCCATGGGGGCTGTCGTTGGACGGACGTGGTGGCGCCCTCCGGAGGGAGAGCTCACTCACGCCGGCACCGCGACTAAGCAATTATTGTCGTCAGTAGGGGGCTTAGTAGGTGGTGTCCTGCGTATGTTAGATCAGAACAGGCGCCACTGAACACCACCGAAGTGACTCGGCAGCAGTGCAGTGTCTCCTCCGGTGGGTTGCCTCTCGACGACTTCACATTGACTGCTCCCTGTGGATTGCCGGTGCTGGGGCTGCGGCGGGGCCGGCCGGGCTGTGGCTGTGGACGGGGTGTCGGAATGAGCGGCGTGGGTGCTCTGCCTCTGAGGTGCGCAGAGGTTGGGACAGCAAAAAAAAAAAAAAAAAAAGACAGAAAAAGAAGAAAAGAGTAAAGCATGGATTAACATGTTCATACACGATCAAGAGAAATATGGTTTTAACGACTAACAAACAGAGGAATCATTATTCTGATATCTAATAAACAAGGAAATCCTGACTTAATGTTGAAAAATATCAGATAAAAGGAGAATCGTTGCCGTACCACCTAACAAACAACCAAAAGAAACCTCGTTTTACCATTGAACACACAAACAAAAGAATCTTTGTCTTCACAAACAATCAAAGGAGGGCGTATCATCATTTCCAACAAACAAGAGAAACATTGTCTTAACATTTAACAAACAATTGTTATATCAGAAACCCTTCTTAACATCCAAAAGAAACCCGTCTTAACATTCAACAGACGAACAAGAAAGAGGGATCATATTGAAGGTCTAAAAACCCAAAGCAACTGAAGTCTTATCCGAGCATCTGACCAATAAACAAGCAGAAGAAACCTCGCCGTAGCATTTAACACACAAAGGCGAAAGAAACCTTGTCTAAACATCTAACAAAGAAAGCTCGCTTCAACGTGTAACAAACAAAAGAGGCTTTGACCAAACATCTAACAATCAAATCACGTCATGACTTAACGCATGTAAAACCAAACGAAAGCTCATCCAAAAACAACAGCAACAAAAACTATTCTCTAACGGCAAAGAAACGAAACAAACAAAAACGAACTTAGTCTTGCCATATACAAAACATCTAACACGTAACAAATAAAGGAAATAAACTAATTTCTGCCACACAGATAAAGTGTTGTAGCACGCCTGGTAAAGAAAGAAAAGTGACCTTGTTGAAGCAACTGGATTGGGCCCCAAATCCCATGTTGATATGAACTTGATTGTGAAACTGAACTTTGCACATCATCCGCACTACTTTTAACAAACAAGCTTTCCTTATCATATCTTTGGTTTACTGAATCGTTAAATGTTACCCTGGCATTCCATGTGATCATTCACTTGAGTCAGTATGGTTAACCAGAGAGGCAATAACTAACCACGTTCATTGTGATCTAGCAGGTCGACAAGATTTATGAGAAAATCGACCCATTTTAGCCAGAGCAAAGGAACCGGACGTACGGGCACAGACTGTGCCTCAGCTATATGATAACGGATACACTCGCTGACATCCCGGACAGGAGTGAGGGAGGAGTGGCTAATTCCAGCTTTGATTCCAGACGCAGTACTCTTGGGTACTATCCACCATTAAGCATTGTCAGTGACTGGTGTGTGGGAGGTACATATCAGATTCTGATCCTGCACACGCGAGGACTAGCGAATTTGGATGGTAGCATTGTTTGTGTGGAAGATGTTTTAGAGAATGTGTCTAACGTGGACAGTGAGCCGACGAAAAGGCTGTAATATCTGTTGTTTTTGTCCTGAGGTCGTATGACTTTATGTTCTTATGTGCTTATCTGTTGAGGTAACAAAATATGCGCGTGAACGTCGAAAACAAACATTAATCTACCACCGAAACAATGCACCACTCTACCTTATGGGTTTGGGCAAAAGAACAGATTCAAAATTGATCTCATTCAGGAACAAACTAATAATCAAATATCCTCCGTGTCAGGCTTTGTTATATCCAGTGTCAGGCTTTGTTATATCCAGTGTCAGGCTTTGTTATATCCAGAATGGTCGACGGTGTAACTCCAATGTTGTGAGCCCCCAAATTAATGCGAGACAAACAAATAGTATACATTCATACCAAGTGTGTATCAAATCAAAGGTTAACAAAAACAAATAAATTCGTAACATTTCCTTATGACCTCACGCAGAGAGTAATGCAGTAAGGTTAAAAACAACGACAACAACAACAACAACAAAACAAAAAACAAAAAACAACGTAAGACTGACTCGACCATCCACTCAATCAAATGATGACATTGTATCTTACTGATCTCATCCACATGCGATGAATGATATTAGTCATTCATATATTTCATATAATGCATTATCTTAAACTTCACTATCCTTCATCTGTCTAATTTTCAATGCTTCCACGATGAATTTTGCAACTGATTTAATATAAGTTTATCATCTGATGATAACACGACATCGACATCTTGTCTTTTCACTATATCTAACTAGAAAAATGAACAATTTGTCCGCACTTCATTATAAGCAGTACAGCGGAACAGAAGTGTTCTTCGTCGTCAATAAAGTGTCTACATGCAGGACAAGGAGATTCTGTGGATGGTTCACATTCACACCATCTTTTGTTCGCATTAAAACCTAAAGTTCTCAGCCTAAATCTTGTGTAATTTATTCTGTGCCATACATCTGTTTAGACATTGAGAAACTTTTCAGAATGAAACACATTTTTTAAATGAGAAAAAACCAGCTATATTGTTCTTTACATTCCATATCTGAGTGCCAATTCTGTTTAAAAGAACAAATAAGCCTGTCTTTAAATTCGGCAATAAACTGTTGCTCATTTCCTACTTCCTGGGTCATCCACACTATTCCAAAATCCTGTTCTGAAAGGACTTTCTTTACTTTATGAGCCCAGTTTCTTTACCTTTTTCAATTTCTAGAAGCATCATATCATAGGCTTGCCTGCTCAAACGGGACTGGCGTAGCTTCAAGATCTTCAACCAGTACCTAATACATCTCTGAGAGAGAGAGAGAGAGAGAGAGAGAGAGAGAGAGAGAGAGAGAGAGAGAGAGAGAGAGAGAGAGAGAGAGGAGGAGGGGGAGTGTGTATATGGGTGCGAGGGTGTATGAGTTTATGTGCTTGTGCGCGCGCGCGCGCGTGTGTGTGTGTATGTGTGTGTGTGTGTGTTGTGTGTGTGTGTGTGTGTGTGTGTGTGTGTGTGTGTGTGTGTGTGCACGCGCGTGCGCGTGTGTGCGTCCTTAAATGCTTGCTTGCTTATATTGAGTCCCTGAGTGAAAATTACAACAGGGAAACAGTACTTGCAAAAATAAGGCGTAACAAATATTCATTGGAACGAGATATGTTCATATTCTTCTTTTCTTATTGTTGTTGTTATAATCATTTCAGCAGCAGCAACAGCATTATTGTCGTTGTTGTTATTGTTGATGTTATCATCATTATCACTACAACTGATTTTTATGATTATTGATATTATGACAATTACTACTGCTGTGAGCATCAATATTTCTATTTCTATTACGATTATGATGTTTAAAAATCTTTTATCTTTTTTTCAATACTTTGTCATTATGAAAAGGTAAGACTAGGAAGGGTTAGGGGGGAAAAACAGGTAAGCAAAGCGAGGATAGAGGATTGAAAAAAATAATAACGATAGAGATTCCGTGTGAAATGAGGCGGGAAAGAAAACAGAAAAACAACACAAAGACAAGATCAAACACTTTTTGGGGGTTGAAAACTTGGGTACATTAATTAATACGATGAAATATCAATTGTCGAGGTTCATTGCACACACATTTGTCAAGCTACCTCCGGACGGAAAAGAGATCGCTCGCAGCCACGTGCAGGTAATGTTTCTGATTTCACACTTGTTAACTAAATGTCTTACATACTGTTCATACTGCGCACAGAAGACATACAATTTCTGTACACAGATTGTGTGTGTGTGTGTGTGTGTGTGTGTGTGTGTGTGCGTGTGTGTGTGTGTGTGTGTGTGTGTGTGTGTGTGTGTGTGTGTGTGTGTGTGTGCGCGCGCACACACACACACGTACGCACGCACGCACACACGCACGCACGCACACACACACATACACACACGCACACACACACACACACACACACACACATACACACACACACACACACACACACACGCACACACACACACACGCACTATAGCATCACATTTTTTTCGATATTCTATAAAAGACATCTACATGCAACACCTAGATACATTAGACCATTCATTTTGGCATACGTAAATGCCTTTCTGTTTGCTTAAGCATGCAGCAAATTGTAGCGGTAACAAGTGCTCCCTGGCGCACACCGACCAAACATTTGCAATAATCACAGTATTGGCTACCAGCCTTCGCACATGACTTAGTGCGAACGCACATATCTCTAATGACATGACCAGTTTACTAAGCAAGCTACTGTTGAAAAGCTTTTACCACAGAAAGCTTCCATTTACTCCTTCAAAGGCTTTTTTGTAATCAATGAATGGATTTTTTTTTACGTAGAGATGAAAGTCTACATAACTAGGAGGAAAATGAGAGAGAGAGAGAGAGAGAGAGAGAGAGAGGAGAGAGAGAGAGAGAGAGACAGACAGACAGACCGACAGACAAACAGACAGATAGATAAAGAGAGAGACAGACAGACAGAGAAAGAGAGAGGGAGGAGGAAGGGGACATGAGAGAAGAAGAAGAAGAAGAAGAAGAAGAAGAAGAAGATGACCAACTCTCAACTAAATACATTAGTAGAATGCACGATAGCGTTTCTTTCATTTGCTGTGTCTTTTTTAGATATGCCTCTGCTTTTTTTTCCAAAGATAATTACACAAGTACATGTATCGTGAGAGAGAGAGAGAGAGAGAGAGAGAGAGAGAGAGAGAGAGAGAGAGAGTAGAGAGAGAGAGAGAGTAGAGGAGAGAGAAGGTGTGTGTATCCATGTATGTGTGTGCCCTCACATGAGTGCGTGTACGCATGCGCGTGCAAGCAAGTGTGCGAGCATGTGTGTGTGTGTGTGTGTGTGTGTGCCGTGTGTTTTTTGTTTGGAAGGTAAGCGCACGGATGTGGCGAGTTGGGGGCATTACATGGACGTCCCCAGAGACCCATTTAGTGTGCTGGAATAATTCCAACATGGTCCATTAGGGCCCGAGGCAGTCATTTCCCGTGTCAACTCCAGTAATCCACAGACATCTTTAAACGCCCGGTGGGCCGGCTTGGGCCCTAAGACGTAATGGAGCGAGGCATATATGAGCCAGATTTCATTGGCGTCACATGATACTTTCGCTCCGTTATGTGCAAAGTCGTCAGTACTAGTGTAGCAAGCCATCTATACTCTCATGCAAAATGGTTTCTGTGGTGTACTTTGCATCCTTGAGAAGTAGTCTGCCAAAGCAGAGAATACTCTCTGTACCCAAGCGAAAATGTTCACGGGCAAAATTTTCCCCCAGTGGCTGGCACAGAGTCAACCACGTGGTATCTGTCATGAGTAATTATGTAAACATTATATCATCTGCGTACATGTCATCTTCTAAAGTCAAGTCGAGAGTTAAATGTAAAGATTTAGATATGAACTGACACGTATAATAAGCAGAATGTTATAAAGAACCTTACCAGAGAACGAAAAGGATAACAACTGTTGTGGAACACTCCAGACAAAATGCATTAGAGTTAACATTCTTGATTTGCGCATGGCCTGCTACTAACTGATTGGTTTGGTGATTGTCTTGGATAGCAGACACGTCACAGTAAGTAAAGTCACTTTGTTAGTAACACAGGCATTCATATATATATATATACATATATATATATATAGAATGCTGAACATTAAGTAGTGGGGGAAAACAAGTGCAGGTTAACAATTCTTCAGTCGTTATAGTAATGACTTGGCAAAGATTTTAAACAAAAAAAAAAAAAAAAAAAAAAAAAAAAAAAAAAAAAAAAAAAAAAATTGAGGATGAAAAAAATGGGGGAATATATTATAACTATGAGAATATATATATATATATTATATATATATATATATATATATATATATATATATACCAGTTTAAACAAGGTTTTAAAACGAAAAAGATAAAACCTACAAATTTGTTTCGAGCGCGCCGCTCTCCTCAGGATGTACAATCAGGGCACGCCACCGGTATTATATAGTGTGTTGTGTGGGTGCGTGAGCTCTGCGCGTGTGGCACGTGGCCTGTAGATTTTTCTTTTTTGGGGCGCGTTCAGGGGGGACGTGCCAAGGAATGGTGCATTGACAAAGATTTCCATTTATGCCTGCAATTGTTTACCATTTCTACTTTAGAGTTCAGGGATGCTAGATGGGGTTTACATAGTATCAGCCACTTTTCTGTAGTACATAAGTTGCATTTTTTAGAAATGTTGTTGTATGGTGTTGCTCTTTTTATAATTTTCCATGATATGTTGTAGTCTATTTTCTTATCTTTAAGCTTCCAAATATATTTACTTAATTCTGTTTGGTTTTTATATTTTTCATTTTTGAAGGACTGTTTATGGTTTGCATATCTGGTTTTTAAAGTGGTTTGCCGTAATCCTATGTATGTTTCTTTATCACTGTCTGTTGTTACCGTAGCTTGGTACACAATGTTGTTGTAGAGGCATTTGTTATTCAGAGGGCACTGGTCTTTTTTGCGCAATTACAAGATTTCCTTTCGTCACCCTCTTTGGTTGTATTATTTTTGGTTTTATTGGAAGAATCAATTATATTTTTAAGGTTGGGCATACATGAGTACGATAGCTTGACGGTGTTTTTATTGAATATTTTAGATAGTACATGTTCTTTTGGGAATGATGTTTTAAGGATTCTGAGGAATTCTTTTCCTACGTTAGTTTTTGTTCCTCCATCATATGGAGGGTTATACCATATAATTTTTCTTTTCCTGTTTTTTTTATTGCTGTTCGTGTTATTATCTGGGTTATATTGTAATTTGTAGTTGTAGCCACTTTTTTCAGCGCCTCTTGGTATTCGGCTGCTGCACTGTTAAATTCTTTCTCATTGCATGATAGTTTAGATAATCTTTTGTTTATACCATTAGGTATGGTTTTCAAAATGGAGGGTGGATGGTTACTTTTGATGTCTACGTAGACAGGTATGTCATTAGGTTTTTTGTATGGTTTGTATGTATGGTCCTTAAGGTCTAATGTTATGTCTAAATAATTTACTATTTTTTTGTTGGCTTCTACTGTGATTTTTAGGTTGTGGCTTTGAAAAAGTTTACAAAGTTCTTTTTTCTTGTTTTCAATGATTTTTGGTTTATTGTTTAACATGGCAAAGCCATCATCTCTGTATAAGCCAACCTGTTTACCAAGTATTTGCTGTATATGGGACAACATGAAAAGTCCAACTAATTCACAAGTTTCCGCTCCATCATAAGATCCCATCGTGACATCGAATGTGGAGTTTCTGCTGGTTTTTTTTATCCAAGTTTCATTGTTGCTGTGGAGAAGGGTTTTCTTAGTGTGGAAAATGATTTCCATCTCAGAATCTGTTATATTTGTATATTTGTTGGCAAACCTTAGTGCTTTAGCAAGTAACTCTTCATCAATAGAGGGATAGAAATCCACTATGTCAAAAGTAATGAACACTGTGTTTTTCTGTTTGTTCAATTCTTTAAACCATTGGATAACTTCATAACTATTTTTCCAGAGATTGTATTCAGTGTTTGTTTTTATGTCCTCTGTTGCTTTTTCCAGGATTTTTTTGCTAATTTTGCCTAATTCGGATTTTGATGGGTTTATTAGTCTACATGTAGGGTTGTTGTGGAAGTTAGGTTTGTGGTCTTTGAGGGTTATAAAAGCTTCTTTTATTGCTGTTGCCTCTATCCTATCACCTAAATCCATCTGGTGCACAAGTTCTTTTTCTTTTTTGCAGATGTTGTCATAAGTAGTCTTATCAGCTTTTTTAAAAATAGTTTTTCTGAATATTTTTGTTGAGGAGTTGGGAGTACTCATTAGGTTCCATTTTATAGAAATTGCTTGTCTTGTCAGCCTTTATGAATATGTTTTTGTCATTTTGGATTTGTTTTATGTTATTATTCAATCTTGTTTGGAAGTTATTATGTGGTTTTCTAAATTCAATATTAGCTATTAGTTTTTTCATGCTTTCTTCAAAAGGTTTCATTTCCTCTATTACAGGTGGAGATCTCCATGACTTAAACCCATAAGTTTTTTTATCTTCCTTTTTAGCATCTGGATTCAAAAAGAAGAACGCTTTCCATCTCATATTGCGCACAAATATTTCAGTCTGCTCTATGAGTTTTTTTATGTATAGTTGTGGATTAGAAAAAGGTATATTTTTGGTGGACTGCCCAAAGTTAATCTTCTCCATTTTAAATTTTGATTCTGCCTGGCCACAGTGCTCAACGTGAGGAGCAATCAATAAAATTAGAGTCAAAGCGCCACTCAGAATGCAAAAAGCGCTCAACCAAACAGGGAGCGACATACCAGTTTAAAACAAGGTTTTAAAACGAAAAAGATAAAACCTACAAATTTGTTTCGAGCGCGCCGCTCTCCTCAGGATGTACAATCAGGGCACGCCACCGGTATTATATAGTGTGTTGTGTGGGTGCGTGAGCTCTGCGCGTGTGGCACGTGGCCTGTAGATTTTTCTTTTTTGGGGCGCGTTCAGGGGGGACGTGCCAAGGAATGGTGCATTGACAAAGATTTCCATTTATGCCTGCAATTGTTTACCATTTCTACTTTAGAGTTCATGATGACAGCGCAACACGCTTGAAACAAATTTGTAGATAGTTTTAAGACTCCTCTTTTAACTTGTTTTAGTGTTATATATATACCTGCCACTGCAGGTATGAATGCGTATCTCCCCCTATTTCTTCAATCTAAGACATAAGAGCAAGCTTTGTTTATAATTCAATATTTCTTGCAGTCATTGCAACACCAAGCTGCTCTGTAAGTTGCTGGAACGGTGCTCGGTACTTATCCTTGGAATTTATATATATATGTTGCTCCCCAAGGGTTGAGCACCTTCAGATTTTTAAAGAACACTTTTATATTGTTCATATATATATATATATACATATATATATATATATATATATATATATATATATATATATATATATATATATATACAACAAACTAATAAATTCCAAGGATAAGTACCGCACCGTTCCAGCAACTTACAGAGCAGCTTGGTGTTGCAATGACTGCAAGAAATATGGAATTATAAACAAAGCTTTCTCTTATGTCTTAGATTGAAGAAATAGGGGGAAATACGCATTCATATCTGCAGTGGTAGATGATTCTGCCTAACTAACAGTATGTGCATGAGTGGGTGAATGGGGAAAAATAAAATAATGCTTCTCAAAATGAGCCTTCAGCAAGCTTATATTCTCCAAGAGGAGACATCCTCCAATAGTGAGGGAAACTCACTAACATATAACTCCTGGTCATATACCGATATTTCGAAACTTGGTGGTTTCTCCTCAGTGACCGCGGAAAGTGGTAATTTGACTCCTCTGCATTTTCTGTTTTAAGAAGAATGCAATCCCAGAAAAGGTTGGTGTGCAATACCGTAGTATGTTTGTTGAGTTTTCAAAAAACCAACCAAAGGTGCCATCTAAGAAGCAAAAGAAAATCATAAAAGAGCAAAACAAACTACATTTTCTTGTGAAAAATAGAAAATATAAAACTATATCCTCTAAGACACAAGTGCTGAGGGCCAGTTCTTGGAATGAATCCGCAAGGGACTAAAATACAACAAACTAATAAATTCCAAGGATAAGTACCGCACCGTTCCAGCAACTTACAGAGCAGCTTGGTGTTGCAATGACTGCAAGAAATATGGAATTATAAACAAAGCTTTCTCTTATGTCTTAGATTGAAGAAATAGGGGAAATACGCATTCATATCTGCAGTGGTAGATGATTCTGCCTAACTAACAGTATGTGCATGAGTGGGTGAATGGGAAAAATAAAATAAATGCTTCTCAAAATGAGCCTTCAGCAAGCTTATATTCTCCAAGAGGGAGACATCCTCCAATAGTGAGGGAAACTCACTAACATATAACTCCTGGTCATATACCGATATTTCGAAACTTGGTGGTTTCTCCTCAGTGACCGCGGAAAGTGGTAATTTGACTCCTCTGCATTTTCTGTTTTAAGAAGAATGCAATCCCAGAAAAGGTTGGTGTGCAATACCGTAGTATGTTTGTTGAGTTTTCAAAAAACCAACCAAAGGTGCCATCTAAGAAGCAAAAGAAAATCATAAAAGAGCAAAACAAACTACATTTTCTTGTGAAAAATAGAAAATATAAAACTATATCCTCTAAGACACAAGTGCTGAGGGCCAGTTCTTGGAATGAATCCGCAAGGGACTAAAATACAACAAACTAATAAATTCCAAGGATAAGTACCGCACCGTTCCAGCAACTTACAGAGCAGCTTGGTGTTGCAATGACTGCAAGAAATATGGAATTATAAACAAAGCTTTCTCTTATGTCTTAGATTGAAGAAATAGGGGGAAATACGCATTCATATCTGCAGTGGTAGATGATTCTGCCTAACTAACAGTATGTGCATGAGTGGGTGAATGGGGAAAAATAAAATAAATGCTTCTCAAAATGAGCCTTCAGCAAGCTTATATTCTCCAAGAGGGAGACATCCTCCAATAGTGAGGGAAACTCACTAAC